>CM060426.1:26433618-27633618 GCA_030545235.1 Helianthus tuberosus | reverse complement strand
TTAGTAGTCCACGTGGAAGATATGGATTTTTCATGGATGGATGCTATGTGGTAGATTCGGGTGAATCAACCACATACCATGATGCAATGTCAAAATCCAATTATGACAAATGGCTTGAAGCCATGAACGTAGAGATGCAATCCATGTATGACAACCAAGTATGGGAATTAGTTGTAGCACCTCTTATTTCCAAAGTGGTTGGAAGTAAGTGGGTTTTCAGGAAGAAAACCGATATGCATGGTAACTTGGATACTTATAAAGCGAGACTTGTAGCAAAAAGGTTTCACTCAAACTCAAGGGGTTGATTATGATGAGACTTTCTCGCTCATGGCGATGCTAAAGTAAATTAGGATATTATTTTCCATACCTGTATAATATGATTATGAGATTTGGCAAATGGATGTCAAAACAGCTTTCCTTAATGGATATCTTGAGGAAGATGTCTATATGGTTCAGCCTGGAGGCTTTGTCGATCCAAAACATCCTGACAAAGTATGCAAGTTAAAGAAATCAATCTGTGGATTGAAATAAGCATCTAGAAGTTGGAATCACCGTTTTGATGAAGAGATTAGGGAATATGGATTCATTAAGAACGTCGATGAAGCTTGTGTGTATAAGAAGGCTAGTGGGAGCATTATTACTTTCTTAATATTATATGTTGATGACATTCTACTATTTGGAAATGACATTCCAACCATGGAAGGTATAATACCTAGCTTGGAAGTTGTTTTTCCATTAAAGATCTTGGAGAAGCTGCCTATATTTTGGGAATAAAGATCTATAAGGATAGATCAAGGCGCTTGATAGGTTAAACCAAAGTGCATACATTGACAAAGTCTTGAAAAAGTTTAAGATGGAGAACTCTAAGAAGGGTTTGGTACCTATTCAAGAAGGGACAATTATGAGTGCATCTCAATGTCAAAGCTCAAAGGATGAGCAAGAAAGAATGAAAGGAATCCCATATATGCCTGCTATAGGATCCATTATGTATGTAATGATATGCACTAGACCGGACACGTCATGCGCTTTAAGCATGATGAGAAGATACCAGCAAAATCCAAGTAACGATCATTGGATGACTGTTAAAAGTATATTGAAATACCTTAGAAGGACTAAGGATATGTTTCTAATATATGGATATGGTGAAGAGGAACTCGTTGTAAAGGGTATGCGAGTTTCAAAACTCGTTGTAAAAGGTTAGACGGACACGAGTTTCCAAACTGATCGAGATGATTCTCGATCACAATCGGGTAGCATTGTCCACTACAGAATTAGAATACATCGCCGCTTCATTGATCAAGATGATTCATGTGGATTTGCCACTTGAATTATTGCCGATCTAGGGGTAGTCCCTACCATTCAGGACCCCTAGAGATCTTTTGTGATAACGATGGTGCGGTTGCTCAAATCAACGAACCTCGTGCACATCAAAAGACTAGGCACATTGAGCGGAGATTCAACTACATAAGGGATTGTAGGATCGAATCGCGACCTAAATAAGTCGTTTGGAAGAGCTCAAATCCGTTTCAGAGGCGGAAACAGAGAAACGGACGTGAAAACAGCTTGATTCACATTATAATCCTCTTATATATTGATTTAACAACGTATACAATCACAAGGAATACCGGCAGCACCTCGGTATCACTCTGAGAAATCTGTTACAAATGAAATGCATCACACCTATATATAGTAGTCAGGCTTTCGCTTGAAACCATAACTCACCACTCAAGCGAAACCCTCTAGATCATTACAAGCGAAACCTCCTAAATCACTCAAGCGAAACCCACATGAATATTACATTTTCAAGCGAAACTTCATGTGCAATATGAAACTGTTTTGTCTCTTGTGTAGATGATGCAATTGATGATGTCATATTGATGATGTCATCATTGCATAAGATGATGTCACACTTGTTCAGATCCGCAACGCAACCGAGACTCGATATAAGACGAAGTTGACAGATGAATGCACCAACAGACTCCCCCTCAGACGTTGACAAGTCTTAAGTGTCGAGTCTTCAACGTCTTCAGTCTTTATCAGTCTGAACGCTCTCTGAAATATCTCACAGTGTAAGCATCCTCAAACTTTATCTCCTTCTCCTCTTCAGCATCAACAGACTCCCCATGAACAATCTCTACTCGGATGTCTTCAGACTCCCCCTTTCGATTATACTGGGATCGCAGTCTGGCATGTTGAAATCACAAAGTCTTCAGGTATCAGAACCTGGCTCTTTATCTCTTAGAAACCTGCACATTCTCTACCTCACAATAAATTTTCTGATGACCACTTGTAGAGCAAATTTTAAAATGATTCAACAATTATAGTCTCTGATGAACCACTTGCAGAAATATCATTTTCATTTCAAACATCTTCAAACAAATACTTTCCCAAACCTATTCGTCATGTTTAGCACTCGGAATTTTGAAAATTAGCTCTCCAACACCAGTTGTCGAAAATCTTTTTGAATTTTTCAAAATTTATGCTAAAACACACTGAAAATCTTTTTGGACTTTTGAAAAGAATGAAATGCAGTAAAGAAATATTTACAGACACTATTTTTGTGAGTTTGCGTAAGAGGATCATATCAGTTTATGAGACAAATCACCAACACCGTTAAGCTTTAAACATTTTAAGTTCTAAACGATTTACTTAGATTGTCAGTATACTGGTCCACTTAAATTTTCACACAAAGTTCAACTGCTTCGAGATACGAGATTAATGTCTTAAGCACTTAAACTTAATCGCGTGTCCCACCTCAGAATATACTCCCGTATCCAGATCCCAATATTCAGTCTTATAGGTGAGTATACCACAGATGATATCTGTAAGGGAATAAATTATGAAACAGTATGAAACCGTGAGAGCTCAGGTCAGAACTTCCGTTCAGCAGAGAGATGACGGTTCGACTTGGGTGAGTCCCCTTTAGAGGATCTTTTTTACAACAGCAATGATTATCAATTTTATTGTTTCATCATTTTTGCTGAGGGCGGCGCTATATTTCAAGCAAACAGTAAAGTATTCTCCGGGGACTAGGCCATTGCTTCCGCAAAATCAGAAGTCCCGGGATAATACCCCAGATATCACTGAGTATAAAGACCTAGTATCTCAGAAAGAGGGACCTTTCAAACAAGATTTCGGGGGGTTACCCATATATCCGAGAGATGTTTCCCCACGATATAAGCAAGTTTGAATTTAGGTTTATATCTCGTCACAATCTACTAAATGTGCAAAAACCTACTCACACATCATCAGTGAGACCGTTTATCACATTTTTACTTTCTATTTCTTTAGCATGTTGTGATCGTCCACTGATGTACTATCATATCCTCTTTTTGACAACAAAACTCATTTTAGAATTTTATCATGTTTTTTATTTTTTTAAATTTTCAAATGTTTTTGGATTTTCTGAAAAATTTACTCCCCCTAAAATGCAAACACATTTTAGAAAATTTGAAAATAAACTATACAATAAAGTGACAACTGATATCGAATCACTTCAATTCTCCATCCACTTGGCGTAAACAATCAAAACACTCCCTTACAACAAACTATTTTCCCATTGATTTCAAAACACTTAAGTTTGTTTTAATCAAATGGTTTTTCCGGAAAATAAGTTTTGTTGATTTTACCACATGTAGGTTAGGGGTTCATCATCTTGCTTCTCAATCAATCACTTGAATGTATGACCGAATCAAGTTCAAACTAATGACCTTGATTAACCACTTGTAAGTGTAAACCTTCTTCAATCTCTTGTAGGTTTTCCTACCAATTATACCATTTGTAGAAAACTAACAATTTAAATAATATCACCTGTACTTTACCATTTGTACCACTTGTAAAATTACCAACCAAGAAAGATAGATGCCGATTCCTGCTCCACTCTTACCAACCTGGGAGCTCCGGCAAGTCCAGAGACTTACTGTTCATAATATGTACCATCCCAGTCACAAACCAAGGATGGTTCAACTTTATCTTTCTGCATCTTCTTCTCATAAAACTCCTTAACACCTTTGACTTTCCTGTCAACCATTTTGCCAAAAATGTTACGAACTTTGGAGTTAAAGACCTTATCAATATCAAAAATCTTTTTTTCATCATAAAATTGGTTTGAAATCTCAACTTTACCAATTTTCTTTTTATAGTTTTCAGCACTCAATGGTGGAAAAATTTCATCATCCATCTGAGTTACTGACTTTTCACCTTTTACCTCAACCTATGGCTCCTCTGATTTTATGGAATCAAATTCATCGCCAGAAGATAGCTCCTCTGATTTTGATGAATCAGAATCATTGCAAGAACTACCATCAGACTTCTTAACAACCCATTTCTGGTTGTCAAGATTTCCCCTTTTCTTATAAAACCTGTTTGAACTTTCACCAGTTTCAAATTTTGAATTTTTAAACAATTTAGTTCTGTCAATTGGTGGTTCAAACTCAACCACTTTTTCTTTTAGTTTACGTGATACTCCCTGTTTTGATTTTATTGCCTTTGAACACTCCCTGGCAATATGTCCAACTTTGTTGCATTGGAAACAGGTTCTCATATCTTTCTTCTGCTCAGTCATCTTCTTCATGTCATCTTGCTTCTTTGCAAGGAAATCACTGTTTGACTGCCTCCAGAATTCTTTCTTTTCTTCCTCTTCTGAGCTAGTTCCTGAAACAAATGTCATTTTTGCATTAAAATCACGAACATATTTTTCTTTTTTCTGTTTTTCTGTTGGAGTAAAACCAAGACCTTTCTTTTTGAAATTACGGTTAGGCTTTGGTTTCTTGTCAAAACCAGAACCAGAACTGTAACCCTTTTTCTTGTTTAATCTTTGTTGTACTCTTGAGGTGTATTTTTTAGGTTTATCAGTAAGATTTAAATCTTTTATTTCAGAAATGTTAATTTCTGTAAGATTGAAAACCTTTTTTATCATCTCAGTTTTAACACCTCTTATTGGAAATTCCTCATCAGAATATAATTTGTCGGAATCATTCAAAGTATATGCTACTTTAAATGTTTCGTCACTCAAATTAGATTTTGATAACAGAAATTCTTTGTTGTAAACTATTTTGCCCTGTTTGTCGGATTGACTCAGATTGCTGGACTCAGACTTTGACTCCGACATTGACTCCTCAGATTCATCTTTATCCAACACCTGATCGACCATTTTCTTTATTAACTTGGACTCATGATCAGTGTCAGATGATGTAAACGTCACATCAATATTTTCTGGCAAGTTAACTGAAGACTCCGACTCCCACTGTAAATTTGTTGCTTTTTCGACTCTCTCTGAATTTGGATTTCTCGGAGAATATCCATTTTCAAGCGGGGGTGGACACTTGTTGTAGCTGAAACTTTGTTTCTTACCAGAATCATTCTCTTTAGTATCCTTCTTCTTTGCTTTCTTCTTTTCCGGGGTCTTTTCTTCAGAACCTTTTTCAGAATTCTTTTCTTCAGTTACTTCATCCTCTTCAAATGCCTTCATGCCTTCAACAGTTGGATAAATCCTGTCAATGACATAAGAAGTACATGAGTAACTTTTCAACAAACGATTTACTCTTTCCATTTCAATTCTTTGTAACTCTAGCTTCTGTTCAAGAGCAGCACACTTCTCAATGTAGTTGTTCACAACTTTTTGCTTTATCATAAACGCTCCCTGAAGTGTCTTCATTGCCGTTGCTTGTTCTTCACTTGTTTGATTATACTGGTTCATAGCTTTGTACAACACATCATAAGATTCCTTCAAACTGTTCAGGTTATAAATCAGTGTGCTGTTCTGCTTCTTTATAGCTTCACAGTTTTCACACTTTACTGAAATCTTTTTAGCATCAACATCTTCACCAACTTTGAACTTTGGTACTTCTTTTTTCTTTTGTCTTATCACTAGAACATCTTCATCATCACTACTCACAGGTGTTTTGACCTTTTTCTTCTTCTTTTTAACTTTTTCATCTTCACTATCACTCTCAGCCATCATTTTCAAATGATCTGCCATTTTCTTTGACCAATATTCATGATCATCATCACTATCATCTTCAACTCGGGCTACAAAAGCTGTGTGAGCTATAGCTTGATCAGGAACATAAGTATCCCATGTGAAATTTTCCCAGCTAAACCCTTCAGGTAACTTTTCGTCATCTTGATCTATTATCAAGGCACTACCATCAGCTCTCTTTGAAGAATCTTGATTAACCACACAAGCTCTCTTTCCAGAGTCTTCAATCACATTCCTTCCATGTGCAGTTTGTGCTTGATGTTGATGTTGTTGAGATGGTTGCTGAGCAACTTGATGGTAGATGGCTTTTCGGTAGTAATCATTGTTGTTGTTAAAAGGATTCTGAGCTCCACTGCTTCGCGATTGGTGCACTCCCTCTTGAAGTGACCCTTCTCCCTGCAACGAAAACAAGTGACTTTAGATTTGTGAAAACCTAAAGTAGAAACACCCGCCTCACGAAGATCATCTCTTCCAGTGATTTGCTTGAATTTTTCAGCTCTCCTCAACACGCTGGCCAAGCACCATTTTATGTCCATCAGTTCCATCTCTTCAGCATCGATCTGGTCGTAATCTTCCTTTGTCAGCATTGGATTCCCGATTCGACCTGCAACAAAACTACCATAAGATTCAAGAACAGTTCCCAATAAAGACATATGGCTTTTTGCTAACTCTTCAGAATATTCCTGATCATTTTCAATGTTCAATACAATATTGCATTGAAGCTTTTTGCCATTTCTTGTTGTTGAAATGTTCGGATCAAAAGATGGATATGATGAAAAACTTGTGTTGTTGCTTGATCCTTTGGATGAACTATCAGATGAATTCTTTGCATTGAAAGCTGTTTGAATCTTCGGTGACAAGTTGGTGGATTTATCAGTAACACCACCTTTGTAGTAAAGACCGATGTCTTGTTCACCGTCGAAATCTTTCATTCTCAAGACTTTTCTCTGCTCCATTTCCTGAGCTTCAATCTTTTCAATGAACTTGCTCAGTGTTAAGCTGCTATAACCTTTCTTGTTTCTGAGCATCATGAGATAAGTGCCCCAAGCCTCGTGTGACAATGCATCAGCAAGCTTTTCGATCAACTCTTCATTGTCTTTCTCGATGCTCAATCTCTTCATGTTAGCTAGCAGATTGCAGTATCTTTCAATAATCTGCCTTGTGTTTTCATTCTTTAAACCACGAAACAGATCAAACTCTTTCTTCAAAAGTGATTTCTTGTTTTTGACCATCTCTTGGCTTCCATGAAATTTTGATCTTAATGCTTTCCATATCGAATATGAAGTTCCATTGTGTTGCAAAAGCACCAAAATATCTTCTTTCACAGCTTGTTGTAAAAGACTTAGCATCATGTTCTCATCTTTGTACTTCTTTCTAGCATCGGCACTTAGATCTTTTATCGGAACAATTTCTTCGTCATCATTCGTCGGTCGAATGTATTTTGTTTCGACACATTCCCAAGCATCTAAATAATTTGCTTGTACCCAGTTCTCGAAACGTCCTTCCCAACCTTTATACTCTTCAATGTTCATGAGTTTAGGCAGTTTTTGCATTGTTCCCGTTTCGTTCTCCAACATTGTATTCTGTGCAAGAGTGATTGGGGTAACCGGAGTAGCGAATGCCTCAATTCCCATTGGACCTCAAATGTAGTGGACTGACCTTTTTTTTTTTTTTTTACAAAAAATTCAATTTGATTAGGCCAATATGTATAGTGGGCTGATAACCAATTAGATCACATGCACAACTGATCTTCCATCACATGTAGACTTTAATAAACCAACAATGTATTATCAATTCACATGCAAACTGACCAACTTGTGATTCCTATTCCAACTTACTGACACCTCGTTTAACGTTTCACAAAACTCGATGTATACACTCAAGCGAAACAAGTGAGCGAGATCAGACCCAAGTGTAGGTTCAAGCGAACTCTCAATGTATTTCAAGCGAGAGGCCAGATTCAAGCGAACTCTACATGTATTTCAAGCGAGAGGCCAGATTCAAGCGGACTCAACACGTATTTCAAGCGAAAGGTCGTTTTCAAGTGGAACACCATGTAAATTCAAGCGAAAGGTCGATGACATCAGCATAAGTCGAACAAATTTCAAGCGAAAGTACAATTTGAATCAATTTTAAGCCGATTTTAGTTCTGAAACTTTCCAGGATTTGTTAAAACATGATTACGCATAATATGTGTGAATTTGAGCCGATTTTAACCGTGAAAAATTTTTAAGTTTGAAAAAGAATGATGTAGAAACAGAATTTGTGATGAAAACAGGCTGTTTTGGTAAGAACTCCTCGTCCTGAGCTCTGATACCACTTGTAGGATCGAATCGCGACCTAAATGAGTCGTTTGGAAGAGCTCAAATCCGTTTCAGAGGCGGAAACAAAGAAACGGATGTGAAAACAGCTTGATTCACACTATAATCCTCTTATATATTGATTTAACAACGTATACAATCACAAGGAATACCGGCAGCACCTTGGTATCACTCTGAGAAATCTGTTACAAATGAAATGCATCACACCTATATATAGTAGTCAGGCTTTCGCTTGAAACCATAACTCACCACTCAAGCGAAACCCTCTAGATCATTACAAGCGAAACCTCCTAAATCACTCAAGCGAAACCCACATGAATATTACATTTTCAAGCGAAACTTCATGTGCAATATGAAACTGTTTTGTCTCTTGTGTAGATGACGCAATTGATGATGTCATATTGATGATGTCATCATTGCATAAGATGATGTCACACTTGTTCAGATCCGCAACGCAACCGAGACTCGATATAAGGCGAAGTTGACAGATGAATGCACCAACAGGGATGAAGTTGAAAAAGGAAAGATATGTATTCGTAAAGTTCACACCGATCAAAATATTGCAGATCCACTCACGAAGCTCCTTGAACGGGCAAAGCATGAAGGGTTATACTTGTGCCTTAGGACTTCGATATTCTAGTGATTGAATTTGATCTATTTTGTATTTGGATTTGGAACAATAGTTATTTTAACTCTTTTATGATATTTTGAGTTATGTTCCATTTTAGCATGTTTAAATCCGTGAATAAATTAAATATTCTAAATGTCCGTAGTCGATCATACTTGTGGGAACAAATATGAATATAAGACTATTATGAACTTGGATTGATGGATATTCATTAGGTACAAATATAGAGCAAAGTGTTGCTACCAAAGTTCATAGATATTTATGGGATACAAATATTGGACTAACTCGATCTCAAATGTTACTGCATGGAATCATTTGTGATTGATCATAAGTAAATATGAGTAAAGGAGAATATCATAGTATCCTCTGACCTAAGATACATATTGGGTCTTGATATTCACCAAATATTATACCTTGACTTAGTTCTTCGCTGTCTGTAATAAGACAGTACATAAGGCTAAGCTCAGGTGTGGTACAAGGTGATTGCAAGAGACGTATGTAGTCAAGAAGGGATTTGTTCCTCTTATTCATTGAGAGTATGTCTAAGGCCTGCTAAAGCTAAATCAATAGAGAATGATCACACTATGTCTCTGGATTTGATATGACATCTGTAACGAAAGGATAAATGATAGATTCACCTAAATCATGTTCAAGTAAGGGACTTGAAGGGGATGATGTTATTGAATGGCACATATAGTCATATGTATTAGGGGTAGTAAACTGTAGTTAGGTGGTCTTTACTACTTGCATCAATCTTCTATGTATCTTGTGCAAGTGGGAGATTGTTGGATTCTGTATGCCCAAGACACATATTAAATTGATGTGGCTAGTACGTTATGATCTAAGTCGAGTCATACCCAATAACAAGCTTGACAAACACTTATAATATTTATTTATGATATGATCAAACAAATAAATATTAACACTTAGAATATTTAGAAATAGGTTTTCTAAATAATTGCACTTGAGAAACTAATAAATTATATGGATAATTTATTTTGAGAGAATATTTTATTTTATTATTTAATGGGTTAAATAACATTTTAAAAGGTTATATAAGTCTTATAACATGTGATGTTATAATTTTATAAAAGTTATAAAATAAACAAGACTTAAATTGTTAAAAAGAATTTTGAATTTTTTTTATAAAAATCCATGTGGGCCGCCCCCATGGTCTTCCCAAGACCATTTTTGGTCCAATAATGTTCCATGCAATTGTCACATCTAGATGGCTTTTGATTGGGCAAAATGGGTGGCTATTTCTCTCACAAGTTTTAAGAACATTTTGTATGACAAAATGAAAGATATGAACTTGATAAAAACTCTAAACATTGCTCTCTAGAAATCGGCCAAGATGGGTGTTCCAAGAGCGTTTTCAAGTTTGATTTTCAAGTGCAAAAACTCAAGTAAATGCTCTCTAAATTTCGGCCATGGTATGGTTGATCAAGAGGGATTTTCAAGTGAGTTACAAGTGTAAAATCCTAGCTAAACTTAAAGTGTTTGTTGGAAGGCTTGGGGTATACAAGCTTGAGGTCTTCTACCCTTGAAGATTACCATTCAAGAAGCATCATCTTCTTCATGTCTTTTACTCCAAAAAGGTAGTATTCTAAAACACCCTATGGTTATGTTTGATAGCATGCATGTTCATATATGGATCCAGGAATTGGGTTTTACAAATAAAATGAATTTTATATCTTGTAAGTAACATGTTTTAAATAACCTTTCCGCTGCGTTTTGATTTTATATGGATGAAATCACTTTGATAAACATGTGAAAAACCCAACATGAACATCCCTTTTAAGTTGCAGTACTTACATCGGATTATCTTGTCAGTCGCTTCTGTCTTTTCAACACTCACTACCTGATAAAAATCTGGGAGTTTTTCTCGTTCCTTTTTAAACCGCTCAGGATGTTGCGGGGTCACTTCATCACCTTCTTCATTCTCATACAAAACCTCTTCCTCCAGTCCCCATTCCACAAATCGTGCCGGCATTTCATCTCGATCCACTTCCTCTTCATCACTTTCGTCATCTTCATTTACATTAACAGCCGATTCCAAGCGTCTTTTCTTTTTCTCTGCATCCTCGGCTTTTCGCTTATCTCCCTCTACCTTGAACTTCTCATAGTCGAAGATGTCTGTAGCTGAGAACATTGGCTGTACTTCAGTTTAGCGCAAAGTTCTCTTATCATTCTATACATCTTCTCCATACCACTTTGTTGAAATCTCACAAATCTTGTCTGTTCAGTCACATAGGCATAAAGTTCTTTATTTTTCTTATGTTGTTCTCTCAGGTTTTCTTGTAGCACATTTGTATCATTCACTTGATGCTTTAAGAGACATATTTCTTTTACAGGACCGGTTCCAAAATCTTTTTGACAGTTTGTCATAAAGTTTTTGAAACGGACGCGGTCTGCGTGGAGCTAGCTGAGATTGCATGATCGGAGTCGGTTTAGTTGGAGCGTCTTTCAAAGATCCTTCTCCTGATTTCTTCCTTTTCTGTGTAGGAGATTTACTTTGAACCGTTTCATCAGGATCTACCAGCAATTGATTAACAAATTCATCCACCTGTTCTTGTTCGGATGTCATTATCACAGGAATTTCAGATGCCGTCATTTCACGTCTCTCTCTTTTCTCTTTCTTCAGCTTCGTGTACAGCGCGTAGGTTCTGAATGTGCTCTCTGTGTTCTCTCATTTCCCCTACACGAATGTTGTCGCCCGTTAAACGTTCCGGATTCGGGGTATCCTTCTTCTTCTTGGAAGATCCCCTCTCTTCCGCGGGCTGCTTCCCTTTCCTCTTTCTGATCAACTGTTCTTCTTCTTCCTCTTCGTTCGCTTCCTATTCAACATCTTTTTGTTTCTTCCTTTTAACACCATCCTGATACTTTTCTTATGTAGCTTTTACCACTGGAAGTCTTTCAACTCGATACATCCATTGGTGAAGCATCACCCACTCGTTCGTTTTCAGTTCCGTAATCTGTCGGCTTGTAGGCAACTGAAATTTGTATGTGTCATCGTCATGTGGGAGTTTGGGATATTGATCGTTGATTAGAAGCTGTATGAATCTAGGATACATTGCCCACGTCTTTGAATTTGCATTATTGACCATGCAGTAGAAGATCAGACTAGAAATATTGAATGGTTGTTTAGTGCATAAGTTTATCATAGCGACTTGAAAAGGTTTACCCGTCATATCCTCCCTTTCTGTGGGCTAAACTCATAGCAAACACATGCAGAATGAATCGCCAATCTCTTGTTAGACCATTTCGTTTGATCTCGTTTTTTGTGATGAAAGTCTTCGACGTATTTCATTCCCTTGAAACCATCCAAAATATCATCTTTCTTTAAACGTAATGGATCTTGATGATTATCTCTGAGACTTAATACCCTTCGCACACTGTCTTCTTTTATAATGACTTTCCTTTTTCGAACGGTTGCTGTGATCCTTTTGACTTTGTTGACCGTCTCGACTTTTGTGTTTCCAGAATTCTTCGATGTGAATAGAGTATATTGTTCGATCGGCCTGGACAACATAACTAATCTTGCTCGAATTTATCCAATCTACCACATCTTCAAAATCTTTCAACGGAGGCTAAATTTTACACGGCTGATTATGCTTCCGTGTTTTATCCCACACTATTTCCTTCACCATACTGAGAAACCACGTAAACGAGCCAAGTTAGATTACGTGTTCCGAAACGTAAATATTAGTTGGTTACGTTATTTACAAAATATTTACAAAAAAATATATTAAGTTAATAAAAATATTTACAATTTAAACAAAAGCTAAATATAGAAAATAAAAAGTATTTATAAAAAGTATTTATATATATGTAAACTCATTTTGAAAATAAAACTAAAAAAAAAGCTGAGGTTTAAATCCGCTATCAAATCCACTGATAAGATACAAGGATTTTGTTGAAAATAGTTAAATACGCCGGTAATAAAGATCATGTACGTCGGTCCTTTGGGTCAAATACGCGGATCAAATTAAGTTTGCTGACAAGTCACACGTAAATACGTTGGTATCGGGTCGCTTAGTTAAGTCTGGTTCCGAGACTACATACAACGTAAATATTCATTTACACTGAATGACCGGTGTATTTGTCAAATACACCGGTTGCCCGAACTCGCGTTCGAGACTTAATTACGCGACTCTTCGATTCCTGCTAATTACATTGGCTTCAAACTAAATACGCTGCATTCAAAGATTTCTTGTTAAACCCCAATAAACCCCAACTGATTTGATCATCTAGAATCCTATGATAAAATCTCGAATCAACGCATCAATGATCGAAAACCCAATTCAATGATCAACTAATTTATACCTTGATATCAATGATTTAATCTAAGTGCAATACGAACAATATAGATGAAGTTTTTGAATGTTTTTGAGAGTATTTTGAAAGAAGAAGAATGATAAAGTTTTAAAAAGACATCTGATATGGTGTATTTATACAACTAACTGCGCATTTTGGCGTATTTATTAAATACGCCCGATCTCTAAATATGCCGCGTAAATGCTTTGCAAAGAGGAATCTTTTGAAATCTTAAAACCGAAAACAATTACGCTCATATATTTCAAACTTTCTCGAAAAACATGCCCATTTTGATTTAATAATGTGCAAAACTTAAAAAAAATACTGTAAGGGAAATCAAAACTTAGGCAATTTGGATACCGAAATTCATTTCTCGACCTGGGAAGTTTCCTTTTCGCTGTTTTCCTTTTATTTAATGCTCATCGACTTTCCTGCAGAAGATCACATTGTCAACACTTGACAGTTCTTTTTAAATTTTCTTTTCAGCTAACCGAGGCACAAGAAAAAATGTCAGTATGTTTGTCCTCTTAAATCCATGCATCCTTCTTTCAACATGCTTTTAGTGAACTTTGTCATGTTTTTGTAATATTGACAAAAATTACGATGGCCTCCACACAAGCTATAGAAATAGGACATTACGCCCGTGAGTCCCACGTCAGGACATATCCCCATGATCAAGATATGCAGAAAGGTTCCTCATAACAGGTGAGTATATTGACTTCATTCGTTTTGTTTTTCAAGGATAGATAATTGGTGATCAAGTCGGTACTTCCGTACAGCAGAGAGACCAATATCTAACAAGGGCTAAGACAGATACCAAAAACGGTACGATTTATGCATTTTTGCGCATTTGAATGACTCTCTATGAGAGCTTCTTCAATACAGGGTTTTTGGCCTCTTTGGCTCTTTGGATGCAGCAGAAGAGCAACTATGATATCCCCGAATGATTAATCAATATAAAGACCCGAAATCTCAGACTTTGGCAATCTATCAATGCAATATTCAAGACCATTAAGCCAAATGCCGCAACGTGTTACCCGCAAGATGCATAAGGCTGTGGATATCCAGAATGTTTGTGTAGACTTTATCTTTTGTTGCTTAATCGTAGTTTACTCGTCAGTTGTCACACCCCGACCACGAAAAGCAACTAGACGTGGCGGAAACGTCGGGGAGTGTTGTAACAGAATCATTGTTTCATAACCATGGAATAAATAAATTCTGTTTTAATTAATAAATGAACTCATTGTTTTAATACAATCAAATAAGTACAACTATGATCTTCCAAGTTTTAAAGTCGCTAAGGCACGAGTCCATCCTAAGTGTAGCATATATCATCAATCCTCACAAAGCAGTACCTGAAACATGTGTAAAAATAGGTACGTCAGCATAAAAATGCCTGTGAGATACATAGGTTTTGTGAATATAGGATTCATGACTTATAAGTTTAGAAAATGTTGTTTAACAAAAGTCAGTCATAATCCTTGTAAATTGATTTGTTTTGTAAATCGCTTAAAAAAACAATAAGTTCAGATGATATGTATAAATAAGAGAATAATGTATGGTTAAATGTATAACCAAGTAAAATGAGTTGTATAAAGTGAATTGTTTGTAATCCAAAGTCTTGCAAGAGAATTTTGTTACTTGTGTAAAATCAATAAGTCCAAATTGAATGATTCAAATAACGCTACGATATGTAATACCATACAAACACTTATATATAGGAAGTACCAGCGGCGTATCCACCATGCTTGTATCATATTACATACGCCACGTTACTCAAGTCACTTACTCAAACCAAACCACCAATATAGAATGTTTATGTTTAAACCATGTAATGTGTAAACAAAAGTTATGTTTTGTAAAATAATGTAAGGTTAAACGAATAACATTATAGTAGCATATCAAAAGTATACTTTGGATTTGTAAGTAACATATTAAACTATGTTTTGGTTTCATAAATAACATATCAAAATATGCTTTGGATGTGATAAATAACATATTAAACTATGTTTTGGTTTTGTAAATAACATATCAAAATATGCTTTAGAAGATTAACAAAATATATGTTGGTTTTGTACAATACCACACATGAGAGTATATCAAACTATACTTTAATAGTGTGATTTAAGAATTCATTCAGACCTAGTGCATCAAAATACACCTTTGAGACTATAGGGATACCACAAAGGAAATCCCTATTTGGATGGAGAAACAAATTGGTTTCAGACATTCCATGACAACAGGAATGGGGTGTCTAATCCTATAGCGCTATATCATACTAACAATCGGTCTGGTGAACATAGAATAAGTACAATTCAACATTTTATTTTATATTCTTTGAGAAATCAGTGTTTAAACCATAGATAGTCATTTAGTTTGTCAAATGATAAGTAATAACATGCATAATCAATTATACTTTGGAAGCATGAAAATAATATATAGGTACACATGCTTCACCCCAAAACAGTTTGAAAACGGTAAAAGAGGGGAACTATGTACTCACATTGAGAGTGCTTAGGAGTCCTTGTGTAACAACCAAACAATGCTAGAGATCACGGATATCAAACGGCACCTATTATAGGTAACTATGTTAATAAACCGGACCTAAATCGGAGGATTTAGATAGAATGAGGGTTCGTAAACCAAACGAGTATGGAGACTCATGTCATATGGTTTAACAAAGCCTACATACTAAATGAAACCTATCCTAAGTGCTTTTGACCCATCGCGACCCATTTAGGTAGCTTATGCTACTTTAACGCGTCGTGCGCGCAAAAGCGCACTCGATACGTCTAACTAGCCCTATGACAAGTGTTATATGCCTAAACATGTTACAAACTCAGTTATGTGACAAAAGTTTAGGTTACATATGCTTAATTACCAATTATACATGAAAAGGGTATTCTGGTAATTTACCTAAGGCATATAAACCACCTATCATACAACTACTTAAACGTAGCGACCATAAGGTATAACCTCGGAAGGTTATTCCCTACCGACTATGGTCACCTAATGTGTTTGGTCGGATCCTAATGATCGACCAAATGGGTCGGGTTCGAGGTATAAGCGATTTATTAGATCGCTTACCCTACGACCCTAGACAACGTGGTAATCAGTAGGCATAGTCCTAAGGGACTATAACCAACGTGATTACACTCACGTTGCGAAGTTCAAACGAACTTCGCATTGACCATAAACTGGTCAACGCAGAAAGTCAAACAAAGTTTGACTTTCAGACTCGAAAGACTCGAAAAGCAATAAAAGAACGAAAGAATACTTACGAAGGGTCCCCGAATGCTAATCTCGATTCAAGAATCTCAGGTATGAAACAATGGTTTCAACTTAGATTTTCTCAAATCAAAATTCTAGTGGTTTAAGCAATGGGGGCATGGGGTATTTATAGTTTTCGGTCCACCGTTAAGATCGTTTCATGGAAACCGTGCTTTAATCGCATCCGCACAAGTGTTGGAACCTTATGGTGACTAAAAATGATCCTTATCATCTGACTAGGCAATTGAGAATGTGTGGGTGAGAATCAAACAGCTGCAATCTGCTGTTAAAATCAATGAATCTGGTCTGATAGTCGGACGCGGCCCGCTTCAGGATCAGACAAGTATAATGCGGGCCGCCTGGCCTGCCTGATCAGTCAACATGTTTCAGAAATGACAGTTTCAGTCCCTGCACGTGTTTAAGGCCATTTCCGACACTTCTAAGGCCCGTAAAGCCAACTTTAAGGCCCTAAAATGTTGCCTAAACATTGTGGACATGAAACATGCTCAAAAATATCTCAGATTTCGGTTCGTTTGGTCGTACGAACGCGATGTTCGCTTAATTACGACGGAATGCGCACAAGCGCGAAAAATGATCCAAATGACGTGACGAATGGATTTTTCTTATGCCGAACACTAAAACAAAATATTTTAGTGCTTACATAAATTTTTGGATGTCCGGATGTTTTCAGAACGTAAGTTATGCGCGAAAATGCAAACTTGTGCACTTTTTGACACTTTTAGTCCCTGAATGACCCAAAAGTTTATTTTAGCACACCGAACCCCTCAAAGCCTATTTCTAAGCTATGTAAAGGATATTTATGGTATGTTTAACTTATGGTCATGTTCCGGAATGTTCTTTACAGTTCAAATTGGCATACTTTCGCAGTTTGTCAAGTTTAGTCCCTGTAAGCGAATTAACTTGTTTTCGCCATACCAAAGCCTTCAAAACTTATTTCTAAGTTATGTAAAGGTTATTTAAGGTATGTTAAGCCTATTTCACTATTACGGAGTGTTCGTTGGATTAAACTGGTTATATTTACGCATCAGAGCGCGTATAACCTTCCAGAAAGCGATTTAAAGCTTAAAATCGAACAAGAGTTGATATGTGCAAACGATACACATATTTTTATAAATCCCAAGTATGAAATACAATATTTCATTGGTTTGGAATTTGTTTGATGGTTGCAGTGACACAGGTGTCACAGTCTCCCCTACTTTAGGAAATTTCGTCCCGAAATTTAATTCTAGAGGAAACTTGTGAAGACAACTGTGACGGTTTCGCCTTCTAATAGATCCATTGAACCCTTAAGTAAAACTCAGGGCCATGTTAGGATTCTTAGCGAATTTGTTAACCCTCAAAGTGAACTCCTTGTAGTAGTAAATCATGGAACTTTTGAACTACGGACAGAAGAACGTTTCTTATGAAGACTTATCATAGGAAACTTATGTGTGCTTGAAATAAGAATTGGGGAGTGTAAGATAAAATGACATTGGTCAAAGTCTGAGACTTCTCCCGTATCATTATTCTCGTCACTATAGGTCTTAACACATGACAAAACTTCTTGTGGTTTCTGTGCACTGAATTTCATAATTATGTAGGCCTCCATAATTACGTAATTCCTTGCACAGTCCGCACAGTTCATTTCAGAATGCGTAGAGGAAAAATCAATTGGATAAACATGAAGCGACTTGACTAGATCACCAAAGGATCTTTTTAACTAAATCAACGAACGATCTTTTTAACTAGATCAACACATGATCTTCTTAACTAGACCGTCGTACGATCTCCTTAAATAGACCACTTAAGGGATCTTTTCAAATATATCATCGCATGATATTTCTAATCAGATTTTCAAAATTAATCTGTTTAACTAGACCACCCAAGAGGTCCAATTATAGAATAGTACTTTAAAACCCAAGGGACTTGACCACAACGTAGAAGTCCATTAAGGATTTAAGATAGTAACTTTGGATATCCTATTATGAATCCCTCATATGAGATATGAAAGACTCTACGAGGATTTGGATGGATCACATACAACCACAAAACATGTAAGAGAACACATAAGCACAAAATTAGTTAACTTGATTCTTTAATTTGTTGTATTTGAGGATGGATAATTAAAGCTCATCAGGAATCCAATCCATGGATTTCATTTGGCACCTTAATCATTTTTAAGGATCCATCTATAAAGATAGAAGGATTCTCAATAAGAGTTTGGCTTTGTTTCTTAAAAGAAACGAGTGTTTAAGGTTCTTGGGGAGATCACAAGTGATCATAAAATGACAGAACCATACTAATAGTTTGTCTTTGGGTTGACATCATAAGATTGTATCCAACGTTCACACAATCGTATCAGTTTTGCAAAAAATAAAAACGACGAATTTTTATTTATATAACAACTGACTTGTCTTTAAACATCATAAGATAACAACCAAGGAAATAACAAAACACTAATTGTTCACTGCTGCATCATTGTTCATGTTTGCCTCATTGATGTTAAACACTCGTCCACGCGCTGGAGGTATGTTAACAAGTCTTGGGCAATTGTTCCTGTAGTGGGTAAGGTCACCACAGTTATAACATGACCCTGGAGGGAACCGTGCTTGAACAGCAGCAGGGTTTGCAGCAGCCTGATTTGCATAACGACAAACATTGATCAAATGTCCCAACCGCCCACAGTGGGTACATTTGTGACACTGCTCTTGCTCCAAATGATGACGGTTGCACTTGTTGCACAAAGGTGCAGTACCAACATAGTTTTGCCTTTTGCGAGGTTGTGCTGGTTGGTTTGGTGCAACCTGTTTGTCTTGAGCAGTTACAGCGCAGTTCTGAGAGGCTTTGCGCTTCTTCTTCTTGGACACCTCAGCATTTTCTTCCTTTGGTTCCACATGAGCAGTCTTGTCAGATGGTCTTGGGTCGCCCTTCCTAAACAGCTTGCGCTTCCTGATATGGGATTCAGTCAGAGTGGCAGACAATTCAATGGCTTGTCTGACAGTAGTAGGGTTACTGCCAGTAACAATATCCTGAACTAGGTCAGGAAGACCATCCGTATATTTCTCGATCGCTTTGTCCACAGGAGTTACCATAGCAGGGCACAAAAGGCTCAATTCTTCATAACGGTCAGTATAAGCTCGATGCTCGCCACTGTCTTGCTTCAAATCATCAAACTCCCTCTCCAAAGCTCGCAGTTCATGATGAGGGCAAAACTCCTTCATCATAAGAGCCCTAAGTTCAGCCCAAGTTTGGGCTAAAGCAACCTCAGCACCACGGTCTCTCATCACCCCGTTCCACCACGTAAGAGCCCTCTTCTGAAACACACTCGAAGAAAACTCGACCTTACGATTTTCAGGACACTGAACGTGACGGAAAGTATTCTCAATGCTCTCGAACCATTGAAGAAGCCCAGTGGCTCCCTCAGAACCACTAAACTTGAGCGGTTTAACCGAGTTAAAATTCTTGAAATTGCATGGAGCATTGTTGTTGTTGATGGCTTGCATCATTTGAGCATAAAGATTTGGGAAGGCAACAGCCATTTGCTGCGCGATAATTTCCGCCAGTTCGGCATTCGCCATCTGATTGTCACGTCGAGGAGGCATTCTAAAAGAGGAAACATGAAAGGAAATGAGTGAGAGAATTAGACGAAAAGAATGAGATGAAACAAATCTGATGAAAGCAAGGATAGTGGTCATTTGTTCGCATTACAAAGCAAACAAACTACACACAGTGACTAATCAAAGTAAATGGGTCAAAAATAATGTATCGCGAAGACATGCTCGCCTATAAGTGAACACTCATCCCAAGAATTCCCAGGTAAGCACAACTGGTCTCGCGTCTGATGAGATATATACGAAGTGCTTGCCTAGACAGAAAACCCAGAATACAGGCATTCACCCTTCCAGTTTGCACGTGTTCACATTATTTAAAACCCAAAACCTTGACGAGATTTTGAAAACTCAAAGGGGTTCAAAACCATATAACAAAGGGTTCAAAACATTACAATAGAGGGTTCAAAACCTAGTAATCAATCATCCTAGAACAGATGATTAGTTTTCAAAGCGGGATAGAAATTTATGTTCTTATTGTGGTTGTCACCTAAGAATAAGTGACGGTATTGTTTTAAAACTAAACACAAGAAAACTTGTGTTAGGTTCCTAGGAAGGTTATAGTCTAGGTCAAAGCATTACTAATAACCTAATTCCCTATAACCATTGGCTCTGATACCAACTTTTCTGTCACACCCCGACCACGAAAAGCAACTAGACGTGGCGGAAACGTCGGGGAGTGTTGTAACAGAATCATTGTTTCATAACCATGGAATAAATAAATTCTGTTTTAATTAATAAATGAACTCATTGTTTTAATACAATCAAATAAGTACAACTATGATCTTCCAAGTTTTAAAGTCGCTAAGGCACGAGTCCATCCTAAGTGTAGCATATATCATCAATCCTCACAAAGCAGTACCTGAAACATGTGTAAAAATAGGTACGTCAGCATAAAAATGCCTGTGAGATACATAGGTTTTGTGAATATAGGATTCATGACTTATAAGTTTAGAAAATGTTGTTTAACAAAAGTCAGTCGTAATCCTTGTAAATTGATTTGTTTTGTAAATCGCTTAAAAAAAACAATAAGTTCAGATGATATGTATAAATAAGAGAATAATGTATGGTTAAATGTATAACCAAGTAAAATGAGTTGTATAAAGTGAATTGTTTGGAATCCAAAGTCTTGCAAGAGAATTTTGTTACTTGTGTAAAATCAATAAGTCCAAATTGAATGATTCAAATAACGCTACGATATGTAATACCATACAAACACTTATATATAGGAAGTACCAGCGGCGTATCCACCATGCTTGTATCATATTACATACGCCACGTTACTCAAGTCACTTACTCAAACCAAACCACCAATATAGAATGTTTATGTTTAAACCATGTAATGTGTAAACAAAAGTTATGTTCTGTAAAATAATGTAAGGTTAAACGAATAACATTATAGTAGCATATCAAAAGTATACTTTGGATTTGTAAGTAACATATTAAACTATGTTTTGGTTTCATAAATAACATATCAAAATATGCTTTGGATGTGATAAATAACATATTAAACTATGTTTTGGTTTTGTAAATAACATATCAAAATATGCTTTAGATGATTAACAAAATATATGTTGGTTTTGTACAATACCACACATGAGAGTATATCAAACTATACTTTAATAGTGTGATTTAAGAATTCATTCAGACCTAGTGCATCAAAATACACCTTTGAGACTATAGGGATACCACAAAGGAAATCCCTATTTGGATGGAGAAACAAATTGGTTTCAGACATTCCATGACAACAGGAATGGGGTGTCTAATCCTATAGCGCTATATCATACTAACAATCGGTCTGGTGAACATAAAATAAGTACAATTCAACATTTTATTTTATGTTCTTTGAGAAATCAATGTTTAAACCATAGATAGTCATTTAGTTTGTCAAATGATAAGTAATAACATGCATAATCAATTATACTTTGGAATCATGAAAATAACAGATAGGTACACATGCTTCACCCCAAAACAGTTTGAAAACGGTAAAAGAGGGGAACTATATACTCACATTGAGAGTGCTTAGGAGTCCTTGTGTAACAACCAAACAATGCTAGAGATCACGGATATCAAACGGCACCTATTATAGGTAACTATGTTAATAAACCGGACCTAAATCGGAGGATTTAGATAGAATGAGGGTTCGTAAACCAAACGAGTATGGAGACTCGTGTCATATGGTTTAACAAAGCCTACATACTAAATGAAACCTATCCTAAGTGCTTTCGACCCATCGCGACCCATTTAGGTAGCTTATGCTACTTTAACGCGTCGTGCGCGCAAAAACGCACTCGAGACGTCTAACTAGCCCTATGACAAGTGTTATATGCCTAAACATGTTACAAACTCAGTTATGTGACAAAAGTTTAGGTTACATATGCTTAATTACCAATTATACATGAAAAGGGTATTCTGGTAATTTACCTAAGGCATATAAACTACCTATCATACAACTACTTAAACGTAGCGACCATAAGGTATAACCTCGGAAGGTTATTCCCTTCCTACTATGGTCACCTAATGTGTTTGGTCGGATCCTAATGATCGACCAAATGGGTCGGGTTCGAGGTATAAGCGATTTATTAGATCGCTTACCCTACGACCCTAGACAACGTGGTAATCAGTAGGCATAGTCCTAAGGGACTATAACCAACGTGATTACACTCACGTTGCGAAGTTCAAACGAACTTCGCATTGACCATAAACTGGTCAACGCAGAAAGTCAAACAAAGTTTGACTTTCAGACTCGAAAGACTCGAAAAGCAATAAAAGAACGAAAGAATACTTACGAAGGGTCCCCGAATGCTAATCTCGATTCAAGAATCTCAGGTATGAAACAATGGTTTCAACTTAGAGTTTCTCAAATCAAAATTCTAGTGGTTTAAGCAATGGGGGGCATGGGGTATTTATAGTTTTCGGTCCACCATTAAGATCGTTTCATGGAAACCGTGCTTTAATCGCATCCGCACAAGTGTTGGAACCTTATGGTGACTAAAAATGATCCTTATCATCTGACTAGGCAATTGAGAATGTGTGGGTGAGAATCAAACAGCTGCAATCTGCTGTTAAAATCAATGAATCTGGTCTGATAGTCGGACGCGGCCCGCTTCAGGATCAGACAAGTATAATGCGGGCCGCCTGGCCTGCCTGATCAGCCAACATGTTTCAGAAATGACAGTTTCAGTCCCTGCACGTGTTTAAGGCCATTTCCGACACTTCTAAGGCCCGTAAAGCCAACTTTAAGGCCTAAAATGTTGCCTAAACATTGTGGACATGAAACATGCTCAAAAATATCTCAGATGTCGGTTCGTTTGGTCGTACGAACGCGATGTTCGCTTAATTACGACGGAATTCGCACAAGCGCGAAAAATGATCCAAATGACGTGACGAATGGATTTTTCTTATGCCGAACACTAAAATAAAATATTTTAGTGCTTACATAAATTTTTGGATGTCCGGATGTATTCAGAACGTAAGTTATGCGCGAAAATGCAAACTTGTGCACTTTTTGACACTTTTAGTCCCTGAATGACCCAAAAGTTTATTTTAGCACACCGAACCCCTCAAAGCCTATTTCTAAGCTATGTAAAGGATATTTATGGTATGTTTAACTTACGGTCATGTTCCGGAATGTTCTTTACAGTTCAAATTGGCATACTTTCGCAGTTTGTCAAGTTTAGTCCCTGTAAGCGAATTAACTTGTTTTCGCCATACCAAAGCCTTCAAAACTTATTTCTAAGTTATGTAAAGGTTATTTAAGGTATGTTAAGCCTATTTCACTATTCCGGAGTGTTCGTTGGATTAAACTGGTTATATTTACGCATCAGAGCGCGTATAACCTTCCAGAAAGCGATTTAAAGCTTAAAATCGAACAAGAGTTGATATGTGCAAACGATACACATATTTTTATAAATCCCAAGTATGAAATACAATATTTCATTGGTTTGGCATTTGTTTGATGGTTTCAGTGACACAGGTGTCACATCGGTATTGCTGAATCTACTGACACGTCATTGCTTGGCACCCCGATTTTTCTTGTTTTTCTGTTTTTCAAGAAAAGACAAAGTGTTAGAAATTTTCTATCATTTCTTTTAACATGTGTTAGAAATAAGCATCAAATTTTTTATTCTTTTTCTTTTTAATTTTCTGCGTTTCTTCCCCCCTAAAATTTTATTTTCTTATGTCCATTACCCGAAAAATGAAATTTTAAATAACATAAAATCTTTCTGGTGGGGAACGTTTTAAGATACTTGTTTTACTTTAACAGAACATTTTTTAAGAACTTGAAAAATGAAAAGATAGAGTATGTACAAACGATGACAAAAGCTAAGTTCATTTCCATTCAAGAAAATTGACCATTTCCAACTAGGTTACCAACTGGTTAAAACGCGTCTTGTCGAAGGCTTTCGTGAAGATGTCGGCCCGTTGTTGCGTTGTATCCACCAGCACCACTTAAATGTATCCCTTTTAGTAAGCGTCTCGAATTGCATGAATGAGAATTTCAGTATGCTTTGTCCTTGAGTGGTGGATGGGATTCTTCACAATTCCCAGACACGCTTCGTTGTCGATGTATATTGGAGTCTTCATGATGTTGATTCCATAATCCAACAACTGATTATGTATCCAGAGAACTTGTGACCAGCAACTGTAGGCCGCCGTATACTCAGCTTGAGCAGTAGTGGTGGACACCGTTGTCTGCTTTTTGCTCTGCCATGAGATCAGACGATTTCCTAAGAATTGACATCCTCCTAAGGCTAATTTGCGATCAACCTTACAACCTGCATGATCACTGTCAGAATAAGCAATAAGGTCAAAATTACTATCTTTAGGATACCAAAGACCAAGTTTCGGTGTTCCTTTCAGATAGCGGAAGATTCGCTTTACTGCAGCTTCATGAGATTCTTTAGGATTCGTCTAAAAACATGCACAAAGGTAGACAGCCCACATAATGTCAAGCCTACTTGCGGTTAAATACATCAACGAGCCTATCATCGAGTGATAGAAGGATTTGTTCACTGGTTTTCCTTGTAAATCGGGAGTGAGCTCAGTCTGAGATGCGAACGGAGTGCTTGCGATTTTACAGTCGTTCATACCGTACTTTGCAAGGATATCCATGATGTACTTGGCTTGATGAATAAGGATACCGTCCTCTCTTTGCTTCACTTCTAACCCTAGGAAAATGTGAGCTCTCTCACCATGCTCATTTCGAACTTAGCCTTCATCACCGTCCCGAATTCTTTGTACAGCGCTTCATTTGTCGACCCAAAAATAATATCGTCCACGTAAATCTGAACCAGCATCACATCGTCACCGATCCTTTTGGTGAAGAGGGTCATGTCGATCTTCCCTCTGGTATACCCACATTCCAAAAGATATGTTGACAAAGTCTCGTACCAAGCACAAGGGGCTTGGTGAAGACCATAGAGAGCTTTGTCCAACTTATAGTAATGTCTTGGGAAGTGAGGATCTTCAAATCTAAGAGGTTGACAAACATAGACTTCTTCCTTGACCTTACCATATAGAAAAGCACTCTTTACTTCCATCTTAAACACCTTGAAGTTTTTGTATGAAGCATAAGCCAGAAAGATTCTAATGGCCTCCAATCTTGCGACCGAAGCAAAAACTTCTTCATAGTCGATCCCCTCCTCCTGTCAAAAACCTTGAACAATCAGTCTTGCCTTATTCTTGATAACCACACCGTGATAATCCATCTTTTTGTGAAACACCCATCTTGTACCAATTGGATATTTGCCTTCAGGTAGATCAATAAATTCCCATACCTTAAGCTTTCGGAACTGAAATAGTTCTTCTTGCATGGCTTGCACCCAGCTGGAGTCTTGGATTGCTTCTTCAATATCATTTGGCACAGATTGCGAAAGAAAGGTTGCCTATAGAGCTTTGTTGATGTCGTATGTATGTCCACGAGTATGCACGCCGTCTTCCACAGGACCAATGACATTTTCAAGAGGATGATTTCGATTTGTCTTGTATCCTGCATTGGTTTGGGTTTCAATCTGTTGAGGAAGATTGGTAAAATGTTCATCGATATAGATCACTGGCGGTCCGTCTCCTTGAGTTGGTTTATCCACATTCGTCTGTGAAGAAGAAGCACCATTTCCAGATGCATTCTCAGCCGAAGTGTCACCATTAGCTTCTTCAACAGGAAGGATCAGATCAGCTGCAAAGGGAGTGAAACGGGTGGTAAATGGAATGAAACCAATGTCTGACGAATCCAACAGAAGTTCAACAGGAGTTGCTTCAGCAGGTTCAGCTTCAGGAACAGTTTCAGGAATATCGAAGGTGTTGAATACTACGCCCACGTCCTAAAACCAGTCGAGAGCACTTCCAGTGCTAGTGTAGTTTCCTTCTTGGAAATCGACGTAGTATGATTCGATCACAATCTTGGTTCACTTGTTGTAGACTCTATACGCCTTTTGGGTTGATGAATAGCCCATGAAATAAAAAACAACACCGGCTGCTTCGAAGTTGATAAGATTTTCTTGAGTGTTGAGAAGAGTGCATGAGCATCCAAACGGTCTGAAAAATCTATCAATGGCTTATGTTTGAAAAGAAGTTTGTAAGCTGTTTTTCCGTGAGGTTTAACAATTAGAACTCTATTCAGAACATAGCATGCTGTGTTGACTGCTTTCACCCAGAAAATGATTGGAAGCTTTGAATCCACGAGCATTGTTCTAGCAGCTTCGATGAGTGTTCTGTTTTTGCGTTCTGCAACCCCGTTTTGTTGAGGAGTTATGCCTGCGCTGTACTGAAGGCGAATTCCTTTCTCTTCACAAAAGGATATGAACGTTTGATTCTTGAATTCCAATCCATTATCACTTCTAATTGATTTAACCTTTAGTTTGGTGACGTTCTCGATCAGGGGAATGATAGACTTGAGGATGAAAGTTGTCTCGCTTTTAGCTTCAAGAAAATAAACCCATGAGAAACGAGAGAAATCATCTGTAATCACCAAGCAATACGAACTTTTAGCAAAACTTTTAACACTAATAGGACCAAAAAGATCCATGTGCAATAATTGCAAAGGCGCGGTTATCGTATTCACTGCTTTGGACTTATGTGGCTTTTTGTGTTGCTTCCCTTGGGCGCATGCAATACATTTTTCTGAGAATGGAAATTCTTTTATCGGTAAACCTATTACTAAATTTAAGTTAGAAAGTTTATTCATGTTTATGAAGTTCACATGCCCTAATCGCTTATGCCAAAGCAGTGACTCCGATTCTGACGCCTTGGAGCTCAAACACGTCATTTGCTCATTGGTTTTGGCATTTTTCATGTTGAGGACATAAGTGTTGTTTTGACGAGGAGCTGTGAGCATAATCCTCTCGGCAGGAACTATGTATTCGGGCTTGAGAAAGAGACATTCTACGTCGTTGAACAACACGGAAATTCCTTTGTCACAGACTTGTGATACACTCATAAGATTGTAACACAATTCTGGTACAAAGTTAACGTTTTCCAACGTAAGTGCTTCAGAAATAACGTCTCCAACTATTTTCCCTCCCTTTTCATCTCCGGTGAAAGATACGAAGTCGCTGTCGATAAATCGAAAGTTATTCAGAAGTTCCTTTAAACAGGTCATATGCCTTGAGCATCCACTGTCCACATGCCAAATGTATTCCATTAGTATTCGAAGCCATTTCTGGAGTTTATTCTGTTATACAACAACAAGCAAGAAATATATACAAGTTAGTTAGATTTTGGAACCCAGACTTGTTTCATTTTTGATCTATCGTGATTTTGGATGACAATATCTTCTTCTCTTTTCCAAAAACATGTTGTATTAACTAGGTTTTTGACTGATTTCTTAAAATTATCAAACTGCTCTGTGAAATCTTTGACAAAATTATGTTCAGGTTCAGAAAATTTCTTGCTTTTGCAATGTTTTGCCGTATTTCCTAAATGACCACAATGAAAACATGCTTGCAATTTGCCCTTTTTCTTTTTGGAGGTTGGCGCGCTAGAAGATGATGTATGTAGATGATGTATGTGATGAGAGTCTTGAGCTGCTTGAAGCGTTGTCTGACGATGCAGTGCAGCTTGAACTTTCAACTTTCTTCATTTTCTTGTCAATGCGGCTTTCATCTTCTGAGCAGTCTTCGTCATTGTCGGTATCTAATGAAACATCTGATTCTTGATCTTCACTTGAATCATCTGAACCTTGAACCTCACTATAGCTTGAATTTTCTTCACCATTTTCTGAAGTTGTGGTGTTTGAGTCTTCGTTGTTGCTTTCTTCATTTAGCTCCTTTTCTCACTCTGATTTACCTGTGTGAGATGTAACTCATTTTGGAATTTCCTCGGTGAGGAATTTCCCAAATCTATCTTGTTTCAATTCTGGAACAAACACAGGAGATTCAGACATAATTTTTTCATCACAAAGCAGAATTTAAATCATAACATTCAACCACTGCATTTTCGTGGTTGTGGGTCTTAAATGTAGGCACACGACCATTACAGTCATCCTGAATGTTAAATTTAGGCACATGGCCATTACAGTCATCCATCCTAGTTAAATTATTACATTCATCCCGAATAAAAGTATTGTTTTTCTTATCACAGTTCCAGGCGAACCCGTTAATAGTAGAATAATTGTCGCCTGAATAACCTATTCCTATTTTTGATCCACCGCAGTCATCATCCTCATCGCACACAGCTTCTTTACACACAAACACATCTGCATCACTTTCAGAGATGTTAGTGACTTTTTCATTTTCATAAGAAACATTTTGAGTAATAAGATCATTTTCATCAATCAAATCATTATCAGGATGAGGAGATGGAATAGGTACATAGTTTTGCTTTGTGGTGGAAAAAAGAGTTTTCTTTCGTTTCTGAGCTTATCCTTGTACCCGATCCCATCCTTCACATATGTTGGTCAGTGGCAGTTTTTAATGTCAACCAGTGCCTTTTTGCTTACGTTCCACTTATCGATTGTGATTTGCAATCTATTGTTTTCATTTTGAGATTTTTCTAATCTTTCCATTAGATAATTTATGACAAAATCTTTCCTGAAAATAAATTCTATCAAAGTCTGCATTTCAGCTAAAGTTGAATTTAACTTTCTGTAATATGCAGTTTCAATTTCTTTCAACTCTTTATTAAATTTCAAAACCTTTTCTTTGTCTCTAATTAGGTCACGGTTGAGGGATTTATAATGTCCCACGACGTTCACACATGGTTGGGAGCACAGTTTAACTTTAAATTCTTACGGTATGCTATTTACCAAATCCTTATCCTCTTTCCCCTTTGCTGATTCAGCTTTCATGGCGGCTGCGGGAGCTTTAGCTTTCTCCTTCTTGGGGCTACTGGTTGCTTCTTGGGCTTTCTTCTTCGGTTCAGGCTTCTCAGCTTCTTCCTTTCCCTTATCTGCTGCATGTTCAGTAGGAGTGACGATTCTCTTCAAACCTTTATCCGTAGCTTCGTCGCCTTTAGGAATTCCTGCAGCTTGTTTCTCAATAGAGCTTGATGAAGATGAAGTTGATCCGGTAGAGATTTTAGCCATAAGAGCCTTGTTGACTTGCTCTGTTGCTTCAGCAATCTCCTCCACCCAATCGTAGTCTTCTACAACCAAAGCCTTTGGCGTGTTAGGAGTGGAGTTGTCATTACCTTAATGGCAATTGGCCTTTTTGCTGGAGCAGTTTCAACATTCTCATTTTTTCAGCAGAGGACAATCCCTTTTGAAGTGGCCCATATTTTTGCAATTGTAGCACCTAAGTTTAGACTTATCAAAACCAGCTTTCCCGAGCGACAGACGCTTTACTGTTTTATCTTGAAATTTATTCTGCCTTAGGGTGATCATAGCCATTTGCCACTTTAGATCCATTTCTTCCATGTCGTCGGGATCAACTTGATACATATCTTCGGCGGTGAAGATGTCTCTTTTAAGCTCACTCGACATAAGAGCATCATAACTGCTCAGGATCGTGTTAAACAGCGCCACGTTCTCGGTAGAGATCTTCAGGGCTTGAGTGTCATCGACCACAGTTGTCTTCTCATTCGACTGTGGAGCCTTTGTTGTGCTTGAGGAAGCATTGAAATATGAGACGCTTGAGACTTGTTGATTCGGACCCTCAGAGGCAAAAAAACACCACATTCTTCAAACCAGCGGTTGATTGAGCAGACTTCGGAGGATAACCAGTTTGATTCATCTCACGCTTGTTCACATCCATTTCGAAAGACTTTAAGGTGTTGATTAGATCAGACAAGGTAACGGAATTTGGGCTGTTTAGGAAATCCCTCTTGATCATCATGCATTGAAGGTTCCATTCCTTGGGAAGCAAATCCAAAAGTTTCTTTATTGCAGCGTGATTTGTGATGGGATTACCAGCCTTTTTCATTTTGGTCATCATATTCAGAAACCGACTAATGTGATCTGAAATACTTTCTCCTCGGATGCTGCCAAACATGTCGTACTCCTTCTGCACCATATCTCTCTTATTTTGAATCAACTCTTCAATTTCCCTCGTAAAAGTCGATCAATGCCAACCAAAGCTCGTTTACTGTCGTATACTCTTCGAACATATTACAATCATCTGTCGACAAGGCCATAGTTAAAGCTGCATGAGCTCGACGATCACGCTGAATCAGGGCCTTGTCTTCATCAGTGTACGTTGACGGATCGTTGTTCACCACCCTCATGTCATCTCGAACGGTCATGGGGATGTGGGGTCCAACAGTGACCGATATCCATTGATTGTAGTTCGTGTATTCGAAGAATGACTTGATACGATTTTTCCAACTTCCAAAATCGGCTGGTCCCTTCAATTTCGGTGGTCGGGTTGCAGTTTCGGTCTCTAGTTCGGCTTGTGCGATTGGATTCAATTGATTTTGTGACATTTTGGTATGATTTTAAGTTCAAATTGCTGATCAGAAGTTAATTACGCTGGATTTTAGGGTTCAGAGTTCAATTACGCCAAAAACTGTTACATACGCTAGTAGCTTGTGTGATCAGTAAGCAAATACGCTGAGATGGGCAAATACGCTGATGGTTCTTGAACTCTTGGACTGGCGAAAATTACTAAGTCCGCTGACACAAACAAAACACATGTGAGTTTGCCTAATTACGCCGATCACCATGAGAAAATCGCTGTGGATCTTTATCACTGACTTCGAAGTCGCCTTTGATTAAATACGCTGACACTATGTCACCGAGAATTAACAACTATACTGATATATTACCGGCGTATTTGTTAATTACGCGATCTTCAAGTTAAATACGCCGTATTCAAAATTATCTACACTGACTTCAAGTTTAAATACGCTGGACAGATCAAGCCATTTTAAGTTCAAATGTTCACCAAAACACTGATTAACAACAACCTAACGATTAGTCACACCAGATCAAGCCATTTTAAGTTCAAAATTTTGAAAAACCTTGAAACTTTGAAAACTTTTGAAAAACCTTAACAAAAACTCAAACAATCAATAGCACTAAGGCTCTGATACCAAATTGTGAATCCCAAACAAGATCCGGATCACAGTGGTTTGATTGTTAACACCCAAACACCTATGATTAGGTGTTTAAATGAGTGAAAGTTAAGAAAATCAAAAGATGAAGATTCTTGTATGGATCAAACAACAAGTGTTGTTTTTGTAATCCAAACTGATATGAACAATAATAGCACCTGGATATTCGGATTTAGCTCAAGAACAAAATCACAACACAAGAGATTTCACCAAAAAAAACTAGTCCAAGAACCTTGGCTAGGGTTTCATTCATCATACATATTTATACACACTGACCACCTGGCGTAATTAATAAATACGCAAGGATATTAAATACGCGATGTCAGGCTAACAACTATTAAACAATTACACTTTAACCCCCTGAACTTTCTAGAACATTCTAAAACACAACTAAGTAATCAAAAACCTAATCAAACCAAGTATCAACGATCTCAAAAGCTCTAACAGGCGACAACAAAAATTGTCGCACAGTGGGTTTAGGTCCAGTCGTTATTTGAGGGATCGTTACTCAAATGACTATATGCATGACTCCAGCAGGCGCGACAAGAGGAAGAGACACTCTGGCTGGAGGTTAAACCAATCGAGCAGCGATGATGAAAGACATCACCATGGTGAAGATGCCCGCGCCACATCAGAACCCAAGAGGAGAAAATACATAGTACGTGACCGAGTCACTGCACATGAGTTATTGGTAAGTGATTATTTTTCACCAAACCAAACGCTGTAGAATTAAGTGAACAAGAAAAAGGAACGAACTTGATTGAAATTAAACGTGATACAATGCATCATAACCTTCGAGCGGATTTTGTTAAACACATTTGGAGCCTTCCACGAGACGACTTTGACGAAGAGGATGATTGAAGTTTATATAGTTTTTTTTTAATTTTATGTAACTTCAATTTTATGTGGTTTTTAAAATTTATGTTTATTCACTTAATATTAATGTTCTTAAATTAAATTTAATTGATTTTATATAATTTTTAAATAGAAAATAATAATATTAAATAGGTGTCACGTGTCGAATAACACCTCTCTTCCACGTTTCTTTTCACACCCTTTTTTTCACCACGTCACTTTTCTAACACGTGCTTACGTGTCGTGCACATATCGCGTAAAGACTAATTTTCAAGCTACTCCAGGACGGTTTATTGTTAAATAATTTGTGTGAAAGATGGTTTGCCGGTTTGGGATTGTGAGCGATCATCTCCACGCACGTCAACGTGTCATCATTTCATTGGTTGGATGACTTTTTCTCTTTATCTTCCTCATTAAGCCTTTACAAACTTTCCTATCCCCATATTACCCTCTACACCAAAGACCAAAGATCCTAAATCCGAATGGCATAATCGTAAATAACACCCAACTCTTGTCCAATCAATTTTACGCGGTATATACACAGAATTAAAACTCACCTTCTCTATCCACGAACCTCACTACCCACTTTCCTCTTCCTCACCAATTTTAGCTGACGTCTTCAATCATATATAAAAAAATCCACTTTTTTCAATAACCCACTTGAAATATTGATCATAACCCTAGTGATTCTTACTTCTAAAATCCATCTTTTCCAAAGATTATCCAAAACTCGTGTGTGAATTGTTTCAAAGACCCATCAACACCGTTGTATTGATTACGGTTTCTTGATCTGAAGATATAATCAATCTTTCCGGTTACAATGGAAGTCATACCAGTAAATTCCTTACCGATAAGATCTTTACCGGTCGGTTACCGGTTTCGACCCACCGATGAAGAACTGGTGAATCATTATCTCCGTTTGAAGATCAACGGTTTCGATAAAGAAGTGAGTTGTATCCGTGAAGTAGATGTTTGCAAGAAAGAGCCTTGGGACTTACCCGGTTTGTCTTTTTCCTTGTTTTTTTCTTTATATTTTTACCTTTTTTGATCATACCCAGATTCAGAATCTTGGGATAAAAATAAACAGATAATTGAAGTGAATTGTGTGCAGATTTGTCGGTGATCGAGTCAATTGACAATGAATGGTTCTTTTTCTGCCCGAAAGATAGAAAGTATCAGAACGGGCAGCGATCTAACCGGGCAACGGTTTCTGGTTATTGGAAGGCTACTGGAAAAGATCGGACGATCAAGACGAATAGGGGGAATAGTGTGATTGGGAAGAAGAAGACCCTTGTCTTCTACACGGGTCGGGCCCCAAAGGGGGAGAGAACCCATTGGGTTATTCATGAGTATTGTGCTACTGAGAAGGAACTTGATGGTACCCATCCTGGACAGGTTGTGTTTTTTCTTCAAGATTTATGGTTTTCATGCATACACTTGTGGTTTTTCCTTGTTCGAGATTTTTTAATTTTGATGCATAAATTTGTGATTTTTGTTCAAGATTTTTTAGTTTTAATGCATGAAGCTGCGATTTTTGTTCAGAATTTTTTAATTTTGATGCATAAAGGTGTGATTTCTGTTCAATTTTTTTTGATGCATAAAGTTGTGATTTCTGTTCAAGATTTTTAGTTTTGATGCATAAAGTTTTGGTTTTTGTTCAAGATTTATAGTTCTGATGCACAAAGTTTTGGTTTTTGTTCAAGATTTATAGTTCTGATGCATATAGATATAGTTGTGATGTTTGTTCAAGATTTTTACTTTTTATGCATGAAGCTGTTTTTTTGTTCATGTTTTTTAGTTTTGATGCATAAAGTTGTGATTTTCTGTTCAAGATTTTTAGTTTTGATACATAGAGTTATGGTTTCTGTTCAAATTTTGTTGTTTTGTTGCATAAAGTTGTGGTTTTTGTTCAAGATTTATAGTTCTGATGCATATAGATATAGTTGTGATTTTTGTTCAAGATTTTTAGTTTTGATGTATGAAGATGTTATTTTTGTTCAAGTTTTTTAGTTTTGATGCATGAAGCTGTGATTTTGTTTAAGTTCTTTAGTTTTGATGCATAAAGTTGTGATTTTTGTTCAAAATTTTTACTGTTTAAGGCATAAAGTTTTTATTTTTGTTCAGGATTTTTAGTTTTGATGCATAAAGTTTTGATTTATATTCAAGATTTTTAGTTTTGATGTATGAAGATGTTATTTTTGTTCAAGATTTTTTTGTTTTGATGCATGAAGCTGTGATTTTTGTTCAAGATTGTTAGTTTTGATGCATAAAGTTGTGATTTTTGTTCAAGATTTTTAGTTTTGATTTTTGTTAAAGATTTTTAGTTTGTTGCATAAAGTTTTGATTTTTGTTCAAGTTTTTAGTTTAGATGCATAAAGTTGTGGTTTTTGTTTAAGATTTATAGTTCTGATGCATATAGATTTAGTTGTGATTTTTGTTCAAGATTTTTAGTTTTGATGTATGAAGATGTTATTTTTGTTCAAGACTTTTAGTTTTGATGCATGAAGCTGTGATTTTGTTCAAGATTTTTAGTTTTGATACATGAAGCTGTGATTTTTGTTCAAGATTTTTAGTTTTGATGCATTAAGCTGTGATTTTTGTTCAAGTTTTTTAGTATTTTTGCATGAAGTTGTGTTTTTTGTTCAAGATTTTTAGTTTTGATGCATAAAGTTATGGTTTTTGTTCAAATTTTGTTGTTTTGTTGCATAAAGTTGTGGTTTTTGTTCAAGATTTATAGTTTTGATGCATATAGATATAGTTGTGATTTTTGTTCAAGATTTTTAGTTTTGATGCATGAAGATGTTATTTTTGTTCAAGATTTTAGTTTTGATGCATGAAGCTGTGATTTTTGTTCAAATTTTTTAGTTTTATTTGCATGAAGCTGTGATTTTTGTTCAAATTTTTTAGTTTTATTTGCATAAAGTTGTGATTTCTGTTCAAGATTTTTAGTTTTGATGCATAAAGTTATGATTTCTGTTCAAGTTTTGTAGGTTTGATGCATAGAGTTGTGGTTTTTGTTCAGGATTTTTAGTTCTGATGCATAAAGTTGTGGTTTTTGTTCTGGATTTTTAGTTCTGATGCATATAGATATAGTTGTGATTTTTGTTCAAGCTTTTTAGTTTTGATGTATGAAGATGTTATTTTTGTTCAGGTTTTTTATTTTTGATGCATAAAGCTGTGACTTTGTTCAATTTTTTTAGTTTTGATGCATAAAGTTGTGATTTTTGTTCAAGATTTTCCAGTTTTGATGCATAAAGTTTTGATTTTTGTTCAAGATTTTTAGTTTTGATGGATAAAGTTGTGGTTTTTGTTCAAGATCTTCAGTTTTGATTTTTGTTAGATTTTCTAGTTTTGATGCATAAAGTTGTGATTTTTGTTCAAGATTTTTAGTTTTGATGCATAAAGTTTTGATTTTTGTTCAAGATTTTTAGTTTTGATGGATAAAGTTGTGGTTTTTGTTCAAGATCTTCAGTTTTGATTTTTGTTTAAGATTTTCTAGTTTTGATGCATAAAGTTGTGATTTTTGTTCAAGATTTGTAGTTTTGATGCATAAAGTTTTGATTTTTGTTCAAGATTTTTAGTTTTGATGAATAAAGTTGTGGTTTTTGTTCAAGATCTTCAGTTTTGATTTTTGTTTTAAGATTTTCTAGTTTTGATGCATAAAGTTGTAATTTTTGTTCCAGATTTTCTAGTTTTGATGCATAAAGTTCTATTTTTATTCAAGATTTTTCGTTTTGATGCATAAAGTTGTGATTTTTATTCAAGATTTGTAGTTTTAAAGCATAAAGTAACGAACTTTGTTATTAATTTGCAGAGCCCATTTGTGCTTTGTCGTTTGTTCAAGAAGTATGATGGAAAAGATGAGAACGGCGAGAGTGGTGATTGTGTTGATGTTGATCAGAGTGATGCATCTCCTCTTTCTGTTGTGAAGTCTTCTATGGAAGAGGCTCAGTCGGAGCCTGTAACTCCGGGTTTGACCGTTCAACAGAACGTGCAACCTCCGACCAACCGGATTTTGAAAACCGAAGATTATGAGAGGAACGGTGACATGCTTGGTTTTTATGTTTGTCAGGACCATGGTATTGGTTCAGATTATCAGGATGATGATTTTAATCTCGAAGAAGCTCTAAATAATTGGTTGGATGAACCACCCGTACATTTAGATTCGAATATGTTTTCCCCTATTACGCATCCTCAGATGCAACTCGAATTCGGACCTGCATATGTTGGCAACCACGGAGTTGTGAACTCTGGTTTTGAAGAAAATGGAATGGAAAATCAATCCGGGAGTGCTGAGTTCTGGAGCAATTGTCTAGCTGTATCAGATCAGCTAGACAATGATTCGGGTGTTAATGGCGGGTCCGTTGCTCAAGCTTCATTTCCTGGAGTTAATGTTAAAGAAAATGATTATAGTGGCGAATCAGACGGTGAAGTCATGCAAATACAGGTAAACTGATATTCATCATGTTTAATATCAACATGTAACATAGTTTTATGCGCCAGCTAATTTGTATAGCGCGATACCATGTGTTATTATAACGCAAAATCATTTGTTATGTATAAAGGTAGAAACTAAAAAGAACATTATCTTTTTTATACCTACAGTGACAAAGGGTTTAGTCACAACACACATGAAATGTTGTTGGTTACTAAATTAACCTTGTGTCATCTGGTTTTTTTTAGCGTATGAGTAGGGATTTCTCTTTCCAGCCTGAAGCTTTTGAAACTGGAATTGCTCAAGCCAGAGAAGATTCTTGCGGCAGCGTCGATAGTGAAGCTGCATTTGCATCCAACAACGAACATATTTCAGATACAGGAATCAAGATAAGGATACGCCCTACGCAAAGTGTTGCTAACGGTCCAGACTTCAACGCTCAAGGAACAGCACCGAGAAGAATCCGTTTTCAAAAGAAGCTTCAAATGGGGCCGGTCACCACCCGTAGTGAAGAAGAAAACGAACAGAAACCGATCATGATTAAGGTAGTTTTCAACTTTTAAATATTTCAACTCCCGGATGAGTGTGTTGATTTTGAAACTGGGATCTTGCAGGAGGAAGGCCCAACTGCTGTCTCCACAGTTGATGGAGGATATGATAAAGATATTGTTTCACATGTAAAGCCAAAAGCCAACTTTGTTCTTGGAATTCGTGTGCATATGCATAAGGTGCTTCTGGTTCTGGGCTTGTGTGTAGGAATTGCCAGTTTGTGGAAATGTTTTGACTTATTGAGTTTTGTAGTGAGAGATGACTGATTGTTGTGAATTAGTAGCCTTATTATGTTTATATGACGTATGTATCTTTTTTTCGACTTTAGTATGTGTTGGTCGATAGGTTAGGTTTGTAAACGAGTCGAGCCCGAGTTTTTTAGACTAAGAAAACTGTGAGCTTGAGCCTGGGTGTGTTATGAGTCATGTATCAACCTCGAGCTTGTCTCGTTTGTCAATTCTAATAAAACTGCAACTATATTTATATTAGTTATAAGGTTATCTGAGCTTACGAGTCTAATCAAGTTTACGCTTACATTCATGGGTAGCTTGGCTTGCAAGTTAGACTGAAAATGGTTATCTTTGTTGTTGCGGCTTTTTGTAAAGATTTAGAGATTAGGCTAAAAGCTTTAAAGGGTATGAATTATTAATCCTGAAAAGATGGTCCAACACTTGGTATTGTCACATCACGTGCCATTCCATCTTTATTCGGTGAATATTCTAAATTACAAATTCAAAGTCGTAAAGGAACACCAAACTCACGTGAAAATGGAAAAAAGTTGGTTAAATTTAGTTAAAAAAAAGAGGTTCATTGGTAAAAACAGAAATGAATGGAGCCGAAATATACTTGTTGTCAAATGAGTGCCAAATAATTACAAAGTGTTGTTAAAATAGGTAAATTCAAACTGTCAAACAAATGATAAAGGTGCTAATTGTATGTTCAGGATAAAAGTATGCAATATCACATGGGTGCTAAAAGAGACATTTCTTTGGACTTGAAGGGTTGTTGTGATCATTTCTTGAAGCCGGAGGACCTATCTACAAGTTCTTGATCTTGCTGACTGTGTAAAGATTATTTCGATAAGAAAAAGACAAATCATTTAGGATATTTTGTAATCCCTTTGCTTTCTTTCTAGTTATGCAACAACTTGTTGTGAGTTAGGTTATCTCATGTGTTTAACACTTGTAATCCAATGTTTTAAAAACCGGTAAATACCGGCCGGTTATACCGTTTTCAGATGTAAATCCGGTATGAAACACCCCGGTAAATAAGTGAAACGACATAAGGTTTGTATCGGCGGTAAAATCCGATATACGGTTTGAAACGTAATACCGGTACCGGCCCAGGGTTATTTTAGTTTGGGTTGTTACTTATTTTTATTATATATGTTACTTATCTTACGTAATTTTTATATATTATGATTATTCGTAACTAAAAGTTCTTATTTAATATTGTATGAAACAAAAATAACTATCCTCTAGTTGATGAAGATGACGATAATAGTAAATTTGAACTTTTATGCGATCGTGAACTTGATGTATTCAACACTCAAATGGCTTAACATATCGTACACTTTCATTTAAAAGAGCTTATTGGAAAATTGAATGATGTTTCAATATCTTTTGGATAATTTTTTATTATGGATTTACTTTTGGATCATCTTTTAATATGTAATCATGTTTTTTTTTATTAACTTTTGAGTTGATGTTGCAATTTATGAAATTATAGAGTTAGGTAGTCAATCCGGTTGAACCGCTCGGTACAACCTGGTTCAACCGGTTGAACCATTTTTTAGACTATTCCGGTTTGATTTAAAAACCGGTTTTTAAAACATTGCTTGTAATATATGTTAAGATGTTTATCGTGGTATGAAAATCATCTAGATTGCTATATTTGTTAATTTAAAATTGAGCTTTGTGATTTTGTATTATTTAAGATATTTTGTGTTTAAACTTTAGCATACAACTAGTTTTTATAATCATTACTTGTGCTATAAATTTGGTCTCATAAGCAAACCAAAGTATTTCGTATCGATTAGGATTTTTATGTCTGGAAAATAGTTCCAGGTATGTTAGTTGGGGGCTAATGCATAGGACTCTTGGAATTAAAACTTTTAAAAGGGAGAAACCAAAATCTTCTTGTTCCAAGTTGTTCCATATTCTTCTGGTTGTTTTTGATCCAAATGTTTAGTTATGAGTTGAGAAGCCCCATATTCTTCTTGCGGGTAGCCGTTGTTGATTCCATCTCTTTAGTTGTTAGTTGAGGAGGACTCCTAGAATGAGTCGATTCTCTTTCTTCTTGTTGCTACAACAAATACAAGATCAAGGAATGTAGCGATATCTCTGGGTAAAAGGGTTTAAGGTTTCAATTAGCCTAACGCAGGTCGTGGGGTCCCCTCCACGTTTGCAGCACGTGGAGGTGGATCACTTTGTTATTATTCACTTTGAATTCTGGATTGAAGGATATTTAACCCAGAATGTCTATGCTTAGTGAGATAATATTGTAGTGAGCCAAGAATAGAACAAGCAAGATGCAAGTTTTAGAGATAAGAAGATAGATAAGAGATCAGGAATGATCAGGGGTGATCTAGGATCTGTTTGTTGAAGACAAGGGCTGTTATTTATAGGGAAAGGATTTTTTATAAAGAGAAGCCTTTGACCAGCGATCCTTGGCTACAGTGAGGGACTTTCCCTTTTTGGTAGGTTGAAGGGTTTGGACTTGCGGGTAAAAGAGTGTGTCTTCCCACATGCTCTGTTGCGGCTAGGAAGGTTCACGCGTAAAGTGTTGATGTGACCGGGCACTGTGCTTGTCCTTTTTACTGTTCACGACAGTTAGTCAGTTCTGAACCCTTTTGGGTTTCAACCCTTTAAGCTATGTTACACTTTAATCAGTTTATTAAGCTTTGGGCTACCTACGTCATCAGCCCCCCCAAGTCAGAGGTATTTGGGATGTAAGCTCAAGTGCTTCTGACTTTTTGGGCATTACTTTTATAGCTTAAAGGCTTCAAGGCTTTGAAGGGTTCTGAGCGGTTGAGTTTTGAGATTTGAATTTTGAAATGACAGTCAATGTGATGGATAGCAGTTTTTTGCCTGTTGCGTAATAATAACTTCCAAGACTTTATTTTCTTTTTTCTTTCGTTCGTCTCTCATGAGTGCTATGAAGGATTTGTTTGTGAGTTATTCTCTCCCCACTCAAGAGGATGTTGAGGCGTTTTGTGAACAACGGGAAATCGATCCAAAGTTTAATTCAGTGGCTCCGGGTTTAGACAAATCGATCGATCAGTGTCCTTCCGGCTCGATTGCACTTTACTGCTGTCATTTCGAGTTTTCCAATTTACGTCATCCTTTTTGGTCTTTGTTCTGAATGTTTTAGAGTATTATCGAGTGTCGTTTGATCAGTTGCGTCCTCAAGGTCTTGCGGGGATTTTACACTTTGAGGTTTTGTAATAGGGTATGACCCATCGTTGTTGTTCCATTTTGGCCAAGAATGACGATTGGGTCACGTTTGAGACATCCCAAGTTGATGTTTGTTTGATTTCCTCTATGGTTACTGATGTGTGTCGGTGTGAATATATTTTTATGTATATTTTAAGCCCTTTTTAACACTTTAGTCAAGTTTTAAATTTATAAAACACGATATTTTACTAACACTAAACACACATATGGGCAAGTGCACCCATCGTGAGCGTAGTATAGCGTTGATAAGATACCGAGGTCGTCCAAGGACACAAGAGCTTTTAGTACCGGTTTATCCTCAACGTCTAATCAAATCAAAAATTTAGAAAATGTTTTAAATATGAAAATAAAAACTAAAAATGTTGAAAATAAAAATAAAATAAAAACAGATAGACAAGATGAATCACTTGGATCCGACTCGCCTTTAGTGTAACCTTTGACGATTTCCGCACTTTTGCACTTTTTAAGAGATTATCTTAGTTATAGTAGTAGGCCCCTCTTTTGAAGGTGACGTTACCCTCAACCCAGTAGTTTGAGTCAGCAAGGATACAATCCTAAAGGGTCAGAATATTGGAAGATAATTAATTAAGTTATTAATGCGTAATGTGGTAGGCCCCTCTTTTGAAGGTGACGTTACCCTCGGCTAAGTGGTTTGAGTCAGCAGGGATACAATCCCAAATAGCCGGGTTAATGTTTAATAGTAGTTTACATATGAGGGGATCAAGTCATTCGCACCCCCGCCATCCAATACCAGTGGGTATTGAAAGAGGTCCTAGTAAGCTTGACCCAGGTCCTTGCAGGATCTATACACTGAACAATGCAAGAACCTTACCAAACCATTCCCTTAACCCCCGACCAGGTAGCCAACATATCTCTATTTAGACCGTAGAGATATGAATGGTGTAAATATTTTATTTTATATAGACAGTAAAATAACGCCAATACACCACGGACAAATGATAAGGAAGTTTCACCTTCAACATAAGAAACTAGTTATTAAAGTCATTAATACAAAACCAATTAAAAAGTGCAAAAGATTAAAAAACAAAAGTATTACACTAAATGCTTGTCTTCACCAAGTGATGTAAGAGACTTAGGCAAACATGGCCTTTGATTGTCAAGAACTCTTACTATCAATCTTGGATCCTGAGACTACTACACACACTCTATGATGGATGATGGATGATGGTGGTGGATGTGGGTTGTGATGGTGGTGGAGTGTGGGTGAAGTGTGAGAGAGTTGATTTGCCAAGGGATGCCTTTGAAGTGAACCAAGCACCTCTATTTATAGCCTGCACAGAAGGCTGAACACGCTCATTTAATCCTGAACACGCTCATTTAATCCTCTTTTATAGCCTGCATAGAGGACTTATGAGATTCGTCCATCACTAAAGTGCGAAGATCGTCTTGTTTCGGAATCCACAAACGATCCATGAAATAGAGCAAACCATCGTCCTTTGCTTCGAGTTTAAGCTCAAGCTGACGTGGTAATTCCTTACCCATTAAATTTTGTGAAATACAAAATTGCTGAGCTTGAAGAACACGAGTTTGGAGATCAGATAGAGTTCGAACAGAATGAAGCTTGACTCGCTCTTTTCGACTTAGCGCATCGGCTACGACATTCGCCTTACCAGGATGGTAGCGAATCTCGCAATCGTAGTCGTTTAAGAGTTCAACCCAATGACGTTGCCTCATATTCAACTCTTTCTGATTAAGAATATGCTGGAGACTTTTGTGGTCTATGAAAACCACACACTTCGTGCCATAGAGGTAGTGTCTCCAGATTTTGAGAGCAAAGACCACAGCTCCCAACTCAAGATCGTGAGTCGTATAGTTCTTCTCGTGAACTTTCAATTGTCTAGATGCATATGCTATAACTTTACCTCATTGCATAAGAACGCAACCAAGGCCTAAGTTTGACGCATCGCAGTAGACAACGAAATCATCGTTTCCCTCGGGCAAAGATAAAACAGGAGCATCACATAGCTTCTGTATCAGCGTTTGGAATGCTTCTTCTTGCTTGGGTCCCCACTCAAAAGGCTTATTCTTTTGAGTCAAAGCAGTGAGTGGAACCGCAATCCTTGAGAAGTTTGAAATAAAACGACGATAATATCCAGCGAGACCAAGAAAAGATCGAATCTCGGTAGGCGTCGTCGGTGTGTTCCAATCCTTGATTGCTATAATCTTGGATGGATCTACATGAATACCTTGCTCGTTGACAATATGTCCCAAAAACTGAACTTCTTTAAGCCAAAATTCACACTTGGAGAATTTAGCAAAAAGTTGTTCCTTCTTCAGGAGTTCCAATGTCAAACGAAGGTGTTGCTCATGATCGGCTCGAGACTTCGAATAAATGAGAATATCATCGATGAACACAATAATGAATTTGTCTAAATAAGGCTTACAGACCCTATTCATTAAGTCCATGAAGATAGCTGGGGCATTCGTCAAACCAAAAGGCATGACAGTAAACTCGTAATGCCCGTATCTTGTTCGGAAAGCAGTTTTGGGAATATCTTCCTCGAATACACGAAGTTGATGATACCCAAAATGCAGATCGATATTGGAGAAATAGGTAGCACCTTGCAGCTGATCAAAGAGATCATCAATTCGAGGTAGGGGATATCGATTCTTGATGGTAAGCTTATTAAGCTCACGATAATCGATACACATTCAAAAGATCCATCTTTCTTTTTCACGAAGAGGATAGGAGCGCCCCAAGGTGAATAACTCGGACGGATGAATCCTTTATCAGATAATTCTTGAAGCTGTTTCAATATCTCTTGCATCTCAGACGGTGCAAGACGATAAGGTGCTTTCGCAATTGGGTTAGCATTGGGTACAAGGTCAATATGAAACTCGACTTGACGAACTGGAGGCAAGCCAGGCAGTTCATCAGGAAACACCTCTGGATAATCCCGAACAATCGGAATATCCTGAATACTCTTGCTCTAGCTTTTCTCCTCGGTGACATGTGCCAGGAAAGCAACATATCCTTTTCGTAGGTAACTTTGGGCTTTCGTACACGACATGAGTTTCAATCCACCAGATGGTTTCTCACCACAAACCTTTAGGACATCGCCAGACGAAAGAGGAATACGAATGATCTTATCAAAACAAACCACCTCAGCATGGTGTTTGGTTAACCAATCCATCCCCACGATAATGTCAAAACTCCCAAGTTGCATCGGTACGAGGTCAATGGGAAAAAGATGGTTATCGAGGTTCAATTGACAAACATGAAGAACAGAATCGAGTACGAGTGGTTTACCAGTCGCAACTTCGACAGATAAGGATTTCCTCAGTTTAGTTCTAGGTATCGTAAGTAAAGGCTCAAAGGATAACGAAACAAAACTCCTATCGGCACCAGAATCGAAAAGAACAGACGCAAGTTGATTGTTAACAAGGAACGTACCGTTAACAACCTCGTTGTCTGCCCTCGCCTCGTTCGCGTTCAGATTGAATGCTCGTCCATGGGCGGGATTCACATTCGCGTTCACGTTGGCATTCGGATTTGCATTCGCATTCGCATTAACCAATCTTGGGCAATTGTTGCGGAAATGACCCATTTCTCTGCAATTAAAACACGAACCAGGTGGGAATCTCACAGCATTCCCTTGAGCTTGAGCTGGAACCTGAGCAGCTTGATTTTGACCATAACAACAAATGTTGGCCAAATGCCCAAGTCTACCACACGTAGCACACTGTTTACAGGCCTGTTGGGCAACATGATAGCCATTACATCGAGTACAGTGAGGTGCGGTACCAGCATATGCTTTCTTTGTAGGAGGTTGAGTCGGTGGGTTCTGAGGGTTTTGTGCTGTAACAGCAAAGTTCTGGGAAGCCTTGTGCTTCCTTGACCTTTTAGAAGACTCACCCTGCTTCTTACCCTTATCCTTACCCTTGTCAGAATCGGTCGACTTCTTTTTATCACCCTTGCGGGTGAGTTTACCCTTTCTGACTTGAGACTCAGTCAGGGTAGCAGACAACTCGATTGCGTGACGAACGGTAGTAGGATTAACACCGGTCACAATATCGTGAATGGAATCGGGTAAACCATCGATATACCTCTCGATTTCTTTCTCCAGTGGGGTAACCATAGTGGGACACAACAAACTAAGCTCCTCAAATCGATCCGTATAAGCACGGTGTTCTCCCCCGTCTTGTTTTAGATCATCAAATTCTCGTTCTAAAGCTTGAATCTCGTGACGGGGACAGAACTCTCTCATCATGAGAGCTCGGAGCTCTTCCCAAGTTTGTGCTAATGCCACTTCGGCACCCCTATCGCGCATTACTCCGTTCCACCATGTAAGAGCTCGCTTCTCAAACACGCTTGAAGCAAACTCAACCTTTCGTGCATTCGGACACTGCACATGTCTGAATGTGCTCTCGATACTCTCGAACCACTGCAGGAGCGCAGTTGCTCCTTGTGACCCAGAAAACTTAAGCGGCTTCGCGGAATTGAAATTCTTGAAATTACATTGAGCATTATTGTTGTTATTATTGTTGTTGTATAACCCGTGGATTTGGGTCACAACGCCTGGAAGTACAGCAGCCATTTGCTGAGAGACAAGGGCTGCGACTTCTTCAGCAGTAAAAGTTTGAGCATCGCGTCGAGGAGGCATTGTCTAACAAGGAAACATGAGAAACAAGTGAGGTCGATAATTGGAGAAACAAAAGAGGTATTGAAAACATCGACAAAACACAAGGAAGGCGATCATTTGTTCGTTACCTCGAACAAACAAATGACACGCAGTGACTAATCAAAGTAAATGGGTCATAATAATGTATCACTGAAGACATGCTCGCCTATAAGTGAACACTCACCCCAAGAGTTCCCAGGTAAGAGTGACTGGTCCGATACTGCGGATTTGTACGAACACTCTAGCCTTAGACAGAAAACTCAGGGTACAGGCATTCACTCTTCCAGTTTGCACGTGTTCACATTATTTAGACCCAAACTTTGACGAGATTTTGAAAATTCAAAGGGCATAAAGCCGAAAATGAATCAAACTGGAAGGGTTCAAACTTTACAATCAATCATCCAAGGATAGATGATTAATTTTCGAAGCGGATTTGTTATTGTGTTCTCGTTGTGGTTATCACCTAAGGATAGGTGACGGTATTGTTTTAAAATCTAAACACAAGCAAACTTGCGTTGGGGTCCTAGAAAGTTATAGTCTAGGTCAAAGCATTACTAATAACCTAATTCCCTATAACCATTGGCTCTGATACCAACTCTTCTGTCACACCCCGACCACGTTAAAACAACAAAACCGTGGCGGAAACGTCGGGGAGTGTTGTAACAGAATCATCGTTTCACAACCTTGGTAATTAAGTGTTTTGTTTTATTGAATTATTAAATATTGTTCATTGTCATAAACCAAACAAACAAATTGAACATCGTCTATTATCGTTTTTAAGTCGCTAAAGCCATGTCCGGATCCTAAGTGAACTTGCTTCGTAGCAATCAACATCAAGCATTATCACCTGAAACATATGTAAAAACATAATCAGCAAAGAAATGCTGGCGAGTACATAGGTTTTGTAAGAGTATCGGAATCATGGCTCGTTTATAGATATTGCAATACCTCGAAAACCTTGTTTTGAAAAGTAGATAATATTGCAACATGATTAACCAACTCAAATCAAGATGGTTGTAATTTATAAAATCTCGTAGCCATGATTCTTAACCCCAAAACATTTGTTTTAGTAAACCAATTCGTAAAACATCTCGTTAAAAACTGGTTAATAAAACTCGTATGGTTTATATCATTTCGAAAACCTCGTTGTGTGACATCGTTTCAAATCGTTTCCCAAGTGAACTAAATAATGACACGCAATGTAATATGATAGAAGCACTTATATATAAGATGTACCAGCGGCGTATCTACCATGATTCTATCATGCTACACCCGTCCCATTATCTAATCACTACCCAAAAACCAATCGTTCGTTCAAATCGTTTATTTCGTTTAGATCGTTCCAAATCGTTTAATTCGTCCCAAAATCGTATTCGTTTTAATTGTGAAACTACTTTTGGTCGCCTCGTTAATAACATTCAAACCTTCGTGACTCGACTACCTCGTTTATCGTATTAACAAACCACCAAAGGGTAAGTTAACAATCATCAGATTCGGTCGTTACCTACATAACCCCCACACATAACCATGGGTGTAGTCTGATAACGGGATTTGTCAGATCCTATGGTACCATAACCTAATACTGGTCGGTTCGGCCAAAATTAATGAATGTCATTCGTTATGTAACTACAACCAACAAGTTCGTTCACATTATCGAAAATCGTTATTAGTTTAGTATAAACCATCTTAATCGTTTTGAAACCATCGTTAAAATATCGAAAATCGTTTTGATACATATGAATCACCCCAAAATAATTGAAAACAGTAAAATAGGGGAACTATGTACTCACATTGAATGATAGGGCATCCTTGATCTAAAGAACTTAGCGAAGCTCAGACAAACCAAGGAAATTCAAGTGGTACCTAATAATCGGATCGCTAGTAAATAAATCGATACCTTAATCGGAAGATCGGATAGAATGAGGTCTTGTAAACCAATGAGTGTGGAACTCATGTGATATGGTTTAACAAAGCCTACATTCTAAATCGGAACCTATCCTAAGTGCTTTCGACCCGTTACGACCCATTAAGGTAGCTTATGCTACTTTAACGCGTCGTTCACGTGAAACTATGTTCGGATGGTTAACTATGTGTTATGTCAAGTCTTACATGCCCAATAATACCTAAACATGTTACTAAATCAGATTATATGTCAAAAACATGTTCACATATGTAAAATATGGATTTATGCTTCAAAAGGGCATTTTGGTCATTTTCTATGGGCATACAAGCTACTTAACAAATAACCAACCAATCCTATGTGATCATAAGGTATAACCTCAGAGGTTATTCCCTATGTAACTATGATCACTAATTGAGCTTGATCGGATCCTAATGATCGACCAAACGGGTCGGGTTCGAAAGTCTAAGCGGTTGTTTAGACCGCTTAACTTATGACCTTAAACAAGCACTATACTAATAGTGACGAGTTAAACATGTCAAAACATGTTTAACCTACTGATTTGTTATCAAAACAATGGGTTTTGATACCCGAAAATAGTTCCGTTGCAAAATGCGTGCTAAAACGCATTTTGACCGAAACTTTGACTCGTCACTACGCCTAGTTAACGTGGTAATCAATAGGTATAATCGCTAAGGATTATAACCATCGAGATTACAATCACGTTGCAAAGTTCAATTGAACTTTGACTTGACCAATTGATGGTCAAAACCGAAAGTCAAACTGTTGGCCAAACTGTTTGACTTTCTGCTTAAACATAAAGAATAAGCATGAAAGAATACTTACAAAGGGTCCTAACTATCTTTTCTACAAAGAATAATTAGATTAGAAAGCTTCAAACACTTGAGAGAGCTCCCCAAATCAGATGTAGAGAAGAATGAGAGGAAATGAGCAAATGAAACAATGAATGGCTTGGCTATTTATAATTTTTGCAAGATCATTAGGATCATTCCTTGGCAAGGAGGGAATGACCTTGGCCATACAATTGTCAAGGAAGGATTGGGAACCTTGGTGAACACTTAAACTTGCCCATCACACAAAGAATTTGCATAAACAGCCTCTGAAGTTGCAACAGTTTGCAAAAATCAACTTTCTGGTCGCTGGGCAACTCACACGGCCCGCGTAAGAATAGGCAGGGGGCTTACGCGGCCCGCCTGACCTCCCCAGTTCAGCACAGTTTGCAAATTGGCAGTTTAGGTCCCTGCATGTGTTTTGAGCTCATTTCAGGCCCTTTTGACCCCTGTTAAGCCATTTTCAAGGCTCTACAAGGTCAATAAAGTTTAGAGGACTCAAAATGTGCTTGGAACACTCTCGGATGTCGGCTCGTTTGGTCGTACGGTCGCGTTGTTCGTTAAATTACGACGAAACTCAAACGGACGCGAAAACGAACCAAATTAAGCGACGAACGGAATTTTTGCATGCCGATCACTAAAATAAAAATATTTTAGTGTGTACAAAAATTTTGGATGTCCAGATGTGGTCAGAACGTAAGATATGCAAACTTACGTCGTTTTTGACACTTTAAGTCCCTGTAAGATCAAATAAGCATGTTTTTGCACACCGAACCCCTCAAAGCTTATCTCTAAGCTATGTTTAGGTTATTTATGGTATGTTTAGCTTATGATCAAGTTCCGGACTGTTCGATACCATACGAATCGGTATAGTTTCGTAGTTTGACACAAATAGTCCCTGCGATCGAATAGACTTGTTTTCAACACACCAAGCCATCCAAAACTTATTTCTAAGTTATGTGAAGGTTATTTAAGGTATGTTAAGCCTATGTCACTATTCCGGAGTGTTTGTCGCGTTAAACTAACTGTGTTCATGCACCAGTTTGCGTATAACTTTCCAGAAAAGCGATTTAAAGCTTGAAATCGGAATCGAATCAAATTGTAAAATCATTAAACACAAATACACATATAATAACACCAAAACACATAGTTTTATTGATAATTAACATCGTTTTGTATTGTTCATCGATTACAGAGCATAGTTGTCACAACTTGATCTCTTACCCAAAATTCATTAGGTTTAATATGTTTATCATGTAGATTTTTCATTCTTTCCTTATAAATTTCAGAGTTAGAGTATGCGTGATTTCTTAATTCGTCTAATTCATTTAATTGACAAAATCGATTTTTACCGGCAATTTCTAAGTCTAAGTTTGCGTTTTTAATTGCCCAGTAGGCTTTGTGTGCTATTTCTACCGGCAAATGACAACTTTTTCCATAGACAAGCTTATATGGGGTTGTACCTATTGTTGTTTTATATGCAGTTCGAAAAGCCCATAAAGCGTCATCTAATTTATCAGCACATTCCTTTTTATTTAATCATACGGTTTTTTCAAGTATTCTATTTAAACCTCGATTAGTCACTTCGGCTTGTCCGTTTGTTTGAGGGTGATATGTCATTGAGACCCGGTGATAGACCCCATACCTTGTTAAAAAAATTTCAAGTTGATGATTACAAAAATGGGTGCCTCTATCACTTATTAATGCTTTTGGAGTTCCAAAACGAGAGAATAAGCATTTCAGGAATCTTACCACAACCCTTCCATCGTTTGTTGGAAGTGCCTCGGCCTCGGCCCATTTAGACAAGTAATCTACCGCCATAAGTATATATTTGTTTCCTTTTGACGGTGGGAAAGGTCCCATAAAGTCGAGTCCCCATACATCAAAAATTTCACAAACAAGAATGCCATTTTGTGGCATTTCGTTTTTGGAAGAAATATTACCTGATCTTTGGCAAGCGTCACAAGTCTTGATAAGACTTTGGGCATCTTTGTAAATTGTTGGCCAATAAAATCCTGAATCAAATACCTTTAGTGCGGTACTAGCAGCACCATGATGTCCTCCGTATGGACCTTCATGACAATGGCGGAGGATTCTTCTTGCTTCACTACCATGTACGCATTGACGGATGAGTTGGTCAGCACACATTTTGAAAAGATAAGGATCTTCCCAAAAATAATGCTTTACATCGTCAAAGAATTTCTTTCTTTGATGATGTGACCATCCTTTTGCGATTATACCGCTAGATAAGTAGTTAGCATAGTCGACGTACCATGGCTCTTCTCGGTATTCCACCATTTCTAGGGACTTTGTTGGGAATTTTTCGTTGATTAGCTCGTCCCTAGTTGCCTCCAAAGCTGGGTCTTCCAAGCGTGAAAGATGATCTGCCGCGGTGTTTTCTGCTCCTCTTTTGTCTTTTATTTCAATGTCGAATTCTTGGAAGAGTAGAATCCACCGAATTAAATGTGGCTTAGCATCCTGTTTCTTAAAGAGATATCGAATGGCTGCATGGTCTATATAAACTATCATTTTAGAAAGAACAAGATAAGAACGAAATTTATCAAAAGCAAATACCACAGCTAGTAATTCTTTTTCTGTTGTTGTGTAATTTTCTTGTGCATCATTAAGTGTTTTACTAGCGTAATAAATTGGGTGAAAATTCTTATCTTTCCGTTGTCCCAAGACAGCTCCAACTGCAAAGTCACTTGCATCACACATGATTTTGAAAGGTAATTTCCAATCAGGTGCTATCATGATAGGTGCATTGACTATCATTTCCTTTAGTGTTAGAAATGCATGGTTGCAATCCTTGTCAAAGATGAAAGGGGCATCTTTTTCAAGTAATTTTGTTAGAGGTCTTGAGATTTTTCAAAAGTCTTTGATAAATCACCTATAAAATCCGGCATGTCCGAGGAAACTTCTGATAGCTCTAACGGAGGATGGGGGTGGTAATCGAGAAATAGTGTCTATTTTTGCTCAATCAACCTCCATTCCTTCGCTTGAGATTTTATGACCGAGTACTATTCCCTCTGTTACCATGAAATGGCATTTTTCCTAGTTAAGGGCGAGGTTAGTTTCCTCACATCGGGATAGCATTCATTCAAGGTTATCGAGGCATTGGTCATATGAATTTCCAAAGATAGAAAAGTCGTCCATGAAGACTTCCATCGTCTTTTCTATCACGTCCTGGAAGATGGCCACCATTCAACGTTGAAAGGTTGCGGGGGCATTACATAGACCAAAAGGCATATGTCGATAAGCAAAAGTTCCATAGGGACATGTGAATGTTGTCTTTTCTTGGTCTTCGGGTGCTATCGGTATTTGAAAGTAACCTGAAAAACCATCTAAAAAACAATAAAATTTATGACCGGATAATCTTTCTAACATTTGATCAATAAAGGGTAAAGGAAAGTGATCTTTCCTTGTTGCCCCATTTAATCGACGATAATCTATACATACTCTCCATCCTGTGACGGTTCTTGTTGGTATTAATTCATTTTTCTCATTAGTTACTACCGTCATACCTCCTTTCTTAGGAACTACTTGGACGGGACTCACTTATGGACTATCGGAGATTGGGTAAATGAGTCCGGCGTCAAGTAATTTGATGACTTCGTTTTTAACCACTTCTTGGACGTTTGGATTTACTCTACGTTGTGGTTGTATTACCGATTTGTAGTCATCATTCATTAAAATTTTGTGCGTGCACATGGAAGGACTTATTCCTTTAATATCTACAAGCTTCCAAGCGATCACGTTTTTGTGTTTTTTCAAAAGCGTAATTAATTTTTCTTTTTCTAAACTAGTTAATTTTGACGAAATAATTACAGGTGATTTACCATCTTTGTCAAGAAAAGCATATTCCAAACCTTTTGGAAGTTCTTTGAGCTTTAGGAGACTCCTTATTTGGTTGCTCATTTCGGTCAAGAACCACAAAGGTTTGTTCTATGGCGACCTCTTCTTCAACAAAGTGGTCAATTTCTTCTCTTGTATCGGGTGGTTCATCTTCATCTTCAATTAGGGGGTCATTATTTCCGAATGGATATTTCATTGAACGCTCAAGATCGACACTTTTTTTGAATGCCCCTAATTGAATGGGTAGATTGTTATGCTTCCGATTTTTCAAAGCTTCGTGGGTCTTTACAAAAGGTCGTCCTAACACTAGTGGAGCGTTATCAAGGATGACGAAGTCGGTTGGGATTACCATTTGATTGGTTTGGACCAACAAATCCTCAACTATCTCAATTGATTTTATTGTTTTCCGATTAGATAGAAAAATGGGTATTTGAAGGGGAGAAAAATCACCAATACTTAATTTTTCGAAAATGTAGTTTGGCATTATATTAACACAAAGATCTTTATCAATTGTAATATTACTAATAAAGGAATTTTGAAAAAAACATGGAACCGGAGTAATGTTAATTTCAAATGGATCTTCTTTTATTAGCGTGGTCTGATCATTTGTTAACTTAACGCTTACCGTTTCGTCAATTTTAGTGTTAGTGTTTAACTCTTTTAAAAACTTAGCATGAGTGGGTACTAAACAATGATTTTCGAAAGAAGGTGACAAGAGATTAATTTCTTTGAAATTAGATTCTTCTTGAATTTTAACGTTGTCGGCCTCACCTTTCTCGTTGTTTAACTCATGTGTCGGTTTTTCACTTACTTGTTCTTCCATTTTTACCTCTTCAACTATCTCTTCTTTATTACAAGTTAATTCTTCCCTTGCGCGGGATTCCTCTTCCCTTGCGTGGGCTTCTTTTATGTAGCGCTCGATAGTTTTAAGGTGTTCTATTATCTTATCGGCTATGGGTGTGAGAGAATAAGGGTCTTCAAAGCTTGAATTCGGAAGTTCGATCCTTGGTTGCTCATGATACTCATATGAGGTAGATGGTTCACACCATTGTTCCTCATTGTAAGTATATGATGGATAAGGGTCGTAACTTTGTTCTTCATAATACTCATACGAGATGGGTTGTTCACGCCATGGTTCCTCATAGTAAGCATATGAAGGAGAAGGCTCATATCGTGGTTCATCAAAATATGAGTATGAGGGAGAAGGTTCATACCTTGGGTCTTCATAGGATGTATATGAAGTTGAAAAAGGCTCGTACCTGGGCTCCTCATAGTAGGTGTATGAAGTGGATGGTTGAAAAAGATCACAATATTGTACCGAATGAGGGTTGCCACAAATAGTACAAATACTCTTCCCAATAATTATCCTCCTCATAGTGGTAGTTGTAATCTCCTAAGTATTGATCCATAAGAATCACTTAGCAGACCACAATAGAGTCTCGGGACCAGAAAACAAAAATAAAAACGGAAACAGAGGCTGGCCATGGCCCCGTGTTCAGTGAGAACGGCCTGTGTTCAGGTTCTGTATCTGGGAGTTTTAATAAAAGTGACTGGTTTTGTGCAGCACGGGGGCGTGTTCAGTGAGCACGACCCCGTGTTCAGACTCTGTATCTGGGAGTTTGTAAAAAAATGTGCAGCACGGCCCCGTGTTCAGTGAGCACGGCCCCGTGTTTAGTCTACTGTAAATGAAAAAACTAACTAAAATGCAGAAAAATGTATGCGGTTTAAAAAGGTTTTGAAAAACTGATTAGGCCGTCGCTTTTAAGCTTTTTTAAAATCCTCGTGTCCCCGGCAGCGGCGCCAAAAACTTCATGTGTGTCGGTGTGAATATATTTTTATGTATATTTTAAGCCCTTTTTAACACTTTAGTCAAGTTTTAAATTTATAAAACACGATATTTTACTAACACTAAACACACATATGGGCAAGTGCACACATCGTGAGCGTAGTAAAGCGTTGGTAAGATACCGAGGTCGTCCAAGGACACAAGAGCTTTTAGTACCGGTTTATCCTCAACGTCTAATCAAATCAAAAATTTAGAAATGGTTTTAAATATGAAAATAAAAACTAAAAATGCTGAAAATAAAAATAAAATAAAAACAGATAGACAAGATGAATCACTTGGATCCGACTCACCTTTAGTGTAACCTTTGATTATTTCCGCACTTTTGCACTTTTTAAGAGATTATCTTAGTTATAGTAGTAGGCCCCTCTTTTGAAGGTAACGTTACCCTCAACCCAGTAGTTTGAGTCAGCAAGGATACAATCCTAAAGGGTCGGAATATTGGAAGATAATTAATTAAGTTATTAATGCGTAATGTTGTAGGCCCCTCTTTTGAAGGTGACGTTACCCTCGGCTAAGTGGTTTGAGTCAGCAGGGATACAATCCCAAATAGCCGGGTTAATATATTAATAGTAGTTTACATATGAGGGGATCAAGCCATTCGCACCCCCTCCATCCAATACCAGTGGGTATTGAAGGAGGTCCTAGTAAGCTTGACCCAGGTCCTTGCAGGATCTATACACTGAATAAGCCAAGAACCTTACCAAACCATTCCCTTAACCCCCGACCAGGTAGCCAACATATCTCTATATAGACCGTAGAGATATGAATGGTGTAAATCTTTTATTTTATATAGATAGTAAAATAACGCCAAGACACCACGGACAAATGATAAGGAAGTTTCACCTTCAACATAAGAAACTAGTTATTAAAGTCATTAATACAAAACCAATTAAAAAGTGCGAAAAGATTAAAAAACAAAAGTATTACACTAAATGCTTGTCTTCACCAAGTGATGTAAGAGACTTAGGCAAACATGGCCTTTGATTATCAAGAACTCTTACTATCAATCTTGGATCCCGAGACTACTACACACACACTATGATGGATGATGGATGATGGTAGTGGATGTGGGTTGTGATGGTGGTGGAGTGTGGGTGAAGTGTGAGAGAGGTGGTTTGCCAAGGGATGCCTTTGAAGTGAACCAAGCACCTCTATTTATAGCCTGCACAGAAGCCCGGACACGGCCCCGTGTCCATCCACTTTCTCTTTCTTCATTAATTGCAATTTGTCTGCATTAGCTCCACACGCCCCCGTGTCCGCTGGGCATGGCCCCGTGTGCAGAAGCGTATCTGTACTATCAAGATTTGCTTGGATTCTGCGAATCTTAGCGTTGACCATGGCCGTGTTGAGCTGGGCACGCCCCCGTGTCAGGAAATAGAAGCTTCTATAGCTTTGTCCTTTCTGCAGACACCTAAGCACGCCCCCGTGTCCGCTGGGCACGGGGCGTGTTCAGCCTTCTGTTTACTTGTTTTTGCTTGGGAAGATGTTGTCGAGGGGTCGGGCATGCCACGTTTATTCCTTTTCTTATAATTATGTTAGATTTTGCTGCATATTTGCTTCTTTTGTTCATTTACGCTCATTTAATCCTGAAAATACAAAAGGAATACAAAAGCACACTTTTTCCAACATTAGTACTAAAAAAGGGTTAGTTTTATGCCCTATTTGATGTAATTTATATGTTGCATTTTACACACACCAGTTACTACCTTTGGTTCTTGGAAGGACTGATTTTTCTGGATTTCTGAGTCCATTGTTCCCTTCAAGCTTGTTTGGAGGCACCCTGATGCTGTGTTAAACAAGCTTGAGCCATTTGAGTCTGAACTAGATAGTTGGTTGTTAAAAGCCATTTGGAAGTGTCCTTCGAGGCTTCGTCCCTTTCTTGGACACCTTTTAGTGCTGGTGGGTGTTAGCAAGTTGTAGGACAAGCGGATCGTGACCCTGTGCTCCTGAGAGATGGCCAAGGTATGGTATTTTGCTTATTAAGCTTTGCATTTTTGTTTATGTTTTATTTTGCTTGTTGTAGTGATATCTGCCTTAGATTTTATCAAGAGCGATAATACCTCTGATGTTGTGTTTTGTGGATGTTGAGGCCACAACCGGTGAAGATGCTGTTGCCAGGAACACTGAACATAGGTTCGAGGGTTCAGCCTACGTGAATGTCTCAAACATCAAAGGTTTTACCAAGGTTGCTGCTTCCAAAGTCTCTATTCGCCGTTCAAACCGTCATTTGATAAAGGATGCCGACCGACCATCGGCTTCTGAGCCAGTGGTACTAAGAGATGACATAGAGGCTTCAGATGATTTAGAAGTTGGGGTTGAGGGAAAATTTATGAAAGACAAAAAGTTACCATTGGTGATTGGTAAGGGGAGCAAGGCGGCAGGTAAAAAGGTTGTGAGCTTGAAGGGTTTTGGGAAGGGTGGTGAAGGTTCCACCAATGTTAATCCAAAAGAGGTTTATGTGCCGGATTGGAAGGTCACAGTTGGTGATAGCTTCAAGTCTTCATCCGTTTGTGAGGATGTTCTTACCCATTTTGCTCCTCCTACTGTTCGAGGTTCTTGCTCATCTATGGATGATGAACTGATGATTTTGAAAATGATGATGGGTGCTTGTAAACATGTTGCCTTACTTCTATAGGGTGTATCCCGATTTCACAAAAGGATGCGAGAATATGAGGTCTTCTCGAAGAAGAGGGATGAGAATAAGGCTTCACTAGCCCAGACAACTGGTGATAATAAATGGCTCATTGAGCATGGATTCCAGCAAGTGGTTACCTATCTTCTCCATTCGTCAGAGTTCAACAAAGTCTTGGGTGATGTGTACACTGAGCTTCTTGCTCATGGAAGACACCAAGGTTTGGTTGTTGGTTACAAAGCTTTGTGAGGCTGGGGAGCCTTAGGAAAAAAGTCTTCTCTTTTTCGATCCAGAGCCTTTGAAGTCTTCAAGGAAACTGTTTTGAAGATGGAGTATATGATTTACCCTTATGTGGGTGAAGTCTCCAAGTGTTTTGGTAAACCTTTGCCTGTCTTGCAGGAGCTAAAATGCCAGGGCCTTAATGAGGCTGTTTGTAACGAAGTGCTGAAGTCCCTCCTGAAGAAACGTCCTTGCTCCGGAGATAGAGAGGAAACGTGTTCTGAAGGTGGTGAGGGCTCAAAGGGTTTAAGCCTTGAAGCCTCTGAGGCAGCGGGTGCAGTAGACAGGAAAAAGAGGAAGGCTAAAAAGACCCAAGATGATGGAGTTTTGAAGAAGGATGATGCAGCAAAGTCTACCATCCCTGACGCTGCCAAGTGAAGAAGAAACTTTAATTTGTAGCATTCTTAGCATCTTAAACAATATTGTGGGTTGTATGTTTGAACATCTTTTATTTTAAGGGAATCGTTTTAGGTCCCTTGGTGGTTGAAGCCTTGAAGTCTTTTCAGACCATTTGTTGGTTTGATGGCCCATGTGGCCTTTATTATGTTTAACTTGTTATGTTTGCTTTGTTTATCTTGTGTTCTTCTCTTTACTCCCTTGTGTTTTCATTGGTTTTGTATGTTGTCTTTGTTTTGGGCGGTGCATCTTATGTTACTTATACCTTAAAGGGTTCAGTGCTGCAGTCACTTAGCCTTAGGATATTTTTAACAAGAAGATACAACCTCTATCCTATGTATGACATTCACTTAGAGTCTTTTTGGTTCGTAGGCCAATGTTAAGGCCTAAGGAACATTTGGTGTAGGCTGCTCAAACCCCTTTATGAGACATATATTTGTTGAAAAAATTTTCTAAGTCTCATGGAGTTGTATTGATTTAGGAACTCACCCCTTATATAGGTCCATTCAACCCTTGAACCTATTAAGCGATGTGGCCTGGGAGCTCATCCCCTTACATGGCCCTTTCCATGGAGTTTCTTGCTAGGTTCTCAACGTGATTATAGGATAGAAAGACAAATTTCATCGTTCATTCATTTCAAAGTACTTAGGTTACAAGGGGAATACAACAACTTTTTGGAACTCTTTGTAACACATTTTGGCTAAACATGGAACCTTTTGAGGTTTTTGCCATTTCAATGGTGGGGAAGCTTTTTTGCCTTCTGGACCTGCTAGCTTGTACGATCCCCCTTTGTGGGCTTTAAGGATAGTGTATGGCCCTTCCCACTTAGGGCCAAGCTTTCCTTGGCTTTCTTTCTTACTGACCTCATTGTTTCGAAGCACAAGGTCCCAAGGCTTGAAGCGTTCATGCTTCACCCATGTATTTTAATATGATTCCATGTTTTGCTTGTATCTTGCTTTTTGTATGGCTGCTTGATCACGAGCCTCTTCGAGGAGTTCCAAATTCAACATCGTCTCTTTCTTATTTGACTCGAGGTCGATGTTGAATGTTCTTTGTGTTGTTACTCCGATTTCAGCTGGGATTACAGCCTCTGATCCAAACACTAGGTTGTAGGGTGTTTTCCTGTGGCTCTTCTTCTCGGTTGTTCGAATTGTCCATAGCACATGGGGAAGTTCTTCGAGCCAGTTGTTGTCGTATCTTCCCAATCAAGATTTAATCCCTTCAACAATGATGTGGTTTTGTCCTATCAACCTGGCCATTGGATTATGGGTAAGCTACCGAGCTGAATATTTGAGTTATTCTGAACTCCTTACACCAGGAGCTAGAAAACTACTTCCCGTTATCAGTGACTAGTACCCCTGGGAGCCCAAAACGACATATTATGCTTTCCTAAACGAAGTCAATGACCTGTTTCCCTGATATTTTTGCCAATGGTTTTACTTCTGCCACTTGGTGAAGTAATCTACGGCTACTAATAAGAACTTGACTCCTCTTTTGGCTGGTAGGAATGGACCAACAATGTCCATTCCCCACTTGTGAAATGGCCAAGCCGAGGAGATGGGAACGAGGTCATGTTTGGGGCTTTTGGGTACCGGAGCATGTAACTGACAAGCTGGTCATACCACAACCGATGACGGAAACATCGGGATGAGATGAACAAATTGCCCAAAACATCATAACAATATGATTAAATATTAAATTTCATAGCAAGACTAAAATTGTCATACAAAGATTCAAATAAAAACAAGAATAACATTGTTTCGAACATAACATCAATATAAATTATTTAATCTAGGTGTGTTTCTAAGTCCACCTAAGTTGCGTTTCTTCACTTAGCATCATCTTGTCTATCAACCTGCAACATGTATTAAAATATGATTAACAAAAAGTTGGCGATTATACAAGTTTTCATACATAGCATAATACAGAATAAAAAGTTTAACATGCTCATATCCAACATGAATAACAATATGCAAGTTACTAATATGCTGAAACGGTGTAAGCTATATGTTCAAACCCAAGTTTCCAACGCGTTCATTTTGCCTATCCCAAGAAAGTAGCGGGAGGTTAACATGTTTACTTAACAATACCCCAAGACTTGTGTGTAACAACCCTCATCAAAACTATTATTTATTATTATATTTAGTTCAATAGGAAACCCTAATTGAGACACCCAAGTGATTCTGCACAAACCCTAAAATTTTCAGAATAATCAGAATCAGGATCAGGGCCCCTAAAACTCAGGGGGGGTAAACCCTAGTTATGATTATCTTAAAATCTCGTTGTCAAAAATTGAAATTACAAAACTGTCAATTCAGCAAGGCTAGGCAAGGACGTGGCTAACCTAGGGTGAATTCGTGTCCCTTGCGCACCGCAAGGGATTATGCTTACGGTGCGCAAGCCTGGTCAAAATTTTACTATAAATAGCAGACATTGGCAATCGAAGTTTGGCACTTGAACGACGTAAATTCTCGTTACGTACACTGAGATATAGTATAAACAGTCCAAAACACACACACGATTCACGAAGTGCTGCCGCAAAACAGGGTAATAACTCGATCTGTCACACCCCGACCACGTAGAACATACAAAACGTGGCGAAAACATCGGGGAGTGTTGTAACAGAATTAATGTTTCACAACCATGGATATTAAAGTTTCGTTTTATTCATCAAACAAGCGAGTTACATTGTCTTTAAACAAGAAATAAAGAGTACATAACATAAATTAACTAGTTCTTGTCTCGTTTTAAGTCACTAAGGCACAGGTCCGCCTAAGTATGTCTTGATAAGTCCTATGCATCATCTCCTGAAAACACATGTGAAAATAGGTACGTCAGCATAAAAATGCCTGTGAGATACATAGGTTTTGTGAAAATAAGATTCATGACTTATGTTTAAGAAAATGTTTAGTCATGAACCTTGTAATTTGCTTTGTCTTGTAAATCATTTGAAAAACAATAAGTTCAGATGATATGTCTAAATAAGAGAACAATGTATGGTTAAATGAATAACCATGTAAAATGAGTTTTGTATAAGTCAAGTTGTTTGTAAATCAATGTCTTGTGAAAAGTATGTTATTTGTATAAAATGTTATATGTCTCAAATTGAAATGATTCAAATAACGCTACGTTATGTAATATCATACAAGCACTTATATATAAGAAGTACCAGCGGCGTATCCACCATACTTGTATCATATTACACACGCCTCGTCACTTAATCATTTAATCAAACCAAACCATCCAGATGTAATGTTTTAACAATTGTAGAAATGTTTATGTATGGTCAAATACGGTTCACACGGTTCACAGATACAAACGGTTCACAGATACAAACGGTTCACAGATACAAACGGTTCACAGATACAAACGGTTGACAGATACAAACGGTTCACATAGTCAAATAGTTATAAACGGTTCAAAATGTAATATACTGTGTTCATATGCTAGATGAGCATATGCAACAAATTGTAATGTAAAACAATGTACTAAATATGCACTAAATGGACATACATAGCATAAAATGTATTGAAATCATGTACTATAAATGTACTAATAAACATAGCAAGTATATGATGTGAAAACAGGTAAGCATGAAAGTAACAAGTAGGCACATGTGTTCCACCCCAAAACGTTTGGAAAACAGTAAAAGAGGGGTCTATGTACTCACTTGAGATTGCTTAGTAGTCCTTGAGTAACAACCAAACAATGCTAGAGATCGCGGATATCAAACGGCACCTAATATAGGTAACTATGTTAATAAACCGGACCTAGATCGGATGATTTAGATAGAATGAGGGTTTGTAAACCAAACGAGTATAGAGACTCGTGTCATATGGTTTAACAAAGCCTACATACTAAATGAAACCTAACCTAAGTGCTTTCGACCCATCGCGACTCATTAAGGTAGCTTATGCTACTTTAACGCGTCGTTCGCGTGAAACGCATTCGGAACGTCTAACTAGTCCTATGACAAGTGTTATATGCCTAAACATGTTACATAATCAATTATGTGACAAAAGTTTAGGTTACATATGCTTGATTACCAATTATACATGAAAAGGGTATTCTGGTAATTTACCTAAGGCATATAAACTACCTATCATACAACTAATTAAACGATGTGACCATAGGGTATAACCTCGGAAGGTTATTCCCTACCTACTATGGTCACCTAATGTAGTTGGTCGGATCCTAATGATCGACCAAATGGGTCAGGTTCGAAGGTATAAGCAATTTATTAGATCGCTTACCCTACGACCCTAGACAACGTGGTAATCAGTAGGCATAGTCCCAAGGGACTATAACCAACATGATTACACTCACGTTGCGAAGTTCAAACGAACTTCGCATTGACCATAAACTGGTCAACGCAGAAAGTCAAACAAAGTTTGACTTTCAGACTCGAAAAGCAATAAAAGAACAAAAGAATACTTACGAAGGGTCCCCGAATGCTAATCTAGATCAAAATAGCTCAGGTATGAAACAAAGGTTTCAACTTAGAGCACAAATGATCAGATTCTTGTGAGAAATGAAGTGAAGTGGGTTGGGTATTTATAGTATTCGGGTAACCGTTAAGATCGTTTCATGGAAACCGTGCTCGAATCTTGTGCGTACACTTGTCACAAAGTTGTGGTAACTTAAAAATGGTCCTAATGAGCTGAATGTGCAGTTGTGAGTGTGTGGTTGTGGATTAAACAGCTGGAATCAGCTGACTAATCGATCTTATCTGTTCTGGAAGGCTGACGTGGCCCGCTTCAGGATACACCAAAACTAATGCGGGCCACATGGGGGTTCTGATTAGAAAATAAGTTTCAAAAATGACAGTTTTGGTCCCTGTTGTGTATTTAAGCCATTTCCGACACTTCTAAGGCCCGTAAAGCCAACTTTAAGGCCCTAAAATGATGCCTAAACATTGTGGACATGAAACATGCTCAAAAATTTGTCGGATGTCAGTTCATTTGATCGTACGGACGCGATGTTCGCTTAATTACGACGGAATGCGCATAAGCGCGAAAAACGATCCAAAATGCGTGACGAATGGATTTTTCTCATGCCAAACAATAAAATAAAATATTATAGTGCTTACATAAATTTTTGGATGTCCGTATGTATTCAGGACGTGAGTTATGCGCGAGAATGCAAACTTGTGCACTTTTTGACGCTTTTAGTCCCTGAATGAGCCAAAAGTTTATTTTAGCACACCGAACCCCTCAAAGCCTATTTCTAAGATATGTAAAGGATATTTAGGGTGTGTTTAAATTATGGTCATGTTTCGGAATGTTCGTTACAGTTCAAATTGGCATACTTTCGCAGTTTGTCAAGTTTAGTCCCTGTAAGCGAATAAACTAGATTTTGCCATACCAAAGCCTTCAAAAATTATTTCTAAGTTATGTAAAGGTTAATTAAGGTATGTTAAGCCTATTTCACTATTCCGGAGTGTTCGTTGCATTAAACTGGTTATATTTACGCATCAGTGCGCGTATAACCCTCCAGAAAGCGATTTAAAGCTTGAAATCGAACAAGAGTTGATATGTGCAAAAGATACACATATTTATATAGATCCCAAGTATGAAATAAAATTTTTCATTGGCTTGGTATTTGTTTTATGGTTGAAGTGACACAGGTGTCACAGTCTCCCCTACTTTAGGAAATTTCGTCCCGAAATTTATTCGTAGGAGTCTATTTGTGACTTTGTGTCAAATAACCACCAGAGATATGTAAGGCATAATCCTGTCATTTCCTTAACGGACATTCTTCAGAACGAAAATGAACAAATGGAGTCATTTTCAATGGGTGCTTCCTCAGAAATGGAAATGAAAAGGAGAAACAAACGGATATTCATTTCCTTAACGGACAAATCTTCAGAAATGAAAATGAACAAACAGAGTCATTTTCAACGGGTGCTTCATCAGAAATGGAAATGAAAAGGAGAAACAAACGGATATTCATTTCCTTAACGGACAAATCTTCAGAAACGAAAATGAACAAACGGAGTCATTTTCAACGGGTGCTTCATCAGAAATGGAAATGAATAGGAGAAACAAACGGATATTCATTTCCTTAACGGACAAATCTTCAGAAACGAAAATGAACAAACGGAGTCATTTTCAACGGGTGCTTCATCAGAAATGGAAATGAATAGGAGAAACAAACGGATATTCATTTCCTTAACGGACAAATCTTCAGAAACGAAAATGAACAAACGGAGTCATTTTCAACGGGTGCTTCATCAGAAATGGAAATGAATAGGAGAAACAAACGGATATTCATTTCCTTAACGGACAAATCTTCAGAAACGAAAATGAACAAACGGAGTCATTTTCAACGGGTGCTTCATCAGAAATGGAAATGAATAGAGTTAAATTCTAGGCACATGACAAAGCTCGCTGTGGTTTCTGTGCACTAAATTCCATAATTATGTATGCATCCATAATTACGTAATTCCTTGCATAGTCCGCACAGTTTGTCTTGTAATGTTCATAAGCACATAATCACATAGTTGTTTAACTTGGTTATTAATTTGTTAATAATTTGTTATCGATTGAGAACGGATATGGAAACCAGTCGATGGACTTCAATGTCCTCTGGGATTTATCTGAAAAGATAGGAAGATCTCCCAAAAATTCGATTTTGTTTTCAAAGAAACGTAATAGTCGAATTAAGGAACACAACAATGTTAGGATTTACGGAAATACCCTTAGGTACCCTATTAAGGATTTATAGTGGTACTTTGGGTATTCATCCAATGTTGTAACTTGCGCCTTGTACTTCGTTTCCTTAGAATAAACGGGTACTTAGGAATTTCGTGGAAATGCAAGAGATCATAGAATGGGAAAATTTTGGGGGTAGTTTGTTCTTCAAGGAATACGGTTCCTTGATTGTCGGTATTGCAAGAGATATGTTGTTTATACATGCCACCACATAAATACATTGTAATGTATATAAAAGATTTATTTATAAACAACGATAACAACTGTTTCCTGGACCATGACAACAAGAGAAATAATACATAAGACGTGATTATTTCTAAACAGTGTTGTCTTCCATTCGGTCAGATGCTCATCCCTGTGCTGGATTTGCATTAACAAGTTTTGGGCAATTTCTTCGGAAATGACCCATCTCGCCACAGTTGAAGCAAGAACCTGGTAGAAAACGACCTTGAGCGGTATTGTTGCCAGCTTGGTTTGGTGCAGCTGCAGCTGGGCAAACTCTTGCTGTATGGCCTATAAGTCCACAAGTTTGGCATTTGCGGCACTTTACATTGGCATGATGATGGAGGCTACATTGGTTGCACAAGGGTGCAATTCCATTGTATGGCTTCCTAGCAGGGGGTTGAGCTGGTTGGTTGGGGACGGCTTGATCATTGTGAGTAACCATGGCGAAGTTCTGAGAAGCCTTCCGCTTCTTTGACCTCTTAGGGGATCCAGTCTGTTCATCCATGGTCTTTGATTCCTCGATTGGGTTCGATTCCTCGACCGGTTTCTTGTCACCTTTTCGGAAAAGCTTACCTTTCCTGATCTTTGATTCAGTCAAGGTTGCAGATAGCTCAATGGCCTGTCTAACTGTAGTAGGGTTACTGCCAGTCACAATGTCTTGTATTGAGTCAGGGAGGCCATCAATGTACTTTTCTATTGCCTTATCCAAAGGCGTGACCATGTTCGGGCATAACAGACTTAACTCCTCATAACGGTCCGTGTAGGCTCGATGCTCACTGCTGTCTTGCTCAAGATTGTCGAATTCCCTTTCCAAGGCCCTGATCTCATGACGAGGACAGAATTCCTTCATCATAAGGGCCCTAAGTTCAACCCATGTCTGTGTTAGAGCAACTTCTGCACCACGATCTCTCATAACCCCATTCCACCACGTAAGGGCTCTCTTCTGGAACACACTCGAAGCAAACTCGACCTTGCGATTGTCAGGACACTGCACGTGGCGGAAAGTATTCTCAATGCTCTCGAACCATTGAAGAAGCCCAGTCGCTCCCTCAGAACCACTAAACTTGAGTGGTTTCACCGAGTTAAAACTCTTGAAATTGCATGGACCATTGTTGTTGTTGTTGGCTTGATTCCATTGAGCAAAGAGGTTTGGGAATTGAGCAGCCATTTGCTGAGCAATGATTTCTGCCAATTCGGCAGTCGCTATCTGGCTTTCGCGTCGAGGAGGCATTCTAAAAGAGGAAACATGAAAGGAAACGAGTGAGAGAATTAGACGAAAAGAATGAGATGAAACAAATCTGATGAAAGCAAGGATAGTGGTCATTTGTTTGTTACCACAAGGTAAACAAACGACACACAGTGACTAATCAAAGTAAATGGGTCAAAAATAATGTATCGCGAAGACATGCTCGCCTATAAATGAACACTCATCCCAAGAATTCCCAGGTAAGCACAACTGGTCTCGCGTCTGATGAGATGTATACGAAGTGCTTGCCTAGACAGAAAACCCAGAATACAGGCATTCACCCTTCCAGTTTGCACGTGTTCACATTATTTAAAACCCAAAACCTTGACGAGATTTTGAAAACTCAAAGGGGTTCAAAACCATATAACAGAGGGTTCAAAACCTTACAATAGAGGGTTCAAAACCTAGTAATCAATCATCCTAGAACAGATGATTAGTTTTCAAAGCGGTTTTGAAATTTATGTTCTTGTTGTGGTCGTCGCCTAAGGATAGGTGATGGTATTGTTTTATGACTAAACGCAAGTAAACTCGCATTAGGGTCCTAAGAAGGTTATAGACTAGGTCAAAGCATTACTAATAACCTAATTCCCTATAACCATTGGCTCTGATACCATCTTTTATGTCACACCCCGACCACGTAGAACATACAAAACGTGGCAGAAACATCGGGGAGTGTTGTAACAGAATTAATGTTTCACAACCATGGATATTAAAGTTTCGTTTTATTCATCAAACAAGCGAGTTACATTGTCTTTAAACAAGAAATAAAGAGTACATAACATAAATTAACTAGTTCTTGTCTCGTTTTAAGTCACTAAGGCACAGGTCCGCCTAAGTATGTCTTGATAAGTCCTATGCATCATCTCCTGAAAACACATGTGAAAATAGGTACGTCAGCATAAAAATGCCTGTGAGATACATAGGTTTTGTGAAAATAAGATTCATGACTTATGTTTAAGAAAATGTTTAGTCATGAACCTTGTAATTTGCTTTGTCTTGTAAATCATTTGAAAAACAATAAGTTCAGATGATATGTCTAAATAAGAGAACAATGTATGGTTAAATGAATAACCATGTAAAATGAGTTTTGTATAAGTCAAGTTGTTTGTAAATCAATGTCTTGTGAAAAGTATGTTATTTGTATAAAATGTTATATGTCTCAAATTGAAATGATTCAAATAACGCTACGATATGTAATATCATACAAGCACTTATATATAGGAAGTACCAGCGGCGTATCCACCATACTTGTATCAAATTACGCATGCCTCGTCACTTAATCATTTAATCAAACCAAACCATCCAGATGTAATGTTTTAACAATTGTAGAAATGTTTATGTATGGTCAAATACGGTTCACACGGTTCACAGATACAAACGGTTCACAGATACAAACGGTTCACAGATACAAACGGTTCACATAGTCAAATAGTTATAAACGGTTCAAAATGTAATATACTGTGTTCATATGCTGGATGAGCATATGCAACAAATTGTAATGTAAAACAATGTACTAAATATGCACTAAATGGATATACATAGCATAAAATGTATTGAAATCATGTACTATAAATGTACTAATAAACATAGCAAGTATATGATGTGAAAACAGGTAAGCATGAAAGTAACAAGTAGGCACATGTGTTCCACCCCAAAACGTTTGGAAAACAGTAAAAGAGGGGTCTATGTACTCACTTGAGATTGCTTAGTAGTCCTTGAGTAACAACCAAACAATGCTAGAGATCGCGGATATTAAACGGCACCTAATATAGGTAACTATGTTAATAAACCGGACCTAGATCGGATGATTTAGATAGAATGAGGGTTTGTAAACCAAACGAGTATAGAGACTCGTGTCATATGGTTTAACAAAGCCTACATACTAAATGAAACCTAACCTAAGTGCTTTCGACCCATCGCGACTCATTAAGGTAGCTTATGCTACTTTAACGCGTCGTTCGCGTGAAACGCATTCGGAACGTCTAACTAGTCCTATGACAAGTGTTATATGCCTAAACATGTTACATAATCAGTTATGTGACAAAAGTTTAGGTTACATATGCTTGATTACCAATTATACATGAAAAGGGTATTCTGGTAATTTACCTAAGGCATATAAACTACCTATCATACAACTAATCAAACGATGTGACCATAGGGTATAACCTCGGAAGGTTATTCCCTACCTACTATGGTCACCTAATGTAGTTGGTCGGATCCTAATGATCGACCAAATGGGTCAGGTTCGAAGGTATAAGCGATTTATTAGATCGCTTACCCTACGACCCTAGACAACGTGGTAATCAGTAGGCATAGTCCCAAGGGACTATAACCAACTTGATTACACTCACGTTGCGAAGTTCAAACGAACTTCGCATTGACCATAAACTGGTCAACGCAGAAAGTCAAACAAAGTTTGACTTTCAGACTCAAAAAGACTCGAAAAGCAATAAAAGAACGAAAGAATACTTACGAAGGGTCCCCGAATGCTAATCTAGATCAAAAAAGCTCAGGTATGAAACAAAGGTTTCAACTTAGAGCACAAATGATCAGATTCTTGTGAGAAATGAAGTGAAGTGGGTTGGGTATTTATAGTATTTGGGTAACCGTTAAGATCGTTTCATGGAAACCGTGCTCGAATCTTGTGCGTACACTTGTCACAAAGTTGTGGTAACTTAAAAATGGTCCTAATGAGCTGAATGTGCAGTTGTGAGTGTGTGGTTGTGGATTAAACAGCTGGAATCAGCTGACTAATCGATCTTATCTGTTCTGGAAGGCTGACGCGGCCCGCTTCAGGATACACCAAAACTAATGCGGGCCGCATGGGGGTTCTGATCAGAAAATAAGTTTCAAAAATGACAGTTTTGGTCCCTGTTGTGTATTTAAGCCATTTCCGACACTTCTAAGGCCCGTAAAGCCAACATTAAGGCCCTAAAATGATGCCTAAACATTGTGGACATGAAACATGCTCAAAAATATGTCGGATGTCAGTTCGTTTGAGCGTACGGACGCGATGTTCGCTTAATTACGACGGAATGCGCATAAGCGCGAAAAACGATCCAAAATGCGTGACGAATGAATTTTTCTCATGCCAAACACTAAAATAAAATATTATAGTGCTTACATAAATTTTTGGATGTCCGGATGTATTCAGGACGTGAGTTATGCGCGAGAATGCAAACTTGTGCACTTTTTGACGCTTTTAGTCCCTGAATGAGCCAAAAGTTTATTTTAGAACACCGAACCCCTCAAAGCCTATTTCTAAGCTATGTAAAGGATATTTAGGGTGTGTTTAACTTATGTTCATGTTCTGGAATGTTCGTTACAGTTCAAATTGGCATACTTTCGCAGTTTGTCAAGTTTAGTCCCTGTAAGCGAATAAACTAGATTTTGCCATACCAAAGCCTTCAAAACTTATTTCTAAGTTAAGTAAAGGTTAATTAAGGTATGTTAAGCCTATTTCACTATTCCAGAGTGTTTGTTGCATTAAACTGGTTATATTTACGCATCAGTGCGCGTATAACCCTCCAGAAAGCGATTTAAAGCTTGAAATCGAACAAGAGTTGATATGTGCAAAAGATACACATATTTATATAGATCCCAAGTATGAAATAAAATATTTCATTGGCTTGGTATTTGTTTGATGGTTGAAGTGACACAGGTGTCACACGATCCCTATTACGATTCATTGTCCGATCGATCAATATATCCAATGGATGTTTAAGTGCTGCCCACATTAGGGTTGTGCTTTGTCATTCGTCGTTAAATCGATGGATGTTTAAGTATCGCACTTTGTCATTCGTTCTGAGGGTTTGATCTCGTGAGTTATCATAAATGCTGTATTGATTACTAACCCAGTTTTGTGTGCATTGTTATTTAAATTAGGTTAACAAGGCTAATCGGTAGACTAGACTCTGTCCGTGTTAAATCTGCAATGTGAGTCATTCTCTTTTTATCAAATTACTTTCAAAAAGTATGTTTTCAAGGTTATAATTACAGGGATTAAGTTTATGTAATCACCAAGTTACAGCCGGTATGTGGGGTTTTGTATACATTACTTGATAATCTTCACCATTGGGGCAGCCAAGGGGTGATATGACCATAGTCACAGACACCATTGGACGAATGGGCCAATGGGTCGAGTGACAAAATACTGTGGGTATTTGGTTTGATATCAGAAACATTGTAATCTTCCTTAATACTGTAAATTATAACAAACAAATCGTTTTAGTAAATAGAATGATTCACTCAGTATTTCCCGCTGACAAAACCTTTTTCAAACATGTTTCAGGTGATCTGTTGTGATTCAGGAAAAGTGCTTTGGAGCACTGCAAAGCTTAAGAAAGTGGCTCATTATAAAATAAAGAAATATGCTTGTAAAATAAAGATTTCTCCGTGAAATCATATGATTGTAAATTACTGGGGTTTTATCCCAAGGTTGTGAAATAAAATAATCGGGAAAAATTTAACTTTAAAAAGATCCTAATGATAAACTTCCGCTGTTAAACTCAATTAAATAAATACCACGGGATTTCTGTCCCGCGGCTCCTGAAACGGGTCAAACCGGATCGGGGGCCGTGACAGAAAAAGGTGGTATCAGAGCCACTGAGTTAAGCTAATTAAGTATTTAGAAATACTTAATTTTTCCTGATTACTATTATGTGATTATGTGTTTTATTAACTAATTATTTGTTAGTTACAGTATGGGTAAGCAAAAGCTTTCAAATATCTATCTTAAATTAGATAGGTCATCCACCGAGAAGGGAAGTTCATCCCAAACCAAATCCTCAAAACTCCCTGCAATTCCTGAAGAAGGAATATTTGTCCGAAAAGCCCAATACGAGAAACCACTTTCTCCTGATAAAAGAAGTTTGATTCTTAAGAAAAGTCAGGAGAAAATAAAGAAAGCCCGAGAAAAGAAAGTTAAAAAGGAAACCCATGAATTTATCAGTAAATCACCATGGGAAGACAAGTTAGATGAAAAATGGGCGGATCTTTATATGTTAGCCAGTGTAGCAGTAAATGCTAATCTTTAGAATACCATGACTCCATATTAGCAATTTACAAAGCCAGAAATATCATCTAGTAAATAAATAAAACCTAGTATGTTTAAATTGTCAATTTTCCTTTGTATTAAATTAGTCACAGGGTATGCAATAATATTTGAGGGTTATTTGTAAAAATTTTAATTCATTATTTTTACATATATGTTAAACAGCATGAATGATTTATCTGGAGCCCTAGAGAATCTCAACCTTTACCCAGTAAACATAGAAGTTTCTAAAGAGTTTACTGGGTGCTTCCCTGATGTGGAACAACCTATAGAATTCAACGCTCCACCTCTGGAAAAGCCAAAACCAAAGAAAAGAAAGAGATACGTGTGGGGGGAGACGTGTACATAGGAAAAAGCCAGCTAAGAGACTTCCTAAAATAAATAATCCCTTAGAAAAAGGAAAAGAAATTGAAACCGGGGAAAGTTCTAGACAACAGAAATTGGAGACTGAAATCAAGGAAGATTCTAGGCAAATGGGAATACAGTTTGAAGAATATTCTAAGGAAATAGAAATGGAGGTTGGAAAAGATTCTAGACAAACTCAGATGGAAATTGGAGAAAGCTCTAACACCCAGGAAATGGCATTTCAGGAGGAAATAGATTTTATATTGACAAGCTGTGATACTATTAAGCCTATCAATGAAAATGTTTTTACTCATCCTATTGAAACCCAAATTCCAATGAATTTAGAACCAGCAATTCCAGAACCAATAATCCATACTCAACCTTTAGGAATGGACGAGTGGTGGATGAATGATTGGCAATTCCAAAACATTATCAACAGTCCTTATTCCTTTCTTCCTCAGTTCGATCCCGAACCCCTACCAAATCCACCGATGAGTAACGAGAATATGGCTGAACTTCGCCATTTTGGTGAAGAGTTGATGGACGCTGGAAATAGGATCTGAGAGATAGGAGGACAGATTTCATGGAAATATGATGAGAGGGAACACCGTTATTAAAGATGCAAGTGACGAGAGAGAAGTGGGTAGTGAGTCTGTGTTTGTATAATAGTAATATTAATGTAAATCAGTATGTGTAAAATAAATAATAAAACGGTTGTATATAGAAGCATAATATAATCTATAAAACAAATGGAAATTTTAGAAAATTTACAATTTGTTTGTATATTTGTTTACATGATTATGTGTGATTAATTGTTATATCGGATTGTTTCTTATTCTATATTAACTATTTAAAATTAATTATCAGATGGCAAACGTTGGTAATGAACCAGTAAATGAGGTTAATCAATCTGAACAACAACCGGGGGATCAATATATGACTAGGCAAGATATAGAAAATATCGTTGCTCAAGGGATAGCCAATGCTATTCCAGCAATAGTCGATGCTGTCCAGAAACCTGTTGAACTTCAACAAATTGTTCCTAGCAAACGTATTTCTGAAGATAACTTCAGTAATAGCATAAATGGAGGCGGTAATCATACTATTCATGAACCACGGCAAGCTCCGCTCCCTAAGAAAATGAAAGGTGCAACACCTGGTTGCACTTTCAAAGAATTTCTTGCTTGTAAACCCACGGCGACTGCGACACTGCGTTGGTTCGAGAAAACCGAGGCAGTGATTATAATCAGTAAATGTGCTGAAAATGACAAAGTTATGTACGCATCAAATCTTTTCAAAGAAGGAGCATTAGAATGGTGGAATACGATACTTCAAGCCAAAGGAAGAATTATGGCCTACGCCATGAATTGGGAAGAATTTAAGAATCTTATAGAAAGAAAATTCTGTCCTGAATACGAAAAAGAACAAATGGCAAATAAGTTCCTAAACCATCGTATGATGGGTGTAGATTGTCGCGGTTATACTTCGACATTCTTCGAATATGCTAGAGTGGTACCAACACTGGCTTCGCCAGAACCGGTACTCATTTCTCGCTATATTTGGGGATTAATTAGCGAAATCCGAAATATTGTTAAAGCTGCGAGACCTCGCACTATTGACGATGCGGTAGAACTAGCTAACACCCTAACTGACGAACTGTTATGCACAAGAGATGAAAATAGGAAGAAGGAACTGGCTCAGAAAATTACCCAAGGATTTCGCGTGGGTAATAGTAATAACTTCAAGAGAAGAGGAGCAGGGCAATCTTCAAATCCGCCTTTCTGCAGGAATTGCAAAAGGAAACATTATGGAAGATGTAATGTAACCTGCAACCTTTGCAAAACTGTAGGACATCGTGAAGAAAGCTGCAGAAAGAAAACCACAATCTGCTTTAATTGTGGAGAAGCAGGGCATTTTAAAACAGAATGTCCTAAATTGGTCAAACCAGCAGACAACAAAACCAAGGCGATCGACGGAGCTACTAAGAAGAATGTCAGAGCATTCCAGCTGACCACCCAAGAAGCAGAACTCATTCCAGATGTGATAGCTGGTACGTTCTTAGTTCACAACGTATACGCAAAAGTATTATTTGACTCTGGTGCAAACCAAAGTTTTATAAATACTTTATTCTGTCAAGCTCTTAAGTTACCTTTAACCAACATTAGGCAGATTTTTACAGTCGAAACCGTAGATGGGAATTCAGTTAAAATAGATCAGGTTTTGCAAAAAGTAGAAATAGAACTTTCAGGTCATAAATTTTCTGCAAATCTGTCACCTATGAAATTAGCTGAATTCGATGTTGTGTTAGGAATGGATTGGTTGATAGCCAACCATGCTCAGATCATTTGTGATAAAAATTCTATAGAAATTCAGGCACCTATTGGAGAGGTAATCACGATTACAGGAGATAAACCGCGTAAACCCATGAAGTTCATATCAGTAATGAAAGTTGCTAGTTATGAACGAAAGCAAGGAATAGTATATATGATTTCAGTAATCATTAATACTAAGAATAAAGAACTTAAGGAAATTTCTGTAGTCTCAGAATACTCAGATATATTCCCAGAAGAATTACCAGGATTACCACCTGATAGGGAAGTAGAATTTAGGATTCATTTAATTCCTGGAACTACACCGATAGCTAAGGCACCTTATCGGTTAGCTCCTACTGAAATGTTAGAACTGAAAACACAATTAGATGACTTACTAGGTAAAGGATTCATACAACCTAGCTCATCCCCTTGGGGAGCTCCAGTGTTGTTTGTAAAAAAGAAGGATGGATCGATAAGAATGTGTATTGATTATAGAGAATTGAATAAGGTTACAATTAAGAATCGATACCCATTACCTAGGATTGATGATCTGTTTGATCAACTCCAGGGAGCTAGATATTTCTCTAAGATTGACTTACGCTCCGGATATCATCAATTGAAAGTACAAGAGGAAGACATACCTAAAACTGCTTTCCGGACTAGGTATGGTCATTACGAGTTTACAGTCATGCCCTTTGGGTTAACGAATGCTCCTGCCGCATTCATGGACATGATGAATAGAATCTGTAAACCATATTTGGATAAATTTGTAATTGTTTTTATAGACGATATACTTATTTATTCCAAAAGTCAGACAGAACTTTGTGAGCACTTGCATGCACTCTTAACTTTGTTAAGAAAATAAAAACTTTATGCCAAATTCTCGAAGTGTGAATTTTGGCTAAAGGAAGTGCAATTCTTAGGACACATGGTAAATCACGAAGGTATTCATGTAGATCCTGCTAAGATAGAGGCAATTACCAATTGGAAGGTTCCGCAAACCACAATGGAAATTAGAAGTTTTATAGGTTTAGCTGGGTATTATAGACGGTTTATTAAGGATTTTTCCAAAATAGCTGTACCATTAACTAAGCTAACGTGTAAAGCAGTTAAGTTTGAATGGGGACCTAAACAAGAAGAAGCCTTTAGGATCTTGAAACAGAAATTAACCAATGCTCCAATCCTAGCTTTACCAGAAGGGAATGAAGATTTTGAAGTATATTGTGATGCTTCAAAACTAGGATTAGGATGTGTGCTTATGCAACGCAAGAAGGTAATTGCATATGCTTCAAGGCAATTGAAAAAGCACGAAGAAAACTATACGACTCATGACTTAGAGTTAGGAGCCGTAATCTTTGCCCTTAAGATTTGGAGGCATTATCTGTACGGAAGTAAATTTACTATCTATACAGATCATAAAAGTTTAAGATATATATTTGGGCAAAAAGAGCTAAACATGAGGCAAAGAAGATGGATGGAAATCCTAAGTGACTACGACTGTGATATTCAGTATCACGAAGGAAAGGCAAATGTAGTTGCAGATGCCTTAAGTCGTAAGTTCCATGAGAAGCAACGACGAGTTCGTGCTCTTAGGTTAAATCTACAGATAGATTTAATGGAACAAATAAAGAGTGTTCAGGAAACAGCAATCAAGGATGATGCTGAAGGAATAAAGGGACGAATAAAAGAATTAGAGCAAGGAAAGGATGGAACTTGGAGATTCCATAAGAAAAGGATTTGGGTACCTAAACAAGGAGATTTAAGACATAAGATCTTAGAGGAAGCTCATAAATCTAGGTATACCATACACCCTGGAAATAATAAGATGTACCAAGATTTAAGAAAGAATTTCTGGTGGATAGGCATGAAGAAGGATATAGCTAGATATGTTTCTAAGTGTCTTACTTGTTCACAAGTTAAGGCAGAACACCAGAAACCTTCAGGTCTACTACAACAACTGGAAATGCCTATATGGAAATGGGAACTCATAACAATGGATTTTGTTACTAAGTTACCCAAAACCAGAAAAGGTAATGATGCGATTTGGGTAATTGTAGATCGATTAACCAAATCTGCTCACTTTCTACCAATGAAAGAAACCTTTAGCATGGAAAGATTGGCAAAGTTGTATGTAGATGAAGTCGTATCTCTACATGGAGTTCCACTCTCCATTGTATCAGATAGAGATAGTCGGTTCACTTCTCATTTTTGGACAAGTTTCCAGAAAGCAATGGGAACTCGACTAAACTTAAGCACTGCATATCATCCCTAAACAGACGGGCAAAGTGAAAGGACAATCCAAACTCTAGAAGACATGCTTCGAGCATGTGTAATAGATTTTGGTGGAAACTTGGATGATCATTTACCTTTAATTGAATTCCCCTATAACAATAGTTATCATGCAAGCATTGAAACTGCCCCATTTGAGGCTCTGTATGGAAGGAAGTGTAGAACTCCAGTTTGTTGGGCAGAAATAGGAGAAAGTCAATTATCAGGTCCGGAGATTGTGCAAGAGACAACTGATAAGATCACACAAATTAAGGAAAGACTGAAGACGGCTAGAGATCGTCAGAAGAGTTATGCCGATAATCGATGCAAGCCACTGGAATTTCAAGTCGGAGATAAAGTACTTTTGAAAGTTTCTCCTTGGAAAGGAGTAGTTCGATTCGGTAAGAAAGGAAAGCTAAGTCCAAGATACGTAGGACCATTTCCAGTAATCCAACGTATAGGACCAGTTTCTTATCGTTTACAACTACAAGAATAGTTATCTGGAGTATATGATGTATTTCACGTATCCAATCTCAAGAAATGTCTAGCAGACGAATCTCTGGTAGTACCTCTTCAAGATATAGAGGTAAACGAAAAACTAAAATTTGTTGAGAAACCTCTTCAGATAGAAGATCGAAAGGTGAAATTTCTCAAGCACAAACGACTAGTGCTAGTTAAAGTCAAGTGGGATTCAAAGAGAGGGTCTGAATACACTTGGGAGCTGGAATCTGAGATGAAGAAAAAGTATCCCTACTTATTCCAGTAAATCTCGAGGACGAGATTTTTATTAAGGTGGGGAGAATGTAACAACCCTCATCTAAACTATTATTTATTATTATATTTAGTTCAATAGGAAACCCTAATTGAGACACCCAAGTGATTCTGCACAAACCCTAAAATTTTTAGAATAATCAGAATCAGGATCAGGGCCCCTAAAACTCAGGGGGGGGTAAACCCTAGTTACGATTATCTTAAAATCTCGTTTTCCAAAATCGAAATTATAAAACTGTCAATTCAGCAAGGCTAGGCAAGGACGTGGCTAACCTAGGGTGAATTCGTGTCCCTTGCGCACTGCAAGGGATTATGCTTACGGTGCGCAAGCCTGGTCAAAATTTTACTATAAATAGCAGACATTGGCAATCGAAGTTTGGCACTTGAACGACGTAAATTCTCGTTACGTACACTGAGATATAGTATAAACAGTCCAAAACACACACACGATTCACGAAGTGCTGCCGCAAAACAGGGTAATAACTCGATCGCTATTACGATTCATTGTCCGATCGATCAATATATCCAATGGATGTTTAAGTGCTGCCCACATTAGGGTTATGCTTTGTCATTCGTCGTTAAATCGATGGATGTTTAAGTATATCACGTTGTCATTCGTTGTGAGGGTTTGATCTCGTGAGTTATCGTAAATGCTGTATTGATTACTAACCCAGTTTTGTGTGCATTGTTTTTTAAATTAGGTTAACAAGGCTAATCCGTAGACTAGACTCTGTCCGTGTTAAATCTGCAATGTGAGTCATTCTCTTTTTATCAAATTACTTTCAAAAAGTATGTTTTCAAGGTTATAATTACAGGGATTAAGTTTATGTAATCACCAAGTTACAGCCGGTATGTAGGGTTTTGTATACATTACTTGATAATCTTCACCATTGGGGCAGCCAAGGGGTGATATGACCATAGTCACAGACACCATTGGACGAATGGGCCAATGGGTCGAGTGACAAAATACTGTGGGTATTTGGTTTGATATCAGAAACATTGTAATCTTCCTTAATACTGTAAATTATAACAAACAGATCGTTTTAGTAAATAGAATGATTCACTCAGTATTTCCCGCTGACAAAACCTTTTTCAAACATGTTTCAGGTGATCTGTTGTGATTCAGGAAAAGTGCTTTGGAGCACTGCAAAGCTTAAGAAAGTGGCTCATTATAAAATAAAGAAATATGTTTGTAAAATAAAGATTTCTCCGTGAAATCATATGATTGTAAATTACCGGGGTTTTATCCCAAGGTTGTGAAATAAAATAATCGGGAAAAATTTTAGCTTTAAAAAGATCCTAATGATAAACTTCCACTGTTAAACTCAATTAAATAAATACCACGGGATTTCTGTCCCGCGGCTCCTGAAACGGGTCAAACCGGATCGGGGGCCGTGACAGAAAAATGTGGTATCAGAGCCACTGAGTTAAGATAATTAAGTATTTAGAAATACTTAATTTTTCTTGATTACTATTATGTGATTATGTGTTTTATTAACTGATTATTTGTTAGTTACAGTATGGGTAAGCAAAAGCTTTCAAATATCTATCTTAAATTAGATAGGTCATCCACCAAGAAGGGAAGTTCATCCCAAACCAAATCCTCAAAACTCCCTGCAATTCCTGAAGAAGGAATATTTGTCCGAAAAGCCCAATACGAGAAACCACTTTCTCCTGATAAAAGAAGTTTGATTCTTAAGAAAAGTCAGGAGAAAATAAAGAAAGCCCGAGAAAAGAAAGTTAAAAAGGAAACTCAGGAATTTATCAGTAAATCACCATGGGAAGACAAGTTAGATGAAAAATGGGCGGATCTTTATATGTTAGCCAGTGTAGCAGTAAATGCTAATCTTTAGAATACCATGACTCCATATTAGCAATTTACAAAGCCAGAAATATCATCTAGTAAATAAATAAAACCTAGTATGTTTAAATTGTCAATTTTCCTTTGTATTAAATTAGTCACAGGATATGCAATAATATTTGAGGGTTATTTGTAAAAATTTTAATTCATTATTTTTACATATATGTTAAACAGCATGAATGATTTATCTGGAGCCCTAGAGAATCTCAACCTTTACCCTGTAAACATATAAGTTTCTAAAGAGTTTACTGGGTACTTCCCTGATGTGGAACAACCTATAGAATTCAACGCTCCACCTCTGGCAAAGCCAAAACCAAAGAAAAGAAAGAGATACGTGTGGGGGAGACGTGTACATAGGAAAAAGCCAGCTAAGAGACTTCCTAACATAAATAATCCTTTAGAAAAAGGAAAAGAAATTGAAACCGGGGAAAGTTCTAGACAGCAGGAATTGGAGACTGAAATCAAGGAAGATTCTAGGCAAATGGGAATACAGTTTGAAGAATATTCTAAGGAAATAGAAATGGAGGTTGGAAAAGATTCTAGACAAACTCAGATGGAAATTGGAGAAAGCTCTAACACCCAGGAAATGACATTTCAGGAGGAAATAGATTTTATATTGACAAGCTGTGATACTATTAAGCCTGTCAATGAAAATGTTTTTACTCATCCTATTGAAACCCAAATTCCAATGAATTTAGAACCAGCAATTCCAGAACCAATAATCCATACTCAACCTTTAGGAATGGACGAGTGGTGGATGAATGATTGGCAATTCCAAAACATTATCAACAGTCCTTATTCCTTTCTTCCTCAGTTCGATCCCGAACCCCTACCAAATCCACCGATGAGTAACGAGAATATGGCTGAACTTCGCCATTTTGGTGAAGAGTTGATGGATGCTGGAAATAGGATCCGAGAGATAGGAGGACAGATTTCATGGAAATATGATGAGAGGGAACACTGTTATTAAAGATGCAAGTGACGAGAGAGAAGTGGGTAGCGAGTCTGTGTTTGTATAATAGTAATATTAATGAAAATCAGTATGTGTAAAATAAATAATAAAACGGTTGTATATAGAAGCATAATATAATCTATAAAACAAATGGAAATTTTAGAAAATTTACAATTTGTTTGTATATTTGTTTACATGATTATGTGTGATTAATTGTTAAATCGGATTGTTTCTTATTCTATATTAATTATTTAAAATTAATTATCAGATGGCAAACGTTGGTAATGAACCAGTAAATGAGGTTAATCAATCTGAACAACAACCGAGGGATCAATATATGACTAGGCAAGATATAGAAAATATCGTTGCTCAAGGGATAGCCAATGCTATTCCAGCAATAGTCGTTGCTGTCCAGAAACCTGTTGAACCTCAACAAATTGTTCCTAGCAAACGTATTTCTGAAGATAACTTCAGTAATAGCATAAATGGAGGCGGTAATCATACTGTTCATGAACCACGGCAAGCTCCGCTCCCTAAGAAAATGAAAGGTGCAACACCTGGTTGCACTTTCAAAGAATTTCTTGCTTGTAAACCCACTGAATTTGCAGGCAATGAAGGGGCGACTGCGGCACTGCGTTGGTTCGAGAAAACCGAGGCAGTGATTATAATCAGTAAATGTGCTGAAAACGACAAAGTTATGTACGCATCAAATCTTTTCAAAGAAGGAGCATTAGAATGGTGGAATACAATACTTCAAGCCAAAGGAAGAAATATGGCCTACGCATGAATTGGGAAGAATTTAAGAATCTTATAGAAAGAAAATTCTGTCCTGAATACGAAAAAGAACAAATGGCAAATAAGTTCCTAAACCATCGTATGATGGGTGTAGATTGTCGCGGTTATACTTCGACATTCTTCGAATATGCTAGAGTGGTACCAACACTGGCTTCACCAGAACCGGTACTCATTTCTCGCTATATTTGGGGATTAATTAGCGAAATCCAAAATATCGTTAAAGCTGCGAGACCTCGCACTATTGACGATGCGGTAGAACTAGCTAACACCCTAACTGACGAACTGGTACGCACAAGAGATGAAAATAGGAAGAAGGAACTAGCTCAGAAAATTACCCAAGGATTTCGCGTGGGTAATAGTAATAACTTCAAGAGAAGAGGAGCAGGGCAATCTTCAAATCCGCCTTTCTGCCGGAATTGCAAAAGGAAACATTATGGAAGATGTAATGTAACCTGCAACCTTTGCAAAGCTGTAGGACATCGTGAATAAAGCTGCAGAAAGAAAACCATAATCTACTTTAATTGTGGAGAAGCAGGGCATTTTAAAACAGAATGTCCTAAATTGGTCAAACCAGCAGACAACAAAACCAAGGCGATCGACGGAGCTACTAAGAAGAATGTCAGAGCATTCCAGCTGACCACCCAAGAAGCAGAACTCATTCCAGATGTGATAGCTGGTACGTTCTTAGTTCACAACGTATACGCAAAAGTATTATTTGACTCTGGTGCAAACCAAAGTTTTATAAATACTTTATTCTGTCAAGCTCTTAAGTTACCTTTAACCAACATTAGGCAGATTTTTACAGTCGAAACCGCAGATGGGAATTCAGTTAAAATAGATCAGGTTTTGCAAAAAGTAGAAATAGAACTTTCAGGTCATAAATTTTCTGCAAATCTGTTACCTATGAAATTAGCTGAATTCGATGTTGTGTTAGGAATGGATTGGTTAATAGCCAACCATGCTCAGATCATTTGTGATAAAAATTCTATAGTAATTCAGGCACCTATTGGAGAGGTAATCACGATTACAAGAGATAAACCGCGTAAACCCATGAAGTTCATATCAGTAATGAAAGTTGCTAGTTATGAACGAAAGCAAGGAATAGTATATATGATTTCAGTAATCATTAATACTAAGAATAAAGAACTTAAGGAAATTTCTGTAGTCTCAGAATACTCAGATATATTCCCAGAAGAATTACCAGGATTACCACCTGATAGGGAAGTAGAATTTAGGATTCATTTAATTCCTGGAACTACACCGATAGCTAAGGCACCTTATCGGTTAGCTCCTACTGAAATGTTAGAACTGAAAACACAATTAGATGAATTACTAGGTAAAGGATTTATACAACCTAGCTCATCCCCTTGGGGAGCTCCAGTGTTGTTTGTAAAAAAGAAGGATGGATCGATGAGAATGTGTATTGATTATAGAGAATTGAATAAGGTTACAATTAAGAATCGATACCCATTACCTAGGATTGATGATCTGTTTGATCAACTCCAGGGAGCTAGATATTTCTCTAAGATTGACTTATGCTCCGGATATCATCAATTGAAAGTACAAGAGGAAGACATACCTAAAACTGCTTTCCGGACTAGGTATGGTCATTACGAGTTTACAGTCATGCCCTTTGGGTTAACGAATGCTCCTGCCGCATTCATGGACATGATGAATAGAATCTGTAAACCATATTTGGATAAATTTGTAATTGTTTTTATAGACGATATACTTATTTATTCCAAAAGTCAGACAGAACATTGTGAGCACGTGAATTTTGGCTAAAGGAAGTGCAATTCTTAGGACACATGGTAAATCACGAAGGTATTCATGTAGATCCTGCTAAGATAGAGGCAATTACCAATTGGAAGGTTCCGCAAACCGCAATGGAAATTAGAAGTTTTATAGGTTTAGCTGGGTATTATAGACGGTTTATTAAGGATTTTTCCAAAATAGCTGTACCATTAACTAAGCTAACGTGTAAAGCAGTTAAGTTTGAATGGGGACCTAAACAAGAAGAAGCCTTTAGGATCTTGAAACAGAAATTAACCAATGCTCCAATCCTAGCTTTACCAGAAGGGAATGAAGATTTTGAAGTATATTGTGATGCTTCAAAACTAGGATTAGGATGTGTGCTTATGCAACGCAAGAAGGTAATTGCGTATGCTTCAAGGCAATTGAAAAAGCACGAAGAAAACTATACGACTCATGACTTAGAGTTAGGAGCCGTAATCTTTGCCCTTAAGATTTGGAGGCATTATCTGTACGGAAGTAAATTTACTATCTATACAGATCATAAAAGTTTAAGATATATATTTGGGCAAAAAGAGTTAAACATGAGGCAAAGAAGATGGATGGAAATCCTAAGTGACTACGACTGTGATATTCAGTATCACGAAGGAAAGGCAAATGTAGTTGCAGATGCCTTAAGTCGTAAGTACCATGAAAAGCAACGACGAGTTCGTGCTCTTAGGTTAAATCTACAGATAGATTTAATGGAACAAATAAAGAGTGTTCAGGAAACAACAATCAAGGATGATGCTGAAGGAATGAAGGGACGAATAAAAGAATTAGAGCAAGGAAAGGATGGAATTTGGAGATTCCATAAGAAAAGGATTTGGGTACCTAAACAAGGAGATTTAAGACATAAGATCCTAGAGGAAGCTCATAAATCTAGGTATACCATACACCCTGGAAATAATAAGATGTACCAAGATTTAAGAAAGAATTTCTGGTGGATAGGCATGAAGAAGGATATAGCTAGATATGTTTCTAAGTGTCTTACTTGTTCACAAGTTAAGGCAGAACACCAGAAACCTTCAGGTCTACTATAACAACTGGAAATGCCTATATGGAAATGGGAACTCATAACAATGGATTTTGTTACTAAGTTACCCAAAACCAGAAAAGGTAATGATGCGATTTGGGTAATTGTAGATCGATTAACCAAATCTGCTCACTTTCTACCAATGAAAGAAACCTTTAGCATGGAAAGATTGGCAAAGTTGTATGTAGATGAAGTCGTATCTCTACATGGAGTTCCACTCTCCATTGTATCAGATAGAGATAGTCGGTTCACTTCTCATTTTTGGACAAGTTTCCAGAAAGCAATGGGAACTCGACTAAACTTAAGCACTGCATATCATCCCCAAACAGACGGGCAAAGTGAAAGGACAATCCAAACTCTAGAAGACATGCTTCGAGCATGTGTAATAGATTTTGGTGGAAACTGGGATGATCATTTACCTTTAATTGAATTCTCCTATAACAATAGTTATCATGCAAGCATTGAAACTGCCCCATTTGAGGCTCTGTATGGAAGGAAGTGTAGAACTCCAGTTTGTTGGGCAGAAATAGGAGAAAGTCAATTATCAGGTCCGGAGATTGTGCAAGAGACAACTGATAAGATCACACAAATTAAGGAAAGACTGAAGACGGCTAGAGATCGTTAGAAGAGTTATGCCGATAATCGATGCAAGCCACTGGAATTTCAAGTCGGAGATAAAGTACTTTTGAAAGTTTCTCCTTGGAAAGGAGTAGTTTGATTCGGTAAGAAAGGAAAGCTAAGTCCAAGATACGTAGGACCATTTCCAGTAATCCAACGTATAGGACCAGTTGCTTATCGTTTACAACTACCAGAAGAGTTATCTGGAGTACTTGATGTATTTCATGTATCCAATCTCAAGAAATGTCTAGCAGACGAATCTCTGGTAGTACCTCTTCAAGATATAGAGGTAAACGAAAAACTAAAATTTGTTGAGAAACCTCTTAAGATAGAAGATCGAAAGGTGAAATTTCTCAAGCACAAACGACTAGTGCTAGTTAAAGTCAAGTGGGATTCAAAGAGAGGGTCTGAATACACTTGGGAGCTGGAATCTGAGATGAAGAAAAAGTATCCCTACTTATTCTAGTAAATCTCGAGGATGAGATTTTTATTAAGGTGGGGAGAATGTAACAACCCTCATCAAAACTATTATTTATTATTATATTTAGTTCAATAGGAAACCCTAATTGAGACACCCAAGTGATTCTGCACAAACCCTAAAATTTTCAGAATAATCAGAATCAGGATCAGGGCCCCTAAAACTCAGGCGGGTAAACCCTAGTTACGATTATCTTAAAATCTCGTTGTCAAAAATCGAAATTACAAAACTGTCAATTCAGCAAGGCTAGGCAAGGACGTGGCTAACCTAGGGTGAATTCATGTCCCTTGCGCACCGCAAGGGATTATGCTTACGGTGCGCAAGCCTGGTCAAAATTTTACTATAAATAGCAGACATTGGCAATCGAAGTTTGGCACTTGAACGACGTAAATTCTCGTTACGTACACTGAGATATAGTATAAACAGTCCAAAACACACACACGATTCACGAAGTGCTGCCACAAAACAGGGTAATAACTCGATCGCTATTACGATTCATTGTCCGATCGATCAATATATCCAATGGATGTTTAAGTGCTGCCCACATTAGGGTTATGCTTTGTCATTCGTCGTTAAATCGATGGATGTTTAAGTATCGCACTTTGTCATTCGTTGTGAGGGTTTGATCTCGTGAGTTATCGTAAATGCTGTATTGATTACTAACCCAGTTTTGTGTGCATTGTTATTTAAATTAGGTTAACAAGGCTAATCCGTAGACTAGACTCTGTCCGTGTTAAATCTGCAATGTGAGTCATTCTCTTTTTATCAAATTACTTTCAAAAAGTATGTTTTCAAGGTTATAATTACAGGGATTAAGTTTATGTAATCACCAAGTTACAGCCGGTATATGGGGTTTTGTATACATTACTTGATAATCTTCACCATTGGGGCAGCCAAGGGGTGATATGACCATAGTCACAGACACCATTGGACGAATGGGCCAATGGGTCGAGTGACAAAATACTGTGGGTATTTGGTTTGATATCAGAAACATTGTAATCTTCCTTAATACTGTAAATTATAACAAACAGATCGTTTTAGTAAATAGAATGATTCACTCAGTATTTCCCGCTGACAAAACCTTTTTCAAACATGTTTCAGGTGATCTGTTGTGATTCAGGAAAAGTGCTTTGGAGCACTGCAAAGCTTAAGAAAGTGGCTCATTATAAAATAAAGAAATATGTTTGTAAAATAAAGATTTCTCCGTGAAATCATATGATTGTAAATTACCGGGGTTTTATCCCAAGGTTGTGAAATAAAATAATCGGGAAAAATTTTAGCTTTAAAAAGATCCTAATGATAAACTTCCGCTGTTAAACTCAATTAAATAAATACCACGGGATTTCTGTCCCGCGGCTCCTGAAACGGGTCAAACCGGGTCGGGGGCCATGACATCGTGGGCGGTGCGTTACTCTTATAGCGCTATAATTGTTAAGGTAGGCTTGTACAAAGTTAATGAGCATATAGACACGAAAAGTTTACATAGCATACAAGTCTAACAAGCATCATATAATTTCATGTTTAAACGAGGATAGAGTGTGATTAAAATAGTTTTAAGTGCTGTGTTTTGTATAATATACATGTTGCACCCCAAAGTGTTTAAAAGGAAAAAGGGGATCGAGTATACTCACAAAATTGCATATGCTTTCCGATTATCCATTGTGACGAAGTTGTCGAGACTAGAAGGATGAATGTTGTCACACCCCGACCACGTGTAACATACAAAACGTGGCGGAAAACGTCGGGGAGTGTTGTAACAGAATTAATTGTTTCATAACCATGGCATTCAAAGTTATATTTTATTTATTAAATAAGAGTGTTACATTGTCTTAAACAGGAAACAAATAGTTCATAACATAATTAAACTAGTCTATCTCCATTTTTAGTCTCTAAGGCACAGGTCCGCCCTAGTATCACGATCATCATCCTACGTAATAGCTCCTGAAAACACATGTGAAAATATGTACGTCAGCATAAAAATGCCTATGAGATACATAGGATTTGTGAAAATAGGATTCATGACTTGTGTTTAAGAAAATGTTTAGTCATGAACCTTGTAATTTGCTTTGTTTTGTAAATCATTCAAAAAGCGATGATATGTATAAATAAGAAAATAATGTAAGGTTAAATGAATAACCAAGTAAAATGAGTTTGTATAAGATAAGTTGTTTTGTAAATCAATGTCTGGTGAAAATAAGTTGTTTATGTAAAACGTAATATGTCAAATATTGAAATGATTTAAGTAACGCTACGACATGTAATGCCATACAAACACTTATATATAGGAAGTACCAGCGGCGTATCCACCATGCTTGTATCATATTACACACGCCTCGTTACTCAAATCACTTACTCAAACCAACCACCAATGTAAATTGTTTATGTATAATCAATTGTCAAAATGTTATTGTGTAAACCATATCAAATATCTGTGATTAACGTTAATCATGAATTGTGTATATCAATGTCAAAATGTTTATGTCTAATGTAAATCATGTGATGTGTATCCAAAAATGTCATGTATGGTATGTGAAATATATCAACTAACCATATGTAAAATGCACTAAAACAAGGTATTGAAGTAAAACATGGTTTAAATCAAAGTTATGTTTTGTGGAACAAATGCATGCTATACTGATATAAACAACTATGCGGTATTGTGAAAATGCATACATCCAAGCCTTGAGACTGTGGCGATAAACCCTTAAACAAATTAAAGGTTTATCTAAGTTATGTATATCAAATTCGGTCATTCCTTCCAATCCAAACAAACCCAGGATTTCAGGAACGGGAGTTGTCAATTCCTATGGTACCACTACCTACTAACGAACAGCGTAGCTAATGTTAATGAATGTATTGTTCCATGTTAAACAACCCAAATGTCATACCAAAATGTAAGCATGTGATGAAAACAACTGTACTAAGTATGCACACAATGGGCATACATAGCATGATATGTAATGTGAAACAATGTACTAAATACGCACACAATGGGCATACATAGCATGAAATGTAATGTAAAACGATGTACTAAATACGCACACAATGGGCATACATAGCATGAAATGTAATGAAAAACGATGTACTAAATACGCACACAATGGGCATACATAGCATGAAATGTAATGAAATCATGTACTATAATGTACTAACGAACATAGCAGGTATATGATGTGAAAGCAGGAAAGCATGAAAGTAACAAGTAGGCACATGTTTTTCACCCCAAAACAGTTTGGAAAACAGTAAAAGAGGGGTCTATGTACTCACTTGAGATTGCTCAGAAGTCCTAAAATAACCACCAAGCAATGCTAGAGATCACGGAATCAAACGGCACCTAATATAGGTAACTATGTTAATAAACCGGACCTAAATCGGAAGATCGGATAGAATGCGGGTTCGTAAACCAAACGAGTATGGAGACTCGTGTAATATGGTTTAACAAAGCCTACATACTAAATGAAACCTAACATAAGTGCTTACGACCCATTACGACCCGTTTAGGTAGCTTATGCTACTTTAACGCGTCGCTCGCGTGAAACGCGTTCGGACCGCCTAACTAGTCCTATGACAAGTAAAATATGCCTTAACATATCTAATATTGTTACCAAAACAGTTTAGATACCAAAATTTATGTTACATATGCTTAAAATGAATTTTGGCGTCAAAAGGGCATTTTGGTAATTTACCTAAGGCATATAAACTACCTATCATACAACTACTTAAACGAAGCGACCATAAGGTATAACCTCGGAAGGTTATTCCCTATATACTATGGTCACCTAATGTGTTTGGTCGGATCCTAATGATCGACCAAATGGGTCGGGTTCGAAGGTATAAGCGTTTTATTAGATCGCTTACCCTTACGACTCTAGACAACGTGGTAATCAGTAGGCATAGTCACAAGGGACTATAACCATCATGATTACAATCACGTTGCGAAGTTCGAATGAACTTCGCATTGACCATAAACTGGTCAACGCAGAAAGTCAAACAAAGTTTGACTTTCGGACTCGAAAAGCAATAAAAGAACGAAGGAACACTTACGAAGGGTCCCCGAATGCTAATCTAGATCAAAATAACTCAGGTATGAAACAATGGTTCCAACTTAGAGTCTTTTAGATTAGATTCTTGTGAGGAATGAGTGAAAATGTGATGGGTATTTATAGTAAATGGTCCACCGTTAGGATCATTTCTTGGAAAAGGGGGCACGATCTAAGCCGTACACTTGTTGGAAAGTTGTGGTAACTCATTTGCCATCCACCATAAGAGTTTGACACTTGGAACTTGGCCTTTGGAGAGTGTTAAGGGCTGTTAAAAGCTAAAAAAAACGTTTTGCTGCATCTGGCCCCTGTTTACGGACCTAGTTTGGCAGATTTACAGTTTCAGTCCCTGCAACCTCAAAACTTGGTTTTCGATGCGTTTTTTGACACGTTTAAGCCCCGTTAACCCCATTTCAAAGCTATAAAATGAAGTTAAAGTATAGGGAACTTAAAATGTGCTCAAAAATATCTCAGATGTCGGTTCGTTTGGCCGTACGATCGCGATGTTCGCTTAATTACGACGGAATGCGCATAAGCGCGAAAAACGATCCAAATGACGCGACGAATGGATTTTTCTCAAGCCTAAACACTAAAATAAAATATTTTAGTGCTTACATAAATTTTTGGATGTCCGGATGTATTCAGAACGTAAGTTATGCGCGAAAGTGTAAACTTGTGCACTTTTTGACGCTTTTAGTCCCTGAATGTCCCAAAAGTTTATTTTAGCACACCGAACACCTCAAAGCCTATTTCTAAGCTATGTAGAGGATATTTATGGCATGTTTAACTTATGGTCATGTTCCGGAATGTTCGTTACTGTTCAAATTGGCATATTTTCGCAGTTTGTCAAGTTTAGTCCCTGTAAGCGAATTAACTTGTTTTTGCCATACCAAAGCCTTCAAAACTTATTTCTAAGTTATGTAAGGGTTATTTAAGGTATGTTAAGTATATGTTGATGTTCCGGAGTATTTGTCGCATTAAACTGATTACGTTTACGCACCAGTTTGCGTATAACTCTCCAGAAAGTGATATAGAGTTTGAAATTGAATAAAAGTCAAAACATGAAAAATGTAAAACATAACCAAACAAACATTGGGATCAAATAACATTGTTTTATTGATAATAGAACTGTTCATAATGATTACAAGCACAGATGTTACAGTCTCCCCTACTTGTGGAAATTTCGTCCCGAAATTTATTTAGAGGAAACTCGTGGGAAAAGATGCGGATATTTCGCCTTCATTTGATCTTCGCGTTCCCAAGTAAACTTGGGTCCACGTTTAGCTTCCCAGCGAACTTTGACCAAAGGAATGCGCTTGCGTTTAAGCCACTTGACTTCACGTTCCATGATTTCCACAGGTTTCTCGACAAATTTCAGTGTTTTATCAACACGAATTTCGTCAAGTGGTATGTGGAGGTTCTCATCAGCTAAACACCTCTTGAGATTGGACACGTGAAAAGTAGGATGAACATTTCCAAGTTCAGGAGGTAACTCAAGTCTGTAGGCTACCTTTCCGATTCTTTCGACGATCTTGAATGGTCCAACGTATCTAGGTGCAAGTTTTCCTTTCTTTCCAAATCTGATCACACCTTTCCAAGGTGAGACCTTAAGTAATACTCGATCACCGACTTGAAATTCCAAGGGTTTGCGTTTTGGATCCGCGTAACTTTTTTTACGGCTTCTAGCTGTCTGAAGGTTATCACGAACTTTCTTAACCTTATCTGTTGTCTCTAAAATGAGGGCAGGTCCAGTAAGTTGAGCCTCGCCGATCTCATTCCAGCAGACTGGTGAACGACATTTTCGACCATAGAGAGCTTCGAAAGGAGCCATTTTGATGCTGGTGTGATAACTGTTGTTGTAGGAGAATTCAATTAATGGAAGATGTGAATCCCAACTACCACCAAAGTCGATCACACAAGCTCTAAGCATATCCTCCAGAGTCTGGATTGTTCTTTCAGATTGACCATCCGTTTGCGGATGATAAGCTGTGCTCAGATTAAGTTGGGTCCCCATAGCAGATTGCATGGTTCTCCAAAAATGAGAAGTGAAACAAGCATCTCTGTCAGAAATGATGTTCAAAGGAACACCATGTCGAGCTACAATTTCATCCACATAGATTTTTGCAAGTCTGTCAGCAGAAAAATCCTCACGGATTGGCAAGAAATTTGCTGACTTAGTAAGACGATCAACAACTTCCCAGATGGCATCATGACCTTTCTTTGTGCGTGGAAGTTTGGTAACAAGATCCATAGTAATGTTTTCCCATTTCCAAACTGGGATCTCTGGTTGCACCAATAAACCCGAAGGACGTTGATGTTCAGCCTTAACTTTGAGACAAGTAAGGCATTTTGATACATATAAGGCAATGTCTTTCTTCATACCAGGCCACCAATAGTGAATACGAAGATCCTTATACATCTTATCTGAGCCAGGATGAATGGAATAACGCGATTTATGGGCTTCATCCATAAGCAAGGTGCGAAGATTTTCTTGGCTTGGGACCCACAAACGGTCCATGAAGTAATACGATCCATTGTCCTTTAGTTCCAGATCAGGAGTTATGTGATAGGGAAATTCTTTATCCATCAAACCTTGTGAAACACAAGATTGTTGAGCCTGAGAAATATGGGCTTGGATATCGGATCGAGCTTGAATAACAGATTGAACATGAACACAATGAAGCTTAGTACGTTCCTTACGACTCAATGCATCGGCTACGACATTCGCCTTACCAGGATGGTAGCGAATTTCGCAGTCATAGTCGTTTAGAAGCTCGACCCAACGTCGTTGCCTCATGTTGAGTTCTTTCTGATTGAAGATATGCTGAAGACTTTTGTGGTCTGTGAAAACCACACATTTTGTACCGTACAAATAGTGTCTCCAGATCTTTAGAGCGAAAACAACTGCACCCAACTCAAGATCATGAGTGGTGTAGTTCTTCTCATGTATCTTCAACTACCTCGATGCGTATGCTATGACTTTGTTCCTTTGCATCAGGACACAGCCAAGACCCAATTTAGATGCATCGCAATAAACGACGAAATCATCATTGCCCTCAGGCAAAGTTAGAACAGGCGCGTCACAAAGTTTCTGCTTCAAGTGTTGAAAAGCTTCCTCTTGCTTGAATCCCCAATCAAAGGGTTTGTTCTTCTGAGTTAGAGCAGTTAGAGGAACTGCAATCTTTGAGAAGTTTTCAATGAAGCGGCGGTAATAACCCGCTAGACCAAGAAAAGAACGAACTTCAGTAGGAGTAGTAGGCGTATCCCAATCCTTAATCGCACTGATCTTGGAGGGATCTACATGAATGCCTCGTTCGTTGACAATATGTCCTAAGAATTGAACCTCTTTAAGCCAGAATTCACACTTGGAGAATTTGGCGAAAAGTTGCTCTTTCTTTAGGAGTTCCAGAGTAAGACGAAGATGTTGCTCGTGATCAGCTCGCGTCTTAGAATAAATCAAGATGTCGTCAATAAAAACAATGACGAACTGATCCAAATAAGGTTTGCAAACCCTATTCATTAAGTCCATGAAAACAGCAGGAGCATTAGTCAGACCGAATGGCATGACTGTGAATTCATAATGCCCATAACGAGTACGGAACGCTGTCTTGGGAATATCTTCTTCATGCACCCGAAGTTGATGATACCCAGAACGTAGATCAATCTTCGAAAAATAAGAAGCACCCTGTAACTGATCAAAGAGATCGTCTATGCGCGGTAGGGGATATCGATTCTTGATGGTAAGCTTGTTAAGCTCACGATAATCGATACACATCCTAAAGGATCCATCCTTTTTCTTGACAAAAAGAACGGGAGCACCCCAAGGTGAAAAGCTAGGACGTATAAAACCTTTGTCAGAGAGCTCCTGAAGCTGCTTAGACAACTCTTGCATCTCAGATGGTGCAAGACGATATGGAGCTCTGGCAATGGGATTTGCACCAGGTACGAGATCAATGCGGAACTCTACTTGGCGTGCTGGGGGTAGACCAGGTAACTCTTCAGGGAAAACTTCAGAATAATCCCGAACGACATGAATATCTGAAATAGACTTACCCTTGCCTTTATCTGTTGTAACATGTGCTAAGAAGGCCACATAGTTCTTCCGCAGATATTTCCGAGCTTTAAAACAAGACATGAGCATGAGACCACCAGACGGTTTCTCACCATGAACCTGTAGGATCTCGCCTGTCGAAAGCGGCACACGAACGATCTTCTCGAAACAAACTACCTCCGCGTGATGCTTGGATAACCAATCCATACCCACAATGACGTCGAAGCTTCCAAGTTGCATAGGCGTGAGGTTGATAGGAAAAAGATGGTCGTTAAGGTTCAACTGGCAGTTGCGTAGAACAGAATCAAGAACAATGGGTTCACCACTAGCAACTTCTACTGTCAAGGGTTTTCCTAGTTTCGTTCTAGACACGCGAAGCATTGGTTCAAAAGACAATGACACAAAACTCTTGTCGGCACCAGAATCGAAAAGAACAGATGCAGGCTGATTATTAATAAAGAACGTACCGTTCACCACATTATCGTCTGCCTGCGCCTCTTGGGCATTCAAGTTAAAAGCTCGCCTTCGAGCCTGAGCCTGATTCTGGTTTGCATTCACCAATCTTGGGCACTGGTTACGGTAGTGGGTCAGATTCCCACAGTTATAACAAGCACCCGGTGGGTAGTGTGGTCGTGCAGCTTGGCCCTGTTGTTGTGCAGGAGGCTGAGCAACTTGTTGAGCCGGGTTCTGAATTGCCCGATTCTGAGCAAATCGACAAACATCGGCAAGGTGACTTGACTTCCCACAGTTAGTACAGAAACGGCACTGATGTTGCGGCTGATGGTGACTGTTGCATCTATTGCACAAAGGTGCATTCCCTGAGTAGGGTTTCTTCGCTGGAGGCTGTGCGGGTTGGTTGGGAGCTGCCTGGTTAGCTTGGGCAGTGACAGCAAAATTTTGGGAAGCCTTACGCTTCCTTGACCCTCTCGAATGTCACACCCCGACCACGTAAAAACAACAAATCGTGGCGGAAACGTCGGGGAGTGTTGTAACAGAATCATTGTTTCATAACACATGGAAGAATGAAATTTTGTTTTATTGTTTAAGAGGGTTACATGTTTAACAAAACAGGAATTATAACATAGTTAACTAGTCTTGCATCTTTTATTGTTGCTAAAGTCCAAGTCAGCCTAGGTGTATCTTGATAAATCCTACGCATCATATCCTGAAACACATGTGAAAAATAGGTACGTCAGCATAAAAATGCCTGTGAGATACATAGGTTTTGTGACAATAGGATTCATGACTTGAGTTAAAGAAATGTTTAGTAAAAGTTAGTCATGAACCTTGTAAATTGTTAAAAGTCCCAATGTAGTCAAGTAATACGTAACAATTGTTATGTATAATAAGTAAAGTGTAGTCACATGAACCAAATGTAAAAATGTACAAAACAAAGTATTTTGAATATATCAAAAAGTTATGTTTTGCAAAGTAAATGCATGTTTTGCTGGTATAACATTTATGTGGTAAGTTAACGCATACATTCAAGCCTTTGTGACTCGTCGGATAACCATGTAAAAATGGGTTATCAAAATGTTTTCGGATTCAGTCATTCCATCCATCCAAACAAACCTAGGATTTTAGGAACGGGAGTTGTCAAGTCCTATGGTACCATTACTTACTACCGGGCGGCGTAGCTAATGTTAATGAACGTATATATGTTCCGTTTGTACAAACCAAATGTTTTACCGATTGTAAACATGTTATATGAAAATAATGTATTAAGTATGCTAAGTTAACATACAAAGCAGAAAAGTCATGTAATGTATATGTGTACAAATAACATAGTAAGTATATGATGTGAAAAACAGGAAAGCATGAAAGTAACAAATAGGCACATGTGTTTCACCCCAAAATAGTTTGAAAACAGTAAAAGAGGGGTACTATGTACTCACCTTGATTTCGGGTAGGTCCAAAGAGGTATTCAAAGTGTGAGAGTTTTGGCGGGAACAAGGTTTTTCCACGTTACTCTAATGGTTTGAACATGCACAAAATATTGTAATTGGTATTAACAAATATTGTTAATTGTAAACTGGAATTGAGTCCATGGTGTTTGGTATGGTTTGATCTAACCGGTAACTATGGTTTTTAAACAGTCTTGTTTGGGGAAATGGGGAATAAGTATACTTGGATTATTTAAGAACAGTGTATTTTGTATAAATAACTAAGTTATACAATTACTGGATATAGAATTAATATGTGTATAGTTAAAGCAGAAAATAAATATGTATTTTCAGAATAGTGTGATAATTATACAAATTAATTATCTAATAATTAATTTATGACAGAATAATTAAAAATGATATTTTAATTATATAACAAGTATAAATCAGATTAAAATAATTATCATGGCAGAAAATAAATATGTTTTAAATAAACCGTTTAATTAGATGTTGAAATGAAATGACTGAATAATTGTATAAATAATTACCTAAATAATTATTTAATAACAGAATAATTTAGAAATAATATTTTTAAATAATGACAAGTAATAATACAGGTTTAAAATGAATATTATGGCTTTTGACAATTTTATATAATATTCTGGAATTAAAACAATAATTTCACAAAAATTGATTTTATAAAGTTTATTATATAAAAATAACATGCAAGATAATTAAACATGGTTTCTGATTTTTAATAATCTCAATATAACATGCATAATAGTATAAAAATAGTTTTGGAAATAATTTACAACTCAGAATAATTAAATTAATACAATTAATTCTATAAAACATAAGATTTAACTGTTTTAATTATAAAAATATCAAAACAGTTTCAAATATTTTATAAAAATTTATTTTTACAAAGTATACTGTTCAATATAATTAACATAAAAATTTCATAAATTAATTCTAAAAATTCGAATTAATATAAATATTTAAAATCAAAACTGTTTTTAATCAGAATAAAATAGATTTATAAATATTTTGGAAACTTTTATATTTTTAATAAATACACTAATATGTCAGGAATGTATGATAAAAATTTCGGATTTTATAACAATAACATTGAATTAATATGAATTAATCTGTAAACTGTTTAAAAAGAAAATTAAAATACAAAAGAAATTATCATCTTCCCCAATTTCAAGTCAACAGAAGTCAATTGTTTCGATTAACCTATCAAACGTGCATCAATATCAAATTAAAGTTACTGGATCATAAAGCGGATGAGATTATACCGAAATGTCGAAAAGGAAAGCTCCGGTATCGATTGGAACGTGTTCCCGGCTATGTCCGGCGAGCTCGACTTCCGGCGAAGAAACAGAATGAACCAGTGAAGAATTTCGAAATGTTTAAGTGTTTTGAAGAGTGCAGTAGTTTTGTGAAGGTTACAGGAATGTTATAACGTATTCAATTGATTCAAAAACAACCGGAATCAGACAATTCGATTCCACTCAGATTTTTAAAATAAATTTCCGATTTCGATAACAGGAATGCATGGTTTGGTGGAATTGAAGACTTTGGACGATTCAAGATGTCGAGAAGAATGAGCAGAAGTGTTCGTAGATCAGCGTGTTTTGTTTGTTTGCGAATTGGACTAATTCCCGGCGATATAAACGGTGTAAAACCGTTTGAACTTAAGTTTCAGGTTGGGTCCCTAATGTTTCTGAGTTAGTCAAAACAGGTCCTTCAATTGTTAACCGTAAAGTCTAACGGAGTTAGTTTTTTAAAACATGTTTTCTTAAATAAATGTTTAACTGGGTTAAATAATCTGGTTAAAACATCTTTGAAAATGTCAAGATTGGTCCTTGGACTTGTTAACTGAACAAGTTAACTGAGTTAATGTTTAAACATGGATCCCTTTTATAAAACTTAACCCGGTTAGGGTTTTTAACTGAAAAGCAGTTTCAAAATGACAAGAATGGTCCCTAAACCTCAAGTTTCATAAAATGACCCAATGGTCCTTGGACTTTAAATAAAAATATATGTTTATTTATTTTATATAATATACGTTTCTAAAAATTACATTTTGAACCCTAGACTTTTAAAAATTTTAAAAACTTATATTTTTATTTATAAAACAAGTTTCAAAAATGTCATAAAGGACCCTAAACTTTATGTTTTATAAATTTTACGTTTTTAACCCGAATATTTAAGTTTCAAAAATGAAAGTTTAGTCCCCGGACTTATGTTTTGCAAAATAGTGCCGGTTTTAAGATACGGATTTAAAAATGGAAGTTTTCAAACAAGTTTCAAGGAATGACGATTTGGTCCCTAAACTTATACTTTCCCTAAGTGACAAGTTAGGTCCCTGTAACTAATGCAACCTTGTTTTCAAGCATGAAACCAAACTATTAAAGCAATTCCTCACGTGTTTGGGCCGGTAAATCATGTAAGAGCATAAAACAAAGCATGAATCAACAAATTTGCATCTCAAAACGCGAGATGTGTATCAAACAAGTACATGTTTGAAATCAGGGTTGTTACATCGAAGAACCCGAATTCTTTCCATTCTTGTTTTGACCTTTCTTGCTATCTTCCTTGTCAGCCGACTGTTTCTTGTCCTTGTCACCCTTCCTGTGTAACTTATTCTTCCGAATCTGCGACTCAGTCAATGTCGCTGCTAACTCGATAGCCTGACGGAGTGTGGTAGGGTTACTACCAGTAATGATGTCTTGTACCGAGTCAGGTAGGCCGTCGATGTACCTTTCGATAGCCTTGTCGAGTGGGGTAACCATAGTCGGGCAAAGCAGACTCAACTCCTCAAATCTATCAGTATACGCCCTGTGCTCACCACTATCTTGCTTCAAATCATCGAACTCTCTCTCCAAAGCTCGCTGTTCATGACGAGGACAAAATTCCCTCATCATAAGAGCTCTAAGTTCAGCCCATGTCTGTGCTAGAGCAACTTCTGCACCACGATCTCTCATAACCCCGTTCCACCATGTGAGAGCCCTCTTCTGAAACACACTCGAAGAAAACTCGACCTTGCGATTGTCAGGACACTGAACATGACAGAAAGTATTCTCAATGCTCTCGAGCCATTGAAGAAGCCCAGTCGCTCCTTCAGAACCACTAAACTTGAGTGGTTTAGCCGAGTTAAAATCCTTGTATTTGCATGGAGCATTGTTGTTGTTGTTGGCTTGGTTCCATTGAGCAAAGAGGTTTGGAAATTGAGCAGCCATTTGCTGCGCAATGATTTCTGCCAGTTCGGCAGTCGCTATCTGGTTTTCGCGTCGAGGAGGCATTCTAAAAGAGGAAAACATGAAAGGAAACGAGTGAGATGATTGGATGAAGAGAATGAGATGAAACAAAATTAACAAAAGAAAAGATGGTGGTCATTTGTCCACATTACCAAGCAAACAAACGACACACAGTGACTAATCAAAGTAAATGGATCAAAAATAATGTATCGCGAAGACATGCTCGCCTATAAGTGAACACTCATCCCAAGAATTCCCAGGTAAGCACAACTGGTCTCGCGTCTGATGAGATATATACGAAGTGCTTGCCTAGACAGAAAACCCAGAATACAGGCATTCACTCTTCTAGTTTGCACGTGTTCACACTATTTAGAACCCAAAACTTTGACGAGATTTTGAAAATTTGAAGGCACTAGGCCAAAAACCAAACTGGAAGGGTTCAAAACCATATAACAGAGGGTTCAAAACCTTACAATAGAGGGTTCAAAACCTTGTAATAAATCATTCAAAACAGATGATTGTTTTTCAAAAATCGTTTCGGAAAATTTGGTTTTTGTTTTGATAATCACCTAAGGATAGGTGATGTGCATGTTTTAAGATCTAAACACAAGATAACTTGTGTTAGGGTCCTAGAAAGGTTATAGTCTAGGTCAAAGAATTACTAATAACCTAATTCCCTATAACCATTGGCTCTGATACCAACTCTTCTGTCACACCCCGACCACGTGTAACATACAAAACGTGGCGGAAAACGTCGGGGAGTGTTGTAACAGAATTAATTGTTTCATAACCATGGCATTCAAAGTTGTATTTTATTTATTAAACAAGAGTGTTACATTGTCTTAAACAGGAAACAAAGAGTTCATAACATAATTAAACTAGTCTATCTCCATTTTTAGTCTCTAAGGCACAGGTCCGCCCTAGTATCACGATCATCATCCTACGTAATAGCTCCTGAAAACACATGTGAAAATAGGTATGTCAGCATAAAAATGCCCGTGAGATACATAGGATTTGTGAAAATAGGATTCATGACTTGTGTTTAAGAAAATGTTTAGTCATGAACCTTGTAATTTGCTTTGTTTTGTAAATCATTCAAAAAGCGATGATATGTATAAATAAGAAAATAATGTAAGGTTAAATGAATAACCAAGTAAAATGAGTTTGTATAAGATAAGTTGTTTTGTAAATCAATGTCTGGTGAAAATAAGTTGTTTATGTAAAACGTAATATGTCAAATATTGAAATGATTTAAGTAACGCTACGACATGTAATGCCATGCAAACACTTATATATAGGAAGTACCAGCGGCGTATCCACCATGCTTGTATCATATTACACACGCCTCGTTACTCAAATCACTTACTCAAACCAACCACCAATGTAAATTGTTTATGTATAATCAAATGTCAAAATGTTATTGTGTAAACCATATCAAATATCTGTGATTAATGTTAATCATGAATTGTGTATATCAATGTCAAAATGTTTATGTCTAATGTAAATCATGTGATGTGTATCCAAAAATGTCATGTATGGTATGTGAAATATATCAACTAACCATATGTAAAATGCACAAAAAACAAGGTATTGAAGTAAAACATGGTTTAAATCAAAGTTATGTTTTGTGGAACAAATGCATGCTATACTGATATAAACAACTATGCGGTATTGTGAAAATGCATACATCCAAGCCTTGAGACTGTGGCGATAAACCCTTAAACAAATTAAAGGTTTATCTAAGTTATGTATATCGAATTCGGTCATTCCTTCCAATCCAAACAAACCCAGGATTTCAGGAACGGGAGTTGTCAATTCCTATGGTACCACTACCTACTAACGAACAGCGTAGCTAATGTTAATGAATGTATTGTTCCATGTTAAACAACCCAAATGTCATACCAAAATGTAAGCATGTGATGAAAACAACTGTACTAAGTATGCACACAATGGGCATACATAGCATGATATGTAATGTGAAACAATGTACTAAATACGCACACAATGGGCATACATAGCATGAAATGTAATGTAAAACGATGTACTAAATACGCACACAATGGGCATACATAGCATGAAATGTAATGAAAAACGATGTACTAAATACGCACACAATGGGCATACATAGCATGAAATGTAATGAAATCATGTACTATAATGTACTAACGAACATAGCAGGTATATGATGTGAAAGCAGGAAAGCATGAAAGTAACAAGTAGGCACATGTGTTTCACCCCAAAACAGTTTGGAAAATAGTAAAAGAGGGGTCTATGTACTCACTTGAGATTGCTCAGAAGTCCTAAGATAACCACCAAGCAATGCTAGAGATCACGGAATCAAACGGCACCTAATATAGGTAACTATGTTAATAAACCGAACCTAAATCGGAAGATCGGATAGAATGCGGGTTCGTAAACCAAACGAGTATGGAGACTCGTGTAATATGGTTTAACAAAGCCTACATACTAAATGAAACCTAACATAAGTGCTTACGACCCATTACGACCCATTACGACCCGTTTAGGTAGCTTATGCTACTTTAACGCGTCGCTCGCGTGAAACGCGTTCGGACCGCCTAACTAGTCCTATGACAACTAAAATATGCCTTAACATATCTAATATTGTTACCAAAATAGTTTAGATACTAGGTTACATATGCTTAAAATGAATTTTGGCGTCAAAAGGGCATTTTGGTAATTTACCTAAGGTATATAAACTACCTATCATACAACTACTTAAACAAAGCGACCATAAGGTATAACCTCGGAAGGTTATTCCCTATATACTATGGTTACCTAATGTGTTTGGTCGGATCCTAATGATCGACCAAATGGGTCGGGTTCGAAGGTATAAGCGATTTATTAGATCGCTTACCCTTACGACCCTAGACAACGTGGTAATCAGTAGGCATAGTCACAAGGGACTATAACCATCGTGATTACAATCACGTTGCGAAGTTCGAACGAACTTCGCAATGACCATAAACTGGTCAACGCAGAAAGTCAAACAAAGTTTGACTTTCGGACTCGAAAAGCAATAAAAGAACGAAGGAACACTTACGAAGGGTCCCCGAATGCTAATCTAGATCAAAATAACTCAGGTATGAAACAATGGTTCCAACTTAGAGTCTTTTAGATCAGATTCTTGTGAGGAATGAGTGAAAATGTGATGGGTATTTATAGTAAATGGTCCACCGTTAGGATCATTTTTTGGAAAAGGGGGCACGATCTAAGCCGTACACTTGTTGGAAAGTTGTGGTAACTCATTTGCCATCCACCATAAGAGTTTGACACTTGGCACTTGGCCTTTGGAGAGTGTTAAGGGCTGTTAAAAGCTGAAAAAAATGTTTTGCTGCATCTGGCCCCTGTTTACGGACCTAGTTTGGCAGATTTACAGTTTCAGTCCCTGCAACCTCAAAACTTGGTTTTCGATGCGTTTTTTGACACGTTTAAGCCCCGTTAACCCCATTTCAAAGCTCTAAAATGAAGTTAAAGTATAGGGAACTTAAAATGTGCTTAAAAATATCTCAGATGTCGGTTCGTTTTGTCACACCCTGGCGTTGCGGAAGCGTGGTTAATTTTGGTGTGACTTCTTAATACCATAGCTTAACCATAACAAAGCTATATGAAATAAAACCATGCAAGATCATCCATAGATTAAGTTTTAAAAACCAAATACAACAACATTGTCTTAACGGAAACACATCCTAATGACATTGTTCAACAAACATAAACATCAACATGACATAAACACAGTTTAAGGACTGTGACTTGTCCAGGAAAGAGTCACATTCCCCAAACCCGGATGACCTCGTAACCCATATGAAGCGGGGAAAACATAACATACCGCGCCAGATCTTTAGTTCCCTGAAATACATGTAAGTTGAAAAATCAACAATAATGTTGAGCGAGTTCATGTGTAAGTGAGTATATAAAACACTTGTAAGTATAAAAATTCCCTGGTATGTAGCAAATAAGGAAAAAGAGATCACCAATGGCTTGCAAGACCATTGATATGTGTGAAGTGCAAGTAGGAAGACTCAAACCTAACAGATTTCGCGTTGGGGCACAAAGTCACCCCTAGGTCCGTTCTGTTTGGGCCTGGGGCTGGGCTCGCTACACCCAGATAGATCTACCGCTTACGTCCCTCGGTCCTACAATGAGGATTAATGGCCTCCAGTTTCTGCCTACCCACTCACATGATCTAAGTAGTAAACCTCCTTACACTAACCATACCATGTATAAAGTACTCGTAATCATAGTAACATGTATTCCACCCCCGCAGTTTAGAAAACTGAAAACAGTTAAGAGAAAAGGGGGACATGAACTCACAATGGTGCATCTCTACCAAGTATGCCTCCAAATCAAGCAGCTGTATAACGACCTACACGTACTAACTCTATTAGACGGACGGCCGTGCCTTAGCTTTATGGTTTAAGTTTTTGGGAAATAGTTAGGCAACTATTTCGTGTTTACATTCTGTATATACTTGGTAGTCATTTTCCTTCCCAAGGATGGGGGATTTAATACATGTGCGTTCGTATAATTCGGAATATATTATTAAGTCTCACTTAATATATCTTATTTCCAACTTCAAAATATAAATATTCTTCCCAAAAATATTATATTTTAATACATGTGATTTTCCCAAAATAATACTTAGTAATATTATTTTTATCCTAAAAATAATATTTACGTAGTTCACAAAATAATCATAAACACTTATACAAGTGATGTTGTGAAAAATATATACTAAATATATATATGTATCATGTTTTATTTTGTGAAATCCCACCTCCGATATTTTGTAAATAAAGTCGTGGCGAAATTCATAGTTTGAAAACAAGTCAAAATGTATTTCTAACACTTATAGTGAAAATATTTCTAAGTGTTAGGTTTTTGGAAAAATTTCGCCAGAGTTTCCTCTGTAACTGGAGGTGGCCACGCTTTTAAGCGTATCATTTTCTTTTATAAATCAAACCAAAAATCTTCTTATTCAATCAAAACAATGTTCCACATACCGAACTAGTCAAAATAGATGTAAATCGCAAAAATACATGAACTTGTGGTTTTTCCAAAATATGTAGTATCTTTCCATCATTTTTAGTGGATCTTTATATAAAACAATCTGATTTTGTAAAAACCTCGTTTTTAGGGAAGTTCCGTCTCTACAACTTCTCGTCATCTTTTTCAAAAATAGTTATTTTGTCGAAACCTTGTGTTACACAAGTGTTTACACACTTGTGTGTTCTAAAAACCATTCGTGTTAGTGTAAGATCCGTCTTTAAAGTATGTTTTCTCTTGACACGTGGTCCTTTGAAAATACCGCTTGTAGATTCGTAGATCTACTAGTTTTAAACACTATTTCACAAGTAAAATCGCTTTTACACAAGTTCATGATTCGTGTGTGGTAGAGTTTCATCCTTTAACCCTTGTTACTTCCAAAACAACCTTATGTCATGATCCAAGGTCATGACTAACCCGGGTTAAATGATGATCCGAGCTACCACAACATAGATCGGGTCCAAATAGTCACACAAATCAAATACTACATGATTTACACAACATATGAGCTATTAACCATCATTTTAGTGTTTTAAGTAGACTTTTGTGCTTCAACTTGCATGTTCATAAATTTTAACCGTCATATATCGTTTTAACCACTTTAGAATAGTTCAAGAAGGTGATTCAAGCAACTTACCACTAGCTCGAGGCTAGGGAAGAATCTAGACGTAAATCGGGTGGATAAAAGCAAGATAAAGAGGTCCTTCGCCTTCCGATTGCACCAAGCTTCTTCGTATGAGATCCTTATCACTTGTAGATGATTGGAATGGCTTGCATGGAATCGAAAATGGATGGATGGGGGGTGGGTGCTCTCGGCCGAAAGTTCAAAGAGAGGGAGAGAGTTGTTGAGTTTGAGTGATGGTTATGTTGTTAAGTGTGTGTAAATCTTGGAACTTATAGACAAATCATAAGATAATTGTCCAATGGATCATGTGTCTAGATGATATTAAGCATGAGAGATTATAATAATCAAGTTTGTACAAAGTGTGTCCCCTCTAGTTGGGGATGGTTAGAGAAGGGGGGGGGGGGTTCTAGTCCATTTTCAACTAATTAGTTGAATATTAGTTAGGTTAAGTAAGTTAGTTAAGTGCTTAACCCGGTTACTAGTGCGTAGTATGTTATGCCGGGTGTTAGGGTATTCAGGGACCCTAACTGGCTCAGAAAAAGATAAGTAATGAAAATAACAATATTTTCATGTTCCGGGTAAAGTCCGGTTGTTCGGTTGGATAGTAATCCGTTAAAGTGCTAACAAAGCTTTTAAAGTGTCGTTAATACCCTTTTTAGTGACACAACTCATTTCTGACACTTTGGAAAGTGTCTAGTAATATTTTTCTCATGTTTTGGCACTTTATTAGTTAGCTAAAAGCTGAATTTTCATGTAAAGTGCTGAATTTTGTACTTAGAGTACGTTTTAGGCACATCCAGTCATTGTAACTTATTCCTAGAGACGCAGTTCTACAACCCTTGTATCCCTACACTCACCACTAGTGTAGCAAAATATTTCTGGCTCATACAAGCCTTAGAGGCAGTGTTTGCCTGATGCTGGCTTTATCAGCATGTTCAATAGGTTATCCGTTATAGTGCTACTGTGCTTTTTGTGCATCATGTTTGTCACTAAGGTTCAGCATGTAAATAATGTAGTGACAGTAAGTAAAGTATGATGCAAGTAAGTACATGTATCAGTATTCACGTAGCAGTTTATTCACAAGTTCAAGCAAGCACAGTAATTAAGCAGTAATTAATTATTAATTAAGTCGTACGGATACCTGGTTTAGTGAGGGTTGTCACATTCTCCCCCCGTTAGAAAAATTTCGTCCCGAAATTTTAAGTTCTGCTTGTAGATGCAGGGTTCTTAGGAAATAGGTGGGGGTATTTCTCTTTCATCCGGTCCTCACGCTCCCAGGTGTACTCAGGACCATGTCTGGCATTCCAACGAACCTTGACGAGCTTGACACTGCTCCGGCGGGTCTTGTTTACTTTCCAATCCGTAACCTCAACCGGTTCTTCAACGAAATGGAGCGTGTCGTCAACATGGATCTCGTCGATGGGAATGGCAATGTTATCTTGAGTTAGACTTTTCTTCAGGTTGGATACATGAAATGTATCGTGAACAGAATGGAGTTCAGCAGGTAGGTCCAACTTGTATGCTAATAGTCCTATTCTTTCCAGAATTCTGAAAAGGACCAATGTAGCGCGGATTTAACTTTCCACGCTTTCCGAAGCGTGCCACACCCTTCCAGGGTGAAACTTTCAATAGAACCATTTCTCCCACTTGGAATTCCAAGTGTTTCCGGTTTGGATCCGCATAGGCCTTCTGTCTGTGGCGAGCGGCTTCGATGCGTTTTAGAATCTGCGCAATCTTGTCTGTCGCCTCTTGGACGATTTCGGGACCAGCAAGCTGCCTATCACCTGCGTCAGCCCAGCATAGGGGTGATCGGTACTTGTGTCCGTAAATAGCTTCGAATGGCGCGGCACCAATACTGGTGTGGTAGCTGTTGTTGTATGAAAATTCGACCAAAGGCAAATGCTTATCCCAGCTACCGCCCAAATCCATAACACACGCTCTCAGCATGTCTTCCAAAGTCTGTATCGTTCGCTCGCTTTGACCATCAGTTTGTGGATGAAACGCAGTGCTCAGATTTAATTGTGAGCCAAAAGCTTCTTGGAAGGATTGCCATATCCTTGACACAAATCTTCCGTCTCTATCAGAGATGATTGAGAGAGGGGCCCCATGGCGCGTAACGATCTCTCTCATGTAAATTTCGGCCAACTTGCCAGTGTTATCCTTCTCTTTGATAGGTAAGAAGTGTGCTGACTTCGTTAATCGATCCACTATTACCCAAATAGTGTCATGGCCTCTTGGCGTTCTTGGCAACTTTGTAATAAAATCCATTGAGATTTGTTCCCATTTCCACTTGGGAATCTCAGGTTGTTGCAGAAGTCCTGAAGGCTTCTGGTATTCCGCTTTCACCTTAGCGCATGTTAAACATTTGCTCACATAAACAGCAACATCGCCTTTCATCCTAGGCCACCAATAATAATCTTTGAGATCTTGGTACATCTTATCCGCTCCTGGATGGATAGAGTACCGTGATTTGTAAGCTTCATCGAAAATAACTTTCCTTAAACCTCCAATCAAAGGAACCCAAATCCTTTTCTCAAAACATAACGTTCCTTCCTCGTTTGGCACCAAAAGCTTCTCCATCCCACGGAGATATTCTTCTTCAAGGTTTCCTTCCTTGAGAGCTTCTTTCTGCGCGGCACGAATGCGCAAGGGAAGATCGGTTCGGATAATCATTTCTAAAGCCCTAACCCTTATGGGCTTGATCCTCTCCTTTCGACTTAGGGCATCGGCGACCACATTCGCCTTCCGTGGATGGTACTTTATCTCACAGTCGTAATCATTCAACAACTCAACCCATCGTCTCTGTCTCATATTCAACTCCTTCTGGTTGAATATGTGTTGTAGGCTCTTATGATCTGTAAAAATTGTACACTTCGTACCATAAAGGTAGTGTCTCCAGATCTTTAATGCAAATACCACTGCGCCTAGCTCCAAATCGTGCGTGGTATAGTTCTTTTCGTGCACTTTCAATTGGCGTGATGCGTAAGCAATAACCTTTTGGCGTTGCATCAGCACACAGCCCAATCCTTGACGCGAAGCGTCACAGTATACCACGAAATCATCTGTACCTTCCGGTAGTGCTAAGATTGGCGCATTGCAGAGCTTATCCTTCAATATCTGGAACGCTTCTTCCTGTTTGATTCCCCAATCAAACTTCTTATCTTTCTGCGTGAGGAGCGTCAATGGTTGAGCGATCTTCGAAAAATCCTCAATGAATCTTCGATAATAGCCAGCCAAACCCAAGAATTGTCGAATCTCGGTTGGCGTCTTAGGCGTTTCCCAATTCTTGATCGCTTCGATCTTTGTGGGATCAACATGGATTCCATTTCCATTAACCACATGTCCAAGAAATTGGACTTCACGTAGCCAAAACTCGCACTTAGAGAACTTGGCATACAACTATTCCTTCTTCAGCAACTCCAAAATAGCTCTTAGATGCTGTTCGTGCTCAGCCTTTGTTCTTGAATAAATCAAGATGTCGTCGATAAACACAATTACGAACTTGTCCAAGTACGGCTTGCAAACTCTATTCATCAAATCCATAAAGACTGCAGGTGCGTTTGTCAAACCAAATGGCATAACAAGGAACTCGTAGTGTCCATAACGAGTTCTGAAGGCTGTCTTCGGGATACTCTCCTCTTGTATCCTTAACTGATGGTATCCAGATCGAAGGTCGATCTTTGAATAAAAGCTTGAGCCTTGCAGTTGGTCGAATAGATCATCGATTCTTGGCAGAGGATATCTATTCCTGATCGTCAGCTTGTTCAGCTCTCTGTAGTCGATGCACATACGAAAACTACCATCCTTCTTCTTGACAAACAGGACCGGAGCTCCCCAAGGCGAGAAGCTTGGTCGGATAAATCCCTTGTCTAACAACTCTTGAAGTTGTGTCGACAATTCCTACATCTCAGACGGAGCAAGTCTATAAGGTGCCTTGGCCACAGGTGCGGCGCCTGGGACTAAGTCAATGCGGAACTCTACTTGCCTCTGAGGTGGCAGTCCAGGTAAGTCCTCTGGGAAGACTTCTGGATATTCCCTCACGACAGGGATGTCTTCGATCTTCGGTTCTGCAGCTTTCTTGTCTACAATGTGTGCCAGGAAGGTAGCACATCCTTTCTGCAAAAACTTCCGCGCTTTCAGGCAGCTGATGATTCTTAACAGCGTATCACGCTTCTCCCCATGAACCACCATTGTTTCGCCATCTTTGGTTGGGATACGAACGACCTTTTCGTGACAAACTATCTCAGCCTTGTTGCCTGATAGCCAATCCATTCCTACCACCACGTCAAAGCTCCCCAGCTGGACTGGTAGTAGATCCAAAGCAAACTCACGCTCTCCCAATTCTATCACACAACCTCTGATAACTTCGTTGGCTTCTACTAACTTCCCATTAGCCAATTCGATTGAGTACGGAATATCTAACTTATTAGCGGCTAAACCAAGCATATTCTTAAATTCTAATGACACGAAGCTATAATCGGCACCAGTATCAAATAAAACGGATGCATAGCGTTGGTTTACAGGGAACGTACCAGTAACGACATTGGGGTCCTGGCGCGCTTCCCTCGCTTCGATTTGGAACACTCTTCCACGGGCTTGGTTTAACTCTGGGCAGTTCCTCTTAAAATGCCCAATATCACCGTAGTTAAAGCACCCAAGTTTTTGCCCGTTTCCACCTCCGTTCCCAGCTTGGTTATGATTCATGGCACCCGCTTGGTCAACATTGTTGCCTCGATTTCCATTACCTCCATTGTTTCCTTGTGGGCGATTCCCAATACCACCACGATTGCTATTTCTATTCCCAAATCCTCCTTGGCCTCCCCGGCCAGCACTAGCCCAACAAGAATCCTTCAAGTGACCAGTCTTTCCACAAGCTTCACATACTTTTGGCCCGCATCGGCCAAAATGGTGACGCTGGCAGGTGTTGCACTTGGGCTGGGTGCCCATATATCCCTTTCCCTTCTTTCCACTACCAGCTGTAACCTGAGCTGGCGTGCTTGGTTCTCCTTTCTTAACAACCACACTGGCGCCCTGCTTGAAGTTCGAGAACTTCCGCTTGTTACCTCCTGATGACTCAACGTGAGTCTCTTTCTTCTTAGGCTCTGCATTATCGAACTTGTTCAGACGAATAGCCTCCTTAGTGAGAGCTACGCTCAAATCGATTGCCTCAGTAATTGTCGCAGGCTTGGATGAGGTCACCATGCTTATGATTTGAGGAGCTAATCCCCAAATGAAACGTTCAATCCTTTTGAACTCCGGAGTGACCATGTAGGGTACCACATGCGATAAGTCATGGAACCTTTGAACGTTTTCTGCGATCTTTGGACCTTCCATTTTCAAATGCCAGAACTCAGTTTCCAATCTTTGGATTTTCACGCGAGAGCAGTACTTCCTGCGCATAAGTTCCTTCAGTTCGGTCCAGGTTAGCGCGTAGGCAGCAGCTTCACCAAGTGTCTGTACTTGCAGATTCCACCAAGAGAGGGCTCCATCCAAGAATAGCCCTGAGATATAGGTGACTTGCTGGTCTGGTGCGCATTTGCTCATGCGAAGAACAGATTCAGTTTTCTCGGCCCAACGAACAAAGGCGACAGCACCTCCAGTGCCATCAAAGTTGACCGGTTTGCAGTCTAGAAACTGCTTGTAGGTGCACCCTGCACATACATTGTAACATGCGATCGGCATTAGCATCATTGCTAAAGATATCCAATTAGGTCATGGTATGTCTAAATGTCTTTGTGGGATCAACATGGATTCCATTTCCATTAACCACATGTCCAAGAAATTGGACTTCACGTAGCCAAAACTCGCACTTAGAGAACTTGGCATACAACTGTTCCTTCTTCAGCAACTCCAAAATAGCTCTTAGATGCTGTTCGTGCTCAGCCTTTGTTCTTGAATAAATCAAGATGTCGTCGATAAACACAATTACGAACTTGTCCAAGTACGGCTTGCAAACTCTATTCATCAAATCCATAAAGACTGCATGTGCGTTTGTCAAACCAAACGGCATAACAAGGAACTCGTAGTGTCCATAACGAGTTCTGAAGGCTGTCTTCGGGATACTCTCCTCTTGTATCCTTAACTGATGGTATCCAGATCGAAGGTCGATCTTTGAATAAAAGCTTGAGCCTTGCAGTTGGTCAATAGATCATCGATTCTTGGCAGAGGATATCTATTCCTGATCGTCAGCTTGTTCAGCTCTCTGTAGTCGATGCACATACGAAAACTACCGTCCTTCTTCTTGACAAATAGGACCGGAGCTCCCCAAGGCGAGAAGCTTGGTCGGATAAATCCCTTGTCTAACAACTCTTGAAGTTGTGTCGACAATTCCTGCATCTCAGACGGAGCAAGTCTATAAGGTGCCTTGGCCACAGGTGCGGCGCCTGGGACTAAGTCAATGCGGAACTCTACTTGCCTCTGAGGTGGCAGTCCAGGTAAGTCCTCTGGGAAGACTTCTGGATATTCCCTCACGACAGGGATGTCTTCGATCTTCGGTTCTGCAACTTTCTTGTCTACAATGTGTGCCAGGAAGGCAGCACATCCTTTCTGCAAAAACTTCCGCGCTTTCAGGCAGCTGATGATTCTTAACGGCGTATCACGCTTCTCCCCGTGAACCACAATTGTTTCGTCATCTTTGGTTGGGATACGAACGACCTTTTCGTGACAAACTATCTCAGCCTTGTTTCCTGATAGCCAATCCATTCCTACCACCACGTCAAAGCTCCCCAGCTGGACTGGTAGTAGATCCAAAGCAAACTCACGCTCTCCCAATTCTATCACACAACCTCTGATAACTTCGTTGGCTTCTACTAACTTCCCATTAGCCAATTCGATTGAGTACGGAATATCTAACTTATTAGCGGCTAAACCAAGCATATTCTTAAATTCTAATGACACGAAGCTATAATCGGCACCAGTATCAAATAAAACGGATGCATAGCGTTGGTTTACAGGGAACGTACCAGTAACGACATTGGGGTCCTGGCGCGCTTCCCTCGCTTCGATTTGGAACACTCTTCCACGGGCTTGGTTTAACTCTGGGCAGTTCCTCTTAAAATGCCCAATATCACCGTAGTTAAAGCACCCAAGTTTTTGCCCGTTTCCACCTCCGTTCCCAGCTTGGTTATGATTCATGGCACCCGCTTGGTCAACATTGTTGCCTCGATTTCCATTACCTCCATTGTTTCCTTGTGGGCGATTCCCAATACCACCACGATTGCTATTTCTATTCCCAAATCCTCCTTGGCCTCCCCGGCCAGCACTAGCCCAACAAGAATCCTTCAAGTGACCAGTCTTTCCACAAGCTTCACATACTTTTGGCCCGCATCGGCCAAAATGGTGACGCTGGCAGGTGTTGCACTTGGGCTGGGTGCCCATATATCCCTTTCCCTTCTTTCCACTACCAGCTGTAACCTGAGCTGGCGTGCTTGGTTCTCCTTTCTTAACAACCACACTGGCGCCCTGCTTGAAGTTCGAGAACTTCCGCTTGTTACCTCCTGATGACTCAACGTGAGTCTCTTTCTTCTTAGGCTCTGCATTATCGAACTTGTTCAGACGAATAGCCTCCTTAGTGAGAGCTACGCTCAAATCGATTGCCTCAGTAATTGTCGCAGGCTTGGATGAGGTCACCATGCTTATGATTTGAGGAGCTAATCCCCAAATGAAACGTTCAATCCTTTTGAACTCCGGAGTGACCATGTAGGGTACCACATGCGATAAGTCATGGAACCTTTGAACGTTTTCTGCGATCTTTGGACCTTCCATTTTCAAATGCCAGAACTCAGTTTCCAATCTTTGGATTTTCGCGCGAGAGCAGTACTTGCTGCGCATAAGTTCCTTCAGTTCGGTCCAGGTTAGCGCGTAGGCAGCAGCTTCACCAAGTGTCTGTACTTGCAGATTCCACCAAGAGAGGGCTCCATCCAAGAATAGCCCTGAGATATAGGTGACTTGCTGGTCTGGTGCGCATTTGCTCATGCGAAGAACAGATTCAGTTTTCTCGGCCCAACGAACAAAGGCGACAGCACCTCCAGTGCCATCAAAGTTGACCGGTTTGCAGTCTAGAAACTGCTTGTAGGTGCACCCTGCACATACATTGTAACATGCGATCGGCATTAGCATCATTGCTAAAGATATCCAATTAGGTCATGGTATGTCTAAATGTCTTTGTGGGATCAACATGGATTCCATTTCCATTAACCACATGTCCAAGAAATTGGACTTCACGTAGCCAAAACTCGCACTTAGAGAACTTGGCATACAACTGTTCCTTCTTCAGCAACTCCAAAATAGCTCTTAGATGCTGTTCGTGCTCAGCCTTTGTTCTTGAATAAATCAAGATGTCGTCGATAAACACAATTACGAACTTGTCCAAGTACGGCTTGCAAACTCTATTCATCAAATCCATAAAGACTGCATGTGCGTTTGTCAAACCAAACGGCATAACAAGGAACTCGTAGTGTCCATAACGAGTTCTGAAGGCTGTCTTCGGGATACTCTCCTCTTGTATCCTTAACTGATGGTATCCAGATCGAAGGTCGATCTTTGAATAAAAGCTTGAGCCTTGCAGTTGGTCAATAGATCATCGATTCTTGGCAGAGGATATCTATTCCTGATCGTCAGCTTGTTCAGCTCTCTGTAGTCGATGCACATACGAAAACTACCGTCCTTCTTCTTGACAAATAGGACCGGAGCTCCCCAAGGCGAGAAGCTTGGTCGGATAAATCCCTTGTCTAACAACTCTTGAAGTTGTGTCGACAATTCCTGCATCTCAGACGGAGCAAGTCTATAAGGTGCCTTGGCCACAGGTGCGGCGCCTGGGACTAAGTCAATGCGGAACTCTACTTGCCTCTGAGGTGGCAGTCCAGGTAAGTCCTCTGGGAAGACTTCTGGATATTCCCTCACGACAGGGATGTCTTCGATCTTCGGTTCTGTAGCTTTCTTGTCTACAATGTGTGCCAGGAAGGCAGCACATCCTTTCTGCAAAAACTTCCGCGCTTTCAGGCAGCTGATGATTCTTAACGGCGTATCACGCTTCTCCCCGTGAACCACAATTGTTTCGTCATCTTTGGTTGGGATACGAACGACCTTTTCGTGACAAACTATCTCAGCCTTGTTTCCTGATAGCCAATCCATTCCTACCACCACGTCAAAGCTCCCCAGCTGGACTGGTAGTAGATCCAAAGCAAACTCACGCTCTCCCAATTCTATCACACAACCTCTGATAACTTCGTTGGCTTCTACTAACTTCCCATTAGCCAATTCGATTGAGTACGGAATATCTAACTTATTAGCGGCTAAACCAAGCATATTCTTAAATTCTAATGACACGAAGCTATAATCGGCACCAGTATCAAATAAAACGGATGCATAGCATTGGTTTACAGGGAACGTACCAGTAACGACATTGGGGTCCTGGCGCGCTTCCCTCGCTTCGATTTGGAACACTCTTCCACGGGCTTGGTTTAACTCTGGGCAGTTCCTCTTAAAATGCCCAATATCACCGTAGTTAAAGCACCCAAGTTTTTGCCCGTTTCCACCTCCGTTCCCAGCTTGGTTATGATTCATGGCACCCGCTTGGTCAACATTGTTGCCTCGATTTCCATTACCTCCATTGTTTCCTTGTGGGCGATTCCCAATACCACCACGATTGCTATTTCTATTCCCAAATCCTCCTTGGCCTCCCCGGCCAGCACTAGCCCAACAAGAATCCTTCAAGTGACCAGTCTTTCCACAAGCTTCACATACTTTTGGCCCGCATCGGCCAAAATGGTGACGCTGGCAGGTGTTGCACTTGGGCTGGGTGCCCATATATCCCTTTCCCTTCTTTCCACTACCAGCTGTAACCTGAGCTGGCGTGCTTGGTTCTCCTTTCTTAACAACCACACTGGCGCCCTGCTTGAAGTTCAAGAACTTCCGCTTGTTACCTCCTGATGACTCAACGTGAGTCTCTTTCTTCTTAGGCTCTGCATTATCGAACTTGTTCAGACGAATAGCCTCCTCAGTGAGAGCTACGCTCAAATCGATTGCCTCAGTAATTGTCGTAGGCTTGGATGAGGTCACCATGCTTATGATTTGAGGAGCTAATCCCCAAATGAAACGTTCAATCCTTTTGAACTCCGGAGGGACCATGTAGGGTACCACATGCGATAAGTCATGGAACCTTTGAACGTATTCTGCGATCTTTGGACCTTCCATTTTCAAATGCCAGAACTCAGTTTCCAATCTTTGGATTTCCGCGCGAGAGCAGTACTTCCTGCGCATAAGTTCCTTCAGTTCGGTCCAGGTTAGCGCGTAGGCAGCAGCTTCACCAAGTGTCTGTACTTGCAGATTCCACCAAGAGAGGGCTCCATCCAAGAATAGCCCTGAGATATAGGTGACTTGCTGGTCTGGTGCGCATTTGCTCATGCGAAGAACAGATTCAGTTTTCTCGGCCCAACGAACAAAGGCGACAGCACCTCCAGTGCCATCAAAGTTGACCGGTTTGCAGTCTAGAAACTGCTTGTAGGTGCACCCTGCACATACATTGTAACATGCGATCGGCATTAGCATCATTGCTAAAGATATCCAATTAGGTCTTGGTATCTCTAAATGTCTTAGTATTACCATGAGGTGGATTATTGTTGCCATTGTTGTTTGAGCTGCTTCCGCTGGGTCCTCCTTGCGAAGCGGCGTATTGTGCGATGGCAGCAGCGATGACTTGTTGGAGTTCTACCTCATTGGTGGGCATGCGTGTCTCACGTCTCGACGGCATCTTCTAAAAGATGTGTTTACGTCGGTCAGGCCATAGTTATAATATATACGCTTTATGATAGTAATAGTACATAACATCTCATGTTATAATCATATCAGTCACACAACATCCCATGTCACAAACATCAATCACACAACATCCCATGTCAAATAACCAAATCAAGCATCAAGTATGGTGAGAATACTGCGATTGCCATATATTGAGACCACATAGTAAGCGTACAAGTACATCACAGTGTTATACAACATCAGTCGACTAAGGGCTACATCACCCTAGTCCAAAAACTATATCAAATCAGTGTCAATACATCAAATACATGTCAACAAAAGTCAGAATCATAGTGTAGTCTCCAAAAATGTTGTGCAGTCAAAAGCATTCGCCGTCTTCTCACCAATGTCTACCCATACGGTACTGAAGAGCTCTACACGGATGGCGGTGGAGGAGGGGGGAAGTGAGTGTAAAACAAGCGACGCAAATGGAGCCAGTCCTCCTCCATGGCTCTCTGGGTACGCAAGAATGAAGCAACCTGCTGCTCAAGTGCCAAAAGGCGTGCAGCATAGTCTGGTGGTACAGGTCGAGAGGGCTTCAATGGAGAATGTGTTGGACCGTTCTATGACTGTTAACCGTCAGTTAAGGATGTTCATCTCAGTTTACAGAGGCGGAATCAAAGTAAACTAAGTCATAACAGCTCTAATCCTTTTAATCTTTCTTTTCTGATTAATTTGAGTGCTTGTACAAGGTTTTCTGATACAAATCCGTCAGCACTTCGTCACATGTACAATGACCTCGTGATTTCCCTTCAAGGAACTAACCACCTATATATAGGGTGTGAGATTTCGCTTGAGACTATCTGAAGCGAAATCATGTGTTGTGATTTCGCTTCAAGCATATCCAATCCCTTTCAAGCGAAATCCCATGAATACAACATAAAAACCCTAACCTAAACCCTAATGTGTGATCTTTTAAACAATCTAGACACAAGACCTAATGCAGACGAAGTCAACAGACATTCCATGCACTAACAGACTCCCCCTTGGATGTTGACGAAGTCTTCAGCTCCTGAGTCTTCAGTCTTGGTCTTTTTCTCCAACTCTGTCTTTTCTACAAAAACACTCTATTTTCACAGATTTTAGAATCTTGTCCTCCTGGCTCTAACTCCTTTCTTCCCTTTGAATGTTGATCCAGACTCCCCCTTTCATTGACTCCCCCTCTCAATATGCTAAAATCTGAGATGTCTGGTTCAAGCTTTTGACAATTAGCTTCCGTTGGGAATAATGAAGTCCAAACCTGTTTAACCTGCACATCCTCTACCACAATATAAGTTTCACAAATTTATAACCATTAAATTTAGAAAACTTACTGGTAGAAACCATTCATTCAACAAACATACTAGTTACATCAAGTTCAAGTAAATGACCTTGATTAACTAACCCTTCAATTTTTCAAAACAATTTAATATGACATTCAAAATTTTCAACATATTCTCCCAAACCAATTCATCAAGTTTAGCACTTGAAATTTTGAAAATCAGCTTTTCAACATCAGTTGTCGAAAATCTTTTTGAATTTTTATTAAAGAAACACAATAAAGAAATATGTACAAATAATATTTTTGTGAGTTTGTGTAAGAGGATCATATCAGTTCTTGAAACAAATCACAAGCACCATTAAGCTTTAATCATTTACAGTTCTAAACGATTCACCTTGATTGTCAGTATACTGGTCCACTTAAATTTTCACACAAAGTTCAATTGTTCCGAGATACGATATTAATATTTTAAGCACTTGAACTTATCCGTGTGTCCCACTACTTGAATATACTCCCGTATCCAGATCCCAAATATTCAGTCTTACAGGTGAGTATACCACAAATGATATCTGTCAGGGGAATAAATTATGCAACCGTGATAGCTCAGGTCAGAACTTCCGTTCAGCAGAGAGCCTAGTTGACTTTTAGGTGTGTCCCCTTTAGAGGATCTTTTGCATTACAACAGCAGCGACTATCAATTTTATTGTTTCATCAGCTTGCTGAGGGCGATGCTATGTTTCAAGCATTTGCAGAAAGTATTATTCGAGGACTAGGTCAGAAATTCCTTTCAGCAGAAGTCCCGGAATAATACCCCAGATATCACTGAGTATAAAGACCTAATATCTCAGAATATGGGACCTTTCAAACGAGATTTCAGGGGTTACCTATATATCCAAGTTTGTGTTAACCCACAGAATAAGCAAGTTTGAAATTTATGTTTATATCTCGTCACAATCTACTAAATGTGCAAAAACCTACTGGCACATCATCAGTGAGACCGTTTATCACATTTGACATTTCATATCCTTAGCATGCTGTGATAGTTCACTGATTTACTATCATCTCCTCTTTTTCACAACAAAACTCATTTTTGATTTTCCAATGTTTTTGAAATTTTCTAATTTTTATAAAATTTTTCTCCCCCTAAAATCAAAATATATTTCAATTTTGATTTTCAAGGAAAATTTGAAAACAAACTATACAAGAAACGTGACAAACTGATATCAAATCGCTTCAATTCGCCATCCACTCGGCTTAACAATCAGAACTCCCCCTGACAACAAAACATTTTCCCATTTAGATTTCAAAACACTTAAGTTTGTTTTAATCAAATGGTTTTTCCGGAAAATTAGTTTTGTTTGTCTTTTCACAAACTTGGGGTTTCATCACATTGTTCTTCTTTAATCATTTTGAAATATATAACAATTAAGACCCGTGTCAATAACAAACACTAGTAGAAAATCAAGTACAACTTAATGTCCCTGATTTACCACTTGTAAATCGAAATATCACAGTTACCATCCTGTGAATTTCTCAAGAATAATGCCGATACCTGCTTCACGCTTACCAACCTGGAAGCTCCGGCAAGTCAGGTTTTTCATTTGAAAAGATCTACCCAAGCCTGACCAGCCTTGGGTTTTACAACTTTTACCTCAACAGATGGCTCTTCTAGTTTCGACAAACCAGAATCATTACCTGAATGTGACTCCTCTAATTTTGACAAGTCAGGATCATTGTCAACATGTTGCTCCTTTGTTTCAGAAGAAACAAATTCATGGCTAACAACTTCCTTTTTCTTCTCTTTTGTCCTCAGATTTGCATCTGATGAATTCTTTTTGCTTGCCTTTGCAGTTGGAAAGAGCAATTCATCAGAACTTTTTCTCGGATTACCAGTTTTATCCGAGGACAAAACTTTCTCGAGGTACTCTCTCACCTTCTTCCTTTTCTTTCGCAGTCTGTCTTTCTGCCCCTGTGAAAGTTTAACTTTCTTTTCTTGAATTGTCTGATCCTGAACTTTAGGTTTTAGAACCTTCTGTTCATGGGACTTGACGTTGACTGACTTCTTTGCCATGCTTTGAGAATCAATCCTCGATCGTGCCTTTGATCTCATTGGGCAATCTCTAGCAATGTGTCCTCTGATGTGGCATTCATAGCATCTTCTTGTTTCAAATCTCTGACTTTGGCAGTTAACAGCAATGTGTCCTTGATAACCGCATCTGTAACACATTCTGTTATCGTACCACTTACTACTTTCATAGCACACACCGTCTTCATACCACACACTTAGATCAATGCATTGATTTGCCTTGTGGTAATCACCATTTCTTTGTTTTCTATCATTGTAATGATTTGTCCTTGAAGAATCTTCATCCCATCTTCTCCTATAAGTTGAATTTGGCTTTTGAGAACTGTGGTCAAACCTGCACCACGAATTACCAACTATTTTTGAGTTTTGATTTTTAGATTTTTGTGATTTTTCAAAACGATTGGATGATTTATCTGATTGTTTCTGTTCTGCATTCTTCTTTACAGGTTTTTGCGTTGAGCATTCACCTTTCTCAGTAGAATGTAAAACAGTATTTTTAAACATTTCAGTTAATTTCAAAAATGTTTTTCTATTCTTTTCTTTTTCATCATCAGATATTTCATCACAATCTTCAATTTTGACTTTGACTTTGTCAAAATTTTTGATATTTTCACTCATAGGAACAGAATTGATAGGTTTTGGACAAAACTGTGATGTAGAATTCACAAAACCTTTCAATTTCTCTTCAAGCTCTTTGATTTTCATCCGAGCTTTTTCAGCTTCTTTTTCAAGCTGAATGATTTTAGCAAGATGAGAATTGATTTCAATTTGTTTTTCAAGATTATCTTTTCCAAAAATATCTCTCTCATCTGCTAAAATCTTGATTTGATTTTGAAAATCTGTTTCTTTTCCTTTTAACGCTTCATTTTCCAATTTTATCCAAGAAACATTTTCATTTTCAATTTTAATTTTTCCAAAATCTTTTTCTTTTTCTTTCAAAACGTTAATTTCCAATGTCAAACTGTCCAAATTACTCAACAGTTTGTCATTTTCTGTCGTCAATTTCTCACAATTTTCTTTCATTTCAAGAATCTGTTTATTATCAGATTCTTTTTCATCCTTCAGGCTTTTGATTTCCACTGTCAAATTCTCCACATCTTTCAGGAGATTTAAATTTTCAGCTTCTGATTTTTCGCATTGTGAGCACACAACTTCACTTTTCGACGTTTCATCCTTCTTTGATTCTTCATTCTTTGTCATTCCTTCTTTAATCCTTTTGATTAATTCACTAAACTCATCCAAATTCATATTTTCCGAGTTTCTTTCAATTTCATCTAGTAACTCTTTCTTTTTCATTTTCTCTTCTTTCTCCTTTCTCTCTTTCTCTTTCTCTTCTTCAATCATTTTCGAAGTTGGTGTTCCCCACCACTTGTGCTGCCAATATTCATCCTCTTCTTTGTACTCCTTGATGATGGCTTCGATATCTAGCGTTTTGTCATCAATTGCAATGTTTCCATACTCATCAAGATAGCACTCTCTTTTTGGATCCCATCTATTTGCTCTCCTTGCATTCAGATAGATACGAGAAAGTCTGATAATCTTTGTTTCAGCAACCATCTTCCGGTAATGATATTTCTGTTCTTCAGTACGATCATCTTTCCATGGCTTAGGTTCATCATTTGCCATGAATGCGTAACTATTGCTGTATGAATTCATGAAAATATCATCCATTTTGATCTTACCTGAAAAATCAAACAAACACTTAGAGAAATTTTAGGTTTTTTAAAAAAATTAACAAGTTCAAGCGAAATCCTTGAAGTAATCAGCTTCAAGCGAAAACAACTAACAAATCTATTACAAGCGAAATCCTCTATTTCGCTTCAACAGTAACCAACCTTCAAGCGAACCAACTATTTCGCTTCAACTTTCAAGCGAAATTCCACAAAATCTATTTCGCTTCAACTGAAACTCACAACTTCAAGCGAAATCTACTATTTCGCTTCAGCAGAAACAAAACCTTCAAGCGAAATCCAGCAATACAATTTCGCTTCAGCAGTTCAACAATAGTTCAAGCGAAAACAACAATTTCGCTTCAGGAAATCTATGTCGCTTTAGAGTTTTTCAAGCGAAATTGTCCAAAAAGTAGATCTGAAGCGAAATCAAACAATAATTTCGAACACCTTTCAAGCGAAACCTTGTTTTAGGTTAATTTTAATGAGTTTTAAGCTGAATTTTAATCTGAAACTTTGTAGACTTTGTTAAAACTCAGTTTTACACGTTATACTCAACAATTAGACCATTTTGTCCATTGGAACTTGTTCAGATCAGAAAAATAAGAGAAAAAATGAGTAGAAATAAGAAAATCCAGTAGAATCAAGCTATGGTATGAACTCCTCGTCCTGAGCTCTGATACCACTTGTTGGACCGTTGTACGACTGTTAACCGTCAGTTAAGGATGTTCATCTCAGTTTACAGAGGCGGAATCAAAGTAAACTAAGTCATAACAGCTCTAATCCTTTTAATCTTTCTTTTCTGATTAATTTGAGTGCTTGTACAAGGTTTTCTGATACAAATCCGTCAGCACTTCGTCACATGTACAATGACCTCGTGATAAAGTAAACTGAGATGAACATCTCTAATCCTTTTAATCTTTCTTTTCTGATTAATTTGAGTGCTTGTACAAGGTTTTCTGATACAAATCCGTCAGCACTTCGTCACATGTACAATGACCTCGTGATTTCCCTTCAAGGAACTAACCACCTATATATAGGGTGTGAGATTTCGCTTGAGACTATCTGAAGCGAAATCATGTGTTGTGATTTCGCTTCAAGCATATCCAATCCCTTTCAAGCGAAATCCCATGAATACAACATAAAAACCCTAACCTAAACCCTAATGTGTGATCTTTTAAACAATCTAGACACAAGACCTAATGCAGACGAAGTCAACAGACATTCCATGCACTAACAGAATGGGTCTGACCCTGGCACTGACACGGCGGCGGCTGGGCTCTCTCAAGCTCCTGAATGCGCTGCGTGTGTGCCTCGTGCTGGTCGACAAAAGACATCAAAACGTCCTCAATAGTATACCCCCTATGGAAAGGATGGTAGGGGTCGGTCAGTGGCATAACAGACGGTGATGTCCAAAGAAACGGCTCACTGGCTGGATCAAAAGGTGCCACATGAAATGGAGAAACAGGGGGAAAAGTAGCAGACGGTGGCATAGCAGGGATAGATACCGGTACATGTCCAAAATGGTGAGCTGAAGAACCTTCTCCAGGTCGAGCTGGAGGTGTGTACTGTGCAAATGAAAAAGAGAAATCAACGTGACGTGCATCAGTGGTATGAGGAGGAATAGGTGGAACCTCATCATCAGCAGGAATCCACCCACACTGGGCGTGCTCATCTCGAGGGTCAATCCGTGCCTCAAAAAGTGCTCGATCAAACTGTACAGGCATAGGATCATGGTGAGGTGCAACAAGAGGGTCAACTGGTGCATCAGCAATAAGTGGGGGATCAACATGATCAGCAGCAATGACATGATCGCCCTCCAACAATGGAGCATCAACAGGGTGATCATCGATAGGTGGGTCAGCAACGACAGGCTCAATAAACATGCCAGCATGAGCAGGGTCATGCTCAAGCACTGGGTCAGGAGCAGGGTCTAGTGGCTGCTCGGGATCAACGAAGGCCATCTCAAAATCAAACTCAGGGTCGATGGGATCAACTGGGTCAAATGGGTCGACTGGATCCTCCATAGGCTGATCCATGGGTATAAACTCTATATCCTCATCTGGGTCGAATCCTGGGGGAAAGACAGGATCGGAATCCTCCAAATCATCGTGGTCATAAGCAAAACTAGGAATAGGGGCAACAGAGGATGCCTGGTCGGGATCTGATCCAGGAGAAAAGTGCTGCGCACTCTGAGTGTGTGAAGGTGCGGAGGCCACAGACTCGAAAGAGTCTGGGACCGGAGAGTGAGCAGGTGACTCCTCAGCGGGAGCATCTGCGATCATCAAAAGATCTCCAGCAGCAAGAAGGGCCTCGCCCTGAACATCATCCTCTAAGGGCTCGTCATCAAACAGATCGACGTCGTCATCATCGTCGGCGTCGAGAAGCAAATCGTAAGCAGGATATGAAGCAAGTGGTATGGGAGCAGGGATCACCACTAACGGTAGGTCCCCGGCCAAAGGGCCATCAGCGAGCTCATCAGCACCATCAGGTAAAGCAAAGGGCTGAAAGTCATCCTCGTCCGTGCTAGTAACGTTGGATGTGTGAACCTCGCGCTCTGAAGACTCTAGGTCATCTGATACTATAGGTCTAGGTCCTGTGGTGTCTGAGTCACCTGTGCTAGAGGTGTCCATGGTGTCTGTAACATAAATACAAACATGCACAAACAGTCAATCATACCATCAAATAATCACATAAGTCATCAAGTAAGCATTCAAATAATTCTCCTAGTCCCACTAGCCTCCCAGCCTCTCAGACTGCTCTTCCTAGTCCCACTAGCCAATTCTCCTAGTCCCACTAGCCAATTCTCCTAGTCCCACTAGCCAATTCTCCCAGTCCCACTAGCCAATTCTCCTAGTCCCACTAGCCAACTACCTCGATCTCCCAGACCGAGCCTCGGCCTCCCAGACCGAGCCTCAGCCTTTCCGAACTGAGCCTAATAATAAATAAATGTGCTCAACATTTGTTTGTAAAAAGTTTTGGATCTGGACTTAAGTGGTATGCAGTAAAAATGTTTTCGTGAGAGCCCTAGTGATCATAGTCTAGACTCGAGAAAGAATCCTAGTTCGCTATGATCAGAGCTCTAATACCTAGCTGTCACACCCTGGCTTTGCGGAAGCGTGGTTAATTTTGGTGTGACTTCTTAATACCATAGCTTAACCATAACAAAGCTATATGAAATAAAACCATGCAAGATCATCCATAGATTAAGTTTTAAAAACCAAATACAACAACATTGTCTTAACGGAAACACATCCTAATGACATTGTTCAACAAACATAAACATCAACATGACATAAACACAGTTTAAGGACTGTGACTTGTCCAGGAAAGAGTCACATTCCCCAAACCCGGATGACCTCGTAACCCATATGCAGCGGGAAAACATAACATACCGCGCCAGATCTTTAGTTCCCTGAAATACATGTAAGTTGAAAAATCAACAATAATGTTGAGCGAGTTCATGTGTAAGTGAGTATATAAAACACTTGTAAGTATAAAAATTCCCTGGTATGTAGCAAATAAGGAAAAAGAGATCACCAATGGCTTGCAAGACCATTGATATGTGTGAAGTGCAAGTAGGAAGACTCAAACCTAGCAGATTTCGCGTTGGGGCACAAAGTCACCCCTAGGTCCGTTCTGTTTGGGCCTGGGGCTGGGCTCGCTACACCCAGATAGATCTACCGCTTACGTCCCTCGGTCCTACAATGAGGATTAATGGCCTCCAGTTTCTCCCTACCCACTCACATGATCTAAGTAGTAAACCTCCTTACGCTAACCATACCATGTATAAAGTACTCGTAATCATAGTAACATGTATTCCACCCCCGCAGTTTAGAAAACTGAAAACAGTTAAGAGAAAAGGGGGACATGAACTCACAATGGTGCGTCTCTACCAAGTATGCCTCCAAATCAAGCAGCTGTATAACGACCTACACGTACTAACTCTATTAGACGGACGGCCGTGCCTTAGCTTTATGGTTTAAGTTTTTGGGAAATAGTTAGGCAACTATTTTGTGTTTACATTCTGTATATACTTGGTAGTCATTTTCCTTCCCAAGGATGGGGGATTTAATACATGTGCGTTCGTATAATTCGGAATATATTATTAAGTCTCACTTAATATATCTTATTTCCAACTTCAAAATATAAATATTCTTCCCAAAAATATTATATTTTAATACATGTGATTTTCCCAAAATAATACTTAGTAATATTATTTTTATTCTAAAAATAATATTTACGTAGTTCACAAAATAATCATAAACACTTATACAAGTGATGTTGTGAAAAATATATACTAAATATATATATGTATCACGTTTTATTTTGTGAAATCCCACCTCCGATATTTTGTAAATAAAGTCGTGGCGAAATTCATAGTTTGAAAACAAGTCAAAATGTATTTCTAACACTTATAGTGAAAATATTTCTAAGTGTTAGGTTTTTGGAAAAATTTCACCAGAGTTTCCTCTGTAACTGGAGGTGGCCACGCTTTTAAGCGTATCATTTTCTTTTATAAATCAAACCAACAATCTTCTTATTCAATCAAAACAATGTTCCACATACCGAACTAGTCAAAATAGATGTAAATCGCAAAAATACATGAACTTGTGGTTTTTCCAAAATATGTAGTATCTTTCCATCATTTTTAGTGGATCTTTATATAAAACAATCTGATTTTGTAAAAACCTCGTTTTTAGGGAAGTTCCGTCTCTACAACTTCTCGTCATCTTTTTCAAAAATAGTTATTTTGTCGAAACCTTGTGTTACACAAGTGTTTACACACTTGTGTGTTCTAAAAACCATTCGTGTTAGTGTAAGATCCGTCTTTAAAGTATGTTTTCTCTTGACACGTGGTCCTTTGAAAATACCGCTTGTAGATTCGTAGATCTACTAGTTTTAAACATTATTTCACAAGTAAAATCGCTTTTACACAAGTTCATGATTCGTGTGTGGTAGAGTTTCATCCTTTAACCCTTGTTACTTCCAAAACAACCTTATGCCATGATCCAAGGTCATGACTAACCCGGGTTAAATGATGATCCGAGCTACCACAACATAGATCGGGTCCAAATAGTCACACAAATCAAATACTACATGATTTACACAACATATGAGCTATTAACCATCATTTTAGTGTTTTAAGTAGACTTTTGTGCTTCAACTTGCATGTTCATAAATTTTAACCGTCATATATCGTTTTAACCACTTTAGAATAGTTCAAGAAGGTGATTCAAGCAACTTACCACTAGCTCGAGGCTAGGGAAGAATCTAGACATAAATCGGGTGGATAAAAGCAAGATAAAGAGGTCCTTCGCCTTCCGATTGCACCAAGCTTCTTCGTATGAGATCCTTATCACTTGTAGATGATTGGAATGGCTTGCATGGAATCGAAAATGGATGGATGGGGGGTGGGTGCTCTCGGCCGAAAGTTCAAAGAGAGGGAGAGAGTTGTTGAGTTTGAGTGATGGTTATGTTGTTAAGTGTGTGTAAATCTTGGAACTTATAGACAAATCATAAGATAATTGTCCAATGGATCATGTGTCTAGATGATATTAAGCATGAGAGATTATAATAATCAAGTTTGTACAAAGTGTGTCCCCTCTAGTTGGGGACGGTTAGAGAGGGGGGGGGGGGGTTCTAGTCCATTTTCAACTAATTAGTTGAATATTAGTTAGGTTAAGTAAGTTAGTTAAGTGCTTAACCCGGTTACTAGTGCGTAGTATGTTATGCCGGGTGTTAGGGTATTCAGGGACCCTAACTGGCTCAGAAAAAGATAAATAATGAAAATAACAATATTTTCATGTTCCGGGTAAAGTCCGGTTGTTCGGTTGGATAGTAATCCGTTAAAGTGCTAACAAAGCTTTTAAAGTGTCGTTAATACCCTTTTTAGTGACACGACTCATTTCTGACACTTTGGAAAGTGTCTAGTAATATTTTTCTCATGTTTTGGCACTTTATTAGTTAGCTAAAAGCTGAATTTTCATGTAAAGTGCTGAATTTTGTACTTAGAGTACGTTTTAGGCACATCCAGTCATTGTAACTTATTCCTAGAGACGCAGTTCTACAACCCTTGTATCCCTACACTCACCACTAGTGTAGCAAAATATTTCTGGCTCATACAGGCCTTAGAGGCAGTGTTTGCCTGATGCTGGCTTTATCAGCATGTTCAATAGGTTATCCGTTATAGTGCTACTGTGCTTTTTGTGCATCATGTTTGTCACTAAGGTTCAGCATGTAAATAATGTAGTGACAGTAAGTAAAGTATGATGCAAGTAAGTACATGTATCAGTATTCACGTAGCAGTTTATTCACAAGTTCAAGCAAGCACAATAATTAAGCAGTAATTAATTATTAATTAAGTCGTACGGATACCTGGTTTAGTGAGGGTTGTCACACGTTTGGCCGTACGATCGCGATGTTCGCTTAATTACGACGAAATGCGCATAAGCGCGAAAAACGATCCAAATGACGCGACGAATGGATTTTTCTCAAGCCTAAACACTAAAATAAAATATTTTAGTGCTTACATAAATTTTTGGATGTCCGGATGTATACAGAACGTAAGTTATGCGCGAAAGTGTAAACTTGTGCACTTTTTGACGCTTTTAGTCCCTGAATGTCCCAAAAGTTTATTTTAGCACACCGAACACCTCAAAGCCTATTTCTAAGCTATGTAGAGGATATTTATGGCATGTTTAACTTATGGTCATGTTCCGGAATGTTCGTTACTGTTCAAATTGGCATACTTTCGCAGTTTGTCAAGTTTAGTCCCTGTAAGCGAATTAACTTGTTTTTGCCATACCAAAGCCTTCAAAACTTATTTCTAAGTTATGTAAGGGTTATTTAAGGTATGTTAAGTATATGTTGATGTTCCGGAGTATTTGTAGCATTAAACTGATTACGTTTACGCACCAGTTTGCGTATAACTCTCCAGAAAGTGATATAGAGTTTGAAATTGAATAAAAGTCAAAACATGAAAAATGTAAAACATAACCAAACAAACATTGGGATCAAATAACATTGTTTTATTGATAATAGAACTGTTCATAATGATTACAAGCACAGATGTTACAAATGTGTTTGATTTGGAGTTTAAGGGAAAGTTTATATTCGGGTTAAAGGATTCGGAGTTTAAAGTGTATGAAAATAGACATAAGTGAAAGTAATCATCCATCACATAATACTTGTTTGACACTATGAAACCTAAAAGAGTTTAAATGTTTTCATGGATCAAAATGCCCATTAAAATCATGACAAATATCATGGTCTTAGATGATGTAACTTAACACTTTGACAAATAACCACTAGGCTATCATCAAAGGTTTGGTTACTTAGATATTATATAGGTTATATAGTGTATTATAATGTTATACAAGTCAAGCATGAGGTAGGAGGATAAGTTCTCAATTTAAGAACCTCTCTTATATCACATAAGTCATGCATGAGGTAGGAAAGACAAGTCTTCCATTTAGGAACATCTTTAGTGTCCACCACTTTACATGTTGTCATAGACAACAAGGAAGGTCATGAACATGCAATAAAGGAATGAAATACATACTAACTAACAAAGAAAACATCAAGTGATGTGTAGATTTTCGAGTAGGATAGCCCAAGCTAGTCCCATAATCACACAAACTTCAAACTTCAAGCTTGTTCCTCACTTGTGGGTTAAAACCCTATCAAAACCGAATGTTCATGAGGATTAAACCTATGGATTTACATATCACAACCTTGTTTTTAAGCCCAACTAATCGTAGACTTAATTATGAGCATAAGGACATAGGAATGTATGAAGAAAACATGAGTTTTCTTCCAAAACATGAAGATAAAAATGAGCAGAATTTAGGTCCACTTTGGACCTCAAAAATGGTGAGGTATCAGCTTAGTTTGCCCAAGTAAAATTGTGAGAACCTTCCTAGAGGTTATCTAAGTGTTGCAGAAGAAGAAACAAGAAGAAAATTGAAGTGGAAGTGAGTTAAAACTCACTTTTTGTGGCTGGAACTTTCAAAAATGTTGCTGAAACTCAGCTGAGTTTGGGAGAGTTTTTGAAGTGTTTGGAGGCTTGTAAAAGTGGAATAAGGAGTGGGGAAGTGCTTGTTATATAGGGAAGGGATTAGGGTTTCAATGGGTTGGGCTTTGGAAGTGTTTAGAAGGGGTTAAACCTTGAAACAAGCCCACAAAACCCAACCATATAGGGCTGAATTTTGCTGATTTGGGACTGCTATATTTCTATATTATTTTTTTAAACATTATAATGAGTAATTTTGTTAATTAAGTTGTGTAATAATATGCAACAATGTTTCCCCTAACTTGTAACAAGGTATAGTATGAAATAAAACATGATTTAACTAGGTAAAAAGTGTGATCTATAAGTATGTAACATGTTTGTAAGTGACAAGTATAGGTCATATATTAGATGATTAATCGTTGTGTAATAAAGCATATTATTAGGGGTTTTTAAGTATCAACAATATAAGGACAAGTATGGACATGTATGGTTAAGTATATGCATCGTAAATAAGTATCGTATGCGTATGACTTACGAATAAGGATTCGAACGTATGAGCATGTATGAAGCATGCATGAATTTAAAGAAATACAAATTTTTATTTATGATCCAAGTCTCGGATTTTACAACGATTACAACAAAAAGACGATTACAAGAATACAAGATTTCAAAAAATAGAAATACAATCAACGCTTTCTAATTATGGAAAGTACGAAAAAGCAGGGCGTTACAGTCTCCCCTCCTTTAGGAAATTTCGTCCCGAAATTTATTCAAGAGGAAGACTCGGAAAACGTTTTGGAAAAAGATGATTGTTTAAAATTGAGACCTTGGAGTTGGAGACATTTTGTAAGTATGAAATTTGAAGAATGAAAAGATAGGTTTGTAAAAGAGTTTGTTTGACTGAGAATGAATTGAGTTATTAAAAATGTGTACGTGTGTGTGTAAAGGCAAGGTGAGCTTAAACAATTTTGGATAACTCAAATTTGGAGGTGTATTAAAAATATGTCGTATAATAAGGAAAATTTTGTACAAAATAGTTTGTATTTTGATAAAAAAGTGTGATAGTTTGTATGGAAAGTTTAATGGGTAGTACCAAACCGCATATTTGTAGAAAATTGTTTTATTGAGAGGAACGAGAAAGTTTGACGTTTTACATAAAACGGTTTGGAGGTAACGACAAATTACGGGTGTTTGCACATGAATAAAGAATAGAAAGGTAGTTTTAAAAGTAAGGAGGTAGGTTAGGATTCAAACGTTTAAACCGGTTTATTGTAAATGAGGTTTGTATAAATGACAAGATTTAAGAATGATGGAGGTATAAGAGTGATTTGATTGCTCCAACCATGAATGGGAGTATAAAGATGATATGTGTATTGGACAGACGAAAGTGGTGTGTTAAGAATGAAGTCTCGTCATGGATAATCGGATATAATGCGTTTGTGAGTTGTTTAAAGTTTGTATCAGGTCCAAAAAGTCTGCAAAACACTAAATTTCTCATGGCACGTTTTACAAAGTTTGGTAACATGGAGAAAACACTTATATATAGGAAGCACCAGCGGCGTATCCACCATGTTTTGACCATGTTGCGTCTGTTTTGTTGTTCGGTGCAATGTTACATTCCGTGTCTTACCATACACAGTAGTATACTCTATGGTTCTCATGCACTAATCACTATAATCACGTGTGCACCCACGATTATACTGATCGTCGCATGATCCGCATAGCTTGTATAAGCCTGAGACCCACGTAAGCGAATCCCTCGGGTTTCGCTCGCGTACAGGTGCGAATGTATAAATTTTGAGTATGAATAAAAGCATGAGCATGGTATAAGTTTAAGTAAGAATATGCATGTGAGTATAAACATAAAACATATGAATAAGAGTACAAGCATGAGTATAAATACGAGCATAAACCACATGCGTATGTGTCACACCCCCAAAATCCACAAGCGGAGTATTACCGCATGGAGGCGTGGCTGACCAGGATCTAGCCACCAATCATATTGAACAATACAATTAAGTAAATAAAACCAAACCCAATATAATTGGAATTCAAAGGAAACCAAACATGTTCAAGTAATCAGCTGAAGCATAGTAATGTTTAAATAACCAAAACATAGTTTAAAGTTTAAATGTTAAGCATGGGACATAACAGTCCATATCCCACAACGACTTCGCCTCCTCGTGCAAGCTCCATAAGCATGTAACGACCTGCAAGGCATTTAACAACGAGTCAACAACAAAGTTAAGCGAGTTCACAGTTGGTGTTCATTTATAATGTTGTTTCAAAAACCACGAGTTCATTTGTAAACCTTAAGTTAACCAGTTTCCCTGTTTCCCAAACATATCCATAACCAGTGGGGGCTTCCCCATGTGAACCACTAGACCCGTTACCATATCGACCACTGACTAAAGTAAGTTGGTTCCCTGACGTCAATGTCTATCATCATTGACTAGTGCCCAGATCCATTAGTTCACGCCCGTCCTCTGCGGCATGGTGTGAGGTTTGTCAAACCTAAATAGCGCTATCTAACTAATGACCCGCTCACCATTGGCCCGGCGATTAAGTCGATATAAAATAAGGGACTTCATGACAGAGATTTTTGGTCTAGTATCCGTGTTGTCACCCTTCAATAAAGAGGGTGTGTACGAAATCCCCAAACTAGGAGATTACGCAGGTTTCCAATCAAATCCTTATCGCATGTTGTCACCCTTCAATAAAGAGGGTGTGTACGTGTTCCAAACCAGGAGATCACACAGTTTCGGTTAAAATCCTTTACCCATTCCCAACCCTTGGGAATCCCATGCCTTGTGAAAAGTGTGAACTCACCTCGGTTTGCTCGGTATGCTCAACTACTTGTGCACAAACAATTCAGTCAAAGCCTATAGTATGCACATATACACAATCAGTTTATGTTCGTAATGATTCGCATGCAATCTAACATCACAAGGTGTGCTTGGGCAATTATCATCAAGTAACGCATAAACAATTAATCAACCCATACAAGATTCAAAGTTTACATGTATGTTCCATAACTATGTTTATCAGTTAAGTGTACTGGGTGTAAGAATCAAATTATGTCATCCACTTATAAGCAAACATGTTAACAGTAGATAATATAAACAATTACTAACATACACGTGGAATCCATAAACATATTAACCTACTGTTCCCTATAAGCTTCACGACGAACACTTGAGGTTTTCGTCGACATAGGGTTACGAAGAAAAGGTCACGACGAACACCCATGGGATTTCGTCGAATGAGAGTTCGTCGGGCAAGGGTTTTCGTCGGTACAGGGTCTTCGTCAGCACAGGGTTTTCGTCGGGGTATAGCATGATCATCATCATCAGTTACACAACTCAGAAACCCTAATGATCATCTAACAGTTATGTCGACTTCATCAATCAATCACTCAATCAGACCAATTCATACAATCACATAAATTACTCAATCACTATACGATCAGAATCATCATTCAATCATCAGCAAGTCGTTGTGATTATCAGGTATTCGTCAACCTTTTTCCACATAGAACCCTATTCTGCTAAACAATCAACTACTCGTTCTACGAATCCTATAAACATCAACATCCACTATCATACCATTGTCATATCAAGATTGTTACGTAACAAGATTATCACTACACATAAAACCATAATATTTCATGTATGACTAGACTGATGTTATCAACATACGCTCTAGATGATTTCTAAATCTATACATCAATAGAATCTTCCTACAGTTATGTACCAAATCATGATCGACATCGACAATAGAAATCAACAGTTTATAAATCGCCTAACCAACAATACATAATCAGACAAAAGTTATCACATTCACCGAAGAATCAAACCGTAATAAAAGTCCTTGAATCGGTGAGAGAAGAAAGAGCTTTAGTTGAGTGCAGGATTATGCAATGGGTGCCGTCAGTAGGGAGAAGAAAGAATACTAGGGTTTGCCAAATGAAACCCCAAGCAGTGTACGTAAATATGAAGCGAAACAAGATCGGGCCTCACTTGGGCCAAAGGCCCACTTTCAGCGAAACTTCTGTAGGTGACGAACTCTAAGTTCGTCGGGTATGTTTTCGTGGCGACGAATTCTAAGTTCGTCGGGTGATGTTTTCGTCGAGTATGAGTTTTCGTCGGGTGGGTATGGTTTTCGTCGAGTACTTGAATGTACGGGTTAGGGTTGTTGGCTTTACATGGTTTACAAGTTCCACAGTTTATATACTAACACCTTAAACACAGGTATGCATAATTACAACGTCTCAAGCATATAACAAACATACACAATTATAAGGCAACTAAATCACACAAACACAATTGCAAAACAAATTACGTGTCGAGGAAAGACCTTGGAAACTCGAGTTGTCACAGTATGAGCATAACTACGAGTATAGTTATAAAATGTATGAATGTGAGTGTAAATATAAGTATAAACATGAAATGTATCGTTGTAATTATGAGTACAAATATGAGTATCACAAAAAGGTGGGAGTATGAGTACGAGTATGAGTATAAACAGAAATGTGTGTAAATATGCATATAAGTATAAACATAATATGCATGAGCATGAGTGTGAATATGAATATGAATATGAGTATAAACAAGCGGTGTAAACGTAAATTGCATGGGTATAAATAGGAATATGAATATAAGTGTAAACATAAGTGTATGAGTATAAATGTAAGTATAACGTAAATTGCATGAGTATAAATGTGAATACGAATATAAGTGTAAACATAAATGTATGAGTATAAACGTAAATTGCATGAGTATAACTGCGAATATGTACATAAGAGTAAACATAAGTGTATAAGTATGAATAAAATGTGTGAGTATGAATATAAGTGGAAGCATAATCTTTATAAATATGAATAAAATGCATGAGTATCAACATGAATATGAATGTAAGTGTAAACATAAATGTATAAGGATAAATGTATGTATAAATGTGTAATGTATAGATACGAATATGAATGTGTATATAAGTATAAACGTAATTATATGAATGTGGACATATGTATGGGCGTGTAATTGTATGAATATGAATATAAGTATAATGTAAATGTATAATTGTGTATATGAGTATAATGTAAAATGTATGAATATGAATTTGAATATGAATATGAATATGAATATGAAAATGAATAGGAATAGGAATAGGAATAGGAATACGAATACGAATATGAATAGGAATACGAATACGAATACTAATACGAATACGAATATGAATATGAATATGAATATGAACATAAATGTGTAAGTATGAATATAAGTGTAGACATAAGATGTATAAGTATGAATATGAGTATGAGTGTAAGAAATAATGATTTTATATATGGTATCTAATCGAAATATACGAATTTAAGCATGTAAAAGACCAAGAAGTTTTGAGTTTGAAAAGAAAACAAAAATGAGTAGTATATGTGAAATTGTTATGAGATGTAAACTAAAACACATAAGATGGTATGCATGTATAGTTGTTTGAGCAAAACGTGAAGTTTAATTGAATCAAAATAGGTTGAGTTGACATGGAATGTAGAATCTAGTTTGTGAATGTAAAGAATGTATAAAACATCTATTGGTTATGTGTGTTGTACTTTGTGAAAGAATGGACATGCTACTCTGGTTTTAAAAGAGTTTACATAAGTTGAAAATTGTCGGTTTCTATGAAGTTTTCTTACCCACGTGTTTCTAAGTTCGATTGACGTATTGAGTGACTTTTGAAAAGGTTCCAGAAGTTGGTAAGTTTGCATCATTTTATATGACCTTGCATTAAAGAATAAATTCGAAGTTTAGAGGCTCTTGTGAAAACGTTGATTCTTAGAAAAGAAATTTGGTATATGAACTTAGTGATTGTTGAAAAGTGTTCTTAATAAAATATTTTATTGATTTTGTAACAGGGTTTTAGTGAGTGATCGAACAACATTTGTAATATTTTGTAGGTGTGTACGAAAAGTTGGTTTGATTCCCAATTGGAAATAAAAATATTTAGTATAATGATATGAGATGAGCGTGTTTTAATAATTACGTTGAATACGAAATTTTTTTGTGGGCAATGGATTTATTAGCCCGACTAAGTTGATGAGTAGCATTTCATAAAATTTTGAAAATGGAGGAACAAGCGTTTATGGTATGATTAAAAATTTCGTGTATGTGAGTTATGTGAAAATAAATTATAGGGTAAGAAATACGTTTGAATAAACAATGCTCTTTGAAATAAATAGGGATTTTGACGAATGATAAACAATTTAGGTATAAACATGATCGTGTTTGCATAATAAGGTCTATTAAAAGAAAGTCTTGGTGACGATCACCTAGGTAAGGGAATCACCCCTAACCCGTTGGTGAGGTCGTTGTAAGATGAAGAAGGAAGCGGAGTTAATCGTCAAGGTAAGGAAATCACTCTTATCTTGATGGCATGTCCCCATTTTGGTGTTACAAGGAATATTAATAAAATTATGTGACCATATGAAATTAGTCATGTGAATGACGTACAATTGTATGAAAAAATTAGTATGATGTGTGCGTAAAAAGGTGAAATCTCAAAAATAATTTGAATTTGAAAAGAGAGGTTTGCATCATATAAGATTAAGAATAGTGAAACGTAAATTCGATTAAAACTTGGATGGTTCCAAAACGGAACTTTGACTAACCAAAGTGGTCGAAAAGTCTTTTGAATTTGGGAAGCATGTTTTGGCCTAATAGGTGGTATACTCTTGCCGACATGTCGGTTAACGGTATTCACCCTTCCGGTTATTCCATGTCCCAATCCAATCGAAAATTCGAGACTTGGCGTGATTTATAAAAATCAAAGAGTGAGACTAGTCGACGAGATGCGGGTTTCACCCCTAACTTGACGACTTCGTACCCTAAGGTGGTTGGTACTCGTCGGGTCAAAATTTACTTTCGACATATTGGCGAGGGTCCACTATAATTTGAAATTGAAATTTCCATTAGGATGTGGATTTCACTCCTAACTTAATGGTGTAATTTCGTGCAAAATAGAATTAAGCGGGATGAGAGTCGTTTCCCAAATTGTGGGTTTCACGCCTATTTTGGTAAACTCATCTCATTTGTATAATACGAGTATTTTAAAGTTTAGTAAAATGAGTAAAATGCCTTCGGGAGGGCGTAAGAAAGCATGTCAAGTATAGTGCATAAAGAAATAAAACAAGTATTAACAGATAAGAAAGCATGTCAAGAGTAGCACATAAAGGTAAAAGTGGCATATATGTTTAAAAGACCCAAAGAGAATAAATGAGAAGCGAATAGAATAGAAAGCAAGTAGTTTCAAGCAAAACATAAGAATAAAGCTCTTAAACTATAGACTAGGTAAAAGCATTCCTACTTTTCCTAATTCCCTATAGTTATGGCTCTGATACCAATCTGTCACACCCCAACCAATGGTGGAAACATCGGGATGAGACGAACAAATTGCCCAAAACATCATAACACTGTGTGACAATATGATTAAAGATTAAATTTCATAGCAAGACTAAAATTGTCATACAAAGATTCAAATAAAAACAAGAATAACATTGTTTCGAACATAAGATCAAAATAAATTATTTAATCTAGGTGTGTTTCTAAGTCCACCTAAATTGCGTTTCTTCACTTAGTATCATCTTGTCTATCAACCAGCAACATGTATTAAAATATGATCAACAAAAAGTTGGCGAGTATACAAGTTTTCATACATAGCATAATATAGAATAAAAAGTTCAACATGCTCATATCCAACATGAATAACAATATGCAAGTTACTAATATGCTGAAACGGTGTAAGCTATATGTTCAAACCCAAGTTTCCAACGCATTAATTTTGCATATCCCAAGAGAGTAGCGGGAGGTTAACATGTTTAACTTAACAATACCCCAAGACTCGTGGGCGGTGCGTTACTCCTATAGCGCTATAATTGTTAAGGTAGGCTTGTACAAAGTTAATGAGCATATAGACACGAAAAGTTTACATAGCATACAAGTCTAATAAGCATCATATAGTTTCATGTTTAAACGAGGATAGAGTGTGATTAAAATAGTTTCAAGTGTTGTGTTTTGTATAACATACATGTTTCACCCCAAAGTGTTCAAAAGGAAAAAGGGGATCGAGTATACTCACAAAATTGCATATGCTTTCCGATTATCCTTTGTGACGAAGTTGTCGAGACTAGAAGGATGAATGTGTTTGATTTGGAGTATAAGGGAAAGTTTATATTCGGGTTAAAGGATTCGGAGTTTAAAGTGTATGAAAATAGACATATGAGAAAGTAATCATCCATCACATAATACTTGTTTGACACTATGAAACCTAAAAGAGTTTAAATGTTTTCATGGATCAAAATGCCCATAAGAATCATAACAAATATCATGGTCTTAGATGATGTAACTTAACACTTTGACAAATAACCACTAGGCTGTCATCAAAGGTTTGGTTACTTAGATAATATATAGGTTATATAGTGTATTATAATGTCATACAAGTTAAGCATGAGGTAGGAGGATAAGTTCTCCATTTAGGAACCTCTTTTATATCACATAATTCATGCATGAGGTAGGAAAGACAAGTCTTCCATTTAGGAACCTCTTTAGTGTCCACCACTACACATGTTGTTATAGACAACAAGGAGGGTCATGAACATGCAATAAAGGAATGAAATACATACTAACTAACTAAGAAAACATCAAGTGATGTGTGGATTTTCGAGTAGGATAGCCCAAACTAGTCCCATAATCACACAAACTTCAAGCTTCAAGCTTGTTCATCACTTGTAGGTTAAAACCCTATCAAAACCGAATGTTTATGAGGATTAAACCTCTGGATTTACATATCACAACCTTTTTTTAAGCCCAACTAATCATAGACTTGATTATGAGCATAAGGACATAGGAATGTATGAAGAAAACATGAGTTTTCTTCCAAAACATGAAGATAAAAATGAGCAGAATTTAGGTGCATTTTGGACCTCAAAAATGGTGTGGTTTTACCTTAGTTTGCCCAAGAAAACTTGTGAGAACCTTCCTAGAGGTTATCCAAGTGTTGTAGAAGAAGAAACAAGAAGAAACAAGAAGAAAATTGAAGTGGAAGTGAGTTAAAACTCACTTTTTATGGCTGGAACTTTCAAAAATGTGGCTGAAACTCAGCTGAGTTTGGGAGAGTTTTTGAAGTGTTTGAAGGCTTGTAAAAGTGGAATAAGGAGTGGGGAAGTGTTTATTATACAGGGAAGGGATTAGGGTTGCAATGGGTTGGGCTTTGGAAGTGTTTAGAAGGGTTAAACCTTGAAACAAGCCCACAAAACCCAACCATATAGGGCTGAATTTTGCTGATTTGGGGCTGCCATATTTCTTTATTATTATTTTTTAAAACATTATAATGAGTAATTTTGTTAATTAAGTTGTGTAATAATATGCAACAATGTTTCCCCTAACTTGTAACAAGGTATAATATGAAATAAAACTTGATTTAACTAGGTAAAAAGTGTGATGTATAAGTATGTAACATGTTTGTAAGTGACAAGTATAGGTCACATATTAGATGATTAATCGTTGTGTAATAAAGCATATTATTTGGGGTTTTTAAGTATCAACAATATAAGGACAATTATGGACATGTATGGTTAAGTATATGCATCGTAAATAAGTATCGTATGCGTATGAATTACAAAGAAGGATTCAAACGTATGAGCATGTATGAATTTAAAGAAATACGAATTTTTATTTATGATCCAAGTCTCGGATTTTACAATGATTACAACGAAAAGACGATTACAAGAATACAAGATTTCCAAAAATATAAATACAATCAACGCTTTCTAATTATGGAAAGTACGAAAAAGCAGGGTGTTACACAAGCATCACATTTTCACAGTTGTTCGAAGGTATCTTGATGCATGGAAGGCCAAAAGTATCTGAGGTTCATCAACTTTGACACTACCGATCTTGGGCCACAGTGAGCCCCACATATCTCTTCGTGAACCTCTTTGATCAGATATTGGCTTTGTTTTGGGCCAACGCATCGAAGTAGTGGTGCAAGGTATCCTTTTTTGTAAAGGATATCTCCTTGTAACACATACTTCCTTGACTTCATGCGAAACCTTTTAGCCTCTGGCTGATCATCGGGTAATTCACCATTTTTGAGGAACTTTTCAATGGGAGTCATCCAATTTGGCCCTTCTTTAGTGATTACATCTTGAACTTTAAGTTCTTGAATGGATGGGGTCTTCAATACTTCAACTAGTACCTTCTTGGTGAGATGGGCAAATGTAAGAGATGCAAGCTTGCTTAGTGCATCAGCTCTCTTGTTTTGAGATCTTGGAACTTATGTGATGGCACATGTTTGAAATGTGTTCATCAATTCTTTTGATTTCTCTCGGTACTTCTTCATGTTGGGTTCTTTTGCTACTTAGCCGTTATTGTCTTGGCTTGAGAGAGTCTGTGAGGACTTGAACCATTTGAACCCCCGTTTCTTTGGCAAGCTTTAGCCCAGCGATCAATGCTTCGTACTCGGCTTCATTATTGGTGTCACACCCCGACCACGTAAAAAATAAATCGTGGCGGAAACGTCGGGGAGTGTCGTAACAGAATCATTGTTTCACAACCATGGATTAAATAATTTCGTTTTATTGAATTATTGAACTCATTGTTTTATTACAAATCAGATAAATACAAATATTATCTTTCTAGTTTTAAAGTCGCTAAGGCACGAGTCCATCCTATGTATAGCATGCATCAACAATCATCATATAACAGCACCTGAAACATGTGTAAAAATAGGTACGTCAGCATAAAAATGACTGTGAGATACATAGGTTTTATTATAATAGGATTCATGACTTATAAGTTTTAGAAAATATTTAATAAAAAATAGTCATGATCCTTAAAATATTTTCTTTTATAAATCATACTAAAATTTATAAGAAATCAGATAATAAAACAGAATAATACATAAATAAATAATTAAGTAAAATGAGTTTGTAAAACAATATTTTGATAAAAAGGTTTGTAATATATATATATATATAAATATACTTTGGTTTTAAGAAAGTCGAATAAATAATATATTAAAATATATTTCAGTTCCAAAATCGTTAAACAAATAGTATATTAAATATACTTTAGTCATCAAAATAATAATTTTCAGTAGTATATTAAAAGTATACTTTGGTTTTATTAATAACATATTAAACTATGTTTTGGTTTTATAAATAACATATTAAACTATGTTTTGGTTTTATAAATAACATATTAAACTATGTTTTGGTTTTATAAATAACATATCAAACTATGTTTTAATAATTAATAAAATATATGTTGGTTTTGTACAATATCACCCATGAGAGCATATCAAGCTATACTTTTGAGAGTATAACAAAGTATACAACAAATATGTGATTTAAGAATTCAACTAAACCTTAGTGCATCAAACTACACCAATTGAGACTATAGAAATACCACAAAGGCAATCTCTATTTGGATAAAAATATCGGTTTCTGACATTCCATGACAACAGGAATGGGGTGTCTAATCCTATAGCGCTATATCATACTACCAATCGGTCTAGTGAACATAAAATAAGTACAATTCAAAAATTAATTTTATAATCTTTGAAAAATCAGTGTTTAAACCATAAATAATCATTCAGTTTGTCAAAAGATAAGTACTAATATGTATAATCAATTATACTTTGAAATCATGAACATAACAAATAGGTACACATGCTTCACCCCAAAACATTGAAAACAGTAAAAGAGGGGACTATGTACTCACTTGAGAATGTTTAGAAGTCTTGAACAACAACCAAGCAAAGCTAGAGGGAGCATGGAATCAAATGGCACCTAATATAGGTAACTATGTAAATAAACCGGACCTAAATTGGAAGATCGGATAGAATGAGGTTTCGTAAACCAAATGAGTGTGGGAACTCATATGATATGGTTTAACAAAGCCTACATACTAAAATGAAACATAACCTAAGTGCTTACGACCCATTACGACCCGTTTAGGTAGCTTACGCTACTTTAACGCGTCGTTCGCGTAAAACACATTCGGAACGCCTAACTAGTCCTATGACAAGTATTATATGCCTAAACATGTTTAATTATGTTGCATAATCAGTTAAATGACAAAAGTTTGGGTTACATATGCTTAAATATCAATTATGCATAAAAATGGCATTTTAGTCATTTTCCTAAGGCATATAAACTACCTATCATACAACTAACTAAACGAAGTGACCATAAGGTATAACCTCGGAAGGTTATTCCCTATACAACTATGGTCACTAAACATGTTTGGTCGGATCCTAATGATCGACCAAACGGGTCTAGTTCGAAAGTCTAAGCGGTTGTTTAGACCGCTTGACTTACAACTCTACATAAGCACTAAACCTAAAGTGACGAGCTAAACATGTTAAAACATGTTTAACGAAGTTAGAAAACAGGTTTGATATCAAAACAAATGGTTTTGATACCCAAGAATAGTTTGGTTACAAAATACGTATGAATACGCATTTTGGCCGAAACTACGACTCGTCACTACACCTAATCAACGTGGTAATCAGTAGGTATAGTCACAAGGGACTATAACCATCGTGATTACGCTCATGTTACGAAGTTCAAACGAACTTCGTGTTGACCATAGACTGGTCAAAGCAAAAAGTCAAACACTGTTTGACTTTTACGCTTAAAAACGCATAAAAGAACGAAAGAATACTTACAACGGGTCCAAGAAATGGAGGATATGATCTATAAATTCTCAGGTATGAAGCATTTGAGCTTCAACTTAGAGAAAATTAGATCATGTGTGAGGAAATAATGAAAATGAGGTGGGTATATATAGGATTCGGTCCACCGTTAAGATCGTTTATAGAGAACCGTGCTTTAATCATGGCCTTACACTTGAGCCCAAGGTTTTAGAATACCATGGGAACATGTAAAACCATCAAATACCAACCCATAGGGTGCAAAACCATGGGTTAAAACCATCAAAATCTCAAAAATGGACCAAGTTCAATGTAGCTGCCAGAAATTTCAAAAATGGTCCCTGCACTTGTAAAACTTGATTTTTTTGCACTTTTGAGCCCCGTTAAGGCTCTAAAATAAAGTTAAAGTATAGGGAACTTAAAATATGCTAAAAAAAATCTCGGATGTATGTTCGTTTGGTCGTACGGTTGCGTTGTTCGGTTAATTACGACGGAAATCGTAACGAACGCAAAAACGATCCAAATTGAGCGACGAATGGAATTTTATCATGCCAATCACTAAAATAAAATATTTTAATGGTTACATAAATTTTTGGATGTCCGGATATATTCAGAACGTAAGATATGCGCGAAAATGCAAACTTATGCACTTTTTAACGCTTTTAGTCCCTATTGATCAAGAAAGTTTATTTTAGCATACCGAACACCTCAAAACCTATTTCTAAGCTATGTAAAGGATATTTATGGTATTTTTAACTTATAATCAAGTTACGGAATGTTCGTTACCACACGAATTGGCATACTTTCGCAGTTTGACGCAAATAGTCCCTGCGATCGAATAAACTTGATTTCAACACACCAAACCATCCAAAACTTATTTCTAAGTTATGTAAAGGTTATTTAAGGTATGTTAAGCCTATGCCACTATACCAGAGTGTTTGTTGCATTAAACTGGTTATATTTACGCATCAGTCCGCGTATAACCTTCCAGAAAGCGATTTAGAGCTCGAAATCAAACAAGAATTGATTTTTGCCAAACGATACACATATTTATACAAATCCCAAGTATGAAATACAATATTTCATTGGTTTGGTATTTGTTTGATGGTTGAAGTGACACAGGTGTCACAATTGGTACTCTGAAATTCAAGCCGAAGAGCATATGTGAATTCTCTGTCACACCCCTTTCTAAGGCGGAAGCACGAGGTGTGATCCTGAAAGGTTCTCATTGCATACGAAAGGTAAACATACTACATGCTCGTAAAATAACTCCAAATACCATTATCATTACATAAATAAAACATAACACAGGTTAAGTGTTTACATCACAAGACAACATATTGTCTGAAAAGTTTACACTTTATTTTAAAGACAAACATGAAGGTTTGATTCTTATATCCCACACAATATGGGATATAGCAAATCCCACAAAAACAGGCATCGGAGTCTTAACACGACATGACTAAAACAAAAGCGACATCTTGGAGCAAGAGTAAGACCGCGCGCACATCCACCTTAGTTACCTGAAATACATGTGAGTTTTTGGAAAATCGTCAACATAATGTTGATGTGAATTCATGCAGATTTGTGAAAACATTTAAACATTCGTTATGGAAAACATGGTATGCAATTGTATGAAATAAGTATTTCTGTAAATGTAAGGAAATCGAGATCGCTAATGGTTTGCAAGGCCATTAACATGTGACACGACATAGGAAGCATCCAAACCATAGGCATTTTTAGTTGTCGATCCACGACTGTTGATTTACGACTAGAGACACAAAAGCACTGCTTGGTAAAAGAGTGGCCAAGAGTGTGGTTTCCTGAAACCCATTAGATCTAACCTTTTGTTCCGCGGTCTTGGTATGTAACTGATTAATGGTGCTTATGGCACCCTATTCGTGACATGATCTAAAGTATCATTCCTTAGTTTTTGTATTCAACATACCATAACACATGTATTTTCCCCAAGTTTAGAAAACAAGTAAAAGTTTAAAAGTGGGGACATGAACTCACAACTTTGCGTTTCCTGCGTCGTAAACTTCACCGGTAGCGTCGTGACCTATACGTGTTCTATTAACGTTAGTCACTAGACTTGTATCGCACAAGTACAAGTCACCATCTTTTATGTATATGTTCTTTGTTGTTAAAAATAATTTATATTTTTAACTATGTATCTTACTTATATTATTTTCCCAAAGATAAATATAAGTATTTTGTATTTTTTACCAAAGGACATGAACTCACAACTTTGCGTTTCCTGCGTCGTAAACTTCACCGGTAGCGTCGTGACCTATACGTGTTCTATTAACGTTAGTCACTAGACTTGTATCGCACAAGTACAAGTCACCATCTTTTATGTATATGTTCTTTGTTGTTAAAAATAATTTATATTTTTAACTATGTATCTTACTTATATTATTTTCCCAAAGATAAATATAAGTATTTTGTATTTTTTACCAAAAATCAAGACTTTGATTTTTATTACTTTCCGGAATTATATTTCTTAAAAATAATATATTTTTAAGACTTGCATGAAATATATATATATTTTGTCATGCTATGAAATATATATGGGTTTATCCTTGTTATCCACCCGAGTTATATATTTTCATCCAAAAATATATTTTAAGTTCATAACTTGTCCAAGTTAAATAACATGTTAAGAAATATATTTTCTTGTATTAGTTCATGTGCTTCTTATGTATTCTCATGTATTTTGTATGTGTATTTTTGTATTTTTACTCCTTAAGAGTATTTAGTGTATTTTCAAGTCCTACTACATATAATACACATAATATACACTTAGCATAAGATTTGGTGATTACTAAATACATATATTTTCCCAAAAATATACATACTTAATATAAATTTTATCTTGAAGAAATAATCATTTCTTGACTTGTAATTTTCTTACAAAGATTAGGGAAATCTTGGTAAATATTTTTAGGTAAATTTTTAAGGAATAAGTTTCCCCAAAACTTATATTTTTCTAAGTGTCAAAATTTTATAAAAATTTTGACATAGTTTCTCCTAAAAATTGAGGTTTCCCATGTTTTCAAAACATGTGTTTATTTTATTTTCAATCATCAAAACAATTTTCAACAACAATCATTAACAACATATACTAATTTCTTCATATGAAACATCATGGTGAACTTGATTCTTGTTAAACATGTGTAGTCTTTTAGATCTACACTTTACATAAGGTGATCTTTCCAAATAAGTGTTCTTGTAAAATTTTAACCAACTTTTTATTAGACTTTATTTTACTAACCAACTCATCCATGAGTTTAATGGTTTCAAATTTTGTAAATCATGTTTCTAAAACCACTTTTATGTTTATTAGAAAGATCATAATTTTTAACATCATGTTTAACCATGGATCTTTCAAGATCCATGCTTAATATTTTTAGATCTTTCAAAAACAAGCTTTATGTTATAATTTTAACAAACTTTCCATGAGTTTTAGTTTCAAAAATTAGTTCTACACATACTTTATCACTTCAAAATTACAAGTTTATGCACAAAATTCATATTTCAAGTTCACATCGTGCTTCATATATTCATCTTCAAGTTTAACCATGGATCCTTCAAGATCCATGCTTAAACTTGTTAGATCTAAGCTTTAACATACTTGATCTAATCATAAACACAAGACACCACATCAACAACTTTATTACATACACTAAAATTTCATGTAATCACTTATTTTCTCCATGAATATGTTAGATCTTCTTATTTTTAGCATTAGAAGTTAAGTTGTTTAGATGGTGAATCTTGTACATAACATAAACATGACTTAAATTAGTGATCAAGAAGCTTACTACTAGCTCTAATGGCTAGGGAAGTGGCACAAGAAAGAAGGTGATGAACATGGAAGAAAATGAGTGGTTAAAAGCTCCACGAATAGGTCCTTCAAGTTCTAGCACCGTACACCTTCTTAAATGAGATTCTTACACCTCCTAGTGACCTTGGATTGTGAGGTTGGAGCTTGAAAATGGTGGTGTGTGGGTGGTGTATATGAGCCGTGAGTTAGGGAGGTTAGGAGGAAGAAGATGAAGTGAAAATAAGAAATGGTGGACATGTTATCTAACTCATGGTCATTTATAAAAAAAAATCCCAACATACTCTTTCTCATAGATTTATTTGCATAAACATTGGGGGACAAGATCTAATAAAATATTCTAAGGCCATGTGGGACCCATAGGGCCGGCCATGGGTGAAAAACGGGGGGGGGGGGGTAAAGTGTAAATTTTTGGAAGATGGAGGTTTAAAGTGCAAACTAGAAGGTTTAAGTTAGTATAAGTGTGTTTAGGTGTTTTTATGATTTTTAAGGTGTTCTTGTGACAACTGCCAAATTTGTATGCATCCGTACAATTAATTAATCTTGATTAGTGCTTAATGACTGTGCTGAATTATACTTAACTGCTTTCTGATTACTGCATCATACTTACATGTGCATCACATGTTGCATAATGACACATCATTATTACATACAAACTTTATTGTCATACATGATGCACAAAGCACGGTTAGCACAGTTAACGAATAAGACAGAAAAATGCTGACGGGGTTCAGTACATAGATAGACGTTGTTTTGAGACACAGTATGAGCCGAAAATCAAGTACTACATTAGTATGGTGTGTAGGGAAGTAAGGACCACAAAACTGCTTTTCTAGGTGATAGTTTGAGTGCCGGAAAGTGCCTAAAACCCACATCAAGTGCAGAATTCTGCATATTTCAGCAGAATTCAGCTTTTTAACAAGCTAGTAATGTGCAAATTATGGCAAAATGGTCCTGAAGCGAAACTGATTGCAAAAGAAGGGAAATCGGCCACATTAAAATTACCTTCTGGGGAGGTCCGTTTGATATCCAAAAACTGCTCAGCAACAGTCGGACAAGTGGGGAATGTTGGGGTGAACCAGAAAAATTTGGGTAGGGCCGGATCTAAGCGTTGGCTAGGTAATGCTTTCCTAAGGGTCGGGAATTAAAAGTGTCATAAAAGGTAACATAAAGATCACTAAACGGAATAGCTTGACACTTTAACGAACCGGTATCTAACCGAACCACCGGACATTACCCGGAGCACCAAAATATTGCTAGAAGCATTGTTTCACTATTTCTAGGCTAGTTATGGTTTCCGAACACCCTAACACACTATATAATGCATCATACGCCCAAACACTAAACATTATACTTAGACATCCTAACTAATTACTTAACTAAACATCAAAGTAACATTTAACCCCCCCCCCCCCTCATAACTTACGGTCACAAGAAGTGGCCCCACCCTCAAGATTTGAATAATCTTCCTAAATCTCAATTAATCTTTCTTGGATATGCATAAGATCATGATGGTACTATTGAAGACACAAGAACCATTGGTCAATAGAGTTGAAGAGATTATATAGTGAATCATTAGATAACTCGTACCCGATAGAACTAACTAATGGTAAGCTAGTGGAAGTCAACGAAATAATTGGAATCGGCAAGAGAGAACCCGGAGAGCGTGAGTATGCGCTTGATCTACTGCCAGTTGAGTTGGGAAGCTTCGACGAGGTAACCTGGATGGATTGATTGCCGAGCGATCGAGCGGAGATTGATACTCACATCCCGATGACGAACGAAGGAATAATCGTGACTCATGAAATAGTATGCGCCTCTACAAATTACTAATTGCTTGAAGGCACGAAAGTTCTTGCGTAAAGGATGTGTTGTTTTCTTAGCTCATGTCATGGACAAGGGAGCCGAAGAACCAAAACCCGAAGATACCCCTGTGATAAGAGGATATCCTGAAGTCTTCCCCGAAGGCTTGCCAGAATCATCTCCTCAACAACAAGTCAAATTTTTGCATCGATTTGATTCCAGGCATCGCGCCTGCAATCAATGCACCCTAACGGCTTACACCTTTAGAGATGCAAGGATTGTCAGTGTAACCTCAGTAGTTGAAAGAGAAGGAAGATAACAGACCAAGTTTCCCGTTTTGGGTAACCCCAGTTCTGCTAGTCAAGAAGAAGGACGATGATTTTCAAATGAGCATCAACTACTAGGAGCCGAACGAGCTAACCAACAAGAGTCGATAACTCTTGCTGAGAATTAACGAACTTCTTACTTAACTAGCTGTGAGGATCCAACTACTATTACACGACTGATCGATGATCGAGTGTCATTAGCTGTGAATTCAGGAAGAAAGTATACCGGGGAAATTGTGGGACAATAACTTGTTTTTAGACGTACACAAAAATGGTGTTTCCTACACGATGCACAAAACAATTTTACACCGAATACGAAACTCTGAGAATCTAGAAAGCATGTACTTAGAACCTTTGGGAACCCAGGTCCAAACTCGTAAAGGTTGCTTAGGAACCACACCTGTTAACTCAAGAAAACACCATTATCCTGACATACATGCTATTTCAATTAACAAAACAGAGAGTACTTAAAATTTCTTTTGTTGAAATCTTCACTTTTGCTTCTAGCGAGTAGATGTTTGCATCTCTACTCCCCTTGCTGGTAGTTGCATCGCGTTGATTTTCTTCGCTGAGAGCGAACGCCCATTTGCTTCGAATACTTGGTCATTTCTTCATTTTAGAAAATACTCATTGTTTCATTACTTGAAAACTCATATGTTACGAATGCGGTTTCATTTCAAACGCTTCATTGAAGTTCAAATATTATGTCGCTAAATCTAATTACTGATTTGTGATTCGAATGACCTACATTATTGTAATTATTGGCTCTTTTGCTATCAAGTCAACACACTTTCTCGAAACTTCTTTTATTTCAAGTTACATTCATGGTTTATCTTTGTGACCATGCCGAGATTCCGTTGTTGATACATACGTTTATTGTCAGGCTACGCTGAAACCAGGTTCAATTGCTTGAACTTATCCATTTCGGATATTCGATTTGAGACGCCATATGATGTATGGAGAGCGTCCATCATATTCAAATATTCTTGCAAAGGTTCTTTTGTTTCGAGTCATAGTAGACTGGATTGGTCTACAACTCCACCAAATCGTTCGTTGGTTTCGATACCTTACGATGATACTTTCATGAAATTGAAGCTTGCGCTAATTTGGTTAATCACTTCATACAAAGATTTAATTATTTATTTACTGATTTGCTCTAAATCCGTCTTGTTTATCACGATTAAAGCGGTCTCAACACAGTTGTGTGTTAAGGCAATGGTACATAGATTCATTTCATAGCACAATGTACCTCCAAACGATTCTTTCATTGTCGATCGAATGCCTTGCGGTACTTAATACTTTTTCATCTTCGATAAAAAAAATAGTGGCTCTTTGATGTTCCGTATTTAACTGAAAACTTTATGACATTGTGCAAATCAAATCTTCAGATTGTCTCAGTACACTTCCATTTTATTTCAGGCACGATGAACTTGTTCAGTCACCACTATTATTGAATCTTGTCATTACGACACCTTGTGGTGTCATTAGCTTGTGCTAATCATGGTCAACTGTTCCACACAAAACTACATATACTTTTGTTTGACTTGTCATTTAAACATTTCTGATGCAACTACGAATTGAGACAGTGATACACCAGATTCGCTTGTACTTCATTCGGTGTATTTTCACAATTCAAAAATGGCAACACACTAATCCTTACCATTTATTTATTCGAAAGTAGACAGATCATTTTCATATTCAAGTTGTTGATTTGAATTCATGTAGCGGATGCTATGGTTTGTGAAAACTCGTTTGCATATTGTAACCGATTGTTTGAGAATCCATCAGTTGAAACTCCTTTGTTGCACCCCTGTTAACTAAGTTACACTAGATTCTACCTCTATACATCTCGTCTCCTTTGACATCAAATGCTAAAAGCATATACCTTTTAACCATTAGATTCGTGTTGTTGTAATATATTCTTGGATTCACCTGATGTGAATAAGGTTTGATTCGGTTTTGTGATTACCTACCCCAATATTATCCATACACATACACGCATAATGTAACCCTAAGGAGGTAAGGTAGTATAAATTTCGAGGACGAAATTTTCTTAACAGGGGGAGAATGTGACAACTGCCAAATTTGCATGCATCCGTACAATTAATTAATCTTGATTAGTGCTTAATGACTGTGCTGAATTATACTTAACTGCTTTCTGATTACTGCATCATACTTACATGTGCATCACATGTTGCATAATGACTCATCATTATTACATACAAACTTTATTGTCATACATGATGCACAAAGAACGGTTAGCACAGTTAACGGATAAGACAGAAAAATGCTGACGGGGTTCAGTACATAGATAGACGTTGTTTTGAGACACAGTATGAGCCGGAAATCAAGTACTACATTAGTATGGTGTGTAGGGAAGTAAGGACCACAAAACTGCTTTTCTAGGTGATAGTTTGAGTGCCGGAAAGTGCCTAAAACCCACATCAAGTGCAGAATTATGCATATTTCAGCAAAATTCAGCTTTTTAAGAAGCTAGTAATGTGTAAATTATGGAAAAATGGTCCTGAATGCTTTCCTAAGGGTCGGGAATTAAAAGTGTCACAAAAGGTAACATAAAGATCGCTAAACGGAATAGCTTGACACTTTAATGAACCGGTATCTAACCGAACCACCGGACATTACCCGGAGCACCAAAATATTGCTAGAAGCATTGTTTCACTATTTCTTGGCTAGTTATGGTTCACAAACACCCTAACACACTATATAATGCATCATACGCCCAAACACTAAACATTATACTTAGACATCCTAACTAATTACTTAACTAAACATCAAAGTTACATTTAACCCCCCCCCCCCCATCCTCATAATTTACGGTCACAAGAAGTGGCCCCACCCTCAAGATTTGAATAATCTTCCTAAATCTCAATTAATCTTTCTTGGATATGCATAAGATCATAATGGTACTATTGAAGACACAAGAACCATTGGTCAATATAGTTGAAGAGATTATATAATGGATCATTAGTTCATCTTCTTCACACCACCACTCTCTTCTCCTCTCTCCCTCTCCTCTCGGCCGAACATAGTGCCACCACCACCACCATTTTTCATCAATCATCCAACCATTCCAAGGTCACTACTTGATGTAAGAAGGTGTCTAACGAAGTGTGAAGCTTGTGGATCTTCAAGGACCTCTTTGGATTGCTTTTATCCATCACTCTTGTCATCACCAACACATTGTGTTCTTCCCTAGCTTAAAGCTAGTAGTAAGACTCTCATAACCTTTGTTACTTCCAATTTTGATTGGTTAAAAGATGATATTCATTGATTATCTTGATGAACATTAAAAGACATGAACATAAAACTCTAACATAAGCTTGATATATGATGATATATTAGTGAAATAACGTTGTTTAGTGTATGCATAATGCTTGCTTATTGTTTTCTTGAGAATATGATGTTGATCATCACATGGAGCTTGCTAGATTATGATTAAACACATGATCTAGCAAGTGAGAGGATGATTATGTGACAACATAAGATAATCATCTTCTTGTGTAAACATGAACTTGATGAATAAAATGATTTCTTGTAAAATAATAAACAAAGTAAGCTAGTAATCCTATGAATCTAAGATTTATGGATGGTTTTCCAAAAGAACCAAGTTTAAAATACGATTTTTAGAAGATCTTGGTTTTTACTTAAATATACACTAGTTTTAGTGGTAAAACAAGTGTATAAACACTTATGAAACAAGAAGATCTCACAAAGAAACATTTTTGTAAAATATGTTTACAAGTTGTAAACACCTAAATTCTTTAAGAATGAGATTTTTAAAGAAGTAAACACACTTTGAGGGGTAACTAAACCTACTAAAAACACTACCAAGTTACCACAAGTTTTTGTGAAAGATCAAGTTCATGTTGTTATGTAAATTGTGTAGTTTTTGCACTTGGTAAGTATAAGTTGTTTAGGGATTGATTGTTGATTGTTTGGAATGATTTTTGAAAAGAAAATGATATGCTTTGATAGCATGGACACCTCTATTTTCAAGGGAAACTATGGCAAAATTTTCTAAAAATATAAACACTTAAAGAAATATTTTCTAACAAATATTTACTAGTGTATTTTAACTAGTTTTCAGAATAAACTTTGCCATAATTTTTGTAACAAAAATACAAGTATTGGAGGTTGGTTTTTATAAATAAAAATGGATAAATATGTATTTAGAATATATATTTACATTAAAGACACTTGGGTGAATATTTGTATACTTGGTAAATAGTTATATTATTTTAGGGTAAAATAATATAACTTAACAAAATACCATGAAATTTACAATCCAAAATAATACCAAGAACATCAAGGAATAAATATATAAGTTACACACTTGATATTGTGGAACCGAACGATAGAACGTAACTTACAAAATATTCCGGAAAATACCGTTACAAATATATTTTGGTAAATATTATTTTGGATACAAGAAATGAAAATATGATTTTTGTAAATATTACAAAGCTGTATCATATTTTTGACAAGGAGAAAATATATTATTTTTGGAAGTAAAAATATATTTTCTTAGTATATTTAGAAGATATATGATTTTTGGGAAAAATATATATTTTCTTGGAATACATTATTCTTGACAAATAAGTTATATATATATTTTCTAAAGTGGGACTTGAATATATATTATTTTGAGAATACGAATACGAGGATACGAAAATGCATGTATGAGATACCCCCATCCTTGGGAAGGAAATACGAAGTTAAATACTTGAGAAGTAATAATACAGAAATATTGTTTAAACAATTATTCTAAAACTAAATATAATTTAAGTTGAAATATTAATTATTTTTGACAAATAATTATACAACTTGGAATAACATTAGAAACGTAACTCCAAAACATTAATACTATGCAAAGGCACGACCCGTTCGTCTAATAGACCCTAGCACGTTGTAGGTAGTCGGGTTTGCTGAAGAGATTTTGGGTTACGATTCTGAAGACGCAATACTGTGAGTTCATGTCCCCCTTTTCTTTTAACTGTTTTCAGTTTTATACTTCGGGGGTGAAATACATGTTACAGTTATTACAAACGTTTTATACATGGTATGGTTAGCTAAGGAGGGTTACTACTAGATCATGTGAATGGGTAGGGCGATTAAGGCCATCAATCCTCGTTGTAGGACCGAGGGGCATGAGTGATAGATCTATTTGGGTGTAGCGAGCCCCACCCCTGAGTCCGCTGAGTGGACCATGTGGTGACTATGTCTTACAGCCGGAGGCCCGGTGCGAAATCTGCTAGGTTTGAGTCTTCCTGCATCACTTCAAACATACCATTGGCTTTGCAACCCAGTGGTGATCACTTTTTCCTTATTGCTACATACTAGGGACTTACATACATACTTACAACGTTTTCAAAGGTTTATCTGACACCTGTGTCACTTCAACCATCAAAAAAATACCAAACCAATGAAATATTGTATTTCATACTTGGGATTTGTATAAATATGTGTATCGTTTGCACATATCAATTCTTGTTCGATTTCGGGCTCTAAATCGCTTTCTGGAAGGTTATACGCGCACCGATGCGTAAATATAACCAGTTTAATGCAACAAACACTCCGGAACAGTGACATAGGCTTAAGATACCTTAAATAACCTTTACATAACTTAGAAATAAGTTTTGAAGGCTTTGGTATGGCAAAATCAAGTCTATTCGCTTACAGGGACTAAAGTTGACAAACTGCAAACGTATGCCAATTTGAACTGTAACAGATATTCCGGAACTTGATCATAAGTTAAACATACTCAAAACATTTCATATAGTTTGAAAACAATTTTTCTAAATGCAATGTCTATGTTATTTCAAAAACATTGGCCATGTTATCAAAACCAACCTTCCTAATTTCAAAATATTTCATATAGTCTGAAAACAATATTAACACAGTACATTTTCTCATCAAGTGCATGATTTCGAAAAGCATCATTCATATTTTCAAAAACCTTATACATAATTTCAAAATTCATCTCGCATGATCTTAAAACATTTTCATAAATACACTTACCTAGTACACCTACTTTATGATTTCAAAAGTATTATATATAAGGTTTCAAAAATGTTAAACACATTTTTTTTTCTTAAAAGAACCCCATGCATAGTTTTCAAAAATATCTTTCCACATACATTGACTTAACCTTCAAATTCTTCTTCATATGTCGCCTTGACATATCTAGCATCTCAACTTCATAAGCATTTTTACATCATGTTTTGACTTAAGCACATCCAGTGCAAGGTTTCAAAACATCTTCAACTTCTAAAATCCATATGGGATCTTTTTATCTTCACATTTAGACCCTTGTGGATGATCATCATTCAAATCAGAGTCCTTAACTGGATTCCTTATGTACCTTAATTCGAACATTTCGGTTCCTATTAATCGAAATCGAATTTTATTCTTGAATCTTTCTATCTTTATAGTTAGATTCTTGATAATGTTTAAAGTACCAAATGAAATCCACGAGATGGATTCCTAGTGTGCTTTAAATACATGTGCTCTGTTAGTAGAACAAACTTCTAGTTAAACAATTTTGTGGTTATATGACTATGTGTTTATGCATCTTGTGTTTTCTTTTATGCATTTTGTGTTTTTGTATACTCTGGATATCCGTTATCCACATCCTCGAAGAATCTTTCATATCTTCATATGAGGGATTCGTAGTAGGATATTCAAAAAGGTACTACTTTAAAATCCTTATTGGGATTCTATGTAATAGTTAAGACCCTTGGATTATATAGTACCACTCCATGACTCATAAGAGACCCTTTAGTGGTCTAGTCAAAAAGATTGATTCACAATTTGGTTAAAGAATGACATCTAGTGATATAGCTGAACAGACTCCTTGATAGTCTATTTAGATCATTTATTGATTTAATTAAAAGGACTCTATGGTGGTCTAGTCACACTCATCACGGGATTGTTCATTTGGTTTTACCCTACACATTATAAAATAGACTGTGTGAACTATGCAAGGAATTGTCTAATTATGGACGCGTACATAATTGTGAGATTCAGTGCACGGTAACCACAGTAAGATTTATTATGTGTAAGAACCAATAGTGACAACAATAACGAAATGAGAACGATGTAATGGAGGTACGGTGGACGCACCAATGACGCTTCATATACTTGTATATATAAGTGTCCCTCTTACATTGCGAGCATAATGTTATTAAGGTTACTAGAAGTTCAGAACCCTAACCAATATTGTTCGATCTTTTCAACTTCATGTTTTCAAGCTCTCACAAGTTTCCTCTAAATAAATTTCGGGACGAAATTTCCTAAAGTAGGGGAGACTGTAACACCTGTGCCTTCACGGCCATCAAACAAATACCAAACCAATGAAATATTATATTTCATACTTGGGATTTGTAAAAATATGTGTATCATTTGCACATATCAATTCTTGTTCAATTTCAAACTCTAAATCGCTTTCTGGAAGGTTATACGCGCACTGATGCGTAAATATAACCAGTTTAATGCAACAAACACTCCGGAATAGTGACATAGGCTTAACATACCTTAAATAACCTATACATAACTTAGAAATAAGTTTTGAAGGCTTTGGTATGGTAAAATCAAGTTAATTCGCTTACAGGGACTAAAACTTGACAAACTGCGAAAGTATGTCAATTTGAACTGTAACGAACATTCTGGAACATGACCATAAGTTAAACACACCTTAAATATCCTTTACATAGCTTAGAAATAGGCTTTGAGGGGTTTGGTGTGCTAAAATAAACTTTTGGGTCATTCAGGGACTAAAAGTGTCAAAAAGTGCACAAGTTTGCATTTTCGCGCATAACTTACGTTCTGAATACATCCGGACATCCAAAAATTTATGTAAGCACTAAAACATTTTATTTTAGTGTTCGGCATAAGAAAAATCCATTCGTCACGCATTTTGGATCGTTTTTCGCGCTTGTGCGCATTCCATCGTAATTAAGCGAACATCGCGTTCGTACGGCCAAACGAACCAACACCCGACATATTTCTGAGCATGTTTCATGTCCACAATGTTTAGGCAACATTTTAGGGCCTTAAAGTTGGCTTTACGGGCCTTAGAAGTGTCGAAAATGGCTTAAAACATCAACAGGGACTGAAATTGTAATTCTGCAAACTTGTTTTCTGATCTGAAGAGCTAGGCGGCCCGCGTGAGCCCAAGCTCAAATCTTAGGCGGCCCGCGTACGCCTCCCAGAACAGATAAGTTCGAACAGTCAGCGTATTCCAGCTGTTTTAACCACAACCACAAGCTCACCACTTGCCTATTCAGCTGATAAGGATTAATATTAGGCACCATAACTTTCCGACACTTGTACGGATACGATTAAGGCACGATATTCGACAAACGATCTTAACGGTTACCCGAAAACTATAAATACCCCACCCCCCATTACTCCAAAACCACTAGAATCTGATCTAAATGACTCTAAGTTGGAACCATTGTTTCATACCTGAGTTATTGTGATCTAGATTAGCATTCGGGGACCATTCGTAAGTATTCTTTCGTTCTTTTATTGCTTTTGACTTTCTACATTGACCAGTTTATGGTCAATGCGAAGTTCGTTTGAACTTCGCAACATGAGTGTAATCACGTTGGTTATAGTCCCTTGGGACTATGCCTACTGATTACCACGTTGTCTAGGGTCGTAGGGTAAGCGATCTAATAAATCGCTTATACCTCGAACCCGACCCATTTGGTCGATCATTAGGATCCGACCAAATACATTAGGTGACCATAGTAGGTAGGGAATAACCTTCCGAGGTTATACCCTATGGTCACATCGTTTAAGTAGTTGTATGATAGGTAGTTTATATGCCTTAGGTAAATTACCAGAATACCCTTTTCATGTATAATTGGTAATTAAGCATATGTAACCTAAAATTTTGTCACATAACTGATTATGTAACATGTTTAGGCATAGAACACTTGTCATAGGACTAGTTAGGCGGTCCGAACGCGTTTCACGCGAACGACGCGTTAAAGTAGCATAAGCTACCTAAACGGGTCGTAATGGGTCGTAAACAATTATGTTAGGTTTCATTTAGTATGTAGGCTTTGTTGAACCATACTATACGAGTCTCAATACTCGTTTGGTTTACAAACCCTCATGCTACCCGATCTTCCGATTTAGGTCCGGTTTATTAACATAGTTACCTAAATTAGGTGCCGTTTGATTCCGTGATCTCTAGCATTGCTTGGTGGTTATCTTAGGACTTCTGAGCAATCTCAAGTGAGTACATAGACCCCTCTTTTACTGTTTTTCCAAACATTTTGGGGTGGAACACATGTGCCTACTTGTTACTTTCATGCTTTCCTGTTTTCACATCATATACCTGCTATGTTTGTTAGTACATTATAGTACATGATTTCATTACATTTTATGCTATGTATGTCCATTGCGTGCATACTTAGTACATCGTTTTACATTGACATTTTATGCTATGTATGTCCATTGCGTGCATACTTAGTACATCGTTTTTATCACATGCTTACATTTTGTTATGACATTTGGGTTGTTTACAATGGAACAATACATTCATTAACATTAGCTACGCCGTTCGTTAGTAGGAAGTGGTACCATAGGAATTGACAACTCCCGTTCCGAACATCCCAGGGAAAGGGGATGAAAGGAATGACCGAATTCGATATACATAATTTAGATAAACCTTTAATTGGTTTAAGGGTTTATCGCCGCAGTCTCAAGGCTTGGATGTATGCATTTTCACAACACCGCATAGATGTTCGTATCAGTATAGCATGCATTTCCACAAAACATAACTTTGATTTAAACCAAGTTTTACTTCAATACTATGTTCTTGTGCATATGGTTTAGTTGATACATTTCACTAGCCATACATATCATTTTGGTTACATATTACATGATTTACATTGATCATGCATTTCCGCAAGACATAGCTTTGATTTAAACCAAGTTTTACTTCAATACTATGTTCTTGTGCATATGGTTTAGTTGATACATTTCATTAGCCATACATATCATTTTGGTTACATATTACATGATTTACATTGATCATGCATTTCCACAAAACATAACTTTGATTTAAACTAAGTTTTACTTCAATGCTTTGTTTTGTGCATTTCATCTATGGTTTAGTTGATGCATTTTCACTAGCCATACATATCATTTTGGTTACATATTACATGGTTTACATTTGACAAATAAACACATTTGACATTGGTTATACATTACATGATTTACATTAGACATGAACATTTTACTTTGGTAGTTTGGTTTGAGTAAGTGATTAAGTAACGAGGCGTGTGTAATATGATACAAGCATGGTGGATACGCCGCTGGTACTTCCTATATATAAGTGTTTGTATGGTATTACATATCGTAGCGTTATTTGAATCATTTCAGTTTATGACATATAACATTTTATACAAATAACATACTTTTCCCAATACATTGTTTTACAAACAACTTAACTTATACAAACTCATTTTACATGGTTATTCATTTAACCATACATTATTCTCTTATTTATACGTATCATCTGAAATTATTGTTTTTTCAATGATTTACAAAGACAAAGCAAATTACAAGGTTCATGACTAAACATTTTCTTAAACATAAGTCATGAATCTTAATTTTCACAAAACCTATGTACTCGTCGGCATTTTTATACTGACGTACCTATTTTCACATGTGTTTCAGGAAATGAAGCATAGGATTGATCAAGATACACTTAGGCGGACATGGGCCTTAGTGACAATAAAAGATGCAAGACTAGTTATTTATGTTATGTTTCTTTGATTGTCAAGACATTGTAACTACTGTAAGCAATAAAACAATATTTAAATTTCCATGTGTTATGAAACAATTATTCTGTTACAACACTCCCGATGTTTCCGCCATGTTTTGTTGTTTTACGTGGTCGGGGTGTGACAGAAAAGTTGGTATCAGAGCTCATGGTTATAGGGAATTAGGTTATTAGTAATACTTTGACCTAGTCTATAACCTTTCTAGGACCCTAACACGAGTTTACTTGCGTTTAGTCATAAAACAATACCGTCACCTATCCTTAGGCGACGATCGCAACAAGAACATAAATTTCAAAACCGCTTTGAAAACTAATCATCTGTTCTAGGATGATTGATTACTAGGTTTTGAACCCTCTATTGTAAGGTTTTGAACCCTCTGTTATATGGTTTTGAACCCCTTTGGACTTTCAAAATCTCGTCAAGGTTTTGGGTTTTAAATAATGTGAACACGTGCAAACTGGAAGGGTGAATGCCTGTATTCTGGGTTTTCTGTCTAGGCAAGCACTTCGTATACATCTCATCAGACGCGAGACCAGTTGTGCTTACCTGGGAATTCTTGGGATGAGTGTTCACTTATAGGCGAGCATGTCTTCGCGATACATTATTTTTGACCCATTTACTTTGATTTGTCACCATCTCATTTGTTTGCCTTAGGAAATAAACAAATGATCGCAATTTCTATGCGTTGTCATTTTGTTTTATTCGTCCAATAATCTTTCACTCGTTTCTTCCTATGTCTTTCATTTTCTTCTAGAATATCTATTCCTCTCAGCACTGGTCAAATGTCCGAGCGAACAGCCAAATTTTCCCAGCAAATAGGCGAAGTGATTCAGAAGACTGTGGATTTAGGCATTGCCATGGCTTGTCTCAACAATGAAGCCTCTCGTCTCAACAATGAAGCCTCTCGTCTCGACAATGAAGCCACTCAAGAGCCACCAAAGGAAGCAGAAGTCAAGCCAGCACTACCAGCCAAGAAACCAACCGAGGAATCAAAGACCATGGATGAACGATCGCCAAAGAAGTCAAAGAAGCGAAAGGCTTCTCAGAACTTCGCCGTGGTCGCTCACAATGGTCAAGCCGTCCCCAACCAACCAGCTCAACCCCCTGCTAGAAAGCTATACAGCGGAACTGCACCCTTGTGCAACCAATGTAGCCTTCATCATCACCCTAGTGTGAGGTGCCGCAAATGCCAGATTTGTGGACTTATAGGTCATACAGCAAGGGTTTGCCCAACTGCAGCTGTACCAAATCAAGCTGGCGACACTCCTGCTCAAGCTCGTTTCTCACGAGGGTCTTGCTACAACTGTGGCGAGATGGACCATTTCCAAAGAGATTGCCCAAAGCTTGCTAATGCAAATTTGACCCACGGATGAGCAGTTGGCTGAGTAGAAGATGTTGCTGTCTTATGCTTTTGTTTCTTCTATTTCTTGTAATGTGAAACAATCTGTTTTGTTTATAAATAAAAGTTGTTGTTCACAATTCTGATATACAAGTATAGTTACATGTGTGTATGGTATTCCCCTATGATACATACATCAAGGAACTATGTTCCTTACAAACTACTCTTGTGATTCTCTCTTTCAAATGATCGCTCATGATTTCCCCAAAAATTTAAGTACTCGTTTCATTCTAAGAAACGAAGTACATGAAATAAAGTGAAATTATGAGTAATCGTGCTTTTTACACATTCGTGCCATTAAATCCTTGGTTATATAACTAAGGGCATTTCCAAATCTCATACCCATTACGTTTTGATTTTTCAACATATACAGTACAAGTATTTCAAAAACAATCTTCATAATCTCAAAACATTTCATATAGTTTGAAAACAATTTTTCTAAATGCAATGTCTATGTTATTTCAAAAACATTGGCCATGTTATCAAAACCAACCTTCCTAATTTCAAAATATTTCATATAGTCTGAAAACAATATTAACACAGTACATTTTCTCATCAAGTGCATGATTTCGAAAAGCATCATTCATATTTTCAAAAACCTTATACATAATTTCAAAATTCATCTCGCATGATTTTAAAACATTTTCATAAATATACTTACCTAGTACACCTACTTTATGATTTCAAAAGTATTATATATAAGGTTTCAAAAATGTTAAACACATTTTTTTTCTTAAAAGAACCCCATGCATAGTTTTCAAAAATATCTTTCCACATACATTGACTTAACCTTCAAATTCTTCTTCATATGTCGCCTTGACATATCTAGCATCTCAACTTCATAAGCATTTTTACATCATGTTTTGACTTAAGCACATCCAGTGCAAGGTTTCAAAACATCTTCAACTTCTAAAATCCATATGGGATCTTTTTATCTTCACATTTAGACCCTTGTGGATGATCATCATTCAAATCAGAGTCCTTAACTGGATTCCTTATGTACCTTAATTCGAACATTTCGGTTCCTATTAATCGAAATCGAATTTTATTCTTGAATCTTTCTATCTTTATAGTTAGATTCTTGATAATGTTTAAAGTACCAAATGAAATCCACGAGATGGATTCCTAGTGTGCTTTAAATACATGTGCTCTGTTAGCAGAACAAACTTCTAGTTAAACAATTTTGTGGTTATATGACTATGTGTTTATGCATCTTGTGTTTTCTTTTATGCATTTTGTGTTTTTGTATACTCTGGATATCCGTTATCCACATCCTCGAAGAATCTTTCATATCTTCATATGAGGGATTCGTAGTAGGATATTCAAAAAGGTACTACTTTAAAATCCTTATTGGGATTCTATGTAATAGTTAAGACCCTTGGATTATATAGTACCACTCCATGACTCATAAGAGACCCTTTAGTGGTCTAGTCAAAAAGATTGATTCACAATTTGGTTAAAGAATGACATCTAGTGATATAGCTGAACAGACTCCTTGATAGTCTATTTAGATCATTTATTGATTTAATTAAAAGGACTCTATGGTGGTCTAGTCACACTCATCACGGGATTGTTCATTTGGTTTTACCCTACACATTATAAAATAGACTGTGTGCACTATGCAAGGAATTGTCTAATTATGGACGCGTACATAATTGTGAGATTCAGTGCACGGTAACCACAGTAAGATTTATTATGTGTAAGAACCAATAGTGACAACAATAACGAAATGAGAACGATGTAATGGAGGTACGGTGGACGCACCAATGACGCTTCATATACTTGTATATATAAGTGTCCCTCTTACATTGCGAGCATAATGTTATTAAGGTTACTAGAAGTTCAGAACCCTAACCAATATTGTTCGATCTTTTCAACTTCATGTTTTCAAGCTCTCACAAGTTTCCTCTAAATAAATTTCGGGACGAAATTTCCTAAAGTAGGGGAGACTGTAACACCTGTGCCTTCACGGCCATCAAACAAATACCAAACCAATGAAATATTATATTTCATACTTGGGATTTGTAAAAATATGTGTATCATTTGCACATATCAATTCTTGTTCAATTTCAAACTCTAAATCGCTTTCTGGAAGGTTATACGCGCACTGATGCGTAAATATAACCAGTTTAATGCAACAAACACTCCGGAATAGTGACATAGGCTTAACATACCTTAAATAACCTATACATAACTTAGAAATAAGTTTTGAAGGCTTTGGTATGGCAAAATCAAGTTAATTCGCTTACAGGGACTAAAACTTGACAAACTGCGAAAGTATGTCAATTTGAACTGTAACGAACATTCCGGAACATGACCATAAGTTAAACACACCTTAAATATCCTTTACATAGCTTAGAAATAGGCTTTGAGGGGTTTGGTGTGCTAAAATAAACTTTTGGGTCATTCAGGGACTAAAAGTGTCAAAAAGTGCACAAGTTTGCATTTTCGCGCATAACTTACGTTCTGAATACATCCGGACATCCAAAAATTTATGTAAGCACTAAAACATTTTATTTTAGTGTTCGGCATAAGAAAAATCCATTCGTCACGCATTTTGGATCGTTTTTCGCGCTTGTGCGCATTCCATCGTAATTAAGCGAACATCGCGTTCGTACGGCCAAACGAACCAACACCCGACATATTTCTGAGCATGTTTCATGTCCACAATGTTTAGGCAACATTTTAGGGCCTTAAAGTTGGCTTTACGGGCCTTAGAAGTGTCGAAAATGGCTTAAAACATCAACAGGGACTGAAATTGTAATTCTGCAAACTTGTTTTCTGATCTGAAGAGCTAGGCGGCCCGCGTGAGCCCAAGCTCAAATCTTAGGCGGCCCGCGTACGACTCCCAGAATAGATAAGTTCGAACAGTCAGCGTATTCCAGCTGTTTTAACCACAACCACAAGCTCACCACTTGCCTATTCAGCTGATAAGGATCAATTTTAGGCACCATAACTTTCCGACACTTGTACGGATACGATTAAGGCACGATATTCGACAAACGATCTTAACGGTTACCCGAAAACTATAAATACCCCACCCCCCATTACTCCAAAACCACTAGAATCTGATCTAAATGACTCTAAGTTGGAACCATTGTTTCATACCTGAGTTATTGTGATCTAGATTAGCATTCGGGGACCCTTCGTAAGTATTCTTTCGTTCTTTTATTGCTTTTCGAGTCTTTCGAGTCTGAAAGTCAAACTTTGTTTGACTTTCTACATTGACCAGTTTATGGTCAATGCGAAGTTCGTTTGAACTTCGCAACGTGAGTGTAATCACGTTGGTTATAGTCCCTTGGGACTATGCCTACTGATTACCACGTTGTCTAGGGTCGTAGGGTAAGCGATCTAATAAATCGCTTATACCTCGAACCCGACCCATTTGGTCGATCATTAGGATCCGACCAAATACATTAGGTGACCATAGTAGGTAGGGAATAACCTTCCGAGGTTATACCCTATGGTCACATCGTTTAAGTAGTTGTATGATAGGTAGTTTATATGCCTTAGGTAAATTACCAGAATACCCTTTTCATGTATAATTGGTAATTAAGCATATGTAACCTAAAATTTTGTCACATAACTGATTATGTAACATGTTTAGGCATATAACACTTGTCATAGGACTAGTTAGGCGGTCCGAACGCGTTTCACGCGAACGACGCGTTAAAGTAGCATAAGCTACCTAAACGGGTCGTAATGGGTCGTAAACGATTATGTTAGGTTTCATTTAGTATGTAGGCTTTGTTGAACCATACTATACGAGTCTCAATACTCGTTTGGTTTACAAACCCTCATGCTACCCGATCTTCCGATTTAGGTCCGGTTTATTAACATAGTTACCTAAATTAGGTGCCGTTTGATTCCGTGATCTCTAGCATTGCTTGGTGGTTATCTTAGGACTTCTGAGCAATCTCAAGTGAGTACATAGACCCCTCTTTTACTGTTTTTCCAAACATTTTGGGGTGGAACACATGTGCCTACTTGTTACTTTCATGCTTTCCTGTTTTCACATCATATACCTGCTATGTTCGTTAGTACATTATAGTACATGATTTCATTACATTTTATGCTATGTATGTCCATTGCGTGCATACTTAGTACATCGTTTTACATTGACATTTTATGCTATGTATGTCCATTGCGTGCATACTTAGTACATCGTTTTCATCACATGCTTACATTTTGTTATGACATTTGGGTTGTTTACAATGGAACAATACATTCATTAACATTAGCTACGCCGTTCGTTAGTAGGAAGTGGTACCATAGGAATTGACAACTCCCGTTCCGGACATCCCAGGGAAAGGGGATGAAAGGAATGACCAAATTCGATATACATAATTTAGATAAACCTTTAAGTGGTTTAAGGGTTTATCGCCGCAGTCTCAAGGCTTGGATGTATGCATTTTCACAACACCGCATAGATGTTCGTATCAGTATAGCATGCATTTCCACAAAACATAACTTTGATTTAAACCAAGTTTTACTTCAATACTATGTTCTTGTGCATATGGTTTAGTTGATACATTTCACTAGCCATACATATCATTTTGGTTACATATTACATGATTTACATTGATCATGCATTTCCGCAAGACATAGCTTTGATTTAAACCAAGTTTTACTTCAATACTATGTTCTTGTGCATATGGTTTAGTTGATACATTTCATTAGCCATACATATCATTTTGGTTACATATTACATGATTTACATTGATCATGCATTTCCACAAAACATAACTTTGATTTAAACTAAGTTTTACTTCAATGCTTTGTTTTGTGCATTTCATCTATGGTTTAGTTGATGCATTTTCACTAGCCATACATATCATTTTGGTTACATATTACATGGTTTACATTTGACACATAAACACATTTGACATTGGTTATACATTACATGATTTACATTAGACATGAACATTTTACTTTGGTAGTTTGGTTTGAGTAAGTGATTAAGTAACGAGGCGTGTGTAATATGATACAAGCATGGTGGATACGCCGCTGGTACTTCCTATATATAAGTGTTTGTATGGTATTACATATCGTAGCGTTATTTGAATCATTTCAGTTTATGACATATAACATTTTATACAAATAACATACTTTTCCCAATACATTGTTTTACAAACAACTTAACTTATACAAACTCATTTTACATGGTTATTCATTTAACCATGCATTATTCTCTTATTTATACGTATCATTTGAAATTATTGTTTTTTCAATGATTTACAAAGACAAAGCAAATTACAAGGTTCATGACTAAACATTTTCTTAAACATAAGTCATGAATCTTAATTTTCACAAAACCTATGTACTCGCCGGCATTTTTATGCTGACGTACCTATTTTCACATGTGTTTCAGGAAATGAAGCATAGGATTGATCAAGATACACTTAGGCGGACATGGGCCTTAGTGACAATAAAAGATGCAAGACTAGTTATTTATGTTATGTTTCTTTGATTGTCAAGACATTGTAACTACTGTAAGCAATAAAACAATATTTAAATTTCCATGTGTTATGAAACAATTATTCTGTTACAACACTCCCCGATGTTTCCGCCATGTTTTGTTGTTTTACGTGGTTGGGGTGTGACAGTTTGGTCGATCATTAGGTGTCACACCCCGACCACGTGGAACATACAAAACGTGGCGGAAACGTCGGGGAGTGTTGTAACAGAATTAATGTTTCACAACCTTGGAAATTAAAGTTTCGTTTTATTCAATATAAGTGTTACAATGTCTAAACAAACATGGAAATACAACATAATTAACTAGTCTGCATCTTTTATTGTCACTAAAGCCCAAGTCTGCCTATATGTATCTTGATCATCTTATGCAACAATCCCTGAAAAACACATGTGAAAATATGGTACGTCAGCATAAAAATGCCGGTGAGATACATAGGTTTTGTGAAAATAGGCTTCATGACTTATGTTGAGAAAATGTTTAGTCATGAACCTTGTTATTTGCTTTGTTTTGTAAATCATTTGAAAATCGATAAGATCAGATGATATGTATAAATAATGTATGGTTAAATGAATAACCATATAAAATGAGTTTGTATAAGATGAGTTGTTTATAAATCAATGTCTTGTGAAAAGTATGTTATTTGTATAAAATGTTCTATGTCTCAAGCTGAAATGATTCAAATAACGTTACGACATGTAATACCATACAAACACTTATATATAGGAAGTACCAGCGGCGTATCCACCATGCTTGTATCATATTACACACGCATCGTTACTTAATCACTTAATCAAACCAAACCAAACAATGTAAAATGTTCATGTCAAGATGTAAATCATGTCAAAATGTCTATGTCAAATATCCATGTCAAATGTCTATGTCAAATATCCATATCAAATGTCTATGTCAAATATCCATGTCAAATGTCTATGTCAAATATGTCATGTATGGCAAGTGAAAGGTCTCAACTAAACCATATGCACAAAAACAAAGTATTGAAGTAAAACTTGGTTTAAATCAAAGTTATGTTTTGTGGGAAATGCATGATCAAATGTCAATCATGTTAAAATGTCTATGCCGAAATGTCTATGTCAAATCAATTGTCAAATGCATTGGGTAATATGTCAAAGTGTTCATATACTGGATGAGCATATGCAACAAAATGTAATGTAAAACAATGTACTAAGTATGCTAAGTTAACATACAAAGCAGAAAAGTCATGTAAATCAATGTACTAATAGTGTACTAATGAACATAACCAGTATATGATGTGAAAACAGGAAAGCACGAAAGTAACAAGTAGGCACATGTGTTCCACCCCAAAACAGTTTGGAAAACAGCAAAAGAGGGGTCTATGTACTCACTTGAGATTGCTCAGAAGTCCTAGGATAACCACCAAGCAATGCTAGAGATCGCAGAATATCAAACGGCACCTAATATAGGTAACTACATTAATAAACCGGACCTACATCGGATGATCGGGTAGCATTAGGGTTTGTAAACCAAACGAGTGTAGAGACTCGTGTCATTTGGTTTAACAAAGCCTACATACTAAAAGAAACTTAACCTAAGTCTTATCGACCCATTACGACCCGTTTAGGTAGCTTATGCTACTTTAACGCGTCGTTCGCGTGAAACGCGTTCGGATCGCCTAACTAGTCCTATGACAAGTGTTATATGCCTAAACATGTTACATAATCAGTTATGTGACAAAAGTTTAGGTTACATATGCTTAATTACCAATTATACATGAAAAGGGTATTCTGGTAATTTACCTAAGGCATATAAACTACCTATCATACAACTATTTAAACGATGTGACCATAGGGTATAACCTCGGAAGGTTATTCCCTACCTACTATGGTCACCTAATGTATTTGGTCGGATCCTAATGATCGACCAAATGGGTCGGGTTCGAAGGTATAGGCGATTTATCAGATCGCCTACCCTACGACCCTAGACAACGTGGTAATCAGTGGGCATAGTCTCAAGGGACTACGACCAACGTGATTACACTCACGTTGCGAAGTTCAAACGAACTTCGCATTGACCATTACTGGTCAACGCTGAAAGTCAAACAAAGTTTGACTTTCTGACTCGAAAAGCAGTAAAAATAAGGAAAAGAACGAAAGAATACTTACCCAGGGTCCCCGAATGCTAATCCCGACTCAAGAACTCAGGTATGAAACAATGGTTTCAACTTAGAGCTCTCAAAATCAGAATTCTTGTAAGTTTAGCAATGGGGGTGGATGGGTATATATAGTTTTCGGTCCACCGTTAGGATCGTTTCATGGAAAAGGAGGCATGATCAATACCGTACACTTGTCGGAATGTTATGGTAACACATATGCCACTAACCATAGGAAATCAACACTTGGCAAGGAGTTTGGAAGTGGTTAACAGCTGAAAACAGGCTGTTAAAAACTCTGAATCTGGTCAGAACACCCCATACGCATCGTAGGGTATAAACACCATACGCATCGTATGGGTGTACTTTGGCAGATTTACACTTTTGGTCCCTGAACTGTATTTAGGCCATTTTTGACACGTTTAAGGCCCGTTAACCCCATTTCAAAGCTCTAAAATGAAGTTAAAGTATAGGGAACTTAAAATGTGCTCAAAAATATCTCGGATGTCGGTTCGTTTAGCCGTACGAACGCGATGTTCGCTTAATTACGACGGAATGCGCACAAGCGCGAAAAACGATCCAAATGACGAAACGAATGGATTTTTCTTAAGGCGAACACTAAAATATAATGTAGTCATGCTTACATAAATTTTTGGATGTCCGGATGTATTCAGAACGTAAGTTATGCGCGAAAATGCAAACTTGTGCACTTTTTGACACTTTTAGTCCCTGAATGACACAAAAGTTTATTTTAGCACACCGAACCCCTCAAAGCCTATTTCTAAGCTATGCAAAGGATATTTAAGGTGTGTTTAACTTATGGTTATGTTCCGGAATGTTCGTTACAGTTCAAATTGACATACTTTCGCAGTTTGTCAACTTTAGTCCCTGTAAGCGATTAAACTTTGATTTCACCATACCAAACCTTCCAAAACTTATATCTAAGTTATGTAAAGGTTATTTAAGGTATGTTAAGCCTATTTCACTATTCCAGAGTGTTCGTTGGATTAAACTGGTTATATTTACGCATCAGAGCGTGTATAACCTTCCAGAAAGCGATTTAGAGCTTGAAATCGAACAAGAGTTGGTAGGTGCACAAGATACACATATTTATACAAGTCCCAAGTATGAAATACAATATTTCATTGGTTGGGCATTTGTTTGATGGTTGAAATGACACAGGTGTTACAGTCTCCCCTACTTTAGGAAATTTCGTCCCGAAATTAATTCGTAGGAGTCTGTTTATGACTTTGTGTCAAATAGTCATCAAAGATATGTAAAGCAAAATCTGATTATTTTCCTCAACGGATATTTTTCAGAAGCGAAAATGAACGAACAGAGTCATTTTCTTCAACGGGTTCTTCGGAAATGGAAAATAAGGAATTAACTAAACGGATATAGATTTCCCTCAACGAATATTCTTCAGAAGTGAGAATGAATGGATGATTCATTCTTTCTCAACGGATTCTTCGTCAGAAATGAGAATGAAGGAATAATCCACGGATATTCATTTCTCTCAACGGATATTCTTCAGAACGAAAATGAACAAACGGGGTCATTTTCCTCAACGGTTTGTTCTTCAGAATTTGAAATGAAAGAAAAATCAACGGATATTCATTTCCTCAACGGATAATCTTCAGAAACGAAAATGAAATAACGGAGTCATTTTCAACGGTTGTTTCCTCAGGTACGGAAATGAAGGACAGACAAACGGATATTCATTTCCCCAACGGATAAATCTTCAGAAACGAAAATGAACTAACGGAGTCATTTTCAACGGTTATTTCCTCAGAGTTGGAAATGAAAGACTACACAACGGATATTCATTTCCTCAACGGATAAATCTTCAGAAACGAAAATGAACTAACGGGGTCATTTTCAACGGTTATTTCCTCAGAGTTGGAAATGAAAGACTACGCAACGGATATTCATTTCCTCAACGGATATTCTTCAGAACGAAAATGAATGGATAATTCATTTTCCTCAACGGTTATTCTTCAGAATGGAAATGAAAGATTACACAACGGATATTCATTTCCTCAACGGATATTCTTCAGAATGAAAATGAATGGATAATTCATTTTTTTTTCTCAACGGTTATTCTTCAGAATGGAAATGAAAAATTACACAACGGATATTCATTTCCTCAACGGATATTCTTCAGAATGAAAATGAATGGATAATTCATTTTTTTTTTCTCAACGGTTATTCTTCAGAATGGAAATGAAAAGATAAACAACGGATATTCATTTCCTCAACGGATATTCTTCAGAACGAAAATGAATGGATAATTCATTTTTCTCAACGGTTATTCTTCAGAATGGAAATGAAAAGATAAACAACGGATATTCATTTCCTCAACGGATATTCTTCAGAACGAAAATGAATGGATAATTCATTTTTCTCAACGGTCATTCTTCAGAATGGAAATGAAAAGATAAACAACGGATATTCATTTCCTCAACGGATATTCTTCAGAACGAAAATGAATGGATAATTCATTTTTCTCAACGGTTATTCTTCAGAATGGAAATGAAAAGATAAACAACGGATATTCATTTCCTCAACGGATATTCTTCAGAAGTGAAAAATGAATGGCTAGTTCATTTTTCCTCAACGGATGCTTCATCAGAATTGGAAATGAATAGGGTTAACTCTAGATACATGATAGAACTTGCTGTGATTTCCGTGCACTAAATTCCATAATTATGTATGCATCCATAATTACGTAATTCCTTGCACAGTCCGCACAGTTCGTTTTGTAATGTTGTGGGGAAAGATATCAAACCTGAGATGAGAGTGACTAGACTACCATAGGGTCCTTTTAATTAGATCAACAGAGGATCTTCTTAATTAGGCCACTAAGGAGTCCTTTCAGCTATATCATCACATGATATCCCTAACCAGATTTTTGGATCAATCTGTTTAACTAGACCACTAAAGGGGTCAAATTTTGAGGTAGTACCTTATAATCCAAGGGACTTTAACTACTACGTAGAAGTCCATTAAGGATTTAAGTAGTACCTTTGGGTATCCTACTAGGAATCTCTTGCACAAGGATATGTAAGATTTTACGAGGATTTGGATAACATAATTTGAATTACATGACACATAAAAGGGAACACATAAGCACATAACCACATAATTGTTTAATTGTTATCATATTGTTATTGATTGCTATTAACTTGGCACCTCGTACTTTGTTTCTCTTGGAAGAAACGGGTACTTAGGATTTTCGTGAAAAACGCAAGAGATCATAAAATGGAAGAAATTTGGGGGTAGTCTGTTCTTCAAGGAATGCGGTTCCTTGATTGTCGGTATTGTAGAGGATATGTTGTTTATACATACAATCACATAAATACATTGCGATGTAAATAAAGGATTTATTTATAAACAATGATAACAACAACCGTTTCATGGATCGTGACAACAAAAGAAAATAATACATAAGACGTGATTATTTCTAAACGATGTTGTCTTCTGGTTGGTCATATGCTCATCCCTGCGCTGGATTTGAATTAGCAAGTCTTGGGCAATTCCTACTAAAATGGCCCATCTCGCCACAGTTGTAGCAAGATCCCAGTGGGAAACGAGCTTGAGCAGGATTGTTGTTAATCTGATTTGGTGCTGCTGCTGTTGGGCAAACCCTCACTGTATGACCTATAAGTCCGCAAACTTGGCATGTGCGGCACTTTACACCAGCATGATGATGTAGGCCACATTGGTTGCACAAGGGTGCAGTTCCGTTGTAGGGTTTCCTAGCAGAGGGTTGAGCTGGTTGGTTGGGGACGGCTTGATCATTGTGAGTAACCACGGCGAAGTTCTGAGAAGCCTTTCGCTTCTTTGACTTCTTAGAGGATCCAGTCTGTTCATCCATGGTCTTTGATTCCTCGATTGGTTTCGATTCCTCGACCAGTTTCTTGTCATCCTTACGGAAAAGCTTACGTTTCCTGATCTGCGATTCAGTCAAGGTTGCAGATAGCTCAATGGCCTGCCTAACAGTAGTAGGGTTGCTACCAGTCAAAATGTCTTGTATTGAGTCGGGAAGGCCATCAATGTACTTTTCGATTGCCTTATCCAAAGGTGTGACCATGTTTGGGCATAACAGACTTAACTCCTCATAACGGTCCGTGTAGGCTCGATGCTCACCGCTATCTTGCTTAAGATCATCAAATTCCCTTTCCAAAGCCCTGATCTCGTGACGAGGACAAAACTCCTTCATCATGAGAGCCCTAAGTTCGGCCCACGACTGTGCTAGAGCAACTTCTGCACCACGATCCCTCATAACCCCGTTCCACCACGTAAGGGCTCTCTTCTGGAACACACTCGAAGCAAACTCGACCTTGCGATTGTCAGGACACTGCACATGGCGGAAAGTATTTTCAATGCTCTCGAACCATTGAAGAAGCCCAGTCGCTCCCTCAGAACCACTAAACTTGAGTGGTTTCGCCGAGTTAAAACTCTTGAAATTGCATACACCATTGTTGTTGTTGTTGGCTTGATTCCATTGAGCAAAGAGGTTTGGGAATTGAGCGGCCATTTGCTGCGCAATGATTTCTGCCAGTTCGGCAGTTGCTATCTGGTTCTCGCGTCGAGGAGGCATTCTAAAAGAGGAAACATGAAAGGAAACGAGTGAGAGAAATAGACGAAAAGAATGAGATGAACAAATCTGCTGAAAGCAAGGATAGTGGTCATTTGTTTGTTACTACAAAGCAACAAACGACACACAGTGACTAATCAAAGTAGATGAGTCAAAAATAATGTATCATGAAGACATGCTCGCCTATAAGTGAACACTCATCCCAAGAATTCCCAGGTAAGCACAACTGGTCTCGCGTCTGATGAGATGTATACGAAGTGCTTGCCTAGACAGAAAACCCAGAATACAGGCATTCACCCTTCCAGTTTGCACGTGTTCACATTATTTAAAACCCAAAACCTTGACGAGATTTTGAAAACTCAAAGGGTTCAAAACCTTATAATAGAGAGTTCAAAACCTTACAATAGAGGGTTCAAAACCTAGTAATCAATCATCCTAGAACAGATGATTAGTTTTCGAAGCGGTTTTGAAATTTATGTTCTTGTTGTGGTAGTCGCCTAAGGATAGGTGACGGTATGTTTTATGACTAAACGCAAGTAAACTTGCGTTAGGGTCCTAGAAAGGTTATAGACTAGGTCAAAGCATTACTAATAACCTAATTCCCTATAACCATAAGCTCTGATACCATCTTTTCTGTCACACCCCGACCACGTGGAACATACAAAACGTGGCGGAAACGTCGGGGAGTGTTGTAACAGAATTAATGTTTCACAACCTTGGAAATTAAAGTTTCGTTTTATTCAATATAAGTGTTACAATGTCTAAACAAACATGGAAATACAACATAATTAACTAGTCTGCATCTTTTATTGTCACTAAAGCCCAAGTCTGCCTATATGTATCTTGATCATCTTATGCAACAATCCCTGAAAAACACATGTGAAAATATGGTACGTCAGCATAAAAATGCCGGTGAGATACATAGGTTTTGTGAAAATAGGCTTCATGACTTATGTTGAGAAAATGTTTAGTCATGAACCTTGTTATTTGCTTTGTTTTGTAAATCATTTGAAAATCGATAAGATCAGATGATATGTATAAATAATGTATGGTTAAATGAATAACCATATAAAATGAGTTTGTATAAGATGAGTTGTTTATAAATCAATGTCTTGTGAAAAGTATGTTATTTGTATAAAATGTTCTATGTCTCAAGCTGAAATGATTCAAATAACGTTACGACATGTAATACCATACAAACACTTATATATAGGAAGTACCAGCGGCGTATCCACCATGCTTGTATCATATTACACACGCATCGTTACTTAATCACTTAATCAAACCAAACCAAACAATGTAAAATGTTCATGTCAAGATGTAAATCATGTCAAAATGTCTATGTCAAATATCCATGTCAAATGTCTATGTCAAATATCCATATCAAATGTCTATGTCAAATATCCATGTCAAATGTCTATGTCAAATATGTCATGTATGGCAAGTGAAAGGTCTCAACTAAACCATATGCACAAAAACAAAGTATTGAAGTAAAACTTGGTTTAAATCAAAGTTATGTTTTGTGGGAAATGCATGATCAAATGTCAATCATGTTAAAATGTCTATGCCGAAATGTCTATGTCAAATCAATTGTCAAATGCATTGGGTAATATGTCAAAGTGTTCATATACTGGATGAGCATATGCAACAAAATGTAATGTAAAACAATGTACTAAGTATGCTAAGTTAACATACAAAGCAGAAAAGTCATGTAAATCAATGTACTAATAGTGTACTAATGAACATAACCAGTATATGATGTGAAAACAGGAAAGCACGAAAGTAACAAGTAGGCACATGTGTTCCACCCCAAAACAGTTTGGAAAACAGCAAAAGAGGGGTCTATGTACTCACTTGAGATTGCTCAGAAGTCCTAGGATAACCACCAAGCAATGCTAGAGATCGCAGAATATCAAACGGCACCTAATATAGGTAACTACATTAATAAACCGGACCTACATCGGATGATCGGGTAGCATTAGGGTTTGTAAACCAAACGAGTGTAGAGACTCGTGTCATTTGGTTTAACAAAGCCTACATACTAAAAGAAACTTAACCTAAGTCTTATCGACCCATTACGACCCGTTTAGGTAGCTTATGCTACTTTAACGCGTCGTTCGCGTGAAACGCGTTCGGATCGCCTAACTAGTCCTATGACAAGTGTTATATGCCTAAACATGTTACATAATCAGTTATGTGACAAAAGTTTAGGTTACATATGCTTAATTACCAATTATACATGAAAAGGGTATTCTGGTAATTTACCTAAGGCATATAAACTATCTATCATACAACTATTTAAACGATGTGACCATAGGGTATAACCTCGGAAGGTTATTCCCTACCTACTATGGTCACCTAATGTATTTGGTCGGATCCTAATGATCGACCAAATGGGTCGGGTTCGAAGGTATAGGCGATTTATCAGATCGCCTACCCTACGACCCTAGACAACGTGGTAATCAGTGGGCATAGTCTCAAGGGACTACGACCAACGTGATTACACTCACGTTGCGAAGTTCAAACGAACTTCGCATTGACCATTACTGGTCAACGCTGAAAGTCAAACAAAGTTTGACTTTCTGACTCGAAAAGCAGTAAAAATAAGGAAAAGAACGAAAGAATACTTACCCAGGGTCCCCGAATGCTAATCCCGACTCAAGAACTCAGGTATGAAACAATGGTTTCAACTTAGAGCTCTCAAAATCAGAATTCTTGTAAGTTTAGCAATGGGGGTGGATGGGTATATATAGTTTTCGGTCCACCGTTAGGATCGTTTCATGGAAAAGGAGGCATGATCAATACCGTACACTTGTCGGAATGTTATGGTAACACATATGCCACTAACCATAGGAAATCAACACTTGGCAAGGAGTTTGGAAGTGGTTAACAGCTGAAAACAGGCTGTTAAAAACTCTGAATCTGGTCAGAACACCCCATACGCATCGTAGGGTATAAACACCATACGCATCGTATGGGTGTACTTTGGCAGATTTACACTTTTGGTCCCTGAACTGTATTTAGGCCATTTTTGACACGTTTAAGGCCCGTTAACCCCATTTCAAAGCTCTAAAATGAAGTTAAAGTATAGGGAACTTAAAATGTGCTCAAAAATATCTCGGATGTCGGTTCGTTTAGCCGTACGAACGCGATGTTCGCTTAATTACGACGGAATGCGCACAAGCGCGAAAAACGATCCAAATGACGAAACGAATGGATTTTTCTTAAGGCGAACACTAAAATATAATGTAGTCATGCTTACATAAATTTTTGGATGTCCGGATGTATTCAGAACGTAAGTTATGCGCGAAAATGCAAACTTGTGCACTTTTTGACACTTTTAGTCCCTGAATGACACAAAAGTTTATTTTAGCACACCGAACCCCTCAAAGCCTATTTCTAAGCTATGCAAAGGATATTTAAGGTGTGTTTAACTTATGGTTATGTTCCGGAATGTTCGTTACAGTTCAAATTGACATACTTTCGCAGTTTGTCAACTTTAGTCCCTGTAAGCGATTAAACTTTGATTTCACCATACCAAACCTTCCAAAACTTATATCTAAGTTATGTAAAGGTTATTTAAGGTATGTTAAGCCTATTTCACTATTCCAGAGTGTTCGTTGGATTAAACTGGTTATATTTACGCATCAGAGCGTGTATAACCTTCCAGAAAGCGATTTAGAGCTTGAAATCGAACAAGAGTTGGTAGGTGCACAAGATACACATATTTATACAAGTCCCAAGTATGAAATACAATATTTCATTGGTTGGGCATTTGTTTGATGGTTGAAATGACACAGGTGTTACATTAGGATCCGACCAAACACATTAGGTGACCATAGTGTATAGGGAATAACCTTCCGAGGTTATACCTTATGGTCGCTTCGTTAAGTAGTTGTATGATAGGTAGTTTATATGCTTTAGGTAAATTACCAAAATACCCTTTTCATGTGTAATTGGTAATTAAGCATATGTAACCTAAACTTTCATCACTTAACTGATTATGTAACATAATTAAACATGTTAGGCATATAATACTTGTCATAGGACTAGTTAGGCGAACGCGTTTTACGCGAACGACGCGTTAAAGTAGCATAAGCTACCTAGACGGGTCGTAATGGGTCGTAAGCACTTAGGCTAGGTTTCATTGTAGTATGTAGGCTTTGTTAAACCATATTACATGAGTTCCCATACTCATTTGGTTTACGAGCCCTCATTCTATCCGATCCTCCGATTTAGGTCCGGTTTATTAATGTAGTTACCTATATTAGGTACCGTTTGATTCCGTGATCTTCTAGCATTGCTTGGTGGTTATCCTAGGACTATTGAGCAATCTCAAGTGAGTACATAGACCCCTCTTTTACTGTTTTTCAAACTGTTTTGGGGTGAAACACATGTGCCTACTTGTTACTTTCATGCTTTCCTGTTTTCACATAATATACTTGCTATGTTCATTAGTACATTTATAGTACATGATTTCATTGTGTTTTTGCTATGTATGTCCTTTGTTGCATACTTAGTACATCGTTTTACATTACATTTTATGCTATGTATGTCCATTGTGTGCATACTTAGTACATTATTTTTACATTACATTTTATGCTATGTATGTCCATTGTGTGCATACTTAGTACATTGTCTTTACATTACATTTTATGCTATGTATGTCCATTGTGTGCATACTTAGTACATTTGTTATTCATCACATGCTTACATTTTGGTATGACATTTGGTTTGTTTAAATGGGACAATATACATTCATTAACACCGATCATGCCGCTCGGTAGTAGGTAGTGGTACCATAGGACTTGACAACTCCCATTCCTGAAATCCTAGGTTTGTTTGGGTGGAAGGAATGACCGAATCCGAATACATTTCTAGGTGGACCTTAGACTTTGTGCTAGGGTTTATTCTACAGTCCCAAGGCTTGGATGTATGCATTTTCACAATACCGCATAGATGTTTATATCAGTATAGCATGCATTTGTCCCACAAAACATAACTTTGATTTAAACCATGTTTTACTTCAATACCTTGTTTTTGTGCATTTTACATATGGTTTAGTTTATATATTTCACCTACCATACATGACATTGATATACACAATTCATGATTTACATTAGACATAAACATTTTGACATTGATATACACAATTCATGATTTACATTAGACATAAACATTTTGACATTGATATACACAAAACATTTTGACATTAGACATAAACATTTTGACATTGATATACACAAAACATTTTGACATTTGATTATACATAAACATTTTACAATGGTGGTTTGGTTTGAGTAAGTGATTTAAGTAACGAGGCGTGTGTAATATGATACAAGCATGGTGGATACGCCGCTGGTACTTCCTATATATAAGTTCTTGTATGGTATTACATATCGTAGCGTTATTTCATTTTATACAAATAACATACTTTTCACAATACATTGTTTTACAAACAACTTATCTAATACAAACTCATTTTACTTGGTTATTTACTTAACCATGTATTATTCTTTTATACATATATATCATTTGGTTTATTTATCACTTTTCAAATAATTTACAAGACAAAGCAAATTACAAGGTTCATGACTAAACATTTTCTTAAACATAAGTCATGAATTCTATTTTCACAAAACCTATGTATCTCACAGGCATTTTTATGCTGACGTACCTATTTTCACATGTGTTTTCAGGAGTTAATGCATAGGACTTATCAAGATACACTTAGGCGGACTTGGGCCTTAGTGACAATAAAAGATGCAAGACTAGTTATTTATGTTATATTTCTTTGATTGTCAAGACATAGCAACTCTTTTAATCAATAAAACAATATTTCAATTTCCATGTGTTATGAAACAATGATTCTGTTACAACACTCCCCGATGTTTCCACCACGTTTTGTTGTTTTACGTGGTCGGGGTGTGACAGTTTATACATACACAAACGAACACATGAACTCGCTCAACTTTTGTTGATATTTTTAAACTACATGTATTTTAGGGAATTTATAAGTGGATCTGGCGGGCGTTGGAAGTTTTTATGCTGCATTAAGAATAAAGATGTCATCCATGGTCTTTGAGTTTGGTTAGTGTGTCTTATTCCTGGATGAGACACGTCTTCTAAACCTTGGTGTTATTCAATATCTTTTGAAGAGTCCTTAATGAACTCATACACAATTTGTACGGTTTGCAAAAACTTGAATTTGAAGTCTGCGTTTTTAAACAATGTTGTTATGTTTTAAACTTATTTAATGGATGACAAACCTATGGCTTTATCATATAGTTGATGTTATGATTGAATGCAATGATATTAAGAAAGTCACACCATAATCACGCTTCCGCAAAAGTCAGGGTGTGACAGCTTGGTATCAGGGCTTCGATCGTAGCGAACTAGGATTCTTTCTCGAGTCAAGACTACGATCATTAGGGCTCTCACGAAAATGTTTTCACAACATGTTTTCATTGCATACACGAAACGCTCAGATCCAGGAAACAAACATTTTTACAGACAAAAGCCACAAATCACATTTCAAAGAATTCATTTATAGTTCAGTCTGAGAGATTGGGGAGTTAGTCTGAGAGACTAGTTGGGGCAGTCTGAGAGACTGGGGAGTTAGTCTAAGAGACTAGCTGGGGCAGTCTGAGAGACTGGGTAGTTTAGTCTGAGAGACTGGGAGTTTAATCTAAGAGGTTCGGTCTGAGAGACTGAGTAGTTAGTCTGAGAGACAAGTTGGAACAGTTTGGGAAATTGGGAGTTCAGGCTGAGAGACTAGGGAAATTCAGTTTGGGAAACTGGGAAGTTTAGTTTGAGAGACTAGGGAGTTCAGTCTGAGAGACTGAGTGTGTCAGCCTGAGAGACTAGGTGTTTAGTCTGAGAGACTGGGTGTTTAGTCTGAGAGACTGGGTGTTTAGTCTAAGAGACTGGGTGTTTAGTCTGGGAGGCTGGGTAGATTAGTCTGGGAGACTGGGTGTTTAGTCTGGGAGACTGGTTGGTTAGTCTGGGAGACTAGGTGGGTTAGTCTGGGAGACTAGGAAGGATAGAAAGTTTCATGAAGAATAATGTGAATACATGATTACATGATAAGTTACCCTTGTTTGCATACACTAATTGTTAGCGATTACTATGAATATACATGCTATGACTATTATGTACCAGCACACATGTCACTTTATTTAGAAAGCGAGTTATCAGACATTGATAACCCTACGGCCAACGCCACAGATAATGAGATTGCATCTGCGCCGGAGATATTTACGTTAGACACTGAGAGTGATCCTGATATGCTGACCAAGGACGAGGACGACTTCCAATAGTCCGCGTTACCAGATTTTGGGCGATACTTTACCTTTGCTGATAGGTTTCTCTGACAAGAATCCTTCTGTCACTCTTGTTTCAGTCCATGACCACTTCATCACTGGTCATCCTGATGGTGAGCACACCATGGCTCCGATCCTCGGCGATGCGCCTCCTGTGGGCATTCCTTCCGAAGGTTGGCTACTCGATGAGTAGTTGATGATGACGTTGACAGGTTTATTGATGGTCCTCCTGCTGACGCCCATGATGGTAGAAAATTAGACGAGAACGTTGTTACTAATTTCATTTCTTGAGACCCCTGTTAACAAGCTATCCTCTGATTCTAAGTATACACTCGATCTCAGGCTCCTTTGAGTCTGTGACATCTGCAGCCTTACAGACGGCCGGATTACAGCTTTTTACTACTGACTCAGACGACGACGTCGTTATGACTTCTGCACCATCACCTGCTTGAGATGCCACACCTTTACACGACCCAGAGCCGGCTCCTGAGCCAGCTCCTGTTCCTTTTTGGGCCAGCTTGATGTGGCACCTACTGGACCTGCACCTGATGATTTCCTTATTGGTTGAGACGTTTGTTCCTGCACCTTCACCCACTGATGTTACTCCTATGAAGACCGACATCCATTGCGCCAACATGCCTATCACTTTCTTTCAAGTCATACCCACACCCCGGGGAGGAACTCCAGGTCAGCACCCGCATGACGATCCTTTTGCTACAGCAGCATTTTCCCCGACCTCACAGACCGCACCGTTTGCTACTTTCACCTCTACATCGTTGGACGAGCCATTTCGATGGTTCCTATACTACACTATGCTGATTTCAGACCCCTACAACCCCTCACATTATGGAGGCTATACACAGAATGAGTTGCTCCTGTCACATCGACTACAGTTTGAGGATATAAGTCACAGAGTTTTGGAGCTTGAGCTGACACCACGTCCTTCACCCTGTCTATTGCCAGTATACTTTGGTCCTCCACATTTATCAAAGATTCCTTTTGCACACTCACCTGCTGCTATTACACCTTTCCCAAGTTTTTGATGCTCGAGCAGCAGATCAGTTAATTACTTCGACCTATATACAAGCTCGAGGAGGAGTTCACGCATGTTAGCAGTTTACTTTTCTTCCCTCCTCCACCTCAGTAATAGTATAGTTGGCGTTTGGCTTTTATGCAGATCGCATTACTTTTGGGTAAAGACACTAATGATAAACCGAGATTGTGGAGTCTTTTGAAGACCACTTCGGACTACGTAATTTTGATACTCTGATATACTTGTTGGACAAGGGTAGGGTGACCCTGTGTCCCTTTCGATGTAATACAATTTGTAAGACAATGTGATTGTGGTCGGAGAATAATGAAAGCCTAATCATCATTAAACATGCGACGATACTTTGTGGCCAATAATCAATGAAAGCTCAGTCGTTATGTCTTCGTTAAGCACGTTGCTGATCTCTATGTGTGTGCTATAATTATAATGCTACGTGCTTGCTTGCTATGCTCACATTAAACGTAATTCCCAAATTACTTGGTTATGCTATGATTATGCTATTGCTGAATTGGTTGATATGATAATCTATTATGTGTATGTACATATGACCCCTAAAGCAACTATATGCACTCCCTGAACAAATAAGACCTGACCGAACCAATCTTCTTCTTAGAAGATGTCGATACAAGGGAACGTCGATACCAACAACCCTCCGCCAACAACAGCGGCGGAACTACAAGAGCGTATCTCACAAGCCATTGCACAACTCGAGGCCCTTCGCCCCGAATACAGCGGAGGTACCTCAGGAGATAATCTACCCAACGGCTGCACCTACGAGCGGTTCTTGAACCACAAACCTCAAGAATTCGATGGCACTGGGGGTGCCTTAGCCTTCGTGATCTGGGTTGAGAAGACGGATTCTGTTTTACGGTTGAGCAAATGTGCTCCAGAACATCAGGTCACGTACATTTCCGGACTACTTCAAGATGGGGCTCTGTCATGGTGGAACCTTCAGGTTCAGACAAGGGGCGAGACTGCTGCGTATGCTTTGACGTGGGATGAACTGAAAGAACTGATGCGTAAAAGATATTGCTCTAGGGCAGAAGTCCAGAAGTTGGAGACTGAACTGTGGAACTTGAAAATGGAAGGCCTAAAGATAAACGAGTATGTGCAGAGATTTGACAATTTATCACAAGTTGCTTCACGTTTGGAACCAGAATCTAGGAAGATCGAACGCTTCATCGGGGGATTGGCACCTCAGATTTTAAGCCTGCTAACAACATCTAAACCCCTAACGATCACCAAAGCTATCAGCATAAGCGTGGCGCTCACTGAAGAAGCGGTTGAACTAGGAGAATTTTCCACTATGAACGAGAAAAAGGAGACTCCTGTAGAGTCATCTGGAGATAACAAGAGAAAGCTCGCAAATTTCAAGATGGTTACTCGGGTGAGTAGCAAGAAGAAGGCCACAAAGGGAAAAGACTACATGGGTATCCTACCTAAGTGCGACAATTGTTTACGTTATCATGTCGGGCGATGTAAATATAGAAAATGTGATAACTGTGGCAAGAGGGGGCATCCCAAGGAAACTTGTAGGCAAGATACTGAAAGTAGAAATGGAGGCCAAGATGGTAGCGAGAATCACGGAGGAAACAACGACAATGACAATTATCAAGGCAGAACGAGTGACAAACAGAAACGTGCTCAAGGTTGTTTTAACTGTGGAAGCAAAAAGCATTTCAGAAAATATTGTCCCAAGAACAATCAGGCACAAGAATGAAGGCTCAACACCAGAGCTAGGGAGACACGCCAGGAATTCCAGCGTGGATATCGGTACGTCCCATATTAGGCAACATTATGCATCTGTGCTGCTAGATACTATTGCAAATTTTAGCTTCGCATCTCTAGAATTTGAAAGTATACTTGGTTTAGTAGCAAGTAAGTTAGATAACTCGTACCCGATAGAACTAACTAATGGTAAGCTAGTGGAAGTCAACGAAATAATTGGAATCGGCAAGATAGAACCCGGAGAGCGTGAGTATGGGCTTGATCTACTGCCAGTTGAGTTGGGAAGCTTCGACGAGGTAACCTGGATGGATTGATTGCCGAGCGATCGAGCGGAGATTGATACCCGCATCCCGATGACGAACGAAGGAATAATCGTGACTCATGAAACAGTATGCGCCTCTACAAATTACTAATTTCTTGAAGGCACGAAAGTTGTTGCGTAAAGGATGTGTTGTTTTCTTGGCTCATGTCATGGACAAGGGAGCCGAAGAACCAAAACCCGAAGATACCCCTGTGATAAGAGGATATCCTGAAGTCTTCCCTGAAGACTTGCCAGAATCATCTCCTCAACGACAAGTCGAATTTTTGCAACGATTTGATTCCAGGCGTCGCGCCTGCAATCAATGCACCCTAACGGCTTACACCTTCAGAGATGCAAGGATTGTTAGTGTAACCTCAGTAGTTGATAGAGAAGGAAGATAACAGACCAAGTTTCCCGTTTTGGGTAACCCCGGTTCTGCTCGTCAAGAAGGACGATGATTTTCAAATGAGCATCAACTACTAGGAGCCGAACGAGCTAACCAACAAGAGTCGATAACTGTAACACCTGTGCCTCCATGGCCATCAAACAAATACCGAACCAATGAAATATTATATTTCATACTTGGGATTTGTAAAAAAAATATGTGTATCATTTGCACATATCAATTCTTGTTCGATTCCAAACTCTAAATCGCTTTCTGGAAGGTTATACGCGCACCGATGCGTAAATATTGTCACACCCTGGCTTTGCGGAAGCGTGGTAAATTTTGGTGTGACTTCTTAATACCATAGCTTAACCATAACAAGCTATATGAATTAAAAACCATGCAAGTCATCCATTAAGTTTTGAAAATCAAAATACAGTACCATCGTTTTTAACCAACAACCATAACCTTGTTCAACAACATTACAAACTAAAACATAACATAAACGTGGTTTAAGGACTGTGTCTTGTCCAGGAATGAGACACATCCCCTAAACCCTGATGACTCCATGACAAGTGCAGCGGAAAACGTTCCATACCGTGCCAGATCCGTTTAATTTCCTGAAATACATGTGAGTTGAAAAATCAACAATAATGTTGAGCGAGTTCATGTGTAAGTGAGTATGTAAAACACTTGTGAGTATAAAAATAGTTGTGGTATGTAGCAGTGTAAGAGGACTTGTGATCACCAATGGTTTGCAAGGCCACTGACATATGTGAAGTGCAAATAGGGAGACTCAAACCTAGCAGATTTCGCCACGGCAAAGTATGTGGACAAAGTCACCCCACGGTCCGTTTCTAGTTTGGCCGGGGGCTGGGCTCGCTACACCCAGATAGATCTACCGCTCCTGTCCCTCGGTCCCTCCATGAGGACTAATGGCCCCATGTTGTCCTATCCACTCACATGATCGTATAACACCTCCTTACGTTAAACATACCGTTGTAAAGTACTCGTAAATCATAGTAACATGTATTCCACCCCCGCAGTTAAGTAAACTGAAAACAGTTAGAGAAAAGGGGGACATGAACTCACAGTGAATGCGCGTCTCTACCAAGTGTCTCCAATACAGTAAGCTGTGCAACGACCTACAAGTGCTAATTCTATTAGACGGACGGCCGTGCTTTAGCTTTATAGTTTATGTCTTTGGGAAATAGTTAGACAACTATTTCGTGTGTTTGTTCTGTATACACTTGGTAGTTAAACTTCTTCCCAAGGATGGGGGGATACAATACATGTGCGTATAATCTTTCATCATTAAGTCTCACTTAATCTTTATATATATCCAACTCCAAAATGTAGGTATTTATCCAAAATACGTTATTAAAGTACGCGTTCATAAATATTTCCGTAATTGTGTAAGTTACGTTTTATCATGCAGGTGGTAATATAATTACCGGCGTAACTTATATATTTATGGCGAAAGCGTTTGTATAATTTTGGAGTCGTTATCATTCGTAAACATTATTTTTTACTCTAAAAATAATATTTGTGTATTTCACAAAATAATCATAAACAGTGTGTGAAAATATATATTTATCACGTTAATCTTTGTGAAAATCCCACCTCCGAATATTTAGTAAAATGTAGTGCTGGCGAAATTTTTGTTTCGAAAATATGTCCAAAATGATTCTAACACTTGTATTGAAAATAAGCTTAAGTGTTAGGTTTTTAAGAAAATTTCGCCAGAGTTTCCTCTGTAACTGGAGGTGGCCACGCTTCCAAGCGTATCATTTTCTTTTAATAATCAAATCAACAATTGTTCCCAACAATTTCAAACAATCTTTCAACATTTAAACTCGTCAAATATGGACATAATCGTAAAAATACACAAACTTGTGGTTTGTCTAAAAACAAGTAGTAAATCCCTTTACTTTTGGTGGATCTTGTGTGTAAATAATCCGTTTTAGTGAAAACCCCGTTTCTAGAGAAAACTTGTCTTTACAGCTTCTAGTCACATTTGACAAAACTAGTTTCTTGTCGGATCTTTTCATTTCACAAGTGCTTACACACTTGTGGTTTGTAAAATCATGTTTATTAGTACAAGATCTATCCTTTAGAAAATACGATTCTTTTAAAGTGTGGTCCTTCAAAGATACCACTTGCAGATACGTAGATCCGCTAGTTTTAAACACCTTTGTACAAGTTAAGTCACTTTTACACATGTAAAATATTTTTACACAAGTTTATGCTTTAAGTGTGGTAGAGTTTCACCTTTAACCCTTGTATTTAGTCAAAAACGAGCTTATGTGAAGATACATGATCTTACAAAGTCGGGTTAAAAGATGTTCCGAGCTACCACATCATAGATCGGGTCTCAATAATCACATATTTCAAGCCCTACGACTTTTACACAAGTTATATGTCATTAACCACCATTTTAGTGTTTTTACTAGACTTTAAAGCTTCAAAATGTAAGTTATCGATATTTAACCGACAATATTCCTTTTAACCACCTTAGATAAGCTTAAAAACAAGTTTTAAGTGTTATACCTCTAGCTCAAGGCTAGGGAAGAATCTTGACGAAAAAGAGGTGGATAAAAGCTAACGGTAGAGGTCCTTCGCGTTCCGAGCGCACCAAAGCTCCTAATACGCGACCCGTGAAGCTTGAATGATCTTGGAATGGGGTGAACAAGAACCGAAAATGGGTGGGTGTTTGTAAGGGGGTTCGGCCGAGAGTGGTATGGGGAGGGAGAGAGGTGTGTTGGTGAGTGGTGTTTAGTGAAAGGTTATGTTATGTAATCTCATGTATTTATAGGCCAAACTCATGTGCTAATATCCAATGGTCAATGTGTCTTCAAGATATTATACAATTCTAGATTATGGAAATCAAACTTGTACAAACATGTCCCCCATACAAGGGGACGGTTAGGGAATGGGGGGGGGTTAGTTTGATCTTAACTAGTTTAGTTAGGTGGTTAGTTTAGGTTAAGAAGGTTAACTAAGTATTTAACTTAGTTAGTTGTCTGTTATGTGTTATGACGGGTGTTAGGGTAATCAGAGACCCTAACTGGCTCAGAAAAATATTTTTAGTGAAAATAGTAATATTTTCATGTTCCGGGTAAAGTCCGGGTGTCCGGTTGGATAGTAATTCGTTAAAGCGTTACAAAAGGTTTAAAGTGTCGTTATTAACATTTTTAGTGACACAATTTATTTTCCCGACACTTTAGAAAGTGTCTAGTGTTATTTTCCCATAATTTGGCACTTTACTAGTCAGCTAGAAGCTGGATTAATTATTAAAGTGCTGTGTTTGGTACTTAAAGTACGTTTTTGGCACATCCGAATCAGTGTATCTTATCCCTAGAGACGCGGTACCACAACCCTTATATCCTACACTCACTACCAGTGTAGCCAAAATATTTGAGGCTCTTAACAGGCCTTAGAGGCAGTGTCTGCCTGATGCTGGTCATATCAGCATGTTCACTGTGTATCCGTTTAGTGCTACTGTGCTTTTTGTGCATCATGTTTGTCACTAGGGTGCCGTATGTAAATAATGTAGTGACAGCATATAAAGTATGATGCAAGTAAGTGCATGTATCAGTATGCAGGTAGCAGTTTATCAGCTAGTTTCAAACAAGCACAGTAATTAAGCAGTAATTAATCATTAATTAAGTTGTACGGATACCTGGTTTAGTGCGGGTTGTCACATTCTCCCCCCGTTAAATAAATTTCGTCCCGAAATTTAAGTTATGCTTGTAGAAGCAGGGTTTCTAGGAAATAAGTGGGGGTATTTCTCTTTCATCCGGTCCTCACGTTCCCATGTGAATTCAGGACCATGTCTGGCATTCCAACGAACTTTGACGAGTTTGACACTACTCCGGCGGGTCTTGTTAACTTTCCAATCTGTGACCTCGACAGGTTCTTCTACGAAGTGGAGCGTGTCGTCAATATGAATCTCGTCGGTAGGAATGGCAACGTCAACTTGAGTTGGACTTTTCTTTAAATTGGATACATGAAATGTATCGTGAACACCATTCAGTTTAGTAGGTAGGTCCAACTTGTATGCTACTGTCCCAATTCTTTCCAGAATTCTGAAGGGAGCAATGTAGCGCGGATTTAACTTTCCATGCTTACCAAAGCGTGCCACCCCCTTCCAGGGTGAAACCTTCAATAACACCATTTCCCCCAACTTGGAAATCCACATGTTTCCGGTTTGGATCCGCGTAGGCCTTTTGTCTGTGGCGAGCGGCTTCGATGCGTTTAAGTATTTGCGCGATCTTGTCTGTCGTCTCTTGGACGATCTCGGGACCAGCAAGCTGCCTATCACCTGCGTCAGACCAACATAGTGGTGATCGGCACTTGCGTTCGTATAGGGCCTCAAATGGCGCGACACCAATACTGGTGTGGTAGCTGTTGTTGTATGAAAATTCGACCAAAGGTAAGTGTTTATCCCAGCTACCTCCCGACTCCATAACACATGCCCTCAGCATGTCTTCCAAGGTTTGTATCGTTCGCTCGCTCTGGCCGTCTGTTTGCAGATGGAACGCAGTGCTCAGATTCAATTGTGAGCCAAAAGATTCTTGGAAGGATTGCCATATCCTTGACACAAACCTTCCATCTCTATCAGAGATGATTGAGAGAGGTACTCCATGGCGTGCTATGATCTCTCTCATGTAAATTTCCGCAAGTTTACTAGTACTGTCTTTCTCCTTGATCGGCAGAAAGTGTGCGGATTTTGTTAGGCGGTCAACCATCACCCAAATCATATCATGGCCTCTTGGCGTTCTTGGCAGTTTTGTAACAAAATCCATTGAGATTTGTTCCCATTTCCACTTGGGAATCTCAGGTTGTTGCAGAAGTCCCGAAGGCTTCTGGTATTCCGCTTTAACCTTAGCGCACGTTAAACATTTGCTCACGTAAATAGCAACGTCGCCTTTCATCCTAGGCCACCAATAATAACCTTTGAGATCCTGGTACATCTTATCCGATCCAGGGTGGATAGAGTACCGTGACTTGTGCGCTTCGTCGAAAATAACTTCTCTTAATCCACCAAACAGAGGAACTCAAATCCTTTTCTCAAAACATAACGTTCCTTCCTCGTTTGGTACCAAAAGCTTTTCCATTCCACGGAGATATCCTTCCTCAAGGTTTCCCTCCTTGAGAGCTTCCTTTTGTGCAGCACGAATGCGCGAGGAAAGATCGGTTCGTATGATCATTTCCAAAGCTCTAACCCTTATGGGCTTGATTCTTTCTTTACGACTTAGGGCATCGGCGACTACATTCGCCTTCCCTGGATGATATTTTATCTCGCAGTCGTAGTCGTTTAGCAACTCAACCCATCGTTTTTGCCTCATATTCAACTCCTTCTGGTTGAATATATGCTGTAGGCTTTTGTGATCTGTGAAGATTGTGCACTTCGTACCATACAGGTAGTGTCTCCAGATCTTTAGTGCAAAAACCACTGCGCCAAGCTCCAAATCGTGGGTGGTATAGTTCTTTTCGTGTACCTTCAGTTGGCGCGATGCGTAGGCAATAACCTTTTGGCGTTGCATCAACACGCAACCCAATCCTTGACGCGATACGTCGCAGTATACCACAAAATTGTCGGTACCTTCTGGTAGAGCTAAGATTGGCGCGTTACAAAGCTTATCCTTTAATATCTGAAATGTTTCATCCTGTTTGATTCCCCAATCAAACGTCTTGTCCTTCTGCGTGAGGAGCGTCAAAGGTTGAGCGATTTTCGAGAAATCCTCGATGAACCTTCGATAGTAGCCAGCCAAACCCAAGAATTGTCGAATCTCGGTTGGCGTTGTAGGCGTCTCCCAATTCTTGATTGCCTTGATCTTTGTGGGATCAACATGAATCCCATTTCCATTAACCACATGTCCAAGAAACTGGACTTCGCGTAGCCAAAACTCGCACTTAGAGAACTCGGCATGCAACTGTTCCTTCTTTAGCAGCTCCAGAATAGTTCTTAGATGCTGTTCGTGTTCAGCCTTTGTCCTTGAATAAATCAAGATGTCGTCGATAAACACAATCACGAACTTGTCCAAGTATGGCTTGCAAACTCTATTCATTAGATCCATGAATACCGCAGGTGCGTTTGTCAAACCAAATGGCATAACGAGGAACTCGTAGTGTCCATAACGAGTTCGGAAGGCTGTTTTCGGGATACTTTCCTCCTGTATCCTTAATTGATGGTATCCAGATCGAAGATCGATCTTTGAATAATAGTTCGAGCCTTGCAGTTGATCAAACAGATCGTCGATTCTTGGCAGAGGATACCTGTTCTTGATCGCCAGCTTGTTCAATTCTCTGTAGTTGATGTTTATTTGAAAATCATCATCCTCCTTTTTGATGGGTAACAATGGGATTACCCCAAAAAGGAATTTTTGGTCTGTTATCTTCCTTCTCCATCCGTTACCAACACTTCTCTGTCAATCCTTGCACCCCCGAAAATGTAAGTCGCTATGATGCATTGACTACGGGTGCAGTGCCTGGAATTGAATCGTCGTGAAACTCTACTTGCCTTAGAGGCGGTAATCCAGGCAAGTCTTCTGGGAAGACTTCTGGATACTCCCTTACGACAGGGATGTCTTCGATTCTTGGCTCAGCAGCCTTTTTATCCACGATGTGTGCTAGAAAAGCAACACATCTTTTCTGTAAACACTTCCTTGCTTTCAAGCAGCTGATAAATCTTAGCGGTGTGTCACGCTTCTCTCCGTGAACCACAATTGTCTCACCATCATCGGTTGGGATACGAACAACTTTCTCGTGACATACTATCTCAGCCTTGTCTCCGGATAACCAATCCATTCCTACCACCACGTCGAAGCTTCCCATTTGGACTGGTAGTAGATCCAAAGTAAACTCACGTTCTCCCAATTCTATCACACAACCTCTGATAACTTCGTTGGCTTCAACTAACTTTCCATTAGCTAATTCGATCGAGTAGGGGATATCTAACTTACTAGCGGTTAAACCAAGTATATTCTTAAATTCTAATGACACGAAGCCATAACCGGCACCAGCATCAAACAAAATAGATGCAAAAGTTTTGGTTGTTAGAGAACGTACCAGAAATCACACCTGGATCCTGGCATGCCTCACAAGCTCTGATGTTGGATTTTCTCTCACGGTCTTGTTTCAACTTCAGGCATTCCCTCTTAAAATGTCCAACTTCCTTACAATGGTAGCATCCTAACATTCGGCCATTTCCTTTCCCATTTCCACCTAGAGCGTTGTTACTGTTTTCTCCTTGTATGGAACTCTTTATCCCACAACCTTCCTTGTTGTGTCCTTTCCTCTCGTACCAAGGCTTCTGACATCCACCATCACGGTGACACTTGCACTCAGCACATCTTGGTTTGGTTTCTAAGTAAATCTTATCACTGGCCTGTTTGTTAGGGCAATCTTTCTTGAAATGCCCTTTGTCCCCGCAGTCAAAGCAACCTCGAATAGATCTTGGTTCATCGTTGTTCATTTGGGTATCTTCGGTAAGCTTCCTTTTGTTCTTTCCAGACGACTCTACCTGAGTTTTCTTGTCAGGGTTTGCAAGTTTTTCTAGTCTATTTGCTTCCGTAACGGGTGCCAAACCCATCTTACTTGCAACAATGGTTGTTGGTGGCGTAGATGTTGTCATCAAGCTCAAGACTTGAGGCGCCAGTTCCCAAATGAATTGTTCCAATTTCTTCAGTTCTGGTTTTACCAGGTACGGAACAATTCGTGACAGTTCATGGAGTCGTTGCACGTACTCCAACACCTTCGGACCTTCCATCATCAGGCTCCGAAATTCATCTTCCCACTTCTGGGTTTCCGTGTGGGGGCAATACTTCTTATGCATCATTCCTTTCAACTCATCCCAAGTTAACGCGTATGCTGTAGTTAGGCCCATTATTCGAACCTGAAGATTCCACCATAATCGAGCTCCATCTTGAAACAACTCAGAAACGTATGGGACCTGTTGTTCTGGCGTACAGCCATTCATTCGAAAGATGGATTCCATACTTTCAATCCATTTTACAAAAGTTATGGCACCCCCAGTGCCGTCGAACTTCGGAGGCTTGTAGTTGAGGAAGTGCCAGTAGGAACAACCGTTATTTTCTGAGGTACCTCTGGTAGGTTCGGAGCGTAGGGCCTCGTGCTGTGCTATAGCTGCAGCAATTATTTCTTTCAGTTCTGCCTCAGAGGTGGGCATGCGCATTTCGCGTCTTGGCGGCATCTTTTAAAAGATGTTTCGCATAGGTTAGGTCATAGCAAGTGAAGCGTACGTATACATTCAACAATACCAACACATAACATCTCATGTTATCAACAAATCAATCACATAACCTCTTATGTTATAGGACATAAACAATAGATTGAACATCGCATGTGATGAGAATACTGCGATTGTATCGCCACAATTCGAGACCACAATGTAAAGCTTACAAACACACCACCATATCATACTACATCAATGACTTAGTAGGGGACGACCCTAGACAAGTCGTGCGATCGCTGGTCATGTTCAGGAGTCTCTGGTTCGTCCTTTCTCAATTTCAGGACTCCACGTCAAGTTTTTGAATTTCTGTCCTAAAACAACATTCCTTCTCAATCGTTTCCTTGAGCTCGTCCCAGCTCAGTGTATAAGCAGCGTCTGTGCCAAGGGTCTGAACCTGGAGGTTCCATTAAGAGAGTGTGCCATCTAGAAATATCCCTGAGATGTAGGTAACACTCTGTTGGGGCGAACAGTTACTCATTCTTAGAGTGGAGTCGATCTTTTGGACCAACGAACAAATGCAACGGTGCCTCCGGTTCTGACAAAGTTCAAAGGCTTGCAGTTCAGGAACTGTTTATAGGTGCAGCCAGTTGGAGGGTTATTTCCAGTAATGCCATCGTTGTACTTAGAGCGGAGGGCTTCATGTCGTGCATTTATCTGTGAGATGCGTTCTTGCAACTCGGCTTCTGTCCTTGGCAACGTACTGGTGTTTGTGTCACGCCTGGGTGACATTCCCTTTTGTCGAAGTGGTGTGAAGCGGGTTAGACAACGTCTCAATTGTCTATGGGGTGTATATAGCAACATATGCCATCATGTAATCACCCAATTTCACACGCAAATATACTCACTGTATGAGTGGGGAAGTAAATTCCGAGCCTTCACATAGGCTTGCCTATTTGGCTTGTTGCTTGTAATAGAATGAACTCGAGGCTACATCGCCTAGGTCATTTGTTTTTAAGTTATTTCCTGCTGCATTGGTTATCATCAGCTTGACCTGCAGAGTCCACCAGGATTCCTGTGCACTACAAATCGTTATTACGTGGGCCCCCGTAATAATAAATTGTCTTGCACAGTTACCCCAAATTTTCTCTCATCCAAGCAGATGATCAATCAAGGAGCAACAGCCGGTGCATTGGCATGAACAGGGTCATACTCCAATGCAGGGTCAGGAGCAATGCCTGGCTCAGGGGCCACGGCTAGCTTCGAATCGAAAGCTCCATCTCAAAATCAGCTGGATCAACAATCACAGGGGTTACAGGATCCCCCAAGGGCTGGTCTAAGTGCATGAACTCAATGTCATGGTCTGGATCAACACCAGGCGGAAAAACAGGATTGTCCTCAATATCGCGATCAAACTCAAAACTGTGCGCGGGATCCGGTGCAGCTGATGATGCCATATCAGGGTCGGCGTCGTGTAAGTAGTGCTGCATTCCCTGTATGTGCGAAGATGCGGATGTTAGAAACTCAAATGAGTCTGGGATAGGGGAATGGACATGAGTTTCCCCCTACAGGAGCGTCCGCATGCAGTAGTCTAATACCAGCAGCAATAGGGCCTCGCCCTCAAGTGGGTCCTCTTCTTAGTAGTTCGACATCGTCTTCAGAGACAACGTCGGGGGCATATCAACAACGAGATAAGCGGCAGGGGGGCAAATTCCCAACAAGGTAGCCATTAGTAGGCTCTGCTACGACTTCAGGCAGCGCACAGAGGGCTGAGAGTCGTCGTTATCTGTGCCGGTAGTATCAGAAATGTACACCTCGTGCTTTGATGATCTATGTCGTCTGATACTATGGTCATGGGATTTGTAGCGTCCGTCTTTCTAGTACTTGATGAAAGCATGACGTTTGTAACACAAACACATATACGTATAATAATCAATCATATAGTCATATAAACATGTAGTCACCACGTAACATTCAAATTATCCTTCTAGTCCCACTAGCCAACACTTCTAGTCCCACTAGCCAACACTTCTAGTCCCACTAGCCAACCCTTCTAGTCCCACTTCTAGTCCCACTAGCCAACACTTCTAGTCCCACTAGTCAACACTTCTAGTCCCACTAGCCAACACTTCTAGTCCCACTAGCCAACACTTCTAGTCCCACTAGTCAACACTTCTAGTCCCACTAGCCAACACTTCTAGTCCCACTAGCCTCCTACCTCAGCCTCCCAGACTGAGCTTAGAATAATAAATAAAATGTGCTCAACATTTGTTTGTAAAAAGTTGTGGATCTGGACTTAAGTGGTATGCAGTAAAAATGTTTTCGTGAGAGCCCTAGTGATCATAGTCTAGACTCGAGAAAGAATCCTAGTTCGCTATGATCAGAGCTCTGATACCAAGCTGTCACACCCTGGCTTTGCGGAAGCGTGGTAAATTTTGGTGTGACTTCTTAATACCATAGCTTAACCATAACAAGCTATATGAATTAAAAACCATGCAAGTCATCCATTAAGTTTTGAAAATCAAAATACAGTACCATCGTTTTTAACCAACAACCATAACCTTGTTCAACAACATTACAAACTAAAACATAACATAAACGTGGTTTAAGGACTGTGTCTTGTCCAGGAATGAGACACATCCCCTAAACCCTGATGACTCCATGACAAGTGCAGCGGAAAACGTTCCATACCGTGCCAGATCCGTTTAATTTCCTGAAATACATGTGAGTTGAAAAATCAACAATAATGTTGAGCGAGTTCATGTGTAAGTGAGTATGTAAAACACTTGTGAGTATAAAAATAGTTGTGGTATGTAGCAGTGTAAGAGGACTTGTGATCACCAATGGTTTGCAAGGCCACTGACATATGTGAAGTGCAAATAGGGAGACTCAAACCTAGCAGATTTCGCCACGGCAAAGTATGTGGACAAAGTCACCCCACGGTCCGTTTCTAGTTTGGCCGGGGGCTGGGCTCGCTACACCCAGATAGATCTACCGCTCCTGTCCCTCGGTCCCTCCATGAGGACTAATGGCCCCATGTTGTCCTATCCACTCACATGATCGTATAACACCTCCTTACGTTAAACATACCGTTGTAAAGTACTCGTAAATCATAGTAACATGTATTCCACCCCCGCAGTTAAGTAAACTGAAAACAGTTAGAGAAAAGGGGGACATGAACTCACAGTGAATGCGCGTCTCTACCAAGTGTCTCCAATACAGTAAGCTGTGCAACGACCTACAAGTGCTAATTCTATTAGACGGACGGCCGTGCTTTAGCTTTATAGTTTATGTCTTTGGGAAATAGTTAGACAACTATTTCGTGTGTTTGTTCTGTATACACTTGGTAGTTAAACTTCTTCCCAAGGATGGGGGGATACAATACATGTGCGTATAATCTTTCATCATTAAGTCTCACTTAATCTTTATATATATCCAACTCCAAAATGTAGGTATTTATCCAAAATACGTTATTAAAGTACGCGTTCATAAATATTTCCGTAATTGTGTAAGTTACGTTTTATCATGCAGGTGGTAATATAATTACCGGCGTAACTTATATATTTATGGCGAAAGCGTTTGTATAATTTTGGAGTCGTTATCATTCGTAAACATTATTTTTTACTCTAAAAATAATATTTGTGTATTTCACAAAATAATCATAAACAGTGTGTGAAAATATATATTTATCACGTTAATCTTTGTGAAAATCCCACCTCCGAATATTTAGTAAAATGTAGTGCTGGCGAAATTTTTGTTTCGAAAATATGTCCAAAATGATTCTAACACTTGTATTGAAAATAAGTTTAAGTGTTAGGTTTTTAAGAAAATTTCGCCAGAGTTTCCTCTGTAACTGGAGGTGGCCACGCTTCCAAGCGTATCATTTTCTTTTAATAATCAAATCAACAATTGTTCCCAACAATTTCAAACAATCTTTCAACATTTAAACTCGTCAAATATGGACATAATCGTAAAAATACACAAACTTGTGGTTTGTCTAAAAACAAGTAGTAAATCCCTTTACTTTTGGTGGATCTTGTGTGTAAATAATCCGTTTTAGTGAAAACCCCGTTTCTAGAGAAAACTTGTCTTTACAGCTTCTAGTCACATTTGACAAAACTAGTTTCTTGTCGGATCTTTTCATTTCACAAGTGCTTACACACTTGTGGTTTGTAAAATCATGTTTATTAGTACAAGATCTATCCTTTAGAAAATACGATTCTTTTAAAGTGTGGTCCTTCAAAGATACCACTTGCAGATACGTAGATCCGCTAGTTTTAAACACCTTTGTACAAGTTAAGTCACTTTTACACATGTAAAATATTTTTACACATGTAAAATATTTTTACACAAGTTTATGCTTTAAGTGTGGTAGAGTTTCACCTTTAACCCTTGTATTTAGTCAAAAACGAGCTTATGTGAAGATACATGATCTTACAAAGTCGGGTTAAAAGATGTTCCGAGCTACCACATCATAGATCGGGTCTCAATAATCACATATTTCAAGCCCTACGACTTTTACACAAGTTATATGTCATTAACCACCATTTTAGTGTTTTTACTAGACTTTAAAGCTTCAAAATGTAAGTTATCGATATTTAACCGACAATATTCCTTTTAACCACCTTAGATAAGCTTAAAAACAAGTTTTAAGTGTTATACCTCTAGCTCAAGGCTAGGGAAGAATCTTGACGAAAAAGAGGTGGATAAAAGCTAACGGTAGAGGTCCTTCGCGTTCCGAGCGCACCAAAGCTCCTAATACGCGACCCGTGAAGCTTGAATGATCTTGGAATGGGGTGAACAAGAACCGAAAATGGGTGGGTGTTTGTAAGGGGGTTCGGCCGAGAGTGGTATGGGGAGGGAGAGAGGTGTGTTGGTGAGTGGTGTTTAGTGAAAGGTTATGTTATGTAATCTCATGTATTTATAGGCCAAACTCATGTGCTAATATCCAATGGTCAATGTGTCTTCAAGATATTATACAATTCTAGATTATGGAAATCAAACTTGTACAAACATGTCCCCCATACAAGGGGACGGTTAGGGAATGGGGGGGGGGGGTTAGTTTGATCTTAACTAGTTTAGTTAGGTGGTTAGTTTAGGTTAAGAAGGTTAACTAAGTATTTAACTTAGTTAGTTGTCTGTTATGTGTTATGACGGGTGTTAGGGTAATCAGAGACCCTAACTGGCTCAGAAAAATATTTTTAGTGAAAATAGTAATATTTTCATGTTCCGGGTAAAGTCCGGGTGTCCGGTTGGATAGTAATTCGTTAAAGCGTTACAAAAGGTTTAAAGTGTCGTTATTAACATTTTTAGTGACACAATTTATTTTCCCGACACTTTAGAAAGTGTCTAGTGTTATTTTCCCATAATTTGGCACTTTACTAGTCAGCTAGAAGCTGGATTAATTATTAAAGTGCTGTGTTTGGTACTTAAAGTACGTTTTTGGCACATCCGAATCAGTGTATCTTATCCCTAGAGACGCGGTACCACAACCCTTATATCCTACACTCACTACCAGTGTAGCCAAAATATTTGAGGCTCTTAACAGGCCTTAGAGGCAGTGTCTGCCTGATGCTGGTCATATCAGCATGTTCACTGTGTATCCGTTTAGTGCTACTGTGCTTTTTGTGCATCATGTTTGTCACTAGGGTGCCGTATGTAAATAATGTAGTGACAGCATATAAAGTATGATGCAAGTAAGTGCATGTATCAGTATGCAGGTAGCAGTTTATCAGCTAGTTTCAAACAAGCACAGTAATTAAGCAGTAATTAATCATTAATTAAGTTGTACGGATACCTGGTTTAGTGCGGGTTGTCACAAATATAACCAGTTTAATGCAACAAACACTCCGGAATAGTGACATAGACTTAACATACCTTAAATAACCTTTAAATAACTTAGAAATAAGTTTTGAAGGCTTTGGTATGGCAAAAACAAGTTAATTCGCTTACAGGGACTAAACTTGACTAACTGCGAAAGTATGCCAATTTGAAATAGGCTTAGAAATAAGTTTCGAACATTCCGGAACATGACCATAAGTTAAACACACCTTAAATATCCTTTATATAGCTTAGAAATAGGCTTTGAGGGGTTCGGTGTGCTAAAATAAACTTTTGGCTCATTCAGGGACTAAAAGTGTCAAAAAGTGCACAAGTTTGCATTTTCGCGCATAACTTACGTTCTGAATACATCCGGACATCCAAAAATTTATGTAAGCACTAAAACATTTTATTTTAGTGTTTGGCATAAGAAAAATCCATTCGTCACGTCATTTGGATCGTTTTTCGCGCTTGTGCGCATTCCGTCGTAATTAAGCGAACATCGCGTTCGTACGGACAAACGAACCAACATCCGACATATTTTTGAACATGTTTCATGTCCACAATGTTTAGGCATCATTTTAGGGCCTTAAAGTTGGCTTTACGGGCCTTAGAAGTGTCGGAAATGGCCTTAAACACGTGCAGGGACTGAAACTGTCAAAAGTGAAACATGTTTGCTTATCAGACATCCCAGGCGGCCCGCCTGAGACTTATCTGATCCTGACGCGGGCCGCGTCCGACTTCCTGATCAGATTCAATGATTTTAACAGCAGGTTGCAGCTGTTTGTTTCACCACCACACAATCCCAATTGTCTAGTCAGCTGATAAGGATCAAATTTTAGTCACCATAAGGTCCCGACACTTGTACGGGTGGGATTAAGGCACGTTTTCCATGAAACGATCTTAACGGTGGACCTTTTACTATAAATACCCCACCCCCCATGCTTCAAAATCACAAGAATTTTGATTTGAGAAACTCTAAGTTGAAACCTTTGTTTCATACCTGAGATTTTTGAATCGAGATTAGCATTCGGGGACCCTTCGTAAGTATTCTTTCGTTCTTTTCCTTATTTTATTGCTTTTCGAGTCAGAAAGTCAAACTTTGTTTGACTTTCAGCGTTGACCAGCTTATGGTCAATGCGAAGTTCGTTTGAACTTCGCAACGTGATTGTAATCACGATGGTTATAGTCCTTGGGACTATGCCTACTGATTACCACGTTGTCTAGGGTCGTAGGGTAAGCGATCTAATAAATCGCTTATACCTTCGAACCCGACCCAGTTTGGTCGATCATTAGGATCCGACCAAATACATTAGGTGACCCTAGTATAGGGCATAACCTTCCGAGGTTATACCTTATGGTCACATCGTTTAAGTAGTTGTATGATAGGTAGTTTATATGCCTTAGGTAAATTACCAGAATACCCTTTTCATGTATAATTGGTAATTAAGCATATGTAACCTAAACTTTTGTCACATAACTGATTATGTAACATGTTTAGGCATATAACACTTGTCATAGGACTAGTTAGACAGTCCGAACGCGTTTTACGCGAACGACGCGTTAAAGTAGCATAAGCTACCTAAACGGGTCGTAATGGGTCGTAAGCACTTATGTTAGGTTTCATTTAGTATGTAGGCTTTGTTAAACCAAATGACACGAGTCTCTACACTCGTTTGGTTTACGAAACCTCATTCTATCCGATCTTCCGATTTAGGTCCGGTTTATTAACATAGTTACCCATATTAGGTGCCGTTTGATTCCGTGATCTATATCATTGTTTGGTTATCACTCCAGGACTACTGAGTAATATCAAGTGAGTACATAGAACCCCCTCTTTTAAATGTTTTCAAGGTGTTTATGTGAGTACATAGACCCCTCTTTTACTGTTTTCCAAACTGTTTTGGGGTGGAACACATGTGCCTACTTGTTACTTTCGTGCTTTCCTGTTTTCACATCATATACTTGTTATGTTCATTAGTACACTATTAGTACATTGTTTTACATTACATTTCTGCCATGTATGTTGACTGATAACATGCTAGCACATTGATTTACATGACTTTTCTGCTTTGTATGTTAACTTAGCATACTTAGTATATTATTTGATATTGCATCTCTGTTGCATATGTTCCAGTAACATATGGACACATTGTTTTACAGCTCTACCTTGTATGTTTACTCTAGCATACTAGGTACATTATCTTCATAAAACATGCTTACATTTTGGTATGACATTTGGTTTGTTTAAATGAGACAATGTACATTCATTAACACCGATCATGCCGCTCGGTAGTAAGTAGCGGTACCATAGGACTTGACAAATCCCATTCCTGAAATCTTGGGTTTGTTTGGACGTAAGGAATGACCGAATCCGAATACATATTCTTTTGATAACTCACTTTTACATAGTTATCCGGCTGTCTCAAGGCTTGAATGTATGAATTTTCACAATACCGCATAAATGTCTATATCAGTATAGCATGCATATATTACACAAAACATAACTTTGATTTAAACTATGTTTTACTTCAATACCTTGTTTTTGTGCATTTTACTTATGGTTTAAGTAGTCTTAATTTTACTTACCATACATAACATTTGTTACACATTACTTGACTACTTTTGGACTATCAACATTTGACATGATTTATACAAGGACTTTTGACAATTGGTTTAAACATAGATATCTTACATTGTTTGGTTCGGTTTGGTTTGGTTTGAGTAATTGATTAAGTAACGAGGCGTGTGTAATATGATACAAGCATGGTGGATACGCTGCTGGTACTTCCTATATATAAGTGTTTGTATAGTATTACATATCGTAGCATTATTTGAATCATTTCAATTTGAGACATATAACATTTTATACAAATAACATACTTTTCACAAGACATTGTTTTACAAAACAACTTATCTTTTACAAACTCATTTTACTTGGTTATTCATTTAACCATACATTATCCTCTTACTTATACTTATTATCTGATCTTATTGCTTTTCAAATGATTTACAAAACAAAGCAAATTACAAGGTTCATGACTGAACATTTTCTTAAACAATAAGTCATGAATCCTATTTTCATAAACCTATGTATCTCACAGGCATTTTTATGCTGACGTACCTATTTTCACATGTGTTTTCAGGAGATGATGCATAGGACTTATCAAGATACACATAGGTGGACTTGTGCCTTAGTGACTTAAAACGAGACAAGAATTAGTTAATTTATGTTATGTACTCTTTATTTCTTGTTTAAAGACAATGTAACTCGCTTGTTTGATGATTAAAAAGAAACTTTAATTTCCATGGTTGTGAAACATTAATTCTGTTACAACACTCCCCGATGTTTCCGCCACGTTTTGTATGTTCTACGTGGTCGGGGTGTGACAGAAAAGATGGTATCAGAGCCCATGGTTATAGGGAATTAGGTTATTAGTAGTACTTTGACCTAGTCTATAACCTTTCTTAGGACCCCTAACGCGAGTTTACTTGAGTTTAGTCATAAAACAATACTGTCACCTATCCTTAGGCGACAACTACAACAAGAACATAAATTTCAAAACCGCTTTGAAAACTAATCATCTGTTCTAGGGTGATTGATTGCTAGGTTTTGAACCCTCTATTGTAAGGTTTTGAACCCTCTGTTATATGGTTTTGAACCCCTTTGGACTTTCAAAATCTCGTCAAGGTTTTGGGTTTTAAATAATGTGAACACGTGCAAACTGGAAGGGTGAATGCCTGTATTCTGGGTTTTCTGTCTAGGCAAGCACTTCGTATACATCTCATCAGACGCGAGACCAGTTGTGCTTACCTGGGAATTCTTGGGATGAGTGTTCACTTATAAGCGAGCATGTCTTCGCGATACATTATTTTTGACCCATTTACTTTGATTTGTCATCATCTCATTTGTTTGCCTTGGGTAACAAACAAATGATCACAATTTTCATTCGTTACCATTCTGTATTGATTATCCAATAACCTTTCACTCGTTTCTTCCTATGTCTTTCATTTTCTTCTAGAATGTCTATTCCTCTCAGCACTGGTCAAATGTCCGAGCGAACAGCCAAGTTTGTCCAGCAAATAGGCGAAGTGATTCAGAAGACTGTGGATCTAGGCATTGCCATGGCTCGTCTTAACAATGAAGCCTCTCGTCTCGACAATGAAGCCACTCAAGAGCCACCAAAGGAAGTAGAAGTCAAGCCAACACCAAAATCAAGGAAGCGTAAGGCTTCAAGGAAACCCGCAGTGGTTACACCTAATCAAGCGGGACCTAGCCAAGTGGCAAAGCCACCAGCTAGGAAGCCGTACTTAGGAACTGCTCCTAGGTGCAAGCGATGTAACGGACATCATTCAAACCTCATACCCTGCTTCAAATGTACCTACTGTGGACGGCGGGGACATTTGATTAACACATGCCGCTTTGCTATCCAGAACAAAGTTGTTGCAAATCTTGCTGCTACCCAACTCCAAGTCAACCTTACTCAAGCTCGCTTTCCGCCTGGATCGTGCTACAACTGTGGCGATACTAGCCATTTCAGGAATAAATGCCCAAAGCTTGCTAATGCAAATCCAACCCTTGGATGAGCATTCGGCTGAACAAAGGATGTTGCTGTCTTATGCCTTTGTTTCTTTTGTTTTCGTGTATTGTGAAACAATATGTCTCGTTCATAAATAAAAGTTGTTGTTCGCAATTATGATATACAAGTATAATTACAAGTGTTTATGGCATTTCCCTATAATACCTGTATTAAGGAACTATGTTCCTTACAAACTACTCTTGTGATTTCTTTCTTTCAAATGATCGCTCATGATTCCCTCGAAAATTTTAAGTACTCGTTTCACTCTAAGAAACAAAGTACAGAAAATAAAGTGAAATTATGAGTAATCGTGCTTTTTACACATCTGTGCCATTAAATCCTTGGTTAGATAACTAAGGGTATTTCCAAATCTCATACCCATTATGTTTTGATTTTTCAACATATACAGTACAAGTATTTCAAAAACAATCTTCATGATCTCAAAACATTTCATATAGTTTGAAAACATTTTTTTTTTAAATGCATTGTCTATGTTATTACAAAAACATTGGCCATGTTATCAAAACCAACCTTCATAATTTCAAAAATGTTTCATATAGTCTGAAGACAATATTAACACAGTACATTTTCTTATCAAGTGCATGATTTCGAAAAGCATCATTCATGTTTTTCAAAAACCTTATACATAATTTCAAAATTCATCTTGCATGATTTTAAAACATTTTTATAAATATACCTACCTAGTACACCTACTTTATTTCAAAAGTATTATATATAAGGTTTCAAAAACGTTAAACACATTTTTCTTAAAAGAATCCCATGTATAGTTTTCAAAAATATTTTCCACATACATTGACTTAACCTTCAAATTCTGCTTCATATGTCGCCTTCACATATCAAGCATCTCAACTTCATAAACATTTTACTTCATGTTTTGACATAAGCACGTCCAGTGCAAGGTTTCAAAACATCTTTAACTTCTAAAAATCCATATGGGATCTTTTTATCTTCACATTTAGATCCTTGTGGATGATCATCATTCAAATCAGAGTCCTTAATTGGATTCCTGATGTACCTAAATTCGAACATTTCGGTTCTTTATAATCGAAATCGAACTTCTCTTTTAAAAATCTTTCTATCTTTATAGATAGATTCTTGTAATTGTTTAAAGTGCCAAATGAAATCCACGAGATGGATTCCTAGTGTGCTTTAAATACATGTGCTCTGTTGGCAGAACAAATTTCTAGTTAAACAATTATGTGACTATGTGTTTATATAATTTTTGTTTTCTTTTATGCATTTTTGTGTTTTTAATACTCTGGATATTCGTTATCCAAATCCTCGCAGGATCTTTCATATCTCCATATGAGGGATTCGTAGCAGGATATTTAAAAGGTACTACCTTCAATCCTTAATGGGCTTCTATGTAATAGTTAAGACCCTTGGATTATATAAGTACCGCTCCATGTTTCATAAGAGATCCTTTTAGTGGTCTAGTCTAAAAGATTGATTCACAATTTGGTTAAAGAACGACATCTAGTGATGTAGCTGAACAGACTCCTTGATAGTCTATTTAGATCATTTATTGATTTAATTATAGGACTCTATGGCGGTCTAGTCACACTCATCACAGGATTGTTCATTTGGTTTTCCCCTACACATTATAAAATAGACTGTGTGAACTGTGCAAGGAATTGTCTGATTATATACGCGTACATAATTATGAAATTTAGTGCACAGAAACCCGGTAAGATTTGTTATGTGTAAGAACCGATGGTGACAACAATAACAAAATGAGAACGATGTAATGGAGGTATGGTGGACGCACCAATGGCGCTTCATATACTTGTATATAAGTGTCCCTCTTACATTGCAAGCATAATGTTATTAAGGTTACTAGAAGTTCAGAACCCTAACCAATATTGTTCGATCTTTTCAACTTCATGTTTTCAAGCTCTCACGAGTTTCCTCTAAATAAATTTCGAGACGAAATTTCCTAAAGTAGGGGAGACTGTAACACCTGTGCCTCCACGGCCATCAAACAAATACCGAACCAATGAAATATTATATTTCATACTTGGGATTTGTAAAAAAATATGTGTATCATTTGCACATATCAATTCTTGTTCGATTCCAAACTCTAAATCGCTCTCTGGAAGGTTATACGTGCACCGATGCGTAAATATAACCAGTTTAATGCAACAAACACTCCGGAATAGTGAGATAGACTTAACATACCTTAAATAACCTTTAAATAACTTAGAAATAAGTTTTGAAGGCTTTGGAATGGCAAAAACAAGTTAATTCGCTTACAGGGACTAAACTTGACAAACTGCGAAAGTATGCCAATTTGAACTGTAACGAACATTCCGGAACATGACCATAAGTTAAACACACCTTAAATATCCTTTATATAGCTTAGAAATAGGCTTTGAGGGGTTCGGTGTGCTAAAATAAACTTTTGGCTCATTCAGGGACTAAAAGTGTCAAAAAGTGCACAAGTTTGCATTTTCGCGCATAACTTACGTTCTGAATACATCCGGACATCCAAAAATTTATGTAAGCACTAAAACATTTTATTTTAGTGTTTGGCATAAGAAAAATCCATTCGTCACGTCATTTGGATCGTTTTTCGCGCTTGTGCGCATTCCGTCGTAATTAAGCGAACATCGCGTTCGTACGGACAAACGAACCAACATCCGACATATTTTTGAACATGTTTCATGTCCACAATGTTTAGGCATCATTTTAGGGCCTTAAAGTTGGCTTTACGGGCCTTAGAAGTGTCGGAAATGGCCTTAAACACGTGCAGGGACTGAAACTATCAAAACTGAAACATGTTTGCTTATCAGACATCCCAGGCGGCCCGCCTGAGACTTATCTGATCCTGACGCGGGCCGCGTCCGACTTCCTGACCAGATTCAATGATTTTAACAGCAGGTTGCAGCTGTTTGTTTCACCACCACACAATCCCAATTGTCTAGTCAGCTGATAAGGATCAAATTTTAGTCACCATAAGGTCCCGACACTTGTACGGGTGGGATTAAGGCACGTTTTCCATGAAACGATCTTAACGGTGGACCTTTTACTATAAATACCCCACCCCCCATGCTTCAAAATCACAAGAATTTTGATTTGAGAAACTCTAAGTTGAAACCTTTGTTTCATACCTGAGATTTTTGAATCGAGATTAGCATTCGGGGACCCTTCGTAAGTATTCTTTCGTTCTTTTCCTTATTTTATTGCTTTTCGAGTCAGAAAGTCAAACTTTGTTTGACTTTCAGCGTTGACCAGCTTATGGTCAATGCGAAGTTCGTTTGAACTTCGCAACGTGATTGTAATCACGATGGTTATAGTCCTTGGGACTATGCCTACTGATTACCACGTTGTCTAGGGTCGTAGGGTAAGCGATCTAATAAATCGCTTATACCTTCGAACCCGACCCAGTTTGGTCGATCATTAGGATCCGACCAAATACATTAGGTGACCCTAGTATAGGGCATAACCTTCCGAGGTTATACCTTATGGTCACATCGTTTAAGTAGTTGTATGATAGGTAGTTTATATGCCTTAGGTAAATTACCAGAATACCCTTTTCATGTATAATTGGTAATTAAGCATATGTAACCTAAACTTTTGTCACATAACTGATTATGTAACATGTTTAGGCATATAACACTTGTCATAGGACTAGTTAGACAGTCCGAACGCGTTTTACGCGAACGACGCGTTAAAGTAGCATAAGCTACCTAAACGGGTCGTAATGGGTCGTAAGCACTTATGTTAGGTTTCATTTAGTATGTAGGCTTTGTTAAACCAAATGACACGAGTCTCTACACTCGTTTGGTTTACGAAACCTCATTCTATCCGATCTTCCGATTTAGGTCCGGTTTATTAACTACTGATTTACATGACTTTTCTGCTTTGTATGTTAACTTAGCATACTTAGTACATTATTTGATATTGCATCTCTGTTGCATATGTTCCAGTAACATATGGACACATTGTTTTACAGCTCTACCTTGTATGTTTACTCTAGCATACTAGGTACATTATCTTCATAAAACATGCTTACATTTTGGTATGACATTTGGTTTGTTTAAATGAGACAATGTACATTCATTAACACCGATCATGCCACTCGGTAGTAAGTAGTGGTACCATAGGACTTGACAAATCCCATTCCTGAAATCTCGGGTTTGTTTGGACGTAAGGAATGACCGAATCCGAATACATATTCTTTTGATAACTCACTTTTACATAGTTATCCGGCTGTCTCAAGGCTTGAATGTATGAATTTTCACAATACCGCATAAATGTCTATATCAGTATAGCATGCATATAGTACACAAAACATAACTTTGATTTAAACTATGTTTTACTTCAATACCTTGTTTTTGTGCATTTTACTTATGGTTTAAGTAGTCTTAATTTTACTTACCATACATAACATTTGTTACACATTACTTGACTACTTTTGGACTATCAACATTTGACATGATTTATACAAGGACTTTTGACAATTGGTTTAAACATAGATATCTTACATTGTTTGGTTTGGTTTGGTTTGAGTAATTGATTAAGTAACGAGGCGTGTGTAATATGATACAAGCATGGTGGATACGCTGCTGGTACTTCCTATATATAAGTGTTTGTATAGTATTACATATCGTAGCGTTATTTGAATCATTTCAATTTGAGACATATAACATTTTATACAAATAACATACTTTTCACAAGACATTGTTTTACAAAACAACTTATCTTTTACAAACTCATTTTACTTGGTTATTCATTTAACCATACATTATCCTCTTACTTATACTTATTATCTGATCTTATTGCTTTTCAAATGATTTACAAAACAAAGCAAATTACAAGGTTCATGACTGAACATTTTCTTAAACAATAAGTCATGAATCCTATTTTCATAAACCTATGTATCTCACAGGCATTTTTATGCTGACGTACCTATTTTCACATGTGTTTTCAGGAGATGATGCATAGGACTTATCAAGATACACATAGGCGGAATTGTGCCTTAGTGACTTAAAACGAGACAAGAATTAGTTAATTTATGTTATGTACTCTTTATTTCTTGTTTAAAGACAATGTAACTCGCTTGTTTGATGATTAAAAAGAAACTTTAATTTCCATGGTTGTGAAACATTAATTCTGTTACAACACTCCCCGATGTTTCCGCCACGTTTTGTATGTTCTACGTGGTCGGGGTGTGACAATAACTCTTGCTGAGAATTAACGAACTTCTTACTTAACTAGCTGTGAGGATCCAACTACTATTACACGACTGATCGATGATCGAGTGTCATTAGCTGTGAATTCAGGAAGAAAGTATACCGGGGAAATTGTGGGACAATAACTTGTTTTTAGACGTACACAAAAATGGTGTTTCCTACACGATGCACAAAACAATTTTACACATAATACGAAACTCTGAGAATCTAGAAAGCATGTACTTAGAACCTTTGGGAACCCAGGTCCAAACTCGTAAAGGTTGCTTAGGAACCACACCTGTTAACTCAAGCAAACACCATTATCCTGACATACATGCTATTTCAGTTAACAAAACAGAGAGTACTTAAAATTTCTTTTGTTGAAATCTTCACTTTTGCTTCTTGCGAGTAGATGTTTGCATCTCTACTCCCCTTGCTGGTAGTTGCATCGCGTTGATTTTCTTCACTGAGAATGAACGCCCATTTGCTTCGAATACTTGGTCATTTCTTCATTTTAGCAAATACTCATTGTTTCAATACTTGAAAACTCATATGTTACGAATGCACTATTTGCTACGCATGCGGTTTCATTTCAAACACTTCATTGAAGTTCAAATATTATGTCGCTAAATCTAATTACTGATTTGTGATTCGAATGACCTACATTATTGTAATTATTGGCTGTTTTGCTATTAAGTCAACACACTTTCTCGAAACTTCTTTTATTTCAAGTTACATTCATGGTTTATCTTTGTGACCATGCCGAGATTCCATTGTTGATACATACGTTTATTGTCAGGCTACGCGGAAACCAGGTTCAATGGCTTGAACTTATCCATTTCGCATATTCGATTTGAGACGCCATATGATCTATGGAGAGCATCATATTCAAATATTCTTGCAAAGGTTCTTTTGTTTCGAGTCATAGTAGACTTGATTGGTCTATAACTCCACCAAATCGTTCGTTGGTTTCGATACCTTACGATGATACTTTCACGAAATTGAAGCTTGCGCTAATTTGGTTACTCACTTCATACAAAGATTTAATTATTTATTTACTGATTTGCTCTAAATCCGTCTTGTTTATCATGATTAAAGCGGTCTCAACACAGTTGTGTGTTAAGGCAATGGTACATAGATTCATTTCATAGCACAATGTACCTCCAAACGAATCTTTCATTATCGATCGAATGCCTTGCGGTACTTAATACTTTTTCATCTTCGATCAAAAAAACAGTGGCTCTTTGATGTTCCGTATTTAACTGAAAACTTTATGACATTGTGCAAATCAAATCTTCAGATCATTTTTGTGCTAATAATGGTCAACTGTTTCACACTTTATGACATTGTGCAAATCAAATCTTCAGATCAAAAAAACAGTGGCTCTTTGATGTTTCAGATCATTTTTGTGCTAATCATGGTCAACTTTCAGGCACGGTGAACTTATTCAGTCAACACTATTATTGAATCTTGTCATTATGACACCTTGTGGTGTCATTAGCTTGTGCTAATCATGGTCAACTGTTTCACACAAAACTACATATACTTTTGTTTGACTTGTCATTTAAACATTTCTGATGCAACTACGAATTGAAACAATGATACACCAGATTCGCTTGTACTTCATTCGGTGTATTTTCACAATTCAAGAATGGCAACACACTAATCCTTACCATTTATTTATTCGAAAGTAGACAGATCATTTTCATATTCAAGTTGTTGATTAGAATTCATGTAGCGGATGCTATGGTTTGTGAAAAACTCGTTTGCATATTGTGACCGATTGTTTGAGAATCCATCAGTCGAAACTCCTTTGTTGCACCCCTGTTAACTAAGTTACACTAGATTCTACCTCTATATATCTCGTGTCCTTTGACATCAAATGTTTAAAGCACATACCTTTTAACCATTAGATTCATGTTGTTGTAATATATTCTTGGATTCACCTGATGTGAATAAGGTTTGATTCGGTTTTGTGATTACCTATCCCAATATTATCCATACACATACACGCATAATGTAACCCTAAGGAGGTAAGGTAGTATAAATTTCTAGGACGAAATTTTCGTAACAGGGGGAGAATGTGACAACTGCCAAATTTACATGCATCCGTACCATTAATTAATCTTGATTAGTGCTTAATGATTGTGCTGAATTATACTTAACTGCTTTCTGATTACTGCATCATACTTACATGTGCATCACATGTTGCATAATGACACATCATTATTACATACAAACTTTATTGTCATACATGATGCACAAAGCACGGTTAGCACAGTTAACGGATAAGACAGAAAAATGCTGACGGGGTTCAGTACATAGATAGACGTTGTTTTGAGACACAGTATGAGCCGGAAATCAAGTACTACATTAGTATGGTGTGTAGGGAAGTAAGGACCACAAAACTGCTTTTCTAGGTGATAGTTTGAGTGCCGGAAAGTGCCCAAAACCCACATCAAGTGCAGAATTCTGCATATTTCAGCAAAATTAAGCTTTTTAACAAGCTAGTAATGTGCAAATTATGGCAAAATGGTCCTGAATGCTTTCCTAAGGGCCGGGAATTAAAAGTGTCACAAAAGGTAACATAAAGATCACTAAACGGAATAGCTTGACACTTTAACGAACCGGTATCTAACCGAACCACCGGACATTACCCGGAGCACCAAAATATTGCTAGAAGCATTGTTTCACTATTTCTTGGCTAGTTATGGTTCCCAAACACCCTAACACACTATATAATGCATCATACGCCCAAACACTAAACATTATACTTAGACATCCTAACTAATTACTTAACTAAACATCAAGGTTACATTTACCCCCCCCCCCCCTTCCTCATAACTTACGGTCACAAGAAGTGGCCCCACCCTCAAGATTTGAATAATCTTCCTAAATCTCAATTAATCTTTTTTGGATATGCATAAGATCATGATGGTACTATTGAAGACACAAGAACCATTGGTCAATAGAGTTGAAGAGATTATATAATGGATCATTAGTTCATCTTCTTGACACCACCACTCTCTTCTCCTCTCTCCCTCTCCTCTCAGCCGAACATAGTGCCACCACCACCACCATTTTTCATCAATCATCCAACCATTCCAAGGTCACTACTTGATGTAAGAAGGTGTCTAACGAAGTGTGAAGCTTGTGGATCTTCAAAGACCTCTTTGGATTGCTTTTATCCATCACTCTTGTCATCACCAACACATTGTGTTCTTCCCTAGCTTAAAGCTAGTAGTAAGAATCTCATAACCTTTGTTACTTCCAATTTTGATTGGTTAAAAGATGATATTCATTGATTATCTTGATGAACATTAAAAGATATGAACATAAAACTCTAACATAAGCTTGATATATGATGATATATTGGTGAAATAATGTTGTTTAGTGTATGCATAATGCTTGCTTATTGTTTTCTTGAGAATATGATGTTGATCATCACATGGAGCTTGCTAGATTATGATTAAACACGTGATCTAGCAAGTGAGAGGATGATTATGTGACAACATAAGATAATCATCTTCTTGTGTAAACATGAACTTGATGAATAAAATGATTTCTTATAAAATAATAAACAAAGTAAGCTAGTAATCCTATGAATCTAAGATTTATGGATGGTTTTCCAAAAGAACCAAGTTTAAAATATGATTTTTAGAAGATCTTGGTTTTTACTTAAATATACACTAGTTTTAGTGGTAAAACAAGTGTATAAACACTTATGAAACAAGAAGATCTCACAAAGAAACATTTTTGTAAAATATGTTTACAAGTTGTAAACACCTAAATTCTTTAAGAATGAGATTTTTAACGAAGTAAACACACTTTGAGGGGTAACTAAACCTACTAAAAACACTACCAAGTTACCACAAGTTTTTGTGAAAGATCAAGTTCATGTTGTTATGTAAATTGTGTAGTTTTTACACTTGGTAAGTATAAGTTGTTTAGGGATTGATTGTTGATTGTTTGGAATGATTTTTGAAAAGAAAATGATATGCTTTCATAGCATGGACACCTCTATTTTCAAGGGAAACTATGGCAAAATTTTCTAAAAATATAAACACTTAAAGAAATATTTTCTAACAAATATTTACTAGTGTATTTTAACTAGGGTTTTCAAAATAAACTTTGCCATAATTTTTGTAACAAAAATACAAGTATTGGAGGTTGGTTTTTATAAATAAAAATGGATAAATATGTATTTAGAATATATATTTACATTAAAGACACTTGGGTGAATATTTGTATACTTGGTGAAATAGTTATATTATTTTAGGGTAAAATAATATAACTTAACAAAATACCATGAAATTTACAATCCAAAATAATACCAAGAACATCAAGGAATAAATATATAAGTTACACACTTGATATTGTGGAACCGAACGATAGAACGTAACTTACAAAATATTCCGGAAAATACCGTTACAAATATATTTTTGGTAAATATTATTTTGGATACAAGAAATGAAAATATGATTTTTGTAAATATTACAAAGTTGTATCATATTTTTTACAAGGAGAAAATATATTATTTTTGGAAGTAAAAATATATTTTCTTAGTATATTTAGAAGATATATGATTTTTGGGAAAAATATATATTTTCTTGGAATACATTATTCTTGACAAATAACTTATATATATATTTTCTAAAATGGGACTTGAATATATATTATTTTGAGAATACGAATACGAGGATACGAAAATGCATGTATGAGATACCCCCATCCTTGGGAAGGAAATACGAAGTTAAATACTTGAGAAGTAATAATACAGAAATATTGTTTAAACAATTATTCCAAAACTAAATATAATTTAAGTTGAAATATTAATTATTTTTGAGAAATAAATATACAACTTGGAATAACGTTAGAAACGTAACTCCAAAACATTAATACTAAGCAAAGGCACGACCCGTTCGTCTAATAGACCCTAGCACGTTGTAGGTAGTCGGGTTTGCTGAAGAGATTTTGGGTTACGATTCTGAAGACGCAATACTGTGAGTTCATGTCCCCCTTTTATTTTAACTGTTTTCAGTTTTATACTTCGGGGGTGAAATACATGTTACAGTTATTACAAACGTTTTATACATGGTATGGTTAGCTAAGGAGGGTTACTGCTAGATCATGTGAATGGGTAGGGCGATTAAGGCCATCAATCCTCATTGTAGGACCGAGGGGCATGAGTGATAGATCTATTTGGGTGTAGCGAGCCCCACCCCTAAGTCCGCTGAGTGGACCATGTGGTGACTATGTCTTACAGCCGGAGGCCCGGTGCGAAATCTGCTAGGTTTGAGTCTTCATGCATCACTTTACACATACCGTTGGCTTTGCAACCCAGTGGTGATCTCTTTTTCCTTATTGCTACATACCAGGGACTTACATACATACTTACAACGTTTTCAAAGGTTTATACATACACAAACGAACACATGAACTCGCTCAACTTTTGTTGATATTTTTAAACTACATGTATTTCAGGGAATTTATAAGTGGATCTGGCAGGCGTTGCAAGTTTTTATGCTACGTTAAGAATAAAGATGTCATCCATGGTCTTTGAGTTTGGTTAGTGTGTCTTATTCCTGGACGAGACACGTCTTCCAAACCTTGGTGTTATTCAATATCTTTTGAAGAGTCCTTAATGAACTCATACAAATTTGTACGGTTTGCAAAAACTTGAATTTGAAGTCTGCGTTTTTAAACAATGTTGTTATGTTTTAAAATTATTTAATGGATGACAAACCTATGGCTTTATCATATAGTTGATGTTATGATTGAATGCAATGATATTAAGAAAGTCACACCATAATCACGCTTCCGCAAAAGTCAGGGTGTGACAGTTCTAGCATCAATACTAGTTTAATATCATAAAAACATTACTTCTAGTTAAATTTTGATGTCCCAGTTATTGTCCGGTTGTTCGGTTTGTTACGGTTCGTTAAAGTGTTGAATTGCGCAGTTTCACTAGGTATAAAGCACTTTTTATGGCAGTTTTGATTCCTGATACTTTGTAAGTTATTTTGGACAATAAAACATAAATTTTGCATGATATTATTGTGTTGAAAGCTGAATTAATGCTGAATTATGCTGAATTATGCTGAATTCCGCATTTAAAGTGAGTTTCGGGTGATTTTTAGTGCATAGTTTAGCTTCCGGAAAGTTTATATGTTAACCCTTGTATCCAGACTTGGGTTTTAATGTATTTTAGACGTTGGACCTACTCCTAGGCCCTAATTCTATTATCTGACTGCTTCCTGCAGAACTGCTAACACAGTGTGTCTTACCGGTGAGTTTACTAGTCTTTCTGACGCAACGCTAAAAGTAATGCATAAAGCAATATTTGAAGTATGAAACGTGCATGAATTCACAAGTGTAGCATGTAATCAGACACTGTTGACCTTTGAGCACACAATTGTAGATAATAAATAATCATTAAACTGTACGGAAATTACCGGTTTTGTGCCAGTTGTCACAGTCTCCCCCCGTTAAAAGAATTTCGTCCCGAAATTCAAGCTGAGTTATTTCCCGCAAGAGCTTTCTTGAACAGATGGGGGGTACTTGGCTTTGAATCGGTCTTCATGTTCCCACGTGTACTTGGGTCCGTGCTTAGAGTTCCTACGTACTTTGACAAGTTTAACACTACTCCTCTGAGTCTTGTTGACCTTCCAATCTGTAACCTCAATGGGTTCTTCGGTAAACCGGAGTGTGTCATCGATATGAACCTCATCCACAGGGATGATCACTGCTTCTTGGGTTGGACTCTTCTTGAGGTTGGACACATGAAACGTATCATGTACTCCATTAAGTTCATCTAGTAATTCCAACTTATACGCCACGGTACCAATCTTTTCCAAGATCTTGAATGGTCCGATGTATCGTGGATTCAGCTTTCCATGTTTTTCGAATCTTACTACACCCTTCCAAGGTGAGACCTTCAACAAAACTCTGTCTCCCACCTCGAATTCTAAGGGTTTTTGTCTTCGATCTGCGTAGCTCTTTTGTCGATCTCGAGCCGCCTTAATGCGCTCTCAGATCTGCATAATCTTATCGTTCATTTCTTGAACAAGTTCAGGACCAACCATACGTTTGTCTCCAGCGTCTGCCCAACATAACGGCGAGCGGCACTTATGGCCATATAGAGCTTTGAACGGTGCGGCTTTTATACTCGTATGGTAGCTGTTATTATAGGAAAACTCAACTAAAGGTAGGTGAGTATACCAGCTGCTGCCTAGAACCATAACACATGCACGAAGCATATCTTCCAGTGTTTGTATGGTCCGTTCGCTCTGGTCGTCTGTTTGCAGATGGAAGGCCGTGCTTAGATCTAGCTGAGATCCAATGGCCTCCTGGAAGAATTGCCAGATCCTTGAAACAAAACGTCCATCTCTATCTGAAATAATCGAGATAGGCACTCCATGACGTGCCACAATTTCCTTCAGGTACAGCTCGGCAAGCTTTCCAATGCTATCCTTTTCTCGGATCGGTAGGAAATGCGCAGACTTCGTTAATCGATTAACTATCACCTATATCATATCATGCCCTCTAGGGGTCCTGGGTAATTTCGTTATGAACTCCATCGAAATTTGCTCCCACTTCCACATGGGTATCTCGGGCTGCTGCAGTAGACCAGACGGTTTCTGATATTCGGCCTTAACCTTAGCACAGGTTAGGCACTTCCCAACATAAACAACAACGTCGCTCTTGAATCTTGGCCACCAATAATATTCCTTTAAGTCTTGATACATCTTGTCCGATCCTGGGTGGATCGAGTATCTCGACTTGTGGGCTTCATCAAAGATGACTTCTCGAATACCGCCATAGAGCGGAACCCAAATACGTCCCATAAAGTATAAGGTTCCCTCTTCGTTTGGCACCAAATTCTTCTGCATACCTAGGAGATATTCAGCTCTACGATTCTCCCTCTTAAGGGCTTCTTGTTGTGCGTCATGAATGCGTGCAGTGAGGTTCGTCCGAATAGTGCTGTAGGCTTTCGTCCAATGCTCGAACTCTTAGGGTCTTAACCCATTCTTTTCAACTTAACGTGTCTGCTACTACGTTTGCCTTTCCAGGATGGTACTTAATCTCACAATCATAATCATTTAGCAGCTCGACCCATCGTCACTGTCGCATGTTTAGTTCATTCTGATCAAGTATGTGCTGTAGGCTTTTGTGATCTGTGAAGATTGTACATCGAGTACCATATAAATAATGTCGCCAGATCTTCAAGGCGAACACCACCGCGCCTAGCTCCAGGTCATGAGTGGTGTAGTTCTTCTCATGAACTTTCAACTGTCTTGATGCGTAAGCGCTGACCTTTTGGCGTTGCATGAGCACGCAACCCAAACCTTGACGCGAAGCGTCTCAGTATACCACGAAGTCTTCAGTGCCTTCGGGTAAGGATAGTATCGGTGCATCACATAGCTTGTTTTTGAGAAGTTGGAAAGCTTCTTCCTGCTTATCACCCCAGTCGTACTTCTTATCCTTCTGCGTAAGGGAAGTTGGCGGTTGAGCTATCTTGGAGAAATTCTTGATAAATCGCCGGTAATAGCCCGCTAAGCCCAAAAATTGTCGAACTTCAGTTGGGGTTTTGGGGGCTTCCCAATTCTTTATCGCTTCTATCTTGGCTGGGTCTAGATGAATGCCCTTCTTATTCACAACGTGACCAAGGAACTGTACTTGGCGAATCCAGAATTCGCACTTTGAGAACTTTGAATAAAGTTTCTCTTTCTTCAGTAGTTCCAAAATGGTCCTGAGGTGTTGCCCGTGCTCTTCTCTCGTTCGCGAGTAAATCAGGATATCATCGATAAATACAATCATGAATTTATCGAGATATGGTTTGCAAACGCGGTTCATCAGATCCATAAATACCGCTAGCGCATTCGTCAGTCCGAATGGCATCACAAGGAACTCGTAATGCCCATAACGTGTTCTGAATGCAGTCTTTGGTACGCTCTCCTCTTGGATCCTTAACTGATGGTATCCCGATCGAAGGTCGATCTTGGAATAGTAGCTCGATCCTTGCAACTGATCAAATAAGTCATCAATCCTCGGTAGTGGGTACCGATTCTTAACAGTGAGCTTGTTCAACTCTCTATAGTCGATACACATCCGCAAAGTTCTATCCTTCTTCTTCACGAACAATACTAGAGCTCCCCAAGGCGAGAAGCTTGGCCTTATGAATCCTTTATCCAACAATTCCTGGAGTTGTGTAGATAATTCTTGCATCTCGGATGGTGCAAGCCGATAGGGTGCCTTGTCTACAGGAGCAGCTCCTGGAACCAAGTCTATATGGAATTCGACTTGCCGTTGTGGAGGTAGTCCTGGCAGATCTTTGGGAAAAACATCGGGGAATTCCTTCACCACAGGAATGTCTTCGAGTTTCGGCTCCTCAGCCTTCTTATCTACGACGTGCGCCAGGAATGCAACACATCCTTTCCTTAAGCACTTCTCCGCCTTCATACAATTGATGATGCGCAGAGGCGTGTCTCGTTTCTCTCCAAGCACGATGAGAGTTTCATCATTCGCAAGAGGGATGCGAATGATTTTCTCATGACAAACAACTTCAGCCTTATTCTTGGACAGCCAGTCCATTCTAACCACCACATCGAAACTACCCAATTGAACAGGTAAGAGGTCGATACTAAAGCTTCGCTCACCAAGTTCTAATGTACAACCCCTAACAACTTCGCCCGATTCAACAAGTTTACCATCTGCTAGTTCTATGGAATAAGGAATATATAATCTACTAGATTCCATTCCAAGCATACGTTTAAATTTCACAGACATGAAACTATAATCGGCACCAGTGTCAAATAGTATGGATGCAAAGTGATTGTTAACGAGAAACGTACTGGTGGCCACATTAGGGTCCTCGCGTGCGTTCCTTGCTCCAATCACGAATGCTCGAGCCTGAGCATTGTTCTCCCTTGGGCAATCTTTCTTGAAATGATCCTTGCTTCCACAACCAAAGCATCCTTGGTTCTACCCAGCTCCGTTACCATTCCGGTTACCATTACCATTGTCGTTTCCACCACCGTTTCCATTACCAGCACCGTTACGGTTTCCATTCCCGTTCCTATTACCACTTCCATTTCTTTTTCCCCAACAGTTCTCGGCATGGTGACCCAGTTTTCCACACTTGTCACATTTTGGAATGCGACAAACTCCTTCATGATGACGCTTGCACTGATTGCATTTGGGCAGAGTGCCCTGGTATCCCCTGGTAGGGGCGTCATTCATGGTTGCAAGAGCTTTTGCCTCCTGAGGCGGGTTGGGGTCATGCTTCTTATTGTTGGAACCCTTGTTGTTACGTGTTGCTTGATTCAGGCTCGAATGCTTCCTTTTCTTGTCACCAGACGACTCAGCATACGTCTCAGTCTTTTCAGTTGGGTTCAGCGATAACTTCTTCATACGGACAGCATCTTCAGTAAGGCTAACAGCCAGAGTTACAGCCTGAGTGATCGTTTCAGGTTTAGCCGAAGTTACCATGCTGCAAAACTCTGGAGCCAATCCCCATATGTAGCACTCGACGTGCTTAAATTCGGGAGTCACCATATAGGGGATCACTCTTGATAGATCATGGAACCTTCGAGTATAACCAACAATGTCCGCACCTTCCATGGACAAGTGCCAGAACTCAGTTTCCAACCTTTGGAGTTCAGCACGAGAGCAATACTTCTCTCTCATTCTTTCTTTCTTTCAACTCGTCTGTAACACCCCAAAAACGGGTTTGGTAATCAAACCATGTTATTAGTAAAGACGGGTAAAATACCGTTAGTGGTAAAAATTAACCCGGTAAATATTAGGAATTTAAATAAATAAACCTAATATTAATTTGAAAGAGCATAAATACCTTGAGAAAACAAAGTATATAAAAATGCCCAAGTTAACGGGACTTAAAATAAAACGGGTTATAACTCCCGGAACCCACTAAGTTAACTAGGAATAATTAACCTAGTTAGTTATTGTTTAGTAAAACAAGAAGGAACTTGTAGTAATTGACCCATTTATAGAACCTTTAAACTAAGAGGGACTAAAATGGGCAATATGTGAAAGAAGTTTATAATTAAAAACAAAACTAAAACCAAAACACACACACACAAGGTGTGTTGGTCGATGTCCAGGAGAAGAAAAAGGGGGTTCTCCTCAAGAACCCTAAACACCCACAAATTCAACAAAATCAAAGAGAAATCGAGCCGGAAAATTGGGGCTTTTAATAAAATCGTGATCACCAAGCTTAGGGGATCACAAGGTATGTTGAATTTTGATGTTTGGTGATATTTCGAATATGTGATAAACATGCATGAATGAAATTCTCGTATGAATGTTGAATGTTATAGTGATATTGATGTGAGTATAAGTCTAGGAACAAACCCTAGATACGAACTTGTAAAATTGTGCCATAAACTAGTGATTAGTCAACTAATCAAGTATGAGCTAATTGGGTTTTGATGATTTGATGAAATTGATGTTGTATTGGTGTTTATAAACATCATACTAACTCATATGAATGAACTACTTGAACAAATTAGGGATTTTGTTAAGAGTTCATAAGTGATTAGAAGTGGGTCTTGACATAGAGTTAAAGCCATGATTATGATGGTCAAAGTGTGTTTATGCTTGTAATAACTGAAATTACATGTTGATTTATTATTACTTGAGGTAGGAATTGGATGACATGTTAGCTAATTTGGCGTCTCAAAAGATGATGCTCACTAAGCGTTGATAATGTGCCTAATTGAGTCATGTGAACTTGATAGTGCAATCATATGTGTTAATTGGTGATTTGACTTTTAAAAAGTCAAACCGACCATTAATAAGATCGAATGATAATTTTGATAGAAAATACGTAAGATGTAATAGTCATGATTGACAATGACTAAACTAACCATCTTACGAAATATGATGATAGTTTGACGCGTAACAAGCTAGGTGAAAGCTTGGAGGAAGGAGCGGGTCAAACAAATCAAGTACGAGACGAAAAGCGTAAACCGGATGAGAGGTAAGTTAAAACTTACACCTTTTTATTTAATATCTATTAGTTTTATAGATTTTGAATAATCAAAAGTCACATTTGACTTATGATGTTTCGACCCGACATACGCGGTTCGGAACAAAAGACAATAATGATAAACCATGTTGAATGGTTAAAAAGAGCCAATAAGGTCATTTAGTCATGTAATGACTAATAAATAACGAGTTTTGAATGATTTACCTTATAAGGTAAATCAATACAATTAATAAGGGTAAAACGGCAATGTGGTCACTTGTTGACGATAACCGTTAGTTTAGAAGGACATTTTATGGCGTAAGATACAAAGGGGTCAAATTAATCAAGAAATAGATTTATAAGTAAATTGACCGTACGGTGTAAACCGGTATAAGTCATGTAGACAGGATGATAATAAATCCATCTCGCAAAAGTAATCGGTCATATAGACCAAACGGGTCAAAAGGTGAAAATAACACCCTTTGACAATATCGGCTAATGTTTTGTCGAGTTGCATGATTACATGAATAAGTATCGATTGAATGTTGACATCGCTATTACTTAGCGGCAACTAAGGCTAGGTATCAAAACGGGTCAATATATTGATTCGAGCCAGGTATGTATAATTGGTCAAACCATCATTAGAACTTGAAGCTCAATGAGGGCTAAACAAGTTAAAATGGACATTGGGTTATCTTTAAGTAAACCGAATGATTTAAGTTATAGTCCTTGTGTTTCGAAAACATAATGGCTATTTAAAACAAGAGCCTAGTTTAAAAGTAGAATTTTGGTCAATTATGACACTAAAAGTCTTTCATTATAAAGAAAGGATTTAAGATGACCGAAACGCCCTCATAAGCTAAATCGAGCAAACGAATCTTAAGAGTTGTTTAAAAACAAGTTACATGATCAAGCAAATACTTTGAATAAGTATAACAAGCGAAAGGGGTAAATCTTGGGTCAAGTGACTCTATATGGGTCTTTGCCGTAAAATGATAATCCGAGGGATAAAACTCGGAATATATAGATCTCCACATTAAATCCACCACAAATATAGTTGTGGTGGAAGATTATTTGGTAAGAAATGTGGAAATATAAAGCTAGATACAAATGAAAGCGAATCATGTTTAAAATATACTTAAATACCCTTAACGGGTCAAAATAGGCATACGAGCGAAAACGGGTTTAAATTGTGTAATAAACCTGTGATTAGAACCTAAAATGGTAGATAACATTAATTTGAAGAAGTGTATGTGATATAGGAATAAAACAAATACGTTTGTTTGATAAAATGCATAAACGGGTTAAAATTCGGTAAAATGGTAATGAGTCGAGGGCTTAGAAGTCTCAAAAATTTCTTATGTTGGATGTAGGATTTTAACTCCATAAGATGGAGAATTAAATTACGGACGCGTACGAAAAATAATCGCGTAAAACGGATCAATAACGAAGAAGTTATGGCCGTTTCCGTAAAAACTGGTATTGCTGAAAATTGCAGGACCCAGCTCCAGACCTGCTGGAAAACGGTCTCCCTCGCGTGGCGCGAGGGAGCAACTGGGTGCCTTCGCATGGCGCGAAAGGACACTGTTTTAGCAAAAAAATTTATTTTAATCAGTTTCGCTTCCCGGACTCGTTTAGATACGTTCTAAGTTACGTATGACTAATTTAACTCTTGTTTTATAAGTTTCAGGTATAATTTTAGCACCGGAGGACGATCAAGCACAACGAAGAACCGAACACGATCAAGAAATAAGCTTCCGCACTATGTATCGTTGTTATGTTAATTGACGAACTCACACATGTTATGTTGTATAGTTTTAATTCTGTAATAAAGTTTAATGAAACCCGAATTTTCAATGTATTTGAAATTCTAATTACCCGTTTATTTTCATAAATTATACGAAAATCGTTAAATAATAATAAGGGTGTTACAAGTTGGTAATCAGAGCTCATGGTTAAAGAATAAAGTGTGTTCGGTTCGAGGCTTGATCGCAAATCTGGTAAGTACATGTATATCAATGGTTTAGTATGATTAAAGTGTTGAGAACAACACATATGGTTATCGTGTATAAAAACGATATAGAATAGATATAGTCAACGAAATTACACGCGTTGATGCGTATAGTAAAAAAGCCTTGTATTATAATACGGGCATCCTTTAATGTTGAAATTACTAATTGTTGTATATGTTTTAGTTGAATGACACTCGCATATGAGGATAGCGAGAGTTTGACAAATCGCAGATTTGACAGAGGAACGGTCCAAAGAGTATGCTCATCAAGGACCTAAATCGCGTAACGGTCGCGAACAAGGCTAATGGCAAGAGAAGCCCGTTAGGGCAAACATTACCAGGTGCACATTTTAAATTTAATTGCACAAATAGTAATATGCAACAAATATGTAGAAATTGAAAGTTGCATATGTAGATTAAAAACTTGGAAAAACCCGAATAGAAAATGTATTCGGGATATTGTTTCCAAGAGAAACAAATAGAGGCATTACTTACATAGGGCGTGATGTGAAAACTATAAAAAGGTCATGCGTGTCATGTGTTAATCGCTTACTCTGGCCAAGTAAGTAGTGGCATATGATACCATGAACTTCTTATAGCGGACACGTTTACTTCCAATGTAGTAAGGACGGGGTTAAAGGGATAAATTAAAAAGTACCCAAATGAATCAGATAAGCAAAATATTTGATCATAATGTAAACGCACAACCGAGTGACGGAAGCGTATTATATTAGGATAATGAGCCCGAGAGAAGGGACAAAGAAACATGTAAAATGATTAAGATATGCACTGGGAGGGGGTGTACTTACACTCGAACCCGGAAAATGCGAATATGTCTCTAAACGAGTCGTTTTTGTAAAACGTCAAACTCGAGGACTAAGTCGGAATATAAAAATGAAGCGAGGTCTTAATGCATACCGGGAGGGTTGCAATAATAACGACTTCGGTAAAACACCCGGTGGATGGGTAAAAATTTAACACATGCGTAGACCGAGAAACGGGAACTCGGATGGAAGCTGAAAAGACTCGGGTTTTGAGCCATAACTAAAAGACGACAAGATAATGTAATTAGAAATTTTGAATAAATTATGTTCAACCATTTTTAAGTTGAACGGGTCGAATATAATATCATGCCGGATGGCATGAGTAAATGCGAGCGGGATAATGGTAATGTTAAAAGCAAAAGAGTAATGAGCCCGGTAATGGGACATAACCAAATAAGAATATATGCAAATCAAATAACAGTAAGCATAAGAAGAACTGACGCATAAATGACGTGAGAAGTCATAAAATCGGAAAATTGTCCGAAAGAAAACAATTGTAGCCACGAAACTACAATTAAGGTTAACGGAACCTAAGCTTGAAACCAAAAGATTCTTCGAACAAAAACAGGGTGCCTTGACACCAAACATGTATTTTAAGAATGACATGAGTAAGGAGTGATCTACGGGATCAACATAACCCTTAGGGTTATAAACAAATGAAAGGTCTACGAGACTAAAACGACCCATGGGTCATGATTAGAAAGAAGTTATAAGGACTTAGCCCTAAAGAGGTGAAAGTCTAATTGAAATAGCCTATGAGGCTAAGTAATAGAACCTACGGGCCAATAGCGTAAAGCGAGGGGAACTGGTTACGATTCCCTGTGTAAAACGAGAACGGACAAAGAATAGATTATGGGTTGTCAATTTCCTTGACATGAGTAATTGACATAGTTAAAGGGAAAAACGTTAAACTAGAATCTAGTTTTGGTAAGAAATAACGTTTTAATAAATATGAGTAATTTAAGATGAATTCGGAAAAATGATTAATATCAAAGAATAAAGATCTTGACACCGACGGGTGCAAGGCGAAACATTCGAGAGAAAGATTTACGGTAATGAAAAGTGGACATAAACGTAAACAAGACGTGATGTGATCACGGTCAAAAAGGGGGTGATACATAATATAACCACGTCGTAACGTGAGTTACGAGATAGGAAAAAAAACACGCAAAAGGGGCGAGTTGGCAAGAGAATACCCGGGTGACGGGGTATGAAGTGACGGCGACTAACAAGTCTATCCGCCAAAATAGATAATTAATAAAGATAACGGACACGAGCTGAAAGTAACGGCCCACGAGGCCTTACACATGAAAGACGTGCGGTCAATATAATGAGAACTTTAACCAAAAGAAACGGGGGCCTTGAAAACGAAACTAGGTTCGTTTGATTAAACCAATGAACTACGTAAATAAGGTTTCGAGGACGAAACCTCTTTAAGGGGGGTAGACTTGTAACACCCCAAAAACGGGTTTGGTAATCAAACCACGTTATTAGTAAAGACGGGTAAAATACCGTTAGTGGTAAAAATTAACCCGGTAAATATTAGGAATTTAAATAAATAAACCTAATATTAATTTGAAAGAGCATAAATACCTTGAGAAAACAAAGTATATAAAAATGCCCAAGTTAACAGGACTTAAAATAAAACGGGTTATAACTCCCGGAACCCACTAAGTTAACTAGGAATAATTAACCTAGTTAGTTATTGTTTAGTAAAACAAGAAGGAACTTGTAGTAATTGACCCATTTATAGAACCTTTAAACTAAGAGGGACTAAAATGGGCAATATGTGAAAGAAGTTTATAATTAAAAACAAAACAAAAACCAAAACACACACACACAAGGTGTGTTGGTCGATGTCCAGGAGAAGAAAAAGGGGGTTCTCCTCAAGAACCCTAAACACCCACAAATTCAACAAAATCAAAGAGAAATCGAGCCGGAAAATTGGGGCTTTTAATAAAATCGTGATCACCAAGCTTAGGGGATCACAAGGTATGTTGAATTTTGATGTTTGGTGATATTTCGAATTTGTGATAAACATGCATGAATGAAATTCTCGTATGAATGTTGAATGTTATAGTGATATTGATGTGAGTATAAGTCTAGGAACAAACCCTAGATACGAACTTGTAGAATTGTGCCATAAACTAGTGATTAGTCAACTAATCAAGTATGAGCTAATTGGGTTTTGATGATTTGACGAAATTGATGTTGTATTGGTGTTTATAAACATCATACTAACTCATATGAATGAACTACTTGAACAAATTAGGGATTTTGTTAAGAGTTCATAAGTGATTAGAAGTGGGTCTTGACATAGAGTTAAAGCCATGATTATGATGGTCAAAGTGTGTTTATGCTTGGAATAGCTGAAATTACATGTTGATTTATTATTACTTGAGGTAGGAATTGGATGACATGTTAGCTAATTTGGCGTCTCAAAAGATGATGCTCACTAAGCGTTGATAATGTGCCTAATTGAGTCTTGTGAACTTGATAGTGCAATCATATGTGTTAATTGGTGATTTGGATTTTAAAAAGTCAAACCGACCATTAATAAGATCGAATGATAATTTTGATAGAAAATACGTAAGATGTAATAGTCATGATTGACAATGACTAAACTAACCATCTTACGAAATATGATGATAGTTTGACGCGTAACAAGCTAGGTGAAAGCTTGGAGGAAGGAGCGGGTCAAACAAATCAAGTACGAGATGAAAAGCGTAAACCGGATGAGATCGGTAAGTTAAAACTTACACCTTTTTATTTAATATCTATTGGTTTTATAGATTTTGAATAATCAAAAGTCACATTTGACTTATGATGTTTCGACCCGACATACGCGGTTCGGAACAAAAGACAATAATGATAAACCATGTTGAATGGTTAAAAAGAGCCAATAAGGTCATTTAGTCATGTAATGACTAATAAATAACGAGTTTTGAATGATTTACTTTATAAGGTAAATCAATACAATTAATAAGGGTAAAAAGGCAATGTGGTCACTTGTTGACGATAACCGTTAGTTTTGAAGGACATTTTATGGCGTAAGATACAAAGGGGTCAAATTAATCAAGAAATAGATTTATAAGTAAATTGACCGTACAGTGTAAACCGGTACAAGTCATGTAGACGGGATGATAATAAATCCATCTCGCAAAAGTAATCGGTCATATAGACCAAACGGGTCAAAAGGTGAAAATAACACCCTTTGACAATATCGGCTAATGTTTTGTCGAGTTGCATGATTACAGGAATAAGTATCGATTAAATGTTGACATCGCTATTACTTAGCGGCAACTAAGGCTAGGTATCAAAACGGGTCAATATATTGATTCGAGCCAGGTATGTATAATTGGTCAAACCATCATTAGAACTTGAAGCTCAATGAGGGCTAAACAAGTTAAAATGGACATTGGGTTATCTTTAAGTAAACCGAATGATTTAAGTTATAGTCCTTGTATTTCGAAAACATAATGGCTATTTAAAACAAGAGCCTAGTTTAAAAGTAGAATTTTGGTCAATTGTGACACTAAAAGTCTTTCATTATAAAGAAAGGATTTAAGATGACCGAAACGCCCTCATAAGCTAAATCGAGCAAACGAATCTTAAGAGTTGTTTAAAAACAAGTTACATGATCAAGCAAATACTTTGAATAAGTATAACAAGCGAAAGGGGTAAATCTTGGGTCAAGTGGCTCTATATGGGTCTTTGCCGTAAAATGATAATCCGAGGGATAAAACTCGGAATATATAGATCTCCACATTAAATCCACCACAAATATAGTTGTGGTGGAAGATTATTTGGTAAGAAATGTGGAAATATAAAGCTAGATACAAATGAAAGCGAATCATGTTTAAAATATACTTAAATACCCTTAACGGGTCAAAATATGCATACACGCGAAAACGGATTAAAATTGTGTAATAAACCTGTGATTAGAACCTAAAATGGTAGATAACATTAATTTGAAGAAGTGTATGTGATATAGGAATCAAAAAAATACGCTTGTTTGATAGAATGCATAAACGGGTTAAAATTCGGTAAAATGGTAATGAGTCGAGGGCTTAGAAGTCTCAAAAATTTCTTATGTTGGATGTAGGATTTTAACTCCATAAGATGTAAAATTAAATTACGGACGCGTAGGAAAAAGAATCGCGTAAAACGGATCAATAACGAAGAAGTTATGGCCGTTTCCGTAAAAACTAGTATTGCTGAAAATTGCAGGACCCAGCTCCAGACCTGCTGGAAAACGGTCTCCCTAGCGTGGCGCGAGGGAGCAACTGGGTGCCTTCGCGTGGCGCGAAAGGACACTGTTTTAGCAAAAAAAAATTATTTTAATCAGTTTCGCTTCCCGGACTCGTTTAGATACGTTCTAAGTTACGTATGACTAATTTAACTCATGTTTTATGAGTTTCAGGTATAATTTTAGCACCGGGGGACGATCAAGCACAACGAAGAACCGAACACGATCAAGAAATAAGCTTCCGCACTATGTATCGTTGTTATGTTAATTGACGAACTCACACATGTTATGTTGTATAGTTTTAATTCTGTAATAAAGTTTAATGAAACCCGTATTTTCAATGTATTTGAAATTCTAATTACCCGTTTATTTTCGTAAATTATACGAAAATCGTTAAATAATAATAAGGGTGTTACATCGTCCCAAGTCATACCATACGCTGCATCATCTCCTAGGGTTTGGAGTTGTAAATTCCACCAAGTCAAAGCTTCATCGACAAACAACCCAGTAACAAAAGTGACCTGCTGGTCCGCGGTACACTTGCTCATGCGGATAGTGGAATCAGTCTTCTCCGTCCAGCGCACAAAAGCCACTGCACCTCCAGTGCCGTCATAATTCAGTGGCTTGCAGTCGAGAAACTGCTTGAAGGTGCAGCCTTGGGCTGTGTTTCCTCCAGATGAATCCCCCTGTCCATTACGTCTAGCATTGCTTGGTCCTCCACTGTGTTCGGTGCGGTTCGCCTCGTATTGGGCGATAGCTGCCGAGATCCTTTCTTCTAGCAGGGATTTCAGTTCTTCAGCAGTCCTCAGCAGAAGAGGAGGAGGAGGAGGTTGATCAGAATCCTGATTGTTCACAGCTCTCCTAGGTTCTATGTTCTGTCAGAACATAACACAACAGGGTTAGACATTTGTTTGATATCGTCATATGAGACAGTAGTAGTATATGCATAGGCATATACCCACATAAGTGACATCAAACAATCCGCCAAACATATAAATCAATTCATACAGCAACAAGCATGCATAAATAGATAAATACTGATGTGTCATAAGATATTCACCAAGTCTTTATACATATCAGGACAACTTGTTACATCATTGTTTGTGAAGTAAACAAAATGCATAAGGGTTACATCACCCCATAGTACAAGTTTAATATATGTAAAGGACAAAATATCTTTCTTCACATTGGCGGTTCTTGTCTTTATACCCTAAATCATTAATCCAATAGAGTATTTAGTAGGCTGGGGGAAGGGGTGGGGGTGTTTACGTCTGACCTTCTCTTATGCTGAAGAAATCTCGTTTGATACATGACAAGACTTGCTATGATTTCTGTGCACTGAATTCCATAATTATGTATGCATCCATAGTTACGTAATTCCTTGCACAGTCCGCACAGTTTGTTTCATCATCGGGTCACTTCCTTCAGATAGGCCATTGCTTTCAGACGAAGACACGAGTACTTGTGATATTCTATTCATGGTACATATATATATATATATATATATATATTAATTATTACCTAATTAATATACAAATAATTATACACATTGTTGCAAGTATTTCTCAGTCAAAGACAAGTGCTACTCCAGTGCACCCTAAGTCTCGTAGTGTCTTTTGAAAACAGTTTCAGGTAGTGGATGTCGCAGAAAGTTTTATGCAATGAAAACTTTTGAGAAATTGTTTTCGTGAGAGGATCCTAAAGATTGTAGTCTAGACTCGAGAAGGAATCTTGGTTCACTACAATCGCAGCTCTGATTCCAATCTGTCACACCCCTTTCTAAGGTGGAAGCACGAGGTGTGATCCTGAAAGGTTCTCATTGCATACGAAAGGTAAACATACTACATGCTCGTAAAATAACTCCAAATACCATTATCATTACATAATTAAAACATAACACAGGTTAAGTGTTTACATCACAAGAGAGCATATTGTCTGAAAAGTTTACACTTTATTTTAAAGACAAACATGAAGGTTTGATTCTTATATCCCACACAAGATGGGTTATAGAAAGCAAATCCCATAAAAACAGGCATCGGAGTCTTAACACGACATGACTAAAACAAAAGCGACATCTTGGAGCAAGAGTAAGACCGCGCGCACATCCACCTTAGTTACCTGAAATACATGTGAGTTTTTGGAAAATCGTCAACATAATGTTGGTGTGAATTCATGCAGATTTGTGAAAACATTTAAGCATTCGTTATGGAAAACATGGTATGCAATTGTATGAAATAAGTATTTCTGTAAATGTAAGGAAATCGAGATCGCTAATGGTTTGCAAGGCCATTAACATGTAACACGACATAGGAAGCATCCAAACCATAGGCATTTTTAGTTGTCGATCCACGACTGTCGATTTACGACTAGAGACACAAAAGCACTGCTTGGTAAAAGAGTGGCCAAGAGTGTGGTTGCCTGAAACCCATTAGATCTAACCTTTTGTTCCACGGTCTTGGTATGTAACTGATTAATGGTGCTTATGGCACCCTATTCGTGACATGATCTAAAGTATCATTCATTAGTTTTTGTATTCAACATACCATAACACATGTATTTTCCCTAAGTTTAGAAAACAAGTAAAAGTTTAAAAGTGGGGACATGAACTCACAACTTTGCGTTTCCTGCGTCGTAAACTTCACCGGTAGCGTCGTGACCTATGCGTGTTCTATTAACGTTAGTCACTAGACTTGTATCGCACAAATACAAGTCACCATCTTTTATGTATATGTTCTTTGTTGTTAAAAATAATTTATATTTTTAACTATGTATCTTACTTATATTATTTTCCCAAAGATAAATATAAGTATTTTGTATTTTTCACCAAAAATCAAGACTTTGATTTTTATTACTTTCCGGAATTATATTTCTTAAAATAATATATTTTTAAGACTTGTATAAATATATATATTTTGTCATGCTATGAAATATATATGGGTTTATTCTTGTTATCCACCCGAGTTATATATTTCCGTCCAAAAATATATTTTAAGTTCATAACTTGTCCAAGTTAAATAACATGTTAAGAAATATATTTTCATAAATATATTTTCTTGTATTAGTCCATGTGCTTCTTATGTATTCTCATGTATTTTGTATGTGTATTTTTGTATTTTTACTCCTTAGGAGTATTTAGTGTATTTTCAAGTCCTAATACACTACTACATATAATACACATAATATACACTTAGCACAAGATTTGGTGATTACTAAATACATATATTTTCCCAAAAATATACATACTTAATATAACTTTTATCTTGAAGAAATAATCATTTCTTGACTTGTAATTTTCTTACAAAGATTAGGGAAACCTTGGTAAATATTTTTAGGTAAATTTTTAAGGAATAAGTTTCCCCAAAACTTATATTTTTCTAAGTGTCAAAATTTTATAAAAATTTTGACATAGTTTCCCCTAAAAATGGAGGTTTTCCATGTTTTCAAAACATGTGTTTATTTTCTTTTCAATCATCAAAACAATTTTCAACAACAATCATTAACAACATATACTAATTTCTTCATATGAAACATCATGGTGAACTTGATTCTTGTTAAACATGTGTAGTCTTTTAGATCTACACTTTACATAAGGTGATCTTTCCAAATAAGTGTTCTTGTAATTTTTTTACCAACTTTTTATTAGACTTTATTTTACTAACCAACTCATCCATGAGTTTAATGGTTTCAAATTTTGTAAATCATGTTTCTAAAACCACTTTTATGTTTATTAGAAAGATCATAATTTTTAACATCATGTTTAACCATGGATCTTTCAAGATCCATGCTTAATATTTTTAGATCTTTCAAAAACAAGCTTTATGTTATAATTTTAACAAACTTTCCATGAGTTTTAGTTTCAAAAATTAGTTCTACACATACTTTATCACTTCAAAATTACAAGTTTATGCACAAAATTCATATTTCAAGTTCACATCGTGCTTCATATATTCATCTTCAAGTTTAACCATGGATCCTTCAAGATCCATGCTTAAACTTGTTAGATCTAAGCTTTAACATACTTGATCTAATCATAAACACAAGATACCACATCAACAACTTTATTACATACACTAAAATTTCATGTAATCACTTATTTTCTCCATGAATATGTTAGATCTTCTTATTTTTAGCATTAGAAGTTAAGTTGTTTAGATGGTGAATCTTGTACATAACATAAACATGACTTAAATTAGTGATCAAGAAGCTTACTACTAGCTCTAATGGCTAGGGAAGTGGCACAAGAATGAAGGTGATGAACAAGGAAGAAAATGAGTGGTTAAAAGCTCCACAAAGAGGTCCTTCAAGTTCTAGCACCGTACACCTTCTTAAATGAGCTTCTTACACCTCCTAGTGACCTTGGATTGTGAGGTTGGAGCTTGAAAATGGTGGTGTGTGGGTGGTGTATATGAGCCGTGAGTTAGGGAGGTTAGGGGGAAGAAGATGAAGTGAAAATAAGAAATGGTGGACATGTTATCAAACTCATGGTCATTTATAAAAAAAATCCCAACATAATCTTTCTCATAGATTTATTTGCATAAACTTTGGAGGACAAGATCTAATAAAATATTCTAAGGCCATGTGGGACCCATAGGGCCGGCCATGGGTGAAAAAGAGGGGGTAAAGTGTAAATTTTTGGAAGATGGAGGTTTAAATTGCAAACTAGAAGGTTTAAGTTAGTATAAGTGTGTTTAGGTGTTTTTTTTTATTTTTAAGGTGTTCTAGCATCAATACTAGTTTAATATCATAAAAACATTACTTCTAGTCAAATTTTGATGTCCCAGTTATTGTCCGGTTGTTCGGTTCGTTAGGTTCGTTAAAGTGCTGAATTGCGCAGTTTCACTAGGTATAAAGCACTTTTTATGGCAGTTTTAATTCCTGAAACTTTGTAAGTTATTTTGGACAATAAAACATAAATTTTGCATGATATTATTGTGTTGAAAGCTGAATTATTGCTGAATTATGCTGAATTCCGCATTTAAAGTGAGTTTCGGGTGATTTTTAGTGCATAGTTTAGCTTCCGGAAAGTTTATATGTTAACCCTTGTATCCAGACTTGGGTTTTAATGTATTTTAGACGTTGGACCTACTCCTAGGCCCTAATTCTATTATCTGACTGCTTCCTGCAGAACTGCTAACATAGTGTGTCTTACCGGTGAGTTTACTAGTCTTTCTGACGCAACGCTAAAAGTAATGCATAAAGCAATATTTGAAGTATGAAATGTGCATGAATTCACAAGTGTAGCATGTAATCAGAAAATGTTGACCTTTGAGCACATAATTGTAGATAATAAATAATAATTAAACTGTACAGAAATTACCGGTTTTATGCCAGTTGTCACATTCTAACCCTTCAGGGTTAATTAAAACTAGCCCAGCCCCTGACCCTTCAATACTGGAAGCTCCATCGGTAAAAAGCTTCCAGGTTTCAGGGTTAGATGGTTTAGCGGTGGTTGTGTTAACTTCCGTTGTGACTTCTTTAGGGACTTCTACGATGAAGTGAGCTGGAACTTGGGCTTTGACAGCTTTTCTTGGGACATAGGTGATTTTGTGTTCGCCTAGTTCCACAACCAATTTGGCTAATTGTCCAGAATTTTCTTGTTTTTCAAGCACACTCTTAATAGATTAGTCAGTGATCACTTGCGTCGAGTGTGCTTGAAAGTACCTTCGAAGCCTTCTAGCCGTTTGGACTAGGGCTAGAGCAAGTTTTTCCAAAGGATGATACTTGATTTCTGCTAATTTTGAAGTTTTGAAAAAGTAAACGGGTATCTGAACTTTGTTTTGTTCAATGATCAGAGCTGTACTTATAGCCTTTTCAGCAACCGAAAGGTAGACAGAGATCGTTCCTCTTGTTTCCAGAGACGAAATGGCTGGGAGTGAAGCCAAGTGTTGCTTCATTTGGTTAAAGGCTTCGTTATGAGGTAAAACGCTTTAAAGTTGTAAGCTTTCCATCGACAGTCTTTCTTGTTAGCACATCCCTTGAGGGTTGGCTTTTATGCTTTGTTTCCCCATGATGTGCCCTAGAAACCAAACGAGCACTTGACTAGATTAAGCTTCATGTTGATCTTTCTTGATTTTTGGAAGGTTTCTTGTGTGTCATCGAGCATTTGGTATTCCGTTTTGCTCTTGATCACCAAATCTTCAACATAAGCTTCCATGTTCTTGTCAATTTGTCCGGTATACGCTTTGTTAACCAGACGTTGATAAGTGGCACCTGCGTTTCTTAAACCAAAAGGCATTTTTTTAATAGCAAAATATACCTTTATCGTGTGTAATGCGGTTTTTTATTCGTATTCTTCTTTCATTAGGATCTGATGGTAACCCTTTTAGGCGTCAAGAAAACACTTGAACGGGAAGCCTGTGAGCGAGTCAACCTTGATATCTATTTCTGGCGGCGGATAGCAATCCTTTGGGCAAGCCTTGTTTAAATCTTTGAAATCGATACACATCCTCCAAGACTTGTCAGGTGGGATCCTTAACTCGTGTTCAACAATGTTACGAGGGATGCCGGTCATATCTACTGGGCACCAAGCAAAGATATTGACATAGTGCAAGAGCTGCTTTTAAAGGTATGAGAGGGATTCTTTGGAAAGGTTAGTGTTTACCCTTATCCTCTGTTGAGGATACTTTGGGTTTATGACCAACCCTTGTTCATCGTCTTCGTCCTTTTTTTTTGGACTTTCCCCTTCAACCACGAAAGCTTTTTAGGTAGGTTCAAGGGTTGCTATCCCTTTTTTCAGTGGGAAACTTCACAATGCCTTGACCAACTGAAACTGTCATCACAAACACACATTGCCCTGGCCTTCCAATGATGACATCACAGTTGGAAGGGATGTTACTTACCACAAAAGTGAGTTGTTTGGTTTGTTCCTTGATTCCTTCGCTAAAACAAACACCAAGGGTTATTTGGCCTAAAGGCTTGATAGATATGTCTACTATACCTTTGATGGAGGATTCAGACTGTTGAAGCTTCGAACGTTCATCGTCGCTGAGAGGGTTAAAGTGTTTCTCAAACATGATTTCGGTGGCTGCACCAGTGTCAATGTAAGCCTTTTGTGTCTTGATGGTTCCTATGTTGGATTCCATCACCGGAGGATTTGAAAGCAACACTCCTTCCAGTGGTGGGAAGCAAACATATTGACGTTCCTACGCCTTGAAATGATGGCGTTTGTGGGAAGCTTTGTTTTCAAGGTTGACCATGTTCACTTCCTACTTTTTTTTCAACCATCTTGTCCTTGACCCCTTTAACCAAGTGAGCCAGTTCAGACTTGACGGCTTCTTTGATCCTCTTTTTGAGTTGGAAGCAATCATTGGTGTGGTGAACTTTCTCTTCGTGAAACTCACAATACTGGCTTGATTTTTCCAATCTTTTGTTTTTTGGCAAAGGTTGAGGAGGGCGGAAGCTGTGTTTTACATCTTCGGTTGCCAAGATCTCTTGTGGAATCTTGGTTAATGCTGTAAAATTTATGGTTTTTTCTAGGCTTGGAGGGTTACGGCCTTCAAGCCTTCTGGAATCCGAACCTATGAACCGTTTGTCATAAGAGCCATAGTTTCCTCTTTTCCTGTTAGGACTATCATTTCGCCAGTTATGAGTTATCTTTCTTTGTTCTTTGATATCTACAACTTCTTATCCTCGAATGCAGGCTTCAGCTCTTTCGAGTGCTTCTTCAAGGGTTTTGGGCGGGCATCTATTGAAATCTCTTGTGAGATATTTGGAATTTATAGCATTCATGAACCCTGCAACCCCATCTTTTCATCGGTACCAACATAGGTTAAACCTTCCTTTTTGTACCTGATGAAGTCTATGAGACTCTCAGTATCTCGTTGTTTGATCTGGAAGATTACCGTGGCATCCTTGACATACCTCCGTTGTTGTGAGAAATTGGTCATAAAACCTTTGCTAAGATCGTCAAAGGCCTGAATGCTTCGTTCAGGAAGGTTTTTGAACCATATTTGAGCTTACCCCACAAGGGTTTGCATGAACATGAGACAACATTCAGGGTTGGACCATTTTTCGATTCTTGCAACCCAGTGAAGATTTGGAGGTGGTCTTCAGGATCATTGGTACCGTCATAGGTTCTTATGTGTGATGGCATCTTTATTCGGGTTTGAAACTCATAATCAGCAATTTGTTGGGAGAAGCAAGACAAGTTATTGGTCTTGTAGGGTTTCGTGAGGTCTTCTTCTACCTTTGAAGCTGGGTAAGTGGCTAGCACTTGGTTGATGAAGTGCTGCTAAGGAAATCGTGTCATTAGCTGGGGCATAAGGTTAAATCCTTGAAGGCTTTCTGATGGTACTGTATAAGGCATTCCCATCGATGTGTTCATGACCGCACCTCGAGCAAAAGGCATGGTGGCCATGGCTTGTTCCCACGAAGTAGCAATGGGAGGGGGAACACTTGAAGCTGGTGACTACCATAATTGATCAAGAGTGGTTTCATGCCCAATAGGTGCACCGGTTGTAACGGGTTGGGAGGTAAATAAGGGAAAAGCGGTTGGACTTGGCCTCCCAAAAGCTCAAGGGCTTGGGTTGAGTGGTTGGTCTGTCATACTAGGATCAGCTTCAAGGTAAGATGTGGCTAAACGTAAGCTGCTAAAAGGAATAGATGGAGGGCTATGTGACAATGAGAGTTCAGACTCCTCATAATTTAGTCTTATTCTCAACCTTTTTTTCCTTTCTAGGCTCACATGCTAGTTGATAAGAGATCCCATTTGTAAGAAATTTCTAGCTACTCCCTCGGGTGTTAGATCTATGTGTTCTGGTGTACGCATTGCACCGATTTGAGGAGATGCAACCCCTGATCTAGATGGGGTTGGTGTTTGAAAAGAAATGAACTCCGAGAACATAGTTCTCGGTGGAGTACTTCCGAGAGTAGAAAGAGGTGTAGATCTGGCCGGTGAGATCCAACCAGAATTTGGTGTTAAATCGGTGTTGTTAGGCATCTGATTTACCTTGCCGGGAGATTTGCTCTCAGTTATGATGTAAAGAGAAAATGGAGCTACACAACTGGTCTTTATGATAAAATAAGCGGTGTAGCCCCACGGGGGCGCCAACTTGTTGCTACAACAAATACAAGACCAAGGACTGTAGCGATATCTCCGGGGTAAAAGGGTTCAAGGTTTCAATTAGCCTAACGCAAGTCGTGGGGTCCCCCTACATTTGCATCACGTGGAGGTGGATCACTTTGTTATTATTCACTTTGAATTCTGGATTGAAGGATGTTCAACCCAGAATGTCTATGCTTAGTGAGATAATATTGTAGTGAGCCAAGAATAGAACAAGCAAGATGCAAGTTCTAGAGATAAGAAGATAGATCAGAGATCAGGAGTGATCAGGGGTGATCTGGGATCTGTTTGTTGAAGACAAGGGCTGCTATTTATAGGGAAAGGATTTTCTATAACGAGAAGCCTTTGACCAGTGATCCTTGGCTGCAGTGAGGAACTTGCCCTTTTTGGTAGGTTGAAGGGTTTGGATTTGAGGGTAAAAGAGTGTGTCTTCCCACATGCTCTGTTGCGGCTGTGCAGGAAGGTTCACGCATAAACTGTTGATGTGACCGGACACTGTGCTTGTCCTTTTTACTGTTCACGATAGTTAGTCAGTTCTGAACCCTTTTGGCTTTCAACCCTTTAAGCTATGTTACACTTTAATAAGTTTATTAAGCTTTGGGCTACAATTCATCACTTCTCATGTGTGGTTCTTGTGAAAACGTAGCTGTTTCTTATGGTATTGGGAAACGGTTGCAATTAGATATTGTTATTATTTAATTTTAAAAGTTAAAGAGGTGCGTGGATTAGTCGCATCTTCCAAGATTTCACTATAATAACTTCTAAGCCCTTTTGTTTATTAACAAGTTTATTCAACGACGAATAGTGGCGGAACCACGGGAGGGTCAGGGGGGTTAGCTGACCCTCTGGCCGACTGAGTATAAGTTAACCAGTATGTCCAACGAAAACCATTTTTTTATAGTTTGACCCTTCAGAATGTATGCTATATATTCTAGAGCAGTTAAAGTGGAGGAAAAACAGTAAAAATAACATTTATAAAGAGCTTTCCGGTTATCGGAAAAAAGCTTTGCAACTTCGATGAAGAAGCAAGAAAGAGAGAGAAGAAAATAAGGAGTAGCCAAAAGGCTCTGCAACTTCTTTATTCTAGTATTTAATAATTAAAAAAACTAAATGCTTCCTGTCCTATCCTATTGCGTGCTCCTTATCATAATGATAAATGATCGACTAATCCTTTTTTTCCTTCTTTAATATTATTTATTATTAGTGATAGTATTTTCCATTTATGTTAGTTTTTTTCTATTTTTTTAATTTCATTACTTTATTATATATTTTTGTTTATATATTTACATTCATTTTGTTTCAGTATTATCATTCTATTTAATTTTCGTCATAATATTTATCAATTTAGAGGCGTAACGTCCGAACGCGGTATTTAGAGGCGTAAAAAGGTGATATGGAAGGTGACTTGAAACTAGGGGTGCAGTCGAGCCGAGCCCGAGCTTGAGCGCAATTAACTTATGAGAGCTCGAGCTCGAGCTCGGCTCATTATTATCTATTAATTAATATACTAAACACAAATAATATAAACAATAAACTCTTTTAGGCTCGCAGGCTCGATAAGTGAAACTCGGGCTCGTTTACTTAACAAGCTTATTTTTAGGTTCGTGCTTGATTCGTAAACAAGTTTAAATAAGCTCGGCTCGGCTCATTTACACTTAGGCTCGATAAGGCTCGACAAGCCTGAGAAGCTTCACATGTCAAGCTCAAGCCCAGGCTCGATAAATATACGAGCTTTATTTTAGGCTCAGACTCGATAAGCTTGGCTCGTTTCAAGCTTTTTCTTGAGCCGATCTCGAGTAATAATAAAATATGTGTGTTGTTGTTCTTGATAAATTTTTTGTTAAGTATGTTGGGCCATATTCGTTGCATCATGTTCATTGCATTTCTCTTGGAAATTCTTTGATTTCACTAAAATTTAGGCCATGTTTGGATGAGCTTATTTTACCTTCTTATGACTTACTGTCTTCTTGGAAAAGGAGTTTTTGAGAAATGGTGTTTAGGTTATAAGGTGAAAATAAGCTTTTTAGACATTGAAAAAGAGAAATGAAATGTCGGGTTGAGGGAGCAATAGAAAGAAGTTCTCAAAGGGATGGTTAGAATAGGGTGTTGGAGTTTATGGAGGGCAAGAAATGACATCAAGTTCAACAACAATCCTATGAAGATCGAAAATATTATCGCTGAGACCAAATCGGTGGGATTTTTATGGTATAAGTAGACCTAAGAATCAGAACATTAATTGGGAGGATTGGTGCAAGTTTGTAAATATGTAGTTGTGTATTGGCAGCCTTGATTTGAGGTGTCTTTGTGTTTTTAATGAAGTTGACTTTTCAAAAAAAAGGTCATTTGGTTGTGACTTTTCAAAAAAAGAGATAAGAAGGTTAAAAAGTCAATATGGAGAAATGAAAAAGTTCATCCAAACATGTCTTTAAGAATAAACTAACTTTTCTTAGAGATTATCAATAAGCATGTGAGAAAATTATCTGATTGCAACTAATATCGTTTTTTATGATATTACTATACACTTCGAATTTAATCTTCATTTCATGTTAAAGAGGTATCAGTCTCTCTCAACGGTAATTTTCATTTTCATTTTCTTTTACTTTACAATGCATACTACTCTTAGGTATATATAAAGAGGTTAGATAACCAACTAGCCTCTCTAACTAACTCAACTAACTAACCATCTCTATACATATACACTATACACACACATTTTAATATGACCCCTCAAGCTAAATGGGGAGCATCTAGGTGAAGCTTGGACCTCAGACTGTCAAAATGAACACCAAACAATCATTTGGTCAAAAGATATGCAATCTAAAATGTAGTGGAAAAATACCGAACTTGTAAAATGCCCGCCAAAACCATGTCATGAATAAAATATACAAGTCAATCTCCAAATATTTTGGTGCGCTGACGAAACACTGGGTTGACTATAAGATATGTAGCTCCAATATTGTCACACAAAAGAGATGTTGTACAAGTCATCGTAATATGTAACTCATGCAATATAGATGTAATCTATCGTTACTCAGCAACTGTATGAGCAAGAGCATGGTACTCAGCCTCACTACTCGACCTAGCAACTGTATGTTGTTCTTGGAACTCCAACTGATGAGGTTGAACCCAAAAAAAACACAATAACCCGTGGTAAAACGTTGATCATCAGGACACCCAGCCCAGTCGGAATCACTATAAGCATGTAAATCAACACAAGTAGACTGACGTATACATAACCCATGAGGAATGGTACCCTTAAGATACTGCAAAATCCGCTTGACAATGAACAAGTATCGACCAATAGGTGTCTGAAGAAACTATGACACCTTACTAACCGCATAACCAATCTCTCATTGTACCAAAACAAGATACTGTTGTCACACCCCAACCGATGGCGGAAACATCGGGGCATGGCACTGAGCGAAACAGATTGTTCATGAGAATCCATAACAACTATTAATGTCAATATATTTAACGTTTAATGTCCCATACCATCAAAAATATAAAGCACAGTCATTACAAATATCAATCTCATAAACAAAACACTGTTTCGACAACTCAGATTTATTTAATGGAGTTTCTAGACTTCCTACTCGTTTCAGCAAGCATAGCATCCTATCAACCTGTCACATACGTTAAAAAAAAGTCAATACATATAATTTAAAGGTGAGTACACAAGTTTGAGTAGCATATAGTATAGAAAGCGTTTACGCATAACCAGCATGTATCACGTAACGGGCGAAGCAAGTAACTATCTAACAATGTCTAAAACTTAACCACGAGACTGCGTTTTGGAGTATGCGCGACACATGTTCGCCACTACGAACACGTGAAGTAAAGTAATGTGGTCCCTAGCAACCCCCGTCCACGACAGGTGCTGACTCCAAACTATAGTACTATCGTTGCTAGAGGCGGTATAGTGTAACACTGTATAAGCATAGTAACAAGCATTCATAGATCACGTATAGCATGCGGGAGCGGTTAGCGTTGTAAAGTGTTTGGGTTGTGTGTTGTTGTGTTTTGATAGAGAACGTATGTAACACCCAAAAGTGTGTTAAAAGAAAATGGGTTCGATTACACTCACAGTACGTGTTTAGCTAGTAAACACAGACTTGGATTGAAGGGAGCGCGTTGGAGTTTAGCTTGAGCATAGAACAGTAGCGTAAGCGTTAAACAGCGTGTAAACAGAGTGTCGAATGATGATCCGGTCGAATGAGTATAACCCATCCAAGCGGATGGTCATCCGATCGGATGACCATTCGAACGGATGGCCATTCGAATGAGATGTGGGTGCTTGTAAATCGTTTTGAAAATTTGAAGTTTTCGTTGTAGTACAGATGCCAAGTCATCCGGTCGGATGGTCATCCGAACAGATGGCCATTCGATCGGATGGCAATTCGAATGAGTGTGTATGTGTGTTGTGGAAAATTGTTAAGTATTGGAAATAATAAGGGACAGGTCACCTGGTCGATTGGTCATATCGGATGGTCATCCGATCGGATGGTCATCCGATCGGATGGTCATCCGATCGGATGGCCACTCGAGTGGGCGATTTGTTGTTTTGAAAATCTCTTAAATTTTTCTAAGTGAAAGTTCTAAGTTTAACGGAGACGGCGTGATGACGTGTCGAACAACAGAAACACACCAAGGTCCAACTCGTTTGATCGAATGGAAACCACCCCATTCGATCGTATTCACTGTTCTTTTGATGAAGTTTCATGTTCAATCCGGAAATCGGTCGTCTCTTCCGTGGAAACCCGTTTTCAGGCCGGCCCTAGACTAAGGAATGAGTCTAAAGTCAGATTGAGTCTAGATTCCATCGCTTTTGCATAGAAAGTTGAAGAAAAGTTTGAAAAGAGATGAAAAAGTGTTGAAATCTTGTAAACCTAGTGAAAAATGGTGGAAATCTCTTAGATCTGAACCAATCTTGATGAGTTGGTGCTTCACAACAGCTTGCACAAGCAAAATGAGTGAAGAACACCTTCAAGAGGACCAAACCAGTGATTTCAGAGAAAAAGGAAGTGTTTGTGAGTGATTTTGATGGTGAAGATGATGTAGAAGTGTTTGGTGATGATGATTGTACAAGGTTTAAGGAGGAATACTTACAAAATAGCTTTGAATTGAGAGAAATAGTGCCTGAGAGTGACTTGAGTGCAGGTGGTCGGATGGAGATGTCACATCAGTGAACAGTAGTGTACGGTGGGTATTTATAGAGTGAGAGGGAGAGTTGAGGCGGTGGAGTAGTACGAGGTGTTTGGGTCGGATGGTGTTCTGGTCGGAAGACCATCTGATCGGATGGTCATCCGGACGGATGTCCATTCGATCGAGTGGTCATTCGATCAGCCGAGTTGTGCGAGTTAGTTTTTTTTCCAACTTTCGTTTAGTGCGTTAAGCGTTGCATTGCGTTTAATCGAGTTGCGAGTAAGCGTTTGAGCGTGTAAGCGATGTGTTGATCACCACATAACATTTAAACAAATAATGACACATAACACATATAATAACTAAAATGCATAAAAGTAAATCTGTGTTTCGAGTTTACGTTGAGTTTGCGTTGCGATAGCGTTTAGTATAAACAAGCGAGGTAATATGCGATAAGTATGCGTTTAAATAGTAAGCATTATAAATAGCGTTTAATGCGATAACTGCGTTTTGAATAAGCATTATAATAAACGTGTTAAAAAAATGTGTCAAAAATGTAGTTTAAACCCTTAGCGTTAACCGAATCTCAGGAGTACAAGCAATTAAGAAAGAAATGACAGATACAAGTAATGACTCAAGAAGTCAGGTTGTTACAGCCTCCCCTACTTTAGGGGAGGCTGTAACGAAGAGATGTGGATATTTAGCTTTCATATCACTTTTGAGTTCCCAAGTGAACTCGGCGCCGCGTTTGCCTTCCCACGAAGTGTAGGGTTTCGTTCACTTGCAAATCCTCAAATGGAACGTGCAGGTTTTCTTCAGCCAGGCACTTTTTGAGGTTCGAGACGTGGAAAGTTGGATGTACGTTACAGAGTTCCTCTGGTAATTCGAGTCAGTAGGCCACTTTGCTAATTCTTTCCAGAATCTTAAAGGGTCCCACGTTTCATAGCGCTAGCTTTCCTTTCTTGCCGAATCGGATCACCCCCTTCCAAGGTGAAACCTTTAGAAGTACGTGATCACCAACTTCGAACTCAAGGGGCTTGCGGTGTTTATTGGCGTAACTCTTTTGACGACTCCGAGCTTTTAAGAGATTGTCTTGTATTTGGAGGATTTTGTCAGTCGTTTCTTGCAGTAACTCAGGACCGGTAATTTACGCGTCTCTGATCTCGTGCCATACAAAGGCGATCGACATTTTCTTACGTATAATGCCTCAAAGGGTGCCATTTGGATACTAGCGTGATAACTGTTTTTGTACGAGAATTCGACTAAAGGTAAATGCGAATCCCAATTACCACCAAAATCTATAACGCACGAATGAAGCATGTCTTCAAGGGTGCGAATCGTGCGTTCAGTCTGACCGTCGGTCTGGGGATGGAATGCGGTACTGAGATTAAGAGTAGTACTGAGAGCGGATTGAAAAGTCTCCCAGAGACGTGAAGTAAATCGACCACCGCGGTCAGAGATGATGTCACGAGGTGTCCCATATGGACAAATGACTTAGTCGGTATAGATTCGTGCTAATCATTCAACCTTATAGTCTTCTCGTATTGGTAGAAAGTGGGCGGATTTCGTAAGACGATCAACGATAACCCAAATGCTATCGTGACCTAATGGCATAAGTTTCGTAATGAATTCCATAGCTATACTCTCCCATTTCCACATTGGGATCTCGGGTTGTTCGAGTAAGCCAGAGGGTCGTTGGTGTCCGTCCTTAACCTTCGAGCACGTTAGGCATTTCGAAACGTAGAGAGTGATATCCTTCTTCATTCCTGGCCACCAATACATGGCAAGGAGGTCCTGGTATATTTTGTCGGCACTGGGATGAATGGATTATCGGGATTTGTGAGCTTCAGTCAGCAAAATCCCTCAGAGATTATTGCGACTAGGTATCCGAATGCGATCGAGATAGTGAAAAATACCATTCGGTTTATTCACTAGTTGGTTTTCGGTTCTGAGAATTCTTTCTTCCTTCAAAGTGCTTTAGGCAAAATAAGCGTGTTGAGCATCGCGAATGAGAGCTTCGATGTCGTGTTGGGCTTGAACATTACGAACACTATGTAAATAGCTTCGTCGACTAAAAGCGCTGGCAACGATATTTGCTTTGCCTGGGTGGTAACGTATCTCACAGTCGTAGTCGTTGAGAAGTTCGACCCATCTGCGTTGGCGCATATTCAGTTCCTTCTGGTTCAATATGTGTTGTAGGCTCTTATGGTCAGTGAAGACCGTACACTTGGTACCATAAAGGTAGTGTCGCCAAATCTTTAAAGCAAAAACAACTGCACCGAGTTCGAGATCGTGGGTTGTGTAGTTCTTCTTGTGAACCTTGAGCTGTCAAGAGGCGTACGCCATAACCATGTCTCGTTGCATAAGAACAAAACCAAGACCTAGGTTAGAGGCATTGCAATAGACAACAAAGTCGTCGTTTCCATCGGGTAGCACGAGTACGGGAGCGTTGCAAAGAATACGCTTAAGAGTCTGAAAGGCTCCCTCTTATTTAGTTCCCCAAACAAAAGGCTTGTCTTTATGCATCAGAGAGGTGAGAGGAACGGCGATTTTAGAGAAATCAGCGATAAATCAGCGATAATAACCTGCCATTCCGAGAAAAGAACGAACTTCGGACAGGGTTTTAGGTGTAATCCAACTCTTAACTGCTTCAATCTTCATGGGATCGACGTGAATACCTTGACTGTTGACGATGCGACCGAGAAATTGAATCTCCTCGAGCCAAAATTTGTACTTGGAGAACTTGGTGTAGAGGCGATTCCCCTGGAGAAGTTTGAGTACCAAACGGAGATGTTACGCATGTTCGGCTTTTGACTTCGAATAGATAAGGATATCAGCGATAAACACGATGACGAAGCGATCAAGAAAGGGTTTACACACGCGATTCATCAAATCCATGAAAACCGCGGGTGCGTTTGTAAGACCAAAGGGCATAACTATGAATTCATAATGGCCGTAACGAGTGCGAAATGCGGTTTTAGGGATATCCTCCTCCTGGATTCGCAGTTGATGATAACCAGAGCGTAAATCGATCATAGAAAAACACGTAGCGCCTTGTAGTTGATCAAATAAGTCATCAATTCGGGGTAGAGGGTAGCGATTCTTGATAGTAAGCTTATTGAGTTCCCTATAATCAATACACATTCGGAACGATCCATCCTTCTTTTTCACGAAAAGAACAGGTGCGCCCCATGGAGATGTGCTAGGGCGTATGAAGCCTTTATCAAGTAATTCCTTGAGTTGGCTAGAAAGTTCGCGCATTTTGGACGGTGCGAGGCGATAAGGGGCTTTAGCAACAGGGTTAGCTCCAGGAATGAGGTCGATACGAAAGTCGATATCACGTGTCGGGGGTAGACCGGGTAAATCGTCATTCGTCAGGAAAGACATTAGGAAAATCACGAACCACAAGTACCTTTTCCATTGGCTTCTTTTCCTTCTTCGCTACTACAATGTGTGCTAAGAAAGCCATGTGTTCCTTTCGGAGATACTTGCTTGCTTGTTACACGACATCAGTTTCAATTCCCTCGAGGATACTTCGCCATAAACACAGAGTTGATCACCGTTTGAAAGAGAGAAACGGATCATCTTTTCGAAACAAACGACTTCAGCACGATTTTCACGAAGAAAGTCCATGCCTACTATGATATCAAAACTACCAAGTTGCATCGGAATGAGATTGATCGGGAAAATGTGATTGTTGATTTCGAGGGTACAATCACGGAGAACAGAGTTGACAGTGACGGTTCTTCCGGTGGTGATTTCTACGTCGAACGTCATTGTGAGGTTAACGCGTTTACGGTTTAGGAGTTTTTCGAATTCAAACGACACAAAACAGTTATCGGCTCCAGTATCAAATAAACACGAAGCATAAATACCGTTAACAAGGAACGTACCATTGACAACGTTGTTGTCAGTCTGAGCCTGGTGGACATTGATGTTGAAAGTTCTTCCGCGGGCTGCTTGTTGCGGTTGCTGCTACTGCTGTTGCGGTGGCTGCTGTTGCTATTGTTGTGGTGGTGGCTGCTGCGTTGATTGTTGCTGTTCTTGTTTCACCACATGATTCGGGCAGACATTAGCAAAATGATTAGGGTCACCACAAGAGTAGCAAGCTCGTGCATGAACAGCAGGAGCTGCTTGGGTACCCTGAATAGCAAGGGGTTGAGCTGGTGATGCTGGAGCTGGAGCAGCTTATTGACACGGGCCTGAACGGCAATGAGCAGTAAAATGCCCATAGATGTTGTAGTTTGCACAGAAACGACAATTCACCCCAGCTAGGTGATGATAGGTGCAAGTAGGGCAGAGAGGGTGAACACCAGTATACGCACGCTTAGCAGGCGGTACGTTGGTGTTTGGAGCTGCGACTTGACGGTTCTGGTTGGGTTGAGCAGGGGCAGCGTTGAGAGGTGCGGCAGTAGTAGCGTAGTTCTTGTTGTTGTTACCCTTGCGCTTGCAATTCTGACTTGAAGACTTTGAAACTTGTGATGCTGCAGTGTTGGTAGTGGGAGCGGGAGTAACAGTGACCTGGTTGAGATTTTTGGTTGAGGTTTTGAAATACCCAGCTAAGACTCGTTTCTCGTTGATCTCAGCTGCGAGTTGATAAGTCTCCTCAATTGTAGCAGGTTTAGCGGCTTGAACAAAGTCGACTACACAGTCGGGTAAGGCTCGAATGTACTTCTTGATTGTCATATTAGGTGTTGCCACCTGGCTAGGACAGATGATACTGAGCTGCTTGAAGCGAGCGGTGAGACCAGCGTTGTCACATCCATCCTGTTTGATATGCCAGAATTCATTCTCCAGCTTTTCCACTTCATGAGGAGGACAGAACTCCTTCATCATGAGCTCTCCGAGTTCCTCCCAAGAAAGGCCACAAGCTGCATAATTACCGCGCCTGTTGCGCTCAGTAGTCCACCAGTCCAGGAACTCCAGTAGCATTAACAGTACGCAGATTCTCTGGACATCCGCTTTGTCTGAAAGTGACTTCGATGGCGTCAAACCACTGGAACATAGCACTGGGTCCATCTTCACCAGTGAAATTTGTAGGACCGCAAGCTTTGAATTGCTTAAAGCTGAATGGTGTTTTCAAAGAGTCGCTCTTTGATTCAACAGAGGAGTTGCTCTTCACCTCGTTAATGTCACTGACGATCTGAGGTATGACTTTAGCCATTTCCTTGGCGACCAGTGAAGCGATACCCTTATCAGCATGGTTTCGGCGGGCTACATATGAAGTGTGAGATCCAAATGACGGCATTGTCTGCAGCAGACATCATCACAGGATTTAGACGAGATTTGATTATATCAGGTCTCGAAAAGTTTAGCATTTCAACATCCTCTTTTATGTAAAGCTCAGGAACACGTAGGCACATAACCACATAGTCCACGTAAGCACGTAAGCACAGAAGCACATAAGCACATAAGAGCACATAGTCCACGTAAACACATATTTTGCACGTATTCACCTTTTTTTCAAAGCTGTGAATGCGTTCGAGAGTTGCGAGCGGTAGCGAGTAGTGTAACGAGTATCATAAGCGGGGAACGTAGCGTGCGAGGGTTCTTAGTTTGACTGCTTTTAGTTAGCGTTTTAGATTTCGAAAGTTGTGTGAGTTGTGAGTGTTTTAATAATGCGAAGAGCGAAAAAGCGTATAATCTCCAAAAATTGAAACATATAAACATATAAACACATAAAAGCAATAACTCGTAAAAATCAGCGGTTGTGGCTCAGAATCGAAAATAGAGTGTCTTGGGTGTTAGACATCGACTACCCAAAGTGATTCGACTATCCTCCACGAGACCGGGTACATGCTTTGGCCTAAAAGACTGTGCTCTCGCCGAAATATGTCGAACGACACTCATCCTTTTGGTTACTACGTGACTCGGGTCGTTAGAATCCATCGAGACTTTGGTGAGGGTTTTGTAAATTCATTAAAGTAAAGAGTGATACGGGTTTCACCCCAAACTTAACAGCTTCGTTCCTGATGGTGTGGTAAAACCATGAGATAGAGATGGAGATATCTGCCGAGGTGTGGATGTCACTCCTAACTCAACAGATTTTCTCGTGCGGAGAGTAAAAATACGCGTAGAGTGAGTGATTTTTATCGAGAGTTCTTGATTTTCATGCCTAATCTCGACCAAATCACTCGATTGTGTTATGCGAGTGTTTTCGAAAACGTGTACATTGTGTCAGCCTTAGGAATGGCAACATAGTTTTTCAGCCTTAGGAAAGGCCTTTTTCATGCGAAGCTGTAGTATGCGGTGTTCGCACAAAGACATGGTTTCCATAAGTTTGAACGAGAGTAACAAGAGTAGGCTCCTATGAAACCCCTATCAGGTTTGCACGAGGCGGTCTGTTGGTGCTTAGACTATAGACTAGGTCAATCCTAAGACACGACCTAATTCCCTATAGTTATGGCTCTGATACCAATCTCTCACACCCCAACCGACGGCGAAACATCGGGGCATGGCACTGAGCGAAACAGATTGTTCATGAGAATCCATAATAACTATTAATGTCAATATATTTAATGTAACATCTGTGCTTGTTATCATTGTGAACAGTTCAATTATCAATAAAACAATGTTATTTGATCCCAAGGTTTGTTTGGTTATGTTTTACATTTTTCGTGTTTTGACTTTTGTCCAACTTCAAACTCTATATCACTTTCTGGAGATTTATACGCAAACTAGTGTGTAAACGTAATCAGTTAATACGAAAAATACTCCGGAACTTCACCATATAATTAACATACCTTAAATAACCCTTACATAACTTAGAAATAAGTTTTGAAGGCTTTGGTATGGCAAAAACAAGTTAATTCGCTTACAGGGACTAAACTTGACAAACCCGAAGCTTTGTAACGGTTAATTATGCTCACTAGAATGCACGATATAAATTTCATAAAGTTTCGTTATCGTATGAGAAAGTTATGATCAAATCCGTGTACAAAGGGTTAAAGCGTCAACGTTGAAGTTTAGGACCTTTCGAGTAACAATAAAGTTAACCGAGGACTTAACAAAGTGGGTAAATATCTTGAAGCCCTTATATGTCAAATTAGGGGGTTCAAATTGCAAGAAATAAGTTAGTTGACCTTTCGGAAGGGCCAAGAGACGAGATGCAACAACTTGAAAACGTTTTTGCCTGATTACAAGACTGAGGCGGGCCGCGTAAAGGTTAACCTGACTTTACGCGGGCCGCGTCAGACCATCAGATGCAGAAACTTTTGACAGCTGCCTGTTTTCATGCATATTCGACCTTTAAACGATTTTCCTCATCTTGTATGGCCCCTAAACGACTCCTAGACATTTAGGGACACTTGTTAGGAAGTTGTGGTCAATTGTAGACTTAGATGTCAACAATTTGTGGATCAAAATCCACTATAAAAGGCCATGAAGTTGCAACACATTCTTCACACCTTCATTCTTGCATTCCTGATCATTCTAGAGCTCAAGTCTTCTCTTAAGTGATCACTAATCAAGCTTAGGACTTCAGTAAGTTTGCTAATCCTTTCTTAGTTAAGTTTTTGCTTAGTTATAGCTTAAAAGTCAAACCGTCGTAATTAACGGTTGACTTTAAGATTAATCACTAATGGTCCAGTGATTAGTCGAATCAAAAGTAGTTATAAGTTGGTAATTATGTGGGCAATAAACCCTTAAAAGGGTTCCCCCTGATTCCCACTCTAACTAGGTCAAATGTCGGATCAAACTTGCAAATAAAAAGTCAACAGGATACTTAAATTCTAATTTATGCATAATTAGCAATGTAGAACATATTCAACCTGTTTGATCATTATTATAACTTGGTAATTAGTGTAAGAACATGCCTAAACATGTTCAACCCGACAATTTCCTCTTTAGACCCGGTTCGGAACCGAAAGTCGCATAGTTTGACTTTTGCTTTGACTTTCAGTTCTGACCCATTTAGGCTTGTTTTAGAAATGCCTCAGAGCTTTAATTGGACTAGGTTACATACTAGTATAACCCTCTGTGATTATACACCTTGGTTCATTAGTTATCCAATTAATATGCATGTTTCCGTTAATTGCTCATATGTTGACCATTATGCCCTTTTTACCTTAAAACGTGATTTTTGAAAATGTAAAAGAGTAGAAACCTTTGTTACTGATATATAAACTTGTACCCAAAATTTGAGATCAATTGGTGGTGTAGATTGAGAGTTATGCTCATTAGCGCAAAATGAAAGCTTTATGTTAATTAAACGGCGTAATTAGCGTATAGCCTATTTAAGCCTACTTTTTGATATCAAACTTATTACCCACTGATGTAATATATTATTTTGGTATTTTTGAAGATTTTTAATTAATTTTAGGCTGAGCATAACTTATAGTCATAGGCTTAATCCGGTAATTGTCGGTTTTGCCCTTACGGGCTATAAAATAAGTTTTACATATCTAAACAACTCCAAACCTTTTGCTACTGATCTTAAATGATAAATAAATTATTTTAAGCCTTCTGGAATAATAAAAATATCAGCTTTATGTATATAACCCGGAAACGGCTCCTAATCGCCTTTCTAAGCGTTTTTAACGCATAGTATGTACTAGAACTATTTTAGACATACAAGGGTTGATACCTACTGATATTTTAGGTAAATTATAATTTTTTAACAGTAAGAAAAAGTTGTTTAACTCAGACCTAGTTTTGAGCTTCACGGCTTATGTGAAATTACCAAAATGCCCTTACGGTGCATAGTTTGTGTTTAAATACGTTTCGGGCATAATGAAAGACATCTTACTGATGTCACAACATATTTGAAGCATATTAACTTAGGAAACCTGTATATGGCTCTTACGGATACCCGTTACGCTTATTACGCGTTCGGTTCGGTTTATATAACTAGTTTACATAAATTAGCCAAAGCGGGTCAAATCTTATCAGTTTTATCTAGAAATCCAGAATGTGTATGAAATACCCATATTAAACAAGTCTTCAAACTTGTCGGGTCTAAATCACATTCTATCCGATCTTCCGATTTAGGTCCGGTTTATTAATGTAGTTACCTATATTAGGTGTCGTTTGATATCCGTGATCTCTAGCATTGTTTGGTTGTTACTCAAGGACTACTAAGCAATCTCAAGTGAGTACATAGACCCCTCTTTTACTGTTTTCAAACTGTTTTGGGGTGAAACACATGTGCCTACTTGTTACTTTCATGCTTTCCTGTTTTTCACATCATATACTTGCTATGTTTATTAGTACATTTATAGTACATGATTTCAATACATTTTATGCTATGTATGCCCATTGTGTGCATACTTAGTACATCACTTTACAATACATTTCATGCTATGTACGCCCATTGTGTGCATACTTAGTACATTGTTTTACATTACATTTCTGCTATGTATGTTAACTGATAGCATGCTAGCACATTGATTTACATGACTTTTCTGCTTTGTATGTTAACTTAGCATACTTAGTACATTGTTTTCATATAACTTGTATACAATTGCTATTACATTTGGTTTGCACAAACGAGACTATTATACGTTCATTAACATTAGCTACGCCGCTCGGTAGTAAGTACTGGTACCATAGGACTTGACAAATCCCATTCCTAACATCTCGGGTTTGTTTGGATGTAAGGAATGACTGAATCCGAAAACAATTCTTTTGATAACCTTGACTGAAAGGGTTATCTGACTGTCTCAAGGCTTGAATGTATGCGTTAACTTACCACATAAATGTTTGTATCAATGTAACATGCACTACTTTGCAAAACATAACTTTTTGATATATTCAAAATACTTTGTTTTGTACACTTCTACATTTGGTTTATGTGACAATACTTTACTTACAATACATAACATTTGTTACACATTTCTTGACTACATTTGGACTTTTCAACATTTGACATGGTTTATACAAGGACTTTTGACAATTGATTTAAACATAGACATTATACATTGTTGGTTGGTTTAAGTGACTTAAGTAACGAGATGTGAGTAATATGATACAAGCATGGTGGATACGCCGCTGGTACTTCCTATATATAAGTGTTTGTATTATATTACATATCATAGCGTTATTTAAATCATTCATTTTGGACTTCTACATTTTACACAAGTAACATGTTTTCACAAGACTTTGGTTTACAATACAGTTTATTTTATACAACTCATTTTACTTGGTTATACATTTAACCATACATTATTCTTTTATTTATACATATCATTTGATCTTATCGCTTTTTAAAGGACTTACAAAACAAAACAATTTACAAGGTTCATGACTGACTTTTACTAAACAACTTTTTTCTTAAACTTAAGTCATGAATCCTATTTTCACAAAACCTATGTATCTCACAGGCATTTTTATGCTGACGTACCTATTTTCACATGTGTTTTCAGGAGCTTTTGCGTAGGATGATGATCGTGACACTAGGGCGGACCTGTGCCTTAGAGACTAAAAATGAAGATAGACTAGTTTAATTATGTTATGAACTCTTTGTTTCCTGTTTAAGACAATATAACACTCTTGTTTAATAAATAAAATACAACTTTGAATGCCATGGTTATGAAACAATTAATTCTGTTACAACACTCCCTGACGTTTTCCGCCACGTTTTGTATGTTATACGTGGTCGGGGTGTGACAGAAGAGTTGGTATCAGAGCCAATGGTTATAGGGAATTAGGTTATTAGTAATGCTTTGACCTAGACTATAACCTTTCTAGGACCCTAACACAAGTTATCTTGTGTTTAGATCTTAAAACATGCACTTCACCTATCCTTAGGTGATAACCACAACGAGAACATCGATTCCGAATCCGCTTTGAAAATTAATCATCTGTTCTAGGATGATTGATTACTAGGTTTTGAACCCTCTATTGTAAGGTTTTAAACCCTCTGTTATATGGTTTTGAACCTCTTTGAGTTTTCAAAATCTCGTCAAAGTTTAGGGTTTTAAATAGTGTGAACACGTGTAAACTGGAAGGGTGAATGCCTGTACCCTGGGTTTTCTGTCTAAGGCTAGAGTGTTCGTATAAATCTACATAATCGGACCAGTCACTCTTACCTGGGAACTCTTGGGGTGAGTGTTAACTTATAGGCGAGCATGTCTTCGCGATACATTATTTTTGACCCATTTACTTTGATTAGTCACTATGTGTCCTTTGTTTGCTTTGTGATGCGGACAAATGACCACCATTTTTGCTTTTGATTTTGTTTCATCTCATTCTCTTCATCCAATCATCTCACTCGTTTCCTTTCATGTTTTCCTCTTTTAGAATGCCTCCTCGACGCGAAAACCAGATAGCGACTGCCGAACTGGCAGAAATTATTGCGCAGCAAATGGCTGCTCAATTTCCAAACCTCTTTGCTCAATGGAACCAAGCCAACAACAACAATGCTACATGCAAATTCAAGGATTTTAACTCGGCTAAACCACTCAAGGTTAGTGGTTCTGAGGGAGCGACTGGGCTTCTTCAATGGTTCGAGAGCATTGAGAATACTTTTCGCCACGTGCAGTGTCCTGACAACCACAAGGTCGAGTTTTCTTCGAGTGTGTTTCAGAAGAGGGCTCTCACATGGTGGAACGGGGTTATGAGAGACCGTGGTGCAGAAGTTGCTCTAGCACAGACATGGGCTGAACTTAGAGCCCTTATGATGAGGGAGTTTTGTCCTCGTCATGAACTGCGAGCGTTGGAGAAAGAGTTTGATGATTTGAAGCAAGATAGTGGTGAGCACAGGGCGTATACTGATAGGTTTGAGGAGTTGAGTCTGCTTTGCCCAACAATGGTTACCCCACTCGACAAGGCTATCGAAAGGTACATCGATGGTCTACCTGACTCAGTACAAGACATCATTACTGGTAGTAACCCTACCACACTCCGTCAGGCGATCGAGTTAGCAACGACATTGACTGAGTCGCAGGTTCGAAAGGGAAAGCTGCACAAAAAGGGTGACAAGGGTAAGAAGCAGGCGTCTGACAAGGGGGATAGCAAGAAAGGTCAAAAAAAGAATGGAAAGAATTCTGGTTCCTCAAAGGGTTCTAGGAAGCGAAAGGCTTCCCAAAACTATGCCGTTACTGCACAGGCTCAAGCTGCACCAAATCAGCCTGCGCAACCACTAGCCAAGAAGCCTTATCTTGGCGATGCACCTTTGTGCAACAGGTGTAACGGCCATCACCTACCACATCTCCAATGTCGTCATTGCACTAACTTTGGGAGAATTGGTCATCTTGCCGCTACTTGTCGCATTCCTGCTAACCAGAATCAGGTCGTTCATAACCAAGCCCAAAAAGTTGCTCAGCCTCTTGCTCAGCAACAAGGTCAAGCTGCACGACCTCATTTTCCTCCTGGTTCGTGCTACAATTGTGGGGATCTGACCCACTACAGAAACCGGTGCCCAAGGCTAGCGAACCAGAATCAGAATCCAAATCAGAATCAAGCTCAGGCTCGAGGTCGAGTCTTCAACATGAATGCACAAGAGGCACAAGCGGACAATGAAGTGGTGAATGGTACGTTCTTTATTAATAATCAGCCTGCATCGTTCTTTTTTATTCGGGTGCCGACAAAAGTTTTGTGTCATTGTCTTTTGAGCCAATGCTTCGAGTGTCTAGAACGAAACTAGGTAAACCTTTGACAGTAGAAGTCGCTAGTGGTGAACTCATTGTTCTTGATTCTGTTCTTCACAACTGCCAGTTGAACCTTAACGACCATCTTTTTCCTATTGACCTCACGCCTATGCAACTTGGAAGCTTCGACGTTATTGTGGGTATGGATTGGTTAGCCAAGCATCGCGCAGAGGTAGTTTGTTTTGAGAAGATTGTTCGTGTGCCGCTTTCGACAGGCGAGATCCTACAGGTTCATGGTGAGAAACCTGCCGGTGGTCTCAAACTCATGTCTTGTTTTAAAGCTCGGAAGTATCTGCGAAAGAATTATGTGGCCTTCTTGGCACATGTCACAGCAGATAAAGGCAAAGGTAAGTCTATCCAAGATATTCCTGTTGTTCGGGATTATTCTGAAGTATTCCCTGAAGATTTACCTGGTCTACCCCCAGCATGCCAAGTCGAGTTCCGTATTGATCTCGTACCTGGTGCAAATCCCATTGCTAGAGCTCCATATCGTCTTACACCGTCTGAGATGCAAGAGTTGTCTAAGCAGCTTCAGGAACTCTCTGACAAAGGTTTTATCCGTCCTAGCTTTTCACCTTGGGGTGCTCCCGTTCTTTTTGTTAAGAAGAAGGATGGATCTTTTAGGATGTGTATCGATTATCGTGAGCTTAACAAGCTTACCATCAAGAATCGATATCCCCTACCTCGCATCGATGATCTCTTTGATCAGTTACAGGGCGCTTCTTATTTTTCGAAGATTGATCTACGTTCTGGATATCATCAACTTCGTGTGCATGAAGAAGATATTCCCAAGACAGCGTTCCGCGCTCGATATGGGCATTATGAGTTCACAGTCATGCCATTCGGTTTGACTAATGCTCCTGCTGTTTTCATGGACTTAATGAATAGGGTCTGCAAGCCTTATTTGGATCAGTTCGTCATTGTTTTTATTGATGACATTTTGACATACTCTAAGACGCGAGCTGATCACGAGCAACGTCTTCGTCTTACTTTGGAACTCCTAAAGAAAGAGCAACTTTTCGCCAAATTCTCCAAGTGTGAATTCTGGCTTAAATAAGTTCAATTCTAAGGACATATTGTCAACGAACAAGGTATTCATGTAGATCCCTCCAAGATCAGTGCGATTAAGGATTGGGATACGCCTACTACTCCTACTGAAGTTCGTTCTTTTCTTGGTCTAGCGGGTTATTACCGCCGCTTCATTGAGAACTTCTCAAAGATTGCAGTTCCTCTAACTGCTCTAACTCAGAAGAATAAACCCTTTGATTGGGGATTCAAGCAAGAGGAAGCTTTTCAACACTTGAAACAGAAACTTTGTGACGCGCCTGTTCTATCATTGCCTGAGGGTGATGATGATTTTGTCGTGTATTGTGATGCATCGAAACTGGGTCTTGGCTGTGTTCTGATGCAAAGGAACAAAGTCATAGCATATGCATCGAGGCAGTTGAAGATACATGAGAAGAACTACACCACTCATGACCTTGAGTTGGGTGCAGTTGTCATCGCTCTCAAGATCTGGAGACACTATTTGTACGGTACGAAATGTGTGGTTTTCACGGACCACAAAAGTCTTCAGCATATCTTCAATCAGAAAGAACTCAACATGAGGCAACGACGTTGGGTGGAGCTTCTAAACGACTATGACTGCGAAATTCGCTACCATCCTGGTAAGGCGAATGTCGTAGCCGATGCATTGAGTCGTAAGGAACATACTAAGCTTCATTGTGTACGTGTTCAATCTGTTATTCAAGCTCGATCCGATATCCAAGCACGCATTTCTCAGGCTCAACAATCTTGTGTTTCACAAGGTTTGATGGATAAGGAATTTCCCTATCACATAACACCTGATTTGGAACTGAAGGACAATGGATCGTATTACTTCATGGACCGTTTGTGGGTCCCAAGCCAAGATAACCTTCGTACCTTGCTTGTGGATGAAGCCCATAAGTCTCGTTATTCTGTTCATCCTGGCTCAGATAAGATGTATAAGGATCTTCGTATTCAGTACTGGTGGCCTGGTATGAAGAAAGACATTGCCTTATATGTATCAAAATGCCTTACTTGTCTTAAGGTTAAGGCTGAACATCAGCGTCCTTCTGGTTTATTGGTGCAACCAGAGATCCCAGTTTGGAAATGGGAAAACATTACTATGGATCTCATTACTAAACTTCCGCGCACAAAGAAAGGTCATGATGCCATCTGGGTAGTTGTTGATCGTCTTACTAAGTCCGCGCATTTCTTGCCAATCCGTGAGGATTTTTCTGCCGACAAGCTTGCTAAAATCTATGTGGATGAAATTGTAGCTCGACATGGTGTTCCTTTGAACATCATTTCAGACAGAGATGCTAGCTTCACTTCTCATTTTTGGAGAACCATGCAATCTGCTATGGGGACTCAACTTAATCTGAGCACAGCTTATCATCCGTAAACGGATGGTCAATCTGAAAGAACAATCCAGACTCTGGAGGATATGCTTAGAGCTTGTGTGATTGATTTTGGTGGTAGTTGGGATTCACATCTTCCGTTGATTGAATTCTCCTACAACAACAGTTATCACACCAGCATCAAAATGGCTCCTTTCGAAGCTCTCTATGGTCGAAAATGTCGTTCACCAGTCTGCTGAAATGAGATCAGCGAGGCTCAACTTACTGGACCTGCCCTCATTTTAGAGACAACTGACAAGATTAAGAAAGTTCGTGATAACCTTCAGACAGCTAGAAGCCGTCAAAAGAGTTACGCGGACCCAAAACGTAAGCCCTTGGAATTTCAAGTCGGTGATCGAGTATTACTGAAGGTCTCACCTTGGATAGGTGTGATCAGATTTGGAAAGAAAGAAAAACTTGCACCTAGATACGTTGGACCATTCAAGATCGTCGAAAGAATCGGTAAGGTAGCCTACAAACTTGAGTTACCTCCTGAACTTGGAAATGTTCATCCAACTTTTCACGTGTCCAATCTCAAGAGGTGTTTAGCTGATGAGAACCTCCACATACCACTTGACGAAATTCGTGTTGATAAAACACTGAAATTTGTTGAGAAGCCAGTGGAAATTATGGAACGTGAAGTCAAGTGGCTTAAACGCAAGCGCATTCCTTTGGTCAAAGTTCGCTGGGAAGCTAAACGAAGACCCGAGTTTACTTGGGAATGCGAAGATCAAATGAAGGCGAGGTATCCGTACCTTTTCCCACGAGTTTCCTCTAAATAAATTTCGGGACGAAATTTCCACAAGTAGGGGAGACTGTAACATCTGTGCTTGTTATCATTGTGAACAGTTCAATTATCAATAAAACAATGTTATTTGATCCCAATGTTTGTTTGGTTATGTTTTACATTTTTCGTGTTTTGACTTTTGTCCAATTTCAAACTCTATATCACTTTCTGGAGATTTATACGCAAACTAGTGCGTAAACGTAATCAGTTAATACGACAAATACTCCGGAACTTCACCATATACTTAACATACCTTAAATAACCCTTACATAACTTAGAAATAAGTTTTGAAGGCTTTGGTATGGCAAAAACAAGTTAATTCGCTTACAGGGACTAAACTTGACAAACCCGAAGCTTTGTAATGGTTAATTATGCTCACTAGAATGCACGATCTAAATTTCATAAAGTTTCGTTATCGTACGAGAAAGTTATGATCAAATCCGTGTACAAGGGGTTAAAGCGTCAACGTTGAAGTTTAGGACCTTTCGGGTAACAATAAAGTTAACCGAGGACTTAACAAAGTGGGTAAATATCTTGAAGCCCTTATATATCAAATTAGGGGGTTCAAATTGCAAGAAATAAGTTAGTTGACCTTTCGGAAGGGCCAAGAGACGAGATGCAACAACTTGAAAACGTTATTGCCTGATTACAAGACTGAGGCGGGCCGCGTAAAGGTTAACCTGACTTTACGCGGGCCGCGTCAGACCATCAGATGCAGAAACTTTTGACAGCTGTCTGTTTTCACGCATATTCGACCTTTAAACGATTTTCCTCATCTTGGATGGCCCCTAAACGACTCCTAGACATCTAGGGACACTTGTTAGTAAGTTGTGGTCAATTGTAGACTTAGATGTCAACAATTTGTGGATCAAAATCCACTATAAAAGGCCATGAAGTTGCAACACATTCTTCACAACTTCATTCTTGCATTCCTGATCATTCTGGAGCTCAAGTCTTCTCTCAAGTGATCACTAATCAAGCTTAGGACTTCAGTAAGTTTGCTAATCCTTTCTTAGTTAAGTTTTTGCTTAGTTATAGCTTAAAAGTCAAACCGTCGTAATTAACGGTTGACTTTAAGATTAATCACTAATGGTCCAGTGATTAGTCGAATCAAAAGTAGTTATAAGTTGGTAATTATGTGGGTAATAAACCCTTAAAAGGGTTCCCCTGATTCCCACTCTAACTAGGTCAAATGTCGGGTCAAACTTGCAAATAAAAAGTCAACAGGATACTTAAATTCTAATTTATGCATAATTAGCAATGTAGAACATATACAACCTGTTTGATCATTATTATAACTTGGTAATTAGTGTAAGAACATGCCTAAACATGTTCAACCCGACAATTTCCTGTTTAGACCCGGTTCGGAACCGAAAGTCGCATAGTTTGACTTTTGCTTTGACTTTCAGTTCAGACCCGTTTAGGCTTGTTTTAGAAATGACTCAGAGCTTTAATTGGACTAGGTTACATACTAGTATAACCCTCTGTGATTATACACCTTGGTTCATTAGTTATCCAATTAATATGCATGTTTCCGTTAATTGCTCATATGTTGACCATTATGCCCTTTTTACCTTAAAACGTGATTTTTGAAAATGTAAAAGAGTAGAAACCTTTGTTACTGATATATAAACTTGTACCCAAAATTTGAGATCAATTGGTGGTGTAGATTGAGAGTTATGCTCATTAGCGCAAAATGAAAGTTTTATGTTAATTAAACGGCGTAATTAGCGTATAGCCTATTTAAGCCTACTTTTTGATATCAAACTTATTACCGACTGATGTAATATATTATTTTGGTATTTTTGAAGATTTTTAATTAATTTTAGGCTGAGCATAACTTATAGTCATAGGCTTAATCCGGTAATTGTCGGTTTTGCCCTTACGGGCTATAAAATAAGTTTTACATATCTAAACAACTCCAAACCTTTTGCTACTGATCATAAATGATAAATAAATTAGTTTAAGCCTTCTGGAATAATAAAAATATCAGCTTTATGTATATAACCCGGAAACGGCTCCTAATCGCCTTTCTAAGCGTTTTTAACGCATAGTATGTACTAGAACTATTTTAGACATACAAGGGTTGATACCTACTGATATTTTAGGTAAATTATAATGTTTTAACAGTAAGCAAAAGTTGTTTAACTCAGACTTCAGTTTTGAGCTTCACGGCTTATGTGAAATTACCAAAATGCCCTTACGGTGCATAGTTTGTGTTTAAATACGTTTCGGGCATAATGAAAGACATCTTACTGATGTCACAACATATTTGAAGCATATTAACTTAGGAAACCTGTATATGGCTCTTACGGATACCCGTTACGCTTATTACGCGTTCGGTTCGGTTTATATAACTAGTTTACATAAATTAGCCGAAGCGGGTCAAACCTTATCGGTTTTATCTAGAAATCCAGAATGTGTATGAAATACCCATATTAAACAAGTCTTCAAACTTGTCGGGTCTAAATCACATTCTATCCGATCTTCCGATTTAGGTCCGGTTTATTAATGTAGTTACCTATATTAGGTGCCGTTTGATATCCGTGATCTCTAGCATTGTTTGGTTGTTACTCAAGGACTACTAAGCAATATCAAGTGAGTACATAGACCCCTCTTTTACTGTTTTCAAACTGTTTTGGGGTGAAACACATGTGCCTACTTGTTACTTTCATGCTTTCCTGTTTTTCACATCATATACTTGCTATGTTTATTAGTACATTTATAGTACATGATTTCAATACATTTTATGCTATGTATGCCCATTGTGTGCATACTTAGTACATCACTTTACAATACATTTCATGCTATGTATGCCCATTGTGTGCATACTTAGTACATTGTTTTACATTACATTTCTGCTATGTATGTTAACTGATAGCATGCTAGCACATTGATTTACATGACTTTTCTGCTTTGTATGTTAACTTAGCATACTTAGTACATTGTTTTCATATGACTTGTATACAATTGCTATAACATTTGGTTTGCACAAACGAGACTATTATACGTTCATTAACATTAGCTACGCCGCTCGGTAGTAAGTACTGGTACCATAGGACTTGACAAATCCCATTCCTAACATCTCGGGTTTGTTTGGATGTAAGGAATGACTGAATCCGAAAACAATTCTTTTGATAACCTTGACTGAAAGGGTTATCCGACTGTCTCAAGGCTTGAATGTATGCGTTAACTTACCACATAAATGTTTGTATCAATGTAACATGCACTACTTTGCAAAACATAACTTTTTGATATATTCAAAATACTTTGTTTTGTACACTTCTACATTTGGTTTATGTGACAATACTTTACTTACAATACATAACATTTGTTACACATTTCTTGACTACATTTGGACTTTTCAACATTTGACATGGTTTATACAAGGACTTTTGACAATTGATTTAAACATAGACATTATACATTGTTGGTTGGTTTAAGTGACTTAAGTAACGAGATGTGAGTAATATGATACAAGCATGGTGGATACGTCGCTGGTACTTCCTATATATAAGTGTTTGTATTATATTACATATCATAGCGTTATTTAAATCATTCATTTTGGACTTCTACATTTTACACAAGTAACATGTTTTCACAAGACTTTGGTTTACAATATAGTTTATTTTATACAGCTCATTTTACTTGGTTATACATTTAACCATACATTATTCTTTTATTTATACATATCATTTGATCTTCTCGCTTTTTAAAGGACTTACAAAACAAAACAATTTACAAGGTTCATGACTGACTTTTACTAAACAACTTTTTCTTAAACTTAAGTCATGAATCCTATTTTCACAAAACCTATGTATCTCACAGGCATTTTTATGCTGACGTACCTATTTTCACATGTGTTTTCAGGAGCTTTTGCGTAGGATGATGATCGTGACACTAGGGCGGACCTGTGCCTTAGAGACTAAAAATGAAGATAGACTAGTTTAATTATGTTATGAACTCTTTGTTTCCTGTTTAAGACAATATAACACTCTTGTTTAATAAATAAAATACAACTTTGAATGCCATGGTTATGAAACAATTAATTCTGTTACAACACTCCCCGACGTTTTCCGCCACGTTTTGTATGTTATACGTGGTCGGGGTGTGACATTTAACGTTTAATGTCCCATACCATCAAACATATAAAGCAAAACAGTCATTACAAATATCAGTCTCATAAACAAAACACTGTTCCGACAACTCAGATTTATTTAGTGGAGTTTCTAGACTTCTTACTCGTTTCAGCAAGCATAGCATCCTATCAACCTGTCACATACGTTAAAATAAAGTCAATACATAAAATGTAAAGGTGAGTACACAAGTTTGAGTAGCATATAGTATAGAAAGCGTTTACGCATAACCAGCATGTATCACGTAACGGGCGAAGCAAGTAACTATCTAACAATGTCTACAACTTAACCACGAGACTGCGTTTTGGAGTATGCGCAACACATGTTCGCCACTACGAACACGTGAAGTAAAGTAATGTGGTCCCTAGCAACTCCCATCCACGACAGGTGCTGAGTCCAAACTATAGTACTATCGTTGCTAGAGGCGGTATAGTGTAACACTGTATAAGGATAGTAACAAGCATTCATAGATCACGTATAGCATGCGGGAGCAGTTAGCGTTGTAAAGTGTTTGCGTTGAGTGTTGTTGTATTTTGATAGAGAACGTATGTAACACCCAAAAGTGCGTTAAAAGAAAATGCGTTCGAGTATACTCACAGTACGTGTTTAGCTAGTAAACACAGACTTGGATTGAAGGGAGCGCGTTGGAGTTTAGCCTGAGCATAGAACAGTAGCGTAAGCGTTGAACAGCGTGTAAACAGGGTGTCGAATGATGATCCAGTCGAATGAGTATAACACATCCGAGCGGATGACCATTCGAACGGATGGCCATTAGAATGAGATGTGGGTGCTTGTAAATCATTTTGAAAATTTGAAGTTTTCGTTGTAGTACAGATGCCAAGTCATCCGGTCGGATGGTCATACGGACGGATGGCCATTCGATCGGATGGTTATTCGAATGAGTGTGTGTGTTTTGGAAAATTGTTAAGTATTGGAAATGATAAGGGACAGGTCACCTGGTCGATTGGTCATTCGATCGGATGGCCACTCGAGTGGGCGATATGTTGTTTTGAAAATCTCTGTAAAATTTTCTAAGTGAAAGTTCTGAGTTTAACGGAGACGGCGTGATGACGTGTCGAACAACAGAAACACACCAAGGTCCAGCTCATTCGATCGGATGGGAACCACCCCATTCGATCGTACTCATTGTTCTTTTGATGAAGTTTCATGTTCAATCCGTAAATCGGTCGTCTCTTCGGTGGAAACCCGTTTTCAGGCCGGCCCTAGACTAAGGAATGAGTCTAAAGTCAGATTGAGTCTAGATTCCATCGCTTTTGCATAGAAAGTTGAAGAAAAGTTTGAAAAGAGATGAAAAAGTGTTGAAATCTTGTAAACCTAGTGAAAAATGGTGGAAATCTCTTAGATCTGAACCAATCTTGATGAGTTGGTGCTTCACAACAGCTTGCACAAGCAAAATGAGTGAAGAAAACCTTCAAGGGGACCAAACCAGTGATTTCAGAGAAAAAGGAAGTGTTTGTGTGTGATTTTGATGGTGAAGATGATGTAGAAGTGTTTGGTGATGATGATTGTACAAGATTTAAGGAGGAATACTTACGAAATAGCTTTGAATCGAGAGAAATAGTGCCTGAGAGTGACTTCAGTGCAGGTGGTCGGATGGAGATGTCACATTAGTGAACAGTAGTGTACGATGGGTATTTATAGAGTGAGAGGGAGAGTTGAGGCGGTGGAGTAGTGCGAGGTGTTTGGGTCGGATGGCGTTCCGGTCGGATGACCATCCGATCGGATGGTCATCCGGACGGATGGTCATCCGGACGGATGTCCATCCGGACGGATGTCCATCCGGACGGATGTCCATCCGGACGGATGTCCATTCGTTCGAGTGGTCATTCGATCAGCCGAGTTGTGCGAGTTAGTTTTTTTTCCAACTTTCGTTTCGTGCGTTAAGCGTTGCGTTGCGTTTAATCGAGTTGCGAGTAAGCGTTTGAGCGTGTAAGCGTTGCGTTGATCACCATATAACATTTAAACAAATAATCACACATAACACATATAATAACTAAAATGCATAAAAGTAAATCCGCGTTTCGAGTTTGCGTTGAGTTTCCGTTGCGATAGCGTTGTGATAGCGTTTAGTATAAACAAGCGAAGTAATATGCGATAAGTATGCGTTTAAATAGTAAGCGTTATAAATAGCGTTTAATGCGATAACTGCGTTTTGAATAAGCGTTGTAATACACGTTTTAAAAAAAAAGTGTTAAAAATGTAGTTTAAACCCTTAGCGTTAATCGAATCTCAGGAGTACAAGCAATTAAGCAAGAAATGACAGATACAAGTAATGACTCGAGAAGTCGGGTTGTTACAACTGTAATGCACCAACATTGCTCGGATACATAGTAGGATCAGACAAAGGATCACTAGTGTGCCAAGAAAGTTGTCTATCAAAAGAGACAAGAGTAGATAGCGGATGACAAACAGCAAGACCAATATGTTGTAACAAATCAAGTTAGTAGCGTTGCTGAAATAAGTGTAAGACATCCTCTAAGAATGTAGCATGATAGAGAGAGAGAGAGAGAGAGAGAGAGAGAGAGAGTTCAGGGTTTTTTTATTTATACTTTATTCTTTTTATCTTTTAGACAATCAATCCCTTGATATAAGTTACTCAACAGTATCTGGGGAGGTGAACTGACAAGAATACTCTCATGTTCAAGGCACATGACTTGCACATGACCAGATTTAACTAAAAAATCTAAATGGGTTAGGGCTAAAAGATATAACGTGCAGTATTTTGAAACGTTAACTACAAAACTTGTCAACTTTTATGTCAAAGGACACCACCTACAAATGGTATATAGATAACGAACAAAACTTGTAATTTACTCTAAATTTAATCAATTTGGGAGGAATAGTGTTGTTATGGGTTATTTTTTTTCAACGAAATGTGTTTTCATGTTGAATATATGTTATTACTAAATGTAAATATTTTGTAGAAAAATAGAGTATAAGGACATACTTGTAAATGAAAATGTAAATATTTTGTAAATGAAAATAGTTGGTTTCCATTATAATTGTTTTCATATATATTAGCTGCAAATAAACAAGTTGCTAGTAAATTTTAAAATATTTTATTTTTACAAAAAAATCATTTAAAATGTATCTAATGATTGGTATATAACGGTGGGAGAAGCGGTGTAATTGTCGGATTCAGTCTTATTTTTATAGCGGGTTAGACCAGACGGTATGGGGGCCGGCTTAGGCCCGGCCTGGCCCGGCGCCGGTCCCCCACACCGCCCCCCTCGGCCCGGCTAGTCCCTTTCGGCTGGATCTCGACGCTGAGGGCGGGCCACATTTTCAAACATATAGCCGTTGTAACGGCCATGTAATTTAATTAAAAAAAAACCTTTTTAACTTTAAATAAATACCCCTCATCTCATTCGTTTTTATACCATTTTCTCAATACTTCTCCCATTCTCATCCACTTTTATAAAAAACTCTCCATCTTTTTTATACAATCATGAATCCATTCAACCCAAACAACCCCAGCCCGAACAATCCCAACCCGAACAATCCAAACCCGAACCAACCTAACTTTTTTTCGAGTCCCGGTTACACTCCGACTATGGATCCTTCATGGGTGTCTCCGCAATTTACGTTTTCGGGTTTCAAACAAATGTCCCAAGTTCAACAAATGCAACAATACCAAGCACTCCAACAATTCATGCAACGCAACTCGTTTGAACAATTCCAATCGCAACCGCCACCTTCCCAACCGCAACCCCCGGTTCAACTTGACGATGATGATGAAGAAGTCGTCCCCGAATCGCCACCTAAAGAGCTCAAGCGCCAAAAAAAAACACGGGGAAGGGGAAGGCGGTTGAAACCGAAGCCGAAACCGCGTCAAAAAGCGGTTCGAGAGCAAAGCCGACACAGTGGACTCTAAAAATTCAATGCCTTTCCCGCACCTCCGATCATGGAACATTTTAAAGAAAGAAAACAAATGGAAGCCGGTTCCAAATGAGGTCGCAACCGCCAAACGGAGTAAAACTTCCGAGTCCGGAAGTTATAGTGTGGGAGGCTCCACCGCTCGTTGTCAAATCGACATAAACGACGACCCGATATATGACGAGGATGTGTTGCCCGTTCACGAGTCGGAACGTCCCCCCGGAAGGGACAAATCAAAAAATGAGGCGGCCGGAAAGCGAAAAGGGGGCGGCTCCAGTGTAGGGGGCGGCTCGGGGCAGGTTCGAAAATGGACGAGTTGATATCCGAATTCCGTTCGTTCAAAGAGCTCGCGGCCGAAAAATATAGTCACAAGAAAACCTTGGCGGCCGACTATGCTCGAGCGGAGGATTTTAGGATTATGAGGTTGGATCTCGACTCGGTTCCGGAGGATGAACGCGAGGTTTATCGGAGGATGAAAGAGGATGTTAAGAAAAAATGGACGTCGTAGGTTGTTTAGTTTTTTAATCGTATCGTTATTTTTTCCGCTTTTATGTTTTCCGTTTCTAGGATTAGTAATTTTAATTTTTAGGAAATGCAATTTTTTTTTATGTTATGAAATGAATTTAATTATGTCGTTTTATGTTTTTATTTTATTTAATTTTTATGAAGTTTTTGTTAAGTTAACAAAAAAAACTTAGAAAATTATAAAATAATTAGGTGAGGTAGGCTCATCCTCCACCCCCCTCAAAATGCAAGGAGACCCAACCTCCATGGGATGGTGATGTGGCGCCTACGTGGCGGCTCATCCTCATGGGGATGGAGCTCTCCATACCCTCTAGCCTTAGGCACCGGTGTATCTAATAGGGATGAGCTATTTTGGGGTTATTAATCACAACAGTCGGTGAACCGGTATTTATGTATTATTTAAAGCGGGTTACGGATCGTTATACCGAAGAGATATTAAAGTTGGCGGGTTACCAATTAAAACGGTCATGAAACCTGTAAAAAAATATTTTAAACAACAGTGTTGTTTATACCGGTATGGTAACCATTTTATAAATGTTAAACACCGCTATAAAAGGCTTCCTTTTTATAATAGTGAGTCACCGTTTCATTCCCTACAACTTTGGTAAAGTAGTAGGATTAACAACTAGGTTTGTTAATCTCAATTACAATATTGACCCCTAAACTAGTACAACTTGACCGTATTAGCTGAACTTTTTTTATAACATGTGACTCTCACAAACCGGTAACTAAAAAATCATTGGTTTGATTATATGTATGACACCAAAAGACCCATTGCTTTTTCCAATCTCAAAAAATAAAATTAAAGAAAATACTATAATTGAAATATTTATTGTTTCCAACTCATGTGTAGGTAAACTGATACATGTGAAAATGGTAATCAAGAGTTAAGAGCTAAGAATTGGAGAAGAAAAAGAATCCAGAGAAGAAGGAGATTAATCTCAAATCAATAGCTGCCATACTCATCTCTTTCCAACAGAATTTAACAGACCCTTTTACAATTTACAACATCAGTCCCTATACTTTGAATTACTGACACACTAGACCCTGGACTATTTATCACATATCAATACTCCCCCCTTAAAAGATTTTTGTCCTCAAAAATCAGAAATGCTAAAAAAAATATTCTAATCAAAAGTATCAAAAGGAAATTGTGAAAATTTTTGTGCTTTACTTTGCAGCTCCAATGATCCAACAAGAACTATTTTCTTCTCACAAAAGCCTACTTCATAAGAGCAGATGTTATGACAATTTGCAGCCCCATTAGATGAACTATATTTCATTTTTTTCTTCGTCCACATGGCTGTGATAATTGACAGACCAACAACCGAATCATATCTAACAATCACTGATGCAAACTCACCCTGCAGTGTTCTATAGTGCCCATCCCGTTTTAATGATTTGTTGCCCATTTGATCTTTCTGTTGTATACCAATCATGTCCCATACAACATGATATTTCCCTTTTAAGACCTTAGCAACCACTACTTCTAAAGGCCTGACTCGTATTGTAGTCTGAACAAAAGAAATAACCTGTGCAGAAAACTGTACAAAACGATGACTCAATACTCTAATTTCTTTTGGATAGCTCGTTCTGCCCTTGTTTTTGTATATTGATTGCACTCTGCAAACTGATCTGGTTAGTGCTTGCTCTATTATTGTAACATAATAGAAATCGACATATTGCTTCTCAAACTTTAGAACAATAGGTTGCGCCAAAGCAATTGCTAGTGCAAGAACAACAGAATGCTGAGCTGGACTTAACTCAGATACAAGGAGTGAGATCAAAGGCTCAACACAGCGAGCATCAGCAATTGTGGATCTGATTCTTGTATTTTCAAAAAGTACACAGCACAACTCGGCAGCATCGCTTTTCAAGTCCATTGAACAATTAGATGAAAGAATTCTGCAAAGAACATCGACTGCATTCATTTCAACATCCGCAACAGCAAGAGCTCCTGATGTATTATCACTCAATAGTCTAACTAGTGCCGCAATAGCAGCATGCTGGTCTTTCTCCAACCCACTATTTAAAACTTCCACCAATGGTTGAACAGCATGCCTAGCAGAATCTGCATTTCTAGTGTCAACACCAATGGTTGAAAGCTCAATTGGTATTGACATTTGTTGTCTAAGCATGCCCCTTGCTTCGGTTCTGACCAATACATATGTTCGCTGAGTTTATAACAAAAACTCTATGATCTCCACAATCAACTTTTTTATAATTGCACTAAAATGTAACTTTTTTTGAGGTTCTTGCAGCTGCAGTTCTTGCAAGTCCGTTAAATCTTTGACATCATTCTTCCATTTCCACTTTATTAACCATTTTTTTGCAACTTCCTTTTTGTATTTGAACATCAATTTGCCAAGTTTCCCACTCTCATGAGCTCCAACAAAATTGAAATACCTCAGCAACATTACTTTCCATTCTTGATCTGTAATATGAATATCTCTAGTAATTTTATCCAGAAGCAGTTTTGTGAGCCCATATGGATTTATTGCATCCCTCCCACATGTTCCTAAGTGCCTGATCTGGGATGATTTCTCATTCTTTATTGTTTGATTGCTTTTAGGAGTTCTAACATGTTGAATATCAAATATACTTTGTTTGCCATCATCTAGCTGCTTCAAATTTTTTTGTCAACCCCATCAATCTTGCTTTATTTGGCCCATTAACATCCAAAAGAATGTCACGCTTTACAGATGTGGGGTTCAACTTCTGTACAAGAATATCAAACAACTTTTGTTCGTCTTCTTGGCTAACCTGAAGTTGACGCTCACCTACCAGAAAGTTTAATGAGTCATCAACCCTTTCTGTGGGTACATCCTCATAAACGTCATCAACTTGACGGTGTTCCAATTGAACATGATGATGTTCCTCTGGCATATCTAAGCCAAGAATTATGTCGTTTTTAATTTCGTTTTCTGATCCTCTAACATTATTATATTTTTCATTTAATGGTTCTTTAAAATCACCTTTCAGTGCGTTAAGTGCAATAAATTGTTCTTTAAAATCACCCTTCAATGCATTGACCTTTTCTTTAGGCATTTCGTCGAGCACCTTGTGTGCAGACTCAATTTTTACAAGTTTAGGAATATCATGTGATACAAAACCCCCATCATTATCACCATTAGAACTAAGATTGTTTTGGGAGACTAACATGCTCACCTTATCTTGCTTTGAAGAACAACTGTTTCCTTGAAGTCGTTCTTGTGGAATCATCAGCATCACTTTCAATTCTGCCATATTTCTTTCTTGAATTGAATCTGAATTGCGAGCTCTTTCATGTAATCTAGCCATAGACATCGCCTCTTCCATTTTTAAACCTTTGTCCATATTGTGATACCTCATAAGGATAGCACCAATTTCTGGTTTAAGGCCGAAAATGAAGATATATGTTGCATAATCTTCATAAATTTATTCAAAAATTTTGATCCTATTAAGCAAGACTCTGAATACATCACAATATTCATCAACGGTACCCTCTTGTCTCACCGACATGAACTCGACCATGGTAATGTGCAAGTTTTGTGGATGTTGTTGTGAATATGTTGTTGCCCTAGTTCTTGAACTGTTGACGTTGATTGTTATTGTTACTATTTCTGCCCTAACCCACGGTCAGAGGAACGAATGCTCTGATACCATTGATACGTGTGAAAATGGTAATCAAGAGTTAAGAGCTAAGAATTGGAGAAGAAAAAGAATCCAGAGAAGAAGGAGATTAATCTCAAATCAATAGCTGCCATACTCATCTCTTTCCAACAGTATTTAACAGACCCTTTTACAATTTACAACATCAGTCCCTATACTTTGAATTACTGACACACTAGACCCTGGACTATTTATCACATATCATAAACGGAGCAATATTAAAACATATACGGACTATTAGGTGCTGTTTGTTTTTTCAGAGGTAAAACGACTGCAGTCTGCGGACCACATCTGCAGACATCTGCTGCTGAAGAGGTGGACCAAACCTCTGCAGTCTGCAAGAAGAAGACTGTTTGTTTTTTAACTTAACAAAGCAAAGATCTGCTGAAAATTCCGAACAATTCTCACAGTTTAACATGATCAATTTTTCAATCAATCATAACAAAACTCTCAAAAACAAGAACCTAATGGAACAATTCAACCAATCTTAATTGAAGTGCTGGTAAGTTTTTCTTTCCACTTACAGAATTGTTTTAGTCCATACAGAACTTAATCAGGTTGTACAAACATCTTTGGTTATTATTAACATCAAGTTCACCGATTCTCTTCTGGGCTAGGCTTGCAGCTACCAGAGCAACTGTCGCTGCCCTTTCAGCACTTTCGGCAATCGGCAATGACATTTTACTCAAAAGAAAAAAGGAAAGCGAAAGGGTACTAATTTCATTTTTTTATTGGATCACAGAATTCTAATTCATTATAAAAAAATTGCATTACATCCAGTATAAGAAAAAATAAGTGAAATGGCATATAGATACTAACAAACAGGAAATCATGAACCTTTTCTTGCAAAGCTGTTCTTCGTCGTTCTTTGGAGCTACAAATTGCATTTCGTACTCCATGATTATCCATGGTTCCAGTTGGCCACAATGTTGCAAGCTTGGCAATGAAAATGAAAAATATCAAATATGCAAGATAATTTATAATGTTATAAAATAGCAAAGTAGTTATCTCAATGCTCCACAAACTGTTTCTGTTCGGTTTCATTTGTTGCTGATTTTTCAAATATATTTGTGTGTGTGTGGGTAGAGAAAGGTGTGGTGGGTAGGGTTTTAATAGAAATGAGAGGGGGATAAGAGAAATGACGGAGAAGAGAAAGGTGTGGTGGCTAGGGTTTTGAAAGAGCAGAGGACGGAGATGAGAAGAGGTGAGAAGAGGGGAGTCCACATCTTCTTGGAGAAGAGGTGTAAAAAGAGCTTTTTTAAAGAAATCACTCCCAAAAAACAAACACTCTGCGGACTCATACGTCTGCACGTGGTCTACGTGGGACAGACATAAGAGGTTCAGAAGTACTTTTCACAAAAAAAACAAACACCCCCTTATTTTGATTATGAACATAATAAGCTTTCTATAATTTTATGGATAGGTGTAACATCTTCTCATGGATCAATCATAATCTCAATTCATCTTTTTTCTTAAGAGTAAAATGCACAAAATGTCCTTTATATTTCCTTAAACTTGCAGGTTCCAGCCTTTTTGTTTAAAACTTGCTACGTTTATTTTTGTTGTAGATTCAATCCTTTACGACTAACCAAGTTAATTATCTCAGTTTCATTCCCTCGCAGGCCTAACATGTGAGGGTATATTTGTCATTTTAATTCTTCTTCTAATAAACCCTAAAAAACCTATAGTACCATTTTAATACCTCTTCATAACCTTCAATTAATGACCCTAACCCACCATTCTTCTTCATCTTCAATTGAAAACCTAGGTCATCAAATGTCATCAAAATGGTTACGACAATCGCTAGAGTTTAAACGGTTGATTCGAGCAAGCACGTGTTAATGACGGAAGTTTTGTTACTACCTTATTATCTAATCAAAGTTCTCGAATCCGGTAACGATATCGCGAAGCAAAAAGCGTGTGTTATGCTTCAAACACTAACACTTCCGAAAGAAAATGAAAAATAGGTTGAATCACGAGGCAGAATCTCATTGTTGTTAGAGCTTTTTTAGTCGGGTACTCCGTTGTCGCAAGCCGCCACCGCTGCCGTGCTTCGGAACTCACCGAATTCTCTGATTGTAGAGAGAATTTCATCAAAAAGCACACAGTTTCTGTACTTCTAACCCTAGCTCGTTTAGGAACTGCATTAGCATAAGAACATTCAATTGCTTGTTTAAGTAATTTCGTTAAAGAAGATGATGATTTGAAACTGTTGATTGCTAGAAAAGGTGGATTGATTAGTTTGAAAAGTTTTTGGGACTATTCTTTTGTTAAAAGTTTGAAGCAGCTGAGTTTTTAAGCAATTTAGCGTCGGGTCAACTGTTAATCGATGTTATTATATCAACAATTTCTTAATTTGGTTACTTAGCGTGTTGAGTTGTGGAGTTTTAGGTGTCAGAATTCAAGTTGCAAAAGCGGTTTACAAAACTGGATATAATTCGAAAACTAGAAAGGAGTTAGGCGAAATAGGGTTTATTCCGGTTTTAATTAGAATGTTGGATGGGAAATTTGTTGAGGAAATTCAAGTTGCAGCGAAGGCTAATCTATGATTTTGATGTATATTGAAAACCGAAGAGTTTATAAGAAGGATCAGAGAGGGGTGGTGAGTGTCGTTTGTCTATTAGATCCATTGATAACGAATTTAGACAAGAAATATATTGTTTCGATTATGCTTCCGTTAACTCATTCGAAGAAATGTCGTAAACAAATGGTCAAATTGGGATCTTGGTTGCATTTGGAGAAGCTTGTGGCAATGGGTTTTCAATTGAAGATGAAGAAAAATGGTGGGATAGGGTTTTTAATTGAAGATGATGAAGAGGAATTAAAATTGTACTTTAGGGTTTTTAGGGTCTTATAAGATGAAGGAAGAAAATGAAAAATATACCCTCACACGTTAGGCATGTGAGGGAATTAAACTGAGAGAATTAACTTAGTTAGTCGTAAAGGATTAAACCTGCAACAAAAATAAACGTAAAGGTTGTTTTTAGCAAGTTTTAAACATAAATGCCGGAACCTGCAAGTTTGAAGAAACATGAATAACGTTTTGTGCATCTTATTCTTTTCTTAATTCAAGATGTTTAAAATTTTCTTCTTATATATCTAAATAAAAATATAATCTTTATGCATCATAACATTAATAATCTTTCAAAACTCAAGATATAGAAAAAAATTTTCACCTAATCTGATGAAAATAAAATACATAAGACATTTTCTGATGGATCAATCACAATTAAATTTGTGTAACAACATTATAAAAGTAATATTTATCTAGAATTCTAAATCACTGAAATAAGAATTTTATTTTAATTATTATGTTTATTAATATTGACCGTTTTGGAATATTAACAATTTATACTTTTAAGGAATAAGAATGGGAAAATATTTGTGGATTTAAATATGTAAGTTAAGGTAGAGGATCCTGTACATTAATTGAGAAGTGTGAGAAGCGTGAGAAGTGTATTATAACACTATATATAACACCATATAAACACAGTATAACACTATGTAACACCATATAACACCATATAACACTATGTAACACTATATAATACTATATAACAAATATAACACTATATTTTGTCTGATAGCATGTCTATGATAGATGTATAGTGTTATATATTGTTATATAGTGTTATATAGGGTTACATAGTGTTATATGGTGTTACATAGTGTTATACGGTGTTTATATGATGTTATATAGTGTTATATATATTGTTATAATACACTTCTCACACTTCTGAATTAATGTACACTATCGCTACCCTGTAAGTTAAATCACTATGGTTTAAAGTATTTAATAATAATAATTTAGTTATGTAAATTTGTGTACACCTTATTATAAAATTACATAATTTATATTTTTAAATATGTGTAATACACGGATCTATAATCTAATTGTATATATAAGAAGCACCCCATTTTATAAATATAAACTATTAATAATTAATAATTTTGAGTTATGTAATATGTGTGTATATTTTGTAATGCCCAATCACCCGGTCCATATATATAGGCTCACAATCCCTTGTTAAATCTTAATCTCCAGCATACCATACATACAAACAAGAGCAATCAAGATGTTGAGAATGGGTGCCATGGTGGATGTTCTTGAAGAACTCCTGATGATTATGATGGTTATTATCACAGAACAATTGTTGCCGCGTCTCGCCGGTGTCCTGATCACCCAGTCCTCGCCATCCTCATCATCTTCCATAGATTCTTCTTGTTTTCTTGTTTTCTTTTAGACAGTCATTTACATAACACAAACCCATATGTACCTTGTTTCCTTATTAATCTCATATGTTTTTCTTACTCATTCTTTACTTCACCTTTTTTGTAATCATTTACATAACTTGAAACGAACGGCCACGTGCAAAGGTCCACCTAGTTTGGTTCGGCTCGGTTAGCTTGATTTATATTTTAATATATATATAATTTTTAATAAAATAATTAGAGGCTCACATTAATAAAGTTTGAGCCAATATTCAAATATAACTCATTTAAGTAATTAGAATTGAAATCCAATACCAATACTCTATTGTCTAATACTCCAATATCCATTGAGTATTAGAGTTAGAATTGAACTCCAATACTAATAGTCTATTGTCTAATACTCTGATAGAGTTTGGGGAAGAGTCTGACTCAATCTGTTAACTTTTCCATTGATTGTCTCAATATTTATAATACCAATACAAATCACCTAATTAGAGATAATATCAATCACATAAATGCCTTTCCTAATATTCACAATATACTATATCTATTATTCCCCCGCAGTCGAAGCTGGAGGTGATCGAATGCTGAGACTGGAACGGAAATCCTCAAATAACTGCCGTGGTAGACCTTTGGTAAAGATGTCCGCAATCTGGTAACGAGAAGCTACATGGAGAACTCTAACCAGGCCTCGTTGAACTTGTTCACGGACAAAATGAATATCAAGCTCAATGTGTTTAGTGCGTTGATGTTGAACAGGGTTGCCGGAGAGGTAAATGGCACTAACGTTGTCACAATAGACAATGGTTGCCTTTGCTGGTGGCTGGTGTAGCTCAAGGAGAAGATTTCGGAGCCAACATATCTCTGCAACCACATTGGCTACACCTCTGTATTCAGCTTCTGCACTTGAACGAGAGACAGTTGACTGACGCTTCGAAGACCAGGAGAGAAGATTATCACCGTGATAGACACAATAGCCCGAAGTGGATCTGCGAGTGTCCGGGCATCCAGCCCAGTCAGCGTTAGTGTATGCAGTCAAAGATGAGGAAGAGGACGGTCCGAGTGTAAGTCCAAAGGACACAGTGCCCTGTAGGTATCTGATGATGCGTTTTAACGCGTGCCAGTGTGTCGTCATGGGAGCATGCATATGCATACAAATCTGTTGAACTACATAACTGATGTCAGGACGAGTGAAGGTGATGTACTGTAGAGCCCCAGCAAGACTTCTATATAGGGTGGGATCCTCAAAGAGTGTACCAGATTTTGAGCTAAGTTTGGAATTGGTATCAACCGGGGTATCAACGGGTTTGCATGACTGCATGCCTGCTCTTTTGATGATGTCATGAGCATAGGACTGTTGAGATAAGAACATTTTGTCTTTATTCCGAGAGACCGAGATGCCCAAAAAATAGCTCAAGGGGCCAAGATCCTTCATTGCAAATTCACTTGCAAGACTGGTCATGAGATGTTGTCTTAACTGCGAAGAGGAAGTGACGAGGAGAATGTCATCAACATATAGGAGTAAATACGCAGTCTTTGACCCTTGTTGTAAGATGAAAAGAGAGTTGTCAGAGCCGCTTTGACGAAAACCCAAACGAATAACATACTCGGTGAAACGTTGATACCAAGCCCTGGGTGCCTGCTTCAATCCGTATAAAGATTTCTTTAATTTGCACACATGATTTGGGAAATCCTTATTACGAAACCCCATTGGCTGATACATGTAGACTGTCTCATTAAGTGTCCCGTTTAAGAAGGCATTTGTGACATCAAGCTGGTGTACGGGCCAAGATTTAGTGAGGGCAATAGTGAGAACAGTGCGTATAGTAGCCGGCTTAACAACCGGGCTGAAGGTTTCTCCACAGTCAATGCCAACCTGTTGTAACCTGCCATCACAAACTAAACGAGCCTTATACCGTTCTAGAGAACCATCAGAATGAAATTTGTGTTTAAATAGCCACATGCTACGAATTATGTTCATTTGAGGGTGTCGAGGAACTAACTCCCAAGTCTCATTTTTAATAAGAGCATTAAACTCGTCAGTCATGGCTTTATACCACTCAGGTGAGGACAAGGCAAATGTGGGATTTTTCGGGACAGGTTGGATGGTGGAAGAGTTTAGGTTAAAAAGCTGTTTGGGTTTGCTAATACCGTCCATTGCGCGTGTACGCATGGTACGAGGGGGAGGTGAGTTGTTAGGAAGCTGTTGTGGTGGAGGTGGGCTGGATTGAGGAGGATGTTGAGGAGGCTGGGACAAGGCCGAGGTGGGCTGATTTGGTTGGGCCGAGACGGGGGTGAACGGGTGTGGTGAGTGGGGATGGGAGGGTGTGTGGGGGTGTTGCGTGGAGTGGTTCGTGGGGCCAGTTTGCTGAGGAGGAGCGGTGGTGGCTGATGGGCCGGTTGTAATTGGAGAGGTTTAGACATGGGTCCACAAGTGGGGGTGAACAGGCGAGTCAAGGAAGTCATATGTGGGAGTGGGTGTGATAACATGTTTAAAGGGGTAAATTGTTTCATCAAATAGGACATGACGGGATATGATAATTTGGTTTGTGGTGAGGTCAAAACATTTATAGCCACGATGATTAGTAGGGTACCCTAGAAAAACACATGGGTGGGAGCGGGCAGCAAGTTTGTGAGTGGTGGTGGAAGGAATGAGAGGATAGCAAAGGGAGCCAAAAACACGAAGATGGTCGTAGGAGGGTGTGCGGTGATAAAGGAGTTCGGTGGGTGTATGATGTTGGTGCGTTTTGCTAGGTAAGATGTTGTGTAGGTAAGTGGCTATTTCAAGGGCGTGATGCCAAAAGGTGGGGGGTAGGTGTGCATGGTTGAGAAGTGTGCGGATCATATTGTTGATGGAGCGGATTTTGCGTTCTGCTTTCCCGTTTTGAGAGGAGGTGTAAGGACATGATAAACGGAAAAGCATACCATGTTGGGCACAAAATTGTTTGAATTTATCGTTTACATATTCGGTGCCGTTGTCGCATTGGAAGGTTTTAATTGGGCGTTCAAATTGTGTGCGAATCTGTTTGGAGTATTCACTGAAGATGGTGTAAACTTGAGATTTTTGAGCCAAAGGGTATGTCCATAAAAAATTAGTGTGGTCATCTAGAAACAAAATATAATACCGGTGACCACTAGTACTAACTACGGGAGAGGTCCATAGGTCACTATGAATAATATCAAACGGGAAGTACGTACATGTGTTGGAAGTAGTAAAAGGTAAACGAATACTTTTTCCTAAAACACAAGATTGACAAAGGTTTTTATTCAGTTTCCCATAGGTAATACAACTAGAATTTTTTAAAGAATGCAATAAAGTAGGTCCTGGATGTCCAAGACGTTGGTGCCAGAGCTGGTGAGAAATAGCAGCAAACGCAGCAGGAGACGTTTGTTGAGATGCAGGAGGTGGCAGTAACGGATAAAGATCACCGCTGCTATTGCATCGTAGGATAGGGATCCGGGTCTTGAGGTCCTTCACAAGAAAACCAAAAGGGTCAAACTCTATGGAGATAGAATTGTCAGTTGTGAGCTTACGGACAGAGATGAGGTTTTTAATTAATTTTGGAGAGTAAAGGACATTGTTTAGTTTGAAGGGTGGGTAGGGGGTGGTAAAATGTGGTTGCCCTGTCCGGTCACCGGGATGGTTTTACCATCGCCGACAATGATATGTTGTAAAATGCCATTATTAAAAGAAGATTGAGAGTTACCTGACGGAAGTTGCATGTGGGCAGTTGCCTCGGTATCCATGATGGAATTCCAGTCCGGTGGGTTGAGACTCATGGTGTACATGGCTTGGTCTATATTTGTTGGAGTGTAAGCAGCATGGGCTTGATTGGGCCTGGGCCCCAAAACACCATTGCTATTGTTGCTTGAACCGGGCTGTCCAGAAGTGGGATACGGGCATGGAGGCATAGTCCAAGGGGACCAAGGTGCTGATTGATTTGGGCTGGCCCACTGGGGTGTTGGATAGGACCAGCTTTGTTGACCATACTGCTACTGTGGAGGATATGAACGGGTCTGGTTCCAGGGTGACCGACCACGGCCACGGCCCCTGGATCGGCCTCTTCCGCGTCCTCGGTTTGAGGAATCCGACCGGTAGTCGGAAGTGTGGTGGGTGGTGGGTGGTGGGTGGTTAGTATTTTGGGTAGCGGATGATCGAGAGTGAGCATGGAGGACTGTGGCGGCTGCATTGGAGGCATGTAGGGCTTGAGTTGCCTTACGGGTTTCGTTCATGCATAGTTGGGATCTGACTTCAAAAAAAGAGGGAAGTGGTTTAGTGTTTTGGATAACGGTTGCGATACCTTCATATGCTTCGGTCAGACCCGATAGAGTCTGTAGGACCAGATCTTGATCTCCGATTGGCGCCTCAACGTTGGTGAGTTGGTCAGCCAGTACCTTCAGTTCTTGACAGTAAGATGACATATTTTGAAAGTTTTCGAGACGGGTGGTAGCAAATTTCTGTTTGAGATAGAGAGCTCGGGTGGCTTTGTTATCTTGAAAGAGGGATTCAAGGGCTTTCCAGGCATCATATGCTGTGGTTTTTGGTTTGAGGATGGTTTGGAGGAGGTCGGTCGAGATGGTGCCATAGATCCATTGAAGGACTATGGCATCCAATCTTTCCCAGGAGTCAAGGGTTGCAGGAGGGGTGGTTTGTTTTTCTTTGTCAGCAGCGGTAGAGGAGGCGGCGGGTGGTGGGCGTGGACTTAGATGATCCAAGACCAGGAAGGCGGTGCAGTGGTTCCGAAAAAGTTCGGACCAGGTGTTGTACTGGGCGGATTCAGAATCGAGAGTGATTGGGATTAAAGTTTTGATGTTTGATACGGTCACAGCTAGGTGAAGTTTAGAGTTTGGGGAAGAGTCTGACTCAATCTGTTAACTTTTCCATTGATTGTCTCAATATTTATAATACCAATACAAATCACCTAATTAGAGATAATATCAATCACATAAATGCCTTTCCTAATATTCACAATATACTATATCTATTATACTCTAATGTCCATTGAGTAATTGAGTCAAAATGTCAAATACTGAAATGTGAAGCGTTGCTTGATACTCATTTTCAAACTTAATCAAAACCCCTCATCGGCCATCATTATTCAATTTCTCCATTGCCAACTCGCCATTATTTTGCTTCAATCGGTTCATTCATTTTCAAACTTCCGATAGAACAACGGTCTGCTTCAATCGATCGACACTCATCTTCCCACTCAGTTAATCTCTCGATAGAACCAATTTAGTATTTTTTTTATTCTTTGTTATTTGTTAAATTTAGACTTGTTATTTATTGAATTTATGCTTGTCTTCTAATTCAGGGATGAAAACTGCACTTTACTTTGAAACTAACACCCCCATCGTCACTTTTCTTTTTTGTTCTACGACGCTCGTTGCTCGCTTGGCGTTCGGTCAAAAAATGATCGGATCGAAATACGCTCGTTCAACTTTGACTTGGTTGAATAAACGCTCGGTTCGATTCGGTTCGGTTTGTAAACGAATCGAGTACGAGCAAAGGTCTGATCGGTTCGGCTCGTGAACATCCCTATTCCAGACAGAACCATTTTTATCAATAAAATATTTTAGTGATTATTATATTATAAATGAATTGGAAGTCCAGAATACATATGCACAAGTGATGTTGCAATTTGAAGCAAACAAAACATGTGTGAAGGTGTCCAGGTGAAGGCAATAACATTAACTGATAATATATAAAAAAGAAAAATGTGACATTAATCTATGTAAAGTGACACAAAAAATGGTGACATGCTGACCCATCATCTTTGTCTTCTACGTCTTCACCTCTAATTCTACTATCTAGAGGTCCAACCTGGTACTTGTTGTGAGAATTATGCATGGGCCACTTTCTCTTAGCCCAGTCCCTTACGAACAATATAAGCCCATGTAAGGCCCACTTGTCCATTACTAACTTATCTGACAAGTTAGGCCCTTCAATTGGCCCAGGCTTATCTGGAATTTTCGGGCCAGCGGTAGTCCTTAATAAAATACTAGCATGATGCCCGCACGATGCGGCGGGAGTGACACATTGCATTGTGATACTCATTTTTTATAGTTTTCTTATTCATGTAATATTTATTATATCATCATTATGATAGTCTGATAGATATATATCAAAAGTGAAGTAATCGGGTAATCCATTTTATTGTGTTGTGCATGGTTAGTCTATTTTATTAACTAAAGTCATCGGTTAGTCTATTTTATTAACCAATCGGTTTTCGGTTAATCATTTTGGGTTATTCGGTTAGATTTACGGTTTTTGGTTTGGCTTAGTTAATTTCGGTTAATAGCAAAAATCAGACTTGGCTAAAACATTTGCTTAGAAGATATATAATTGCGGTATAAATAGATGAAATGAAAGTATAGATATATGAAATGAAGATATGAAATATATGAACTGGAGGTATAAAAACTAGAAATATATGAAAATATGAATGATTCAGTTCGGTTTAGCTAATTTTGGTTAAACAAGAGTACAAAAAAATTTAAAACCGGTTTTTGGTTAATTCGGTTTTCAGTTTTTAGTTAATTCAGTTTTTTGTTGATTTCGGTTTGGTTTCGTCGGTTTTCAGTTTGGGTTAGGTTAACGACTTAGTTATTGCTCGCCCAATAATCGATAGGTGCACGCGTGATGCGGCGGAAAACACAGACATTGCCACACTGTGCATTGTTCGGTTGCCACCTTTAGTCACCACTCACCACATTCATCCGGTTGCCACTATGGCACTACCACCGTTAAAAAAAATAATCCCGATGAAACCTTGTTGATATTTGTTTTTTTAATTCTCTTTTTTAACAGCTCATTTCAACTCAAGTCTATGATAGTCAAGATTCTTTTTGACATCAACCAAAGTGATTTTTTTTTTTCAAAACGGCCGGTTTTGAACTGAACCCGTTTTGTCTTGTTACCGACCGTTAACCCCACGTCTGCCATGCACCCAAAGAACCCACGGCCTTTGGTGTTATCTTAGTGTTAGTGAAGTAATGCATGTAGAAGGTAGTTATTTTCAATTCCATTGTGCCCTACGTTTTCAATATAAGCTTCAAAAGGCCTTTGCTTGTTATGAGTATTAGCAGAATATACTTCCAAATGTCCGTCTTTACTATTAATTCTTGAGAGATTTGTCATCTTGAACCAACTCTTATCATTTGATGCCTTCATTCACGTTCATCATGCCTCCACGCAAGGAATCCCCGATACTCGAAAAGACGCTCCTAGCCACCACATCGACCGCATCTCAAACCAAGGCCCATTTCGAACCCACCACCTCCCACATGAATTGACAAACCGAGATCACCACCAACCTTGTCGCTACTATCACCTAATCCATCGACCCCGCATGCTCTTCCGACCCTGAGCCATCAACCCACAGTCACCATCACAAACCAACCCTTGTCCACCAAGGATTCACCTTCCCGCTTGATTTGATTTTTCAAGCCAATAACTATTTCACTTATTACAACATTCCAACCACCCAACGTCTTGCTCTCACCCACAACCCATTACTAGGAACTTAGCCAATATTATAACCATAACCGATTGGTCGGTTAACCAAAGTTTCATAATCATAACCATCGGTTTGTTGATTATCGGTTCGAATATGTCGGTTAATTTGTTCACCCCTAATAAAAACCACCAAGCTGCTTTCTTTGAACTCTTTCTGATAGCGTGATGGATAGAACGGACGTTGATCTATGTCAACGAACAAAAGGACACGTCGATTTGGCCTCCAAATCGAAAATTGCATTCAAGAATAAAGAAAATCAACCAAGTCTTACAATGAAAGAAATAAAGATTAAATACTAGTCCTATCTAAAAGATAAGACTTATCTAAACAAGGTTTTTAAACTTTAAAACAAATAAACTAGTAAATAATAAAGATAAATAAACCGGCCGGTTAAGGAGGCGTCCCCGGCTCGGTCCACGTGATCCCCGTCGTCCTCGCTAGCCACTTTTAAACGGAATCGGACCGGTCGTTCCGAAACCAACGACATTCAACTCGTCTCCCTCGCCATCATCCTCCCCGGGTTGAAAAGAAATCGTCCCGAGTCATCATCATCAAGCAATTCACCGTCATACGGGGACAGGTCCGCGACATTGAAAGTTGCGGACACTTTGTAGTGGCCCGGAAGGTCGATCTTGTACGCGTTATCATTAATTCTTTCAAGCACACGAAAAGGTCCATCGGCTCTCGGATGTAATTTGCCAAACCTGCCTTGCGGAAATCTTTCACGACGTAAGTGAACCCAGACTAAATCTCCCGGCTTGAAAAGGACGAGCTACCGGTGTTTATTTGCGGCTTGTTGATATTGTAAGTTATGTTTCTCGATCTGTGCTCGAACCTGCTGATGCATTTCTTGGATCTGTTTTGCGCGCACGTCTCCATCCGTACTAAGGTCCAATGTATCAAGAGAGGACGCGAGATCTAACGGTGTAAACGGGTTGCGTCCATAGATGATGAAGAACGGAGTTTTTCCCGTCGATTTATGCGCGGATCTGTTATAGGCAAACTCGGCTTGAGCCAACAACAAATCCCACTGTTTCGGCTTGTCGCCGACCAAAGAACGCAATAAGTTGCCCAAGCTGCGGTTTGTGACCTCAGTCTGACCATCTGTCTGTGGGTGGTGCGAACTAGAAAACTGCAGTTTGGACCCCAAGCGTTTCCAAAGAGTACGCCAAAAGTGACCAACAAATTTCACGTCCCTGTCGGAGGTAATAGTTTTAGGGACCCCATGAAGACGAACGATCTCGGAAAAATAAAGTCGTGCCACCTGTGAAGCATCAAACGTCTTTGCACACGCGACAAAATGCGCCATTTTAGAAAAACGGTCGACGACTACCATGATCGAATCTTTTTGGCGTTGTGTTTTCGGTAACCCAAGAACAAAATCTAAACTCACATCCTCCCAAGGAGCCTTCGGAACAGGTAGTGGGGTGTATAGGCCGTGGTTGGTATGCGTGGTTTTGGCGATGTGGCATACGTGGCATCTACGCAACAATCGAGTAACGTCGGCTTCAATGTTTGGCCAAAAAAACCGTTCTCGGACCTGAGCCACGGTTTTGTCCCTGCCGAAGTGTCCCGCTAGCCCACCACGGTGGTACTCAAGGATAATCTGCTCGCGAAACGACGATTGAGGTACGCAGATTCGGCCTGCGCGTAACAAAAAACCCTCTGATCTGTGGAATCTGCCCCACGGCCCAGATTCGGTTCGCGCCCACGGATCAAAAAAATCTGGGTCCGACTCGTATAGTTGGTGCGTTGGTCCGAGAAAAGGCACATCGATGCGAAAGGTTGTAAGAAACGCCGGTTTACGGCTCAACGCATCGGCGACCGTGTTAGCATGACCTGCTTTGTGTCGGATGGTGAAGGAATATTCTTGCAGCCGTTCGACCCACTTAGCGTGTCGCGGGTTAAGCTTGACTTGGCCCTGGATGTACTTAAGAGCTTGATGATCCGAGAAAAGGATGAAATCATTCGGAAGCAAATAATGACGCCAATAATCCAAGCTTCGAATGATCGCATAAAACTCTTTATCATATGTGCTATAACGCCGACGTACCTCATTCAATTTTTCGCTAAAAAAAGCGATAGGACGTCCACTTTGTGTAAGGACGCCGCCAATGCCGACCCCGGAAGCATCACACTCGACCTGAAAGACGGCTTCGAAGTTGGGTAACGCTAGTATTGGGGCTTTCGTCACTAGGCCTTTGAGAATGTCAAACGCTTTTTGAGCTTCGGTGGTCCACACAAACTTCGAGCTTTTTAAAAGTTCCGTTATCGGTGCCACAATGGAACTAAAATTACGAATGAACCGCCGATAAAACGAAGCCAACCCGTGGAAACTCCTAATGTCGTGTAAGGAAGTCGGTGTTGGCCACGTAGTGATTGCCGAGACTTTACTATTATCCATGCGAATACCCGAGCCGGAAACAAGATGTCCCAAAAAAATAACTTCGCTAGTCAAAAAATGACACTTTTTCCCGTTCGCATAAAGCTTTTGTTCACGCAAAATTAAGAAGACCTGGCGAAGATGTAACAGATGCGCTTCCAACGATTTACTAAAAACCAAGATGTCGTCGAAATAAACGACGACACAAACACCAATAAGGCCCCGAAAAACGTGATTCATCAAACGCATGAACGTACTCGGTGTGTTAGATAAACCGAAGGGCATTACCATCCATTCATACAACCCATCTCGCGTTTTAAACGCGGTCTTCTACTCATCTCCACTTCGCATCCGAATCTGGTGATACCCGCTCCGTAGATCAATTTTTGGAAAAATACACGAACCATGTAATTGATCTAGGAGGTCGTCGAAACGAGGAATCGGGAAGCGGTATTTGACCGTTATTTTGTTAACGGCACGACTGTCGATGCACATACGGTAAGCGCCTCCCGGTTTAGGCACAAGTAAAGCCGGGACGGCACACGGGCTTTTACTTTCCCGAATAAAACCCTTTTCCAACAGTTCGGACACTTGGCGCTGCAATTCGGTGTATTCCTTAGGGTTCATGCGGTAAGCTGGACGGTTCGGAATAGTGGCGCCGGGTAAAAGTCAATGCAATGTTGAATTTCGCGTTCCAAAGGTAGACCGGGTGGGACGTCCTCCGGAAAAAGGTCACGAAACTCGGTTAGAAGGGGGCATACGGCTTCGGGGGTGGTCGGGTTTGGGGTTTCGTTTTGTTCGAGGATCACTAAAGCAAGGATCCAGGGTGGTTCGGGTTTTAACGCAAAGGAAAAAAACTCGGACCGGGATAGTAAGTGGGCTTCGGGTGTAGTGGCTTTTTGGGTTGAAAGGGGCAAGGGTAATGTTAAGCCCGTCTTTACGAAAGGAATACGTGTTGCGAAACCCGTCGTGTTTAACCCGTCTATCGTACAACCACGGGCGACCCAATAAAATATGGCAAGCATCCATAGGTATAACTTCGCACAACAAGGAATCTGTATATTTATTGCCAATCGAAAAGGAAACGAGGCACTGGTGCGTAACTTTAATGTGATTACCTTTTTTGAGCCACGATAACTGATACGGATCCGGATGGGTTTGAACCGCTAACCCCAATTTCTCAACCGCTGTCGAAGCGATCATGTTGTCACAGCTACCCCCGTCAACGACAATATCACAAACTTTGCCTTTAATCGTACACTTGGTCCGGAAAATATTGTTGCGAAGCCATGCCGTATCGTCTCCGGTAGTATCAACCGAAGTATTCAAAACCCGTTGTGAAATAAGGGCCTCGCCCCTATCCATCACGCTATCAAGTGGTATCAGAGCCATTTGATTGCACGCGAAATTGCATCACTTTCACTGTCTCCGCCTACCAATCTGAGTTCAAAAAACTCTGCAACTGTACCATCGGCCTCCCACCTGACACGTTATTGAATTGTTTCCTTACCGGCTTCCATTAAGAGATCCAAAACTAGCTTGCCTTTCTCCAACCTGCATCTCTTTCTCAAGCCTACAGGCTACAAGTCCAAGCTGGTTGAAAACAAGCTAGTCGTGCCGGTAGTACCTCACTACTTCCACCACCAACCCAACCTTTGTTGGAAACCGTCCACATCGCTGCACACTCAATCCATCAAAAAGTTAACCTCCACAAAATGCAAACCAGGTGGCCTTCAGGCCTCTATTACAACTGCCCCGAAAAGTACCAAACTGGGTCACTATTCATGTTGTAAGCCACTACAATTCCTCCTTCAAATCCAAACTGACCCCCCATGAGCCTGCATGCCACGACAGGATCTCGGCCTTGAGGACAAGACCCATTTTTAAGAGGGGAGCACTGATACGGGTCAGCGCCCATTAACTGCAGGTTATCATGTTACTGGTTTCTTTCCTTCAAGTGTTTATCTTTGTGTTGGTGGAGGAATGCATGCAGATGGTAGTTATTTTCGATTCCATTTTGGTCAAAACACATTATGACCTTATCTAAATTGATAATTTTTTTTTTGCGGAACGGCCGTTTTTCACCTGAACCCATTATGTCGTGTTACCGACCCGCCGGTTTGTCAGGCTTAAGTCAGACCCTATGTCAAACTTTTTTTAGAACAGTTAACTCACACATCCTCTAAACCTACCTTTAATTCTTAAAACTACACCAAGGTCCACTATGAGATTAGAATCCTCAACCAATTAGGGAGGAACGCCTTGTTACCGCTAGCCTGAAAGCCTTTGGTGTCAATCTCATCACTAACTGCTTCTCTTGGATTTTATGCAACAAGTCAACTTCAATCAATTATAGAAACTATCCACTACTACTAACTCTCAACCTCTGCAATATTCTAAACTCATAGACCTGACCCAGTTTCTTGTATATATGTTTGTTGACCAAGTCAAATACGATGATTTAATCTTTGCTGATGCATTATAGCATGCCTTCAAACAATATTACTATAACACACACATTGCATTATAAATAAAGGTAAATTTTCATCACCAATAGTCTGCCATACTGCACATGAGTCCCATAATCATGGCTCATATTCTTACAACTATAACATTGGTTTCATTACAATGTTTTGCAACTTTGGTTCATTCAAAAGCCCAAATTCAAATCGGGTTCTATTCGGACTCATGTTCTGCGGCTGAATCTATTGTCAAACAGGAAGTGAGTAAAGCCTACTCGGAAGACAGGGGTCTTGCTGCAGGTCTCGTGAGACTGCAATTTCACGATTGTTTTGTGAGGGTAAGTTTGGTTCAAGTTGTAGGTTATAACGGGCTGAAATCAAAATGGCTCTAGTCTTTATACTAACAATGGTTTGTTCGTAACAGGGTTGTGATGCATCGGTCTTAATAGATTCGACTCCTTCAAACCAAGCGGAGAAAGATTCACCTGCAAATAATCCAAGTCTACGTGGATTTAACGTCATTGATAGCGCTAAAGCCAGACTCGAAGCCTCATGTCCGGGAATTGTTTCTTGTGCTGATATAATTGCATTTGCAGCTAGAGATAGCTTCGAAATAGTAAGATAAATGAAAACTTAAGACACAAAGGCCCGGTCCACAATATGAAACTTTTGGGCTCCAACGGGTCAATTGGACCGGGCTTTACAAGTGTATAATCGTGTGTATAATTGTTGTTATTGCAGACTGGTGGACTTGGGTATGAAGTCCCTGCAGGGAGAAGAGATGGCAGAGTATCACTGATCGCAGACACGAGAGCATTGCCTCCGCCAACATCTAATCTTGCCCAACTCACTCAGTCGTTTTCAACCAATGGGTTGACCCAAGAAGAAATGGTTACTCTATCCGGTAAGGCGGTTGATAACAAGATTTTGATTATATAAAGGGATAATATATACATAGACATGACAAATTTGAATCAAATTTACAAATAAGTTTTGATAAACATGTCCTGTTCAGATTGACCCAACTTGTCAGCCCGCTTTTTTTGTATTAACAAAAAACATTTTTAAAGACAAAAATTAAAACAGATTTGAGTTTTATGTCAAAATTTAAGAAGAGAAATTAGCATTATGTATACAATTTAAAGTTGAAATTTTATAGATAATTGTACTTTTTTTATGTTGTTGTAAATTGTAGTTTAGATCATTTATATGCAAAAAAAAAAAAAAAGTGTAAAAATGAAAAAAAGTTTAGAAGGACCGTGAGGCTTGTCTCGCCACCACAACCCCATAGGCAACCCAAGTATTCAAAAGGTTTTCATCAAGGTCACTTAACTAACAAAACAATTTTAAAGGTCCATTTGATTTTGTTTGTCAAGTTCGTGTTGATTAACTTAACCTCACACGTTTCGACCCACACCCTAAATTACTTATCCTAACATGTTACCCAACCTAAACATTATACCACCTCTAAAATCTTGAATCGGTGAAATTACAGGAGCACATACTATTGGCCGATCACACTGTACAGCCTTTGCTAGCAGGCTATACAATTTCAGCTCCACCGTAACCCAGGACCCGAATTTGAACCCGTTATATGCTAGCAAGCTAAAACAAGAATGCCCAAAGGGGAGTAACAACGTGAATTTGGTTGTACCCATGAACCCTAGCTCACCAACCATAAGCGACACAGGTTACTATGTAGACGTCTTGAATAACAGAGGACTATTCACATCAGACCAGTCTCTACTCACGAGCCCATCGACATTAAACCAAGTGCACCAGCATGCTATGAACCCGCTGGTTTGGAAGATTAAATTTGCAAAAGCAATGGTGAAGATGGGAATGATTGGTGTTATTACGGGTCAACAAGGAGAGATTCGATCAAACTGCCGAGTGATAAACAAATAAAATCAAGCAAGTAAATGTGAGGTGCTCCATTATTTTGATCCCTATGTGTATGTATGTCTTTTCCTTCAAGTGTATAAGCAGTTTGCAGTATAATAATAATATGCGTGTTATGGGTGAGCAGAAAACCGAAAAAAAAAACCCAAAAAACAAACGAACTGAACAACCCAAAAAATAATTTTCTTTAATGCTTGTTATATATTATTTAATAAGAACATTAACATGTTTATTTATCTTTAAAATATTTTATCCATTGCATACTTGAGATAACAAAATTTTACATAAAAATAAATCATTTTCAAAGTATTATAAAGGAAAATGTCTTAATAAAAACATAAAAATATATTAGAGTGTCAAGTTGTTTATGTGAACAATATTAGTTCAAAAGGTTAAATATATTAAGATAAATGTAAACATCTAAAAAAGATTATTGAATATTGGATTATACTTTTTTTGAATCTTATGTTATTTTGTTCAAAAAACCAAAGAAAAATCCGACAAACCGAACCGTTGCTAAAACCGAAACCTGAATGGTTTTAAAGACCGACAGACAAAATTTCAGCTTAGGTTTTGATTTTGCATTAAAACCGAACCAAATTGTGCACACCCTTAATACATGTGAACAAGCTCTGTATATGCTATGTGAAAACGTCTTAAATCTAATCAAGTCAAAGGTGATAGACATAATTACTAAAAAGGTGATAGCATTTACCAACTAAACCTTATATTAATCAAGTCTTTCATAGTAGGTGTAAAGACAAAACTTCCTTATATCAAACAAAAAGGCAAACACATAGCAATACTCATCATTCTCAAGAAAAGTAATTCAGAATAAGTAGCTAGAAGTTTTAATAAGATATTCTTCCAATTAAAATGATGCATCATAATCAAACAAGATGAAAAACATCCAAAATCATTTCAAAGAAAAGGATTATCTACCTAAGTGGTGAGTTCCATGATGGCGCTGACTATGTCCCCGCTATGAGTCTTGAGAGCCTTAACTGCCTTAGGCCTTGACACACCGGCTTGAGTCATGACCAGATCAATGTCACGTGGCTCGACACCGGTCTCGTCAACTTCCTCTTCTTCCTCATCTGCCTGAGCGGCAGCTGCTGCAGCTGAAATTTCTGGTTTGTTCATAACCGAACCCATGTCGGGCATTCGGAACTGTTGAGCAGCTTGAGTTTGAAGTTGTGAGCTTAGGTCCTCGATCTTGGCCTCACCGAATACGACATAGGTTTCGGAGTTTGGGCTTTTGAATACGTCGGGCTTTGAGATGAAAAACATAATCTGCATTGTATCAAACAAAAAACACCATTTTAAATTGTGACAAACAAAATAACTTCATCTAAACACAAATAATTGATATATCTAACCCAGCTAAGGCTACTCGGTGTGGTTGATGGAGGATGGGCCTCCACGTCAGCGCCACGTAGGATGGGTGTGAGGATGGGGCAAAGAGGATGGACCTAAGGAAATGGGGGATGGGCCTGAAATATATATATATATATATGAGTTGTATGTATATGTGTGTGTGAGGAGGATATGACTTTGTCTTTTTGTGACCGTCTCCATCGTCCCACCCCCGACGAACTCGACGCCGACGGACCACCCAAGATGGTGTTTGGGGGCGTCGCCGGGCCTGGACGACCCCCACACCGAGTGGCCTAACACCAAGAACAGAGCAAATAATCAACCATACAAAAGTCCTGATAATAAAAGTTGTAAACTACCGCTAACACAAACTATTCACTCTCCTAAATTGATGAAAAAACACAATAACTTTATCTGAACACAAATAATTGATTATTGTAACAATATATATCTTACATTTTTTGCTCTTTTGATGGTAACCCGACTAACACCAAGAACCGGTTTCATTCCGAGTTTCAACATCGCCTTTCGACTCTTCTTCTCACTCCTGCTTTGCTTTGAGCTCTCACTCCCACCTAAAAAAACACATAATTGTTACAAAGGCATACAACTTGTTTCAAAACTAAAATTGATCAAGATAAACCTAAGCCTTTTCAAATATAAGCTAATTAAAAATCGCATAACCAAATCCATACATACCCTCATTCATCCAGTAACTAAACCCAATGCTAAAAAAAATGAATCTTGATTATAAGTAACTACCTTGAGCAGCATCTTCCTCATCATCATCGGAATCAGCGTCCACATCATCATCGTTGTGGTCGTCTTCTTCCTTAACATCCTCAACAACGCCCTCAACAACAACAGGAATCTCTTCCTGTATAAGTTTCAATAAGTGTGAAAAGATTGAATCTTGATTGTAATGTTTAACAGAATGAAACTACCTCAATCTTCTTCTCAGATTCGATTTCTTCGACGACGGGGCCCGGCATGTTTAAGTGATGAAATGCAGCAGCACAGCAGCTTGCTTTTGTGGATAAAATCTTTGTAAGGAATGGTGTGAGTGAGGTGATATAGATAGAGATACTCTTTAGGGTTCCTTGCTTCTTGGGCCTTTTCTTATTTTGTAGGCCCGGCCCATTTTGTCATTACGAGATATCTTTCATTGAAGATAAGGTGCATCACATTGTCACAATAATAAAGTTTTTGCCCCCCGTGTGGCGGGATAAATACGTAGATAAAAATAATCAAATCGTGATAGCACACTCTACATAACGATAAAAAATAATATTGTAGCAGCATATTTGAAAGTTATGGAAAAGTCATCGGTTTAGTTTGTTACGATATCAATACTCGTTATAACCATAGAAACGAATGGCTGCAACGGGTAAGGAATGTAATTAAAATAACCTACTTACTATGTATGTACAGAAAACTTAGAAAAAACGTTACGTTAAAAACTAAAATGAAACAACGAAACTCAAGTAAAAGGAAGGAAAAACTTAAAATTCAGGGCCTAAATAGTAATTAAAATAAAGTGTAAAAAACCAAAAAGTTGAGGGTCTAAACAATAATTATTATAAAGTGTAAGGGGCTGTTTGGCAACTTCTGAATTGTTAAGTGTTGAACCAGTAAAAGTTCTGAACCATTAAGTGCTGAACTAGTAAGAAGTCTGAACCAATAAGAGCCAATATAATGCTTAACCCTTCAGAGGCAAATATCTGACCAATTCAGATTAGAGGTCTTAACCATTTAGACTCTGTAAAATACTTAACCATTCAAAGGCAAATGTCTGAACCATTCAGACATCTGCTCACGAAAAAAACATTCTGAACTATTAAGTGCTGAACCAGTAAGAGGTTTGAACCATTAAGAGACTCATTAAGAGGTAAACAAACAACCTCTAAGAGTATATAATAAAAATAGAAAAACTTAATAAAGATAAAGACTAACCATGTTATTATTAAAGTTGAGGTTCAAAGATAGTTGATGCTGACAAAATAGCCTTCTAATATATATATAAGAATTTGGAACTTTTGAACATGAAATGTTTTCTAAATGGTATTTTGAATGTTGGGGTTGATGAGTTTTAGTTGGTAATTCAGCGGCTGGGTGAAACTGATGGCTCGAACATGATTGATAGATAACTTAGGGGTTGTTTGGCAGCATCTGAATGGTTAAGTACTGAATCAGTAAGAGGTCTGAACCATTAAGTGCTGAACTAGTAAGAGGTCTGAACCATTAAGAGCCTGTATAATGCTTAACCGTTCAGTGGCAAATGTCTGGCCAATTCAGATTAGAGGTCTTAACCATTCAGACTCTGTATAAATCTTAACCATTCAGAGGCAAATGTCTGAACCATTCAGACATCTGCTCGTGAAATAAACAGTCTGAGTCATTAAGTGTTGAACCAGTAAGAGGTCTGAACCAGTAAATGTCTCATTAAGAGGTAAACAAACACCCTCTTAAACATACTTAAACACCATGTAATACGAACGTAACTCATGCAAATATGCAACCCTTTAATCTAAACGGATTGTTGGCTTGTAATCCACTTTTAAATGGATTTAACATGTTGTAAATAGATTGACATGTTATGAGCGAGTTATAATGTTTTGCGGGTTGTACTTATAAATTATATGTTTTGATAAAATATATTCTATTTAAAGTGTCAGTTGACCTGATCTTGAAAACATCAAAATTTGCCACTGCTTTAAAAATATATTTTTAAACACTATGCGGTTCATTTTATAACGAAATATGATTCCAGCAAAATGGTTAACTTATGTCAAAATGTATTTCAAGACTTTTCCTTGCTGAAAGTTATCTTCTTGCTGAAAATGATTCCAGCAATTTTGGTTTCATGCTACCATGTTATAAAAGATATTATCTTATACGTGATTTGTTTTATAAAATCTCATTTGATTTTTTTTATTTTTTTTTTGTAAAGGGTTAGCCCGGTTAAATTTTATATCACACAACCAAATAAAACAAGTGGGAACCAAACAATGAACCCCTAGTTCTCAAATATGACACGCCATAGTTGAGTTAACAAGCAACAAGGCAAACAAACTAAACAAAAACAACCAACTACATAACAAAACACATGAAAAACACACTAGCAGCAGTCGTCGTCTTCAACCAGTAATCCTCGGGGTAGCCTCCATTCATGTAGAACTCTATTAGCCTGACATGTACGCTTAAACTTCATAGTATGCAGCTTCATTCGTACCGTACTTAAAATCACTTCAATAAGATGAGTCGCACTCCTTTTCTTGCTCGAGAAAAGACGTTGATTCCGCTCCTGCCAAACAAAATACGCAGACGCCCCAACCACTAGTTTCTCAATAACATGTGTGGCCTTCTTAGATTCCGCAAACTGCAACAAATACTGGTAAATCTCATCCCATGAAGCGTTAATCGATCCCATGTCCACCTTCCCCCTAACACCATGCCATATTTGAGTCGCATAAGGACACGCAAAGAATAAGTGCTCATGTGAGTCTGGACCAGTCGTACACAAGGAACAACACATGAGATTGAAATTAGCATTACCCGACGAAACCCATCTACTCATCACATCCTGTGTCTTCAGTTTTTTATTAATAAGCAACCACATGAAGAACGAGTGACGCGGAATAGCTTGAGGGTACCACACCATACTAGCCCATGGCACCTCATTCTGATGGAGCCGAATGTTATCCCACACAATCGCAGTTTCATAATCCATATCAGAGCCCGATCTCGATCTCCAGACGACCCTATCCTGCACATTCGGGTCAAGAATAACCGGCTGCAAGTTTTGCAAGTCAGGGAACCGCTGCACCCATGTGTTCGGCCACCTCCAACCTCCAAGATCATACACATTGGCGACAGTGGTTCTCAAGTGAAAGCCCACATTAGCTATCATTCTTCGAGTGATAAACGAGATCAATGGGCACGCATCATTCCATTTGTCAAACCACACAATTGTTTTATTACCATCTCCTAACTTAATCCATATTCGATCATGAATAATAGGTCTAAGCTGAAGAATTTTCCTCCACGTCTACGCATCATTATTTCTGCTCGGAATATCCCAGAAACTCCTATCACGAATATGATAAGCATGAATCCATTTGACCCAAAGAGACTCTCCACCCGTGAGGATGCTCCAGACATGGGCGACCATGAAAGCATTGTTCATATCCATCACCCTACGAACCCCCAGACCTCCTTCCTGTTTCGGCATACAAACTTGACTCCATGTCACTTTTGCCTTCCCTTTGATGTTATTTCCCTGCACCCAAAGAAAACGCCTCATCCTATCCTCAAGTTCCTTTACTAAACGCTTAGGCAAGAAAAACACAGAGGCCCAATAGATGTGCATGGACGCTAACACCGAACGGATCAGCTGAAGCCTACCCGCAAAAGATAAAGTCCTCGTTTTCCAGTCGGTTATTCTAGACTCCATACTCTCCACTAGCCGCTTGCAATCCTTATAAATAAGTCTAGTTGTAATTAGCGGAACTCCAAGGTAGCGAACAGGCAAAGTACCTTCTTCAAAAGGCATTATTGCACGGATACGGTCCTTCACCAAGTTGGTTCCTAGTGTCACACCCCAACCGATGACGGAAACATCGGGGTGCGAGCACTAAGCGTTCAGATTGCTCATGAGATTCCACAACACTAATTAGTTTCATTATAAATTAGATTGAATTCAAGCAATTGTCTAAAACAAACATCTTTCACCAAAAACATAGTATCAACTAAATCAAACATAAACATTGTTCTCAAAAGTTTCTAGAATTAAACTAGGCGAGTTTCTAAGCATCCATCCTAGCTTGTTTTCCATAGTTCCAGCATCTATCAGCCTGCAACATGTATTAAAATAGAGTTAGTACAAAAATGTACCGGCGAGTATACAAGTTTGAATAATAGCATAATAGAATAAAACAACTCATATCCATATGTAGTGTAACAAAATAGTTTCAGTCATGCTAGTGTTCGCAGTCCAACAAGTGATAGCCCAAGTATCCTGATGCTTTGTTGTTTTCCCAAGTCTCAAGGAAAACTAGAATCCTCCTAACAATACCCCCGAGAATAATGGGGAGGTGCATCTCCTATAGCGCTACTATTGTTAAGGCAGAACTACACACCCTGGATTAAACGTCCACATAGCACAAATAGAATACAAAGAATCACAAGTTTCACATACACGTAGGATAGAGTTTAGTTTGCAAAAGTCTCAAGTTTCGTAGTTTAATAGAATACATGTTACATCTCAAAGTTTAAAACGAAAAGGGATCGAGTATACTCACATGATTGCTTAACAGATCTACTGTTATTGGATCAAAGGGAGCTCTTTAGAATTAGCCTGATTAGATTACAACAGATAAGAGTCGGGCAGAATAACGAGATTCTAACCAAGTGTCGGATCAGTCATCCTGATCGGATGATTGTCCGATCGGATGGTCACCCGATCGGATTGCCATTCGATTGAGATGACATGTGTGTGAATGGGACGGCTGGCTACCCGATTGGATGGCTATCCGATCGGGTTGCCACTCGATTCAAAATTGACAAAAGTTTGTGGGAAACGGATGGCTATCCGATCGGGTCGCCACTCGATCCAAGTTCCAAGATCTATTGTTGCCTCGATCGGATGGTTGTGGCCATCCGATCGAGCTGCCACTCGACTATCATGACTTCAAAGTTTCAAGAATGTTTAGGGTTAAGGGCAAGTGTCACTCGCTCGGGTGGCTGTTCGATCGGATGGCTATCCAATCGGATTGCCACTCGATCGGGTTACCTTGTCCCGTTCTTAATTTTGTAAAACTCTAAGTTTATGATTAAGCAATGATGATGTGGAACGTATTAAGACAACGGTAAATCCATCAGTGTTCAGCCGATCCGATCGGGTGGGAATCACCCCAGTCCGTTCAGTCCTCAGTTCGTGATGATACTTATGTCAGAATCCGTACTCCGGTCATCTTCTCCGGTAAAGATCCCTCTCCTAGCCGACTCCAGACTAATAATCAAGTCTACAGTCCGTTTAGATCCGAATTTCACCGTTTTATGTAAAAGTTCAAGAAGAGATGAAGATAAACATAGGTTTTTAGCTTGAAAAGTGTAGATCTAGTATAGATTTAGTGTAAAACGCATGAAATTCCTTAGATCTAAGCTAGATCTTGGCTAGGATAACCCCGCACAACAGTTTGGTACAAACCGCCGTGGTGACATCACCTTCAAGAGCTCAGATCCGAGAGATTTCATGGTGAAAAGTGAGATTTCAAAGGAGAATCTCATAGAGAATGATGTGTAGATCAAAGATGTAAAAGAATCTAGTGTAAAACGTACCGAAATCGCCAAGAAATGGAAGAAAATAGGAGTGCGTGCGTCTAGTCGAGTGAGGCTGTCACGTCAGTGTGAGTTGATGTGGCAGGCCTATTTATAGTGTGAGAGAGAGGAAGAGAGGCGGTGTGCACAGATCGGGTGGCAACTCGGTCGAGTGGCCATCCGATCGGGTGGTCATCCGATCAGATGGCTATCCGATTGGATGGTCATCCGATCGGATTGCCACTCGGCCAATCCATCCTTTCCGTGTTTCCGTCTTTGATTCGTTTCATGCGTTAGATCAAGCGTTGTGTTGCGTGTTTATTGGGTAAAAGTATAACTAGATTATAGCAATAACACCAAAAGATTTCAAGTTTCGTAGTTTCCGCCAGTGACAAGACTCCAGTCCCTCGTTCAACCAAGTCTCAAGTTTCACGAGCCTCAAGAGTCAAGCACCAAAGTATCAAGTATCTACAATTAGACATTCCAAGTATCTAGTATTAGGCATTTCAAGTATTTAGATTTAGACATTCCAAGCATCTAGAATTAGACATTCCAAGTATCTAGTATATAGCATAGAATTTACCAAGTATCAAAAGTATCAATGACCACATAGTTTAGGGGCTAAAATTGACAATATCTAAAAGTCTAGGGACGCAGGTATTACAGTCTCCCATCCTTTAGGAGATTTCGTCCCCGAAATCTAGGAAGAAAACTGCTCGAAGAGCTGCGGATACTTGGCCTTCATCTCACTTTTCAGTTCCCAAGTGAATTCGGCGCCACGCTTTGCTTCCCATCGAACCTTGACTTTGGGAATTTTGCTGCGCCTCAGTCGCTTGACGCCCTGATCCATGATTTCAACCAGTTTCTCCACAAAGTGTACAGCTTCATTTACTTGCAAGTCTTCCAGGGGAACCTGTAGGTCCTCGTCAGCTAGACATTTACGTAGGTTGGATACGTGGAACACTGGATGCACGTTGTTTAGTGCTGGTGGCAGGTCGAGTCTGTACGCTACCTTGCCTATCCTTTCGAGTATCTTGAAAGGACCTGCATAGCGAGGAGCAAGCTTTCCCTTCTTACCAAAATGAACTACTCCCTTCCAGGGAGATACCTTGAGAAGAACTCGGTCACCAACATCAAATTCCATAGGTTTACGCCTATTATCAGCATAGCTCTTCTGTCTTCTCCTGGCCTTGATCAAGTTATCACGGATCTGAAGAATCTTATCCGTTGTCTCTTGAATGATTTCAGGGCCAGTAAACTGCTTATCACCAATCTCATGCCAACTGAGAGGAGATCGGCACTTGCAGCTATACAAAGCTTCGAAATGAGCCATCTGAATACTGGAATGATAGCTGTTGTTGTATGAGAATTCAATCAATGGTAAATGTACATCCCAGTTACTATCAAAGTCGATGACACAAGAACGGAGCATATCCTCTAGGGTTTGAATAGTTCACTCGGTCTGTCCATCCATTTAGGGATGGAAAGCCGTGCTAAGATTCAAGTGAGAACCCATAGCGGATTGAAAGGTTTGCCAAAGACGTGAAGTAAAGCGACCATCACGGTCAGAGATTATGTCAAGAGGTATGCCATGACGACATATAATCTCATCAGTATAGATTCGAGCTAGTTTCTCCACTTTATAATCTTCACGAATAGGAAGAAAATGGGCGGATTTGGTCAAACGATCAATGATCACCCAGATACTATCGTGACCAGAAGGTGTTCGAGGTAGCTTAGTAATAAAGTCCAGAGCGATGCTATCCCATTTCCAAACTGGGACTTCAGGTTGTTCTAAGAGTCCTGAAGGACACTGATGTTCAGCCTTAACTTTCGTACAAGTAATGCATTTAGAAACGTATACAGCAATGTCCCTCTTCATGTCAGGCCACCAATAAGTTGCACGCAAATCATGGTACATCTTATCAACGCCTAGATGAATAGAGTAACGGGATTTGTGAGCCTCATTCATAATGAGCTCACGGAGATTATCGCGATCCGGTACCCAGATGCGATTGAGGTAGTACTGGAGTCCATTCGGTTTAGTTTCGAGTTGTTCAATCTTAGCGCCTTGGATTTCCACTTCTAGACTTCCTTCATTTGCTGACGAATACTGCGCATCACGAATACGCGCATGGAGATCATTAGATATACGGATAGCATTCACATGAGTTTTACGACTAAGAGCATCGGCCACTACGTTCGCCTTGCCAGGATGATAGCGAATTTCGCAGTCGTAGTCGTTGAGCAATTCCACCCAACATCTCTGTCGCATGTTCAGTTCTTTTTGGTCAAAGATATGTTGAAGGCTCCTATGGTCAGTGAAAACCACACACTTAGTACCATACAGGTAGTGTCGCCATATCTTTAACGCAAACACAACTGCACCAAGCTCCAGATCGTGAGTAGTATAGTTTTTCTCATGCACTTTGAGTTGACGGGAGGCATAAGCGATAACATTGTCTCGCTGCATGAGCACACAACCCAAGCCACGGTTCGAGGCATCGCAATATACCACGAAATCATCATTCCCATCAGGAAGAGTAAGAACAGGGGCATTACGCAAAAGAGTTTTTAGAGTCTGAAAAGATTCCTCTTGCTCGGGACCCCAAACAAAAGGTCTCTTTGTGACAACTCGAAATTTCCGACATTCTTTATTCGCATTTAATGCACGTTGACCTTGACTATATAGTTGTGATTGCATGGTTATGTGTGATTGTATAACATGTGTACTGTTTGTAAAACTTAAACTGTTAAACTATAAAAGAACCCGACGAAACACAAGTGAGATTCGCCAAGATCGATCTCGACGAAACAGGTTAGTTTCGCCAACAACCCTCTCGACGAAACAGGCTGTTTCGCCGAGCCCAGATCCGCAGAAGCCCAGCTTGGGCCCAGTACGTAAACTCTCATATTATTACGTGAACCAACCTTTTGTTGCACACTTTTGAGCAATCTGAAACCCTAGAGAACTCTCTGCTGTGTGACGGCAACTAGAACCCACCGGAAACCCTTGTGCGATCAAACCATCATCTCGGTTAGTAAATCTATGTGTCTTGATTGATCTTTCATCCGTGTACGTGTTTATGTGTCATGTAATTCTGCTATGATGATGTATATCTGTAACCGATACATGTTAAATATTAGGGTTCTGGTTATGATGATGAATAGGGTTTATCGGCAATGATTAATGTTTGTGATCATAACGATTTGTTTAGTGATTAATCAGGATGATTGTTGTTGTCAGAATGGAATGTTAATTGATTTACTGATATTGATGAATCTGATACGATATAGCATGCGAATGGGTTTGATGTTCTTACCAACCGTATGTTAAGTGAGGGAACTATGGCTATTGATTTGATGAATACCGTATGATTTCCGTTGATTTAATCATGATGATTTCTGTGCTACTGGATCTCTGTGTAATCGATGTTAGTACTGACGGCAGTTAGGGTTTGCTGCATGTAACTGATGTGTAGGTGACGTAACTGATCTGTTTGACGAAACAGAACTCTCGGCGAAACAGAAAGTGTTTCGCCAAGGACAATCGACGAATTAGAATTCTGTTTCGCCAAACATGACCTCGACGAAATAGAATGTGTTTCGCCAACTATTGTGTTTCGCCAACTATTGTGTTTCGCCAATATATGTGTTTCGCCAACTATTGTGTTTCGCCAATATGTGTAATCAGCACAGTAACTTGAGTTAATTCTGTTAAGTGTTAACTGGAATATTTAACTGCTGTTAAGTGTAACCATCTTGTATATGATTGTGAATACGTGCTACATGTTTATACGTGAACAACTTGAACACAAACTGATTATGTATACGTGCGTACTCTAGGACGTGATTGATTTACTTTGAGCACATACTTAGCATACCGAGCAAACCAAGGTGAGTTCACACAGCCAAGGCATGGGATTCCCGGGGTGGGAATGGGTTTGGATTATTTACTTGTACTTACCTAGTTTATGGAACTTGGTTATATGGTCCTCGGGAGAGGAAGGGTTATTGATAAGATACGGCTAGACTAGTGATACTAATAGAACTGATCTTCGCACACACGCCGGGGATTGGCCGCGATAATATGACTGATCTTCGCACACATGCCAGGGTTGGCCGCGATATTATGACTAATTTTCGCACACATGCCTAAGGAGGCCGCGAACTATACACTAAACTTCGCACACATGCCGGGTGGCCGCGATACAAATATACCTAGTCTAGAATACTCGGGAAGTTTTCCCCAATCATCGCACACATGCCTAGAGGGCCGCGATATGAACTAATATGATACATGACTAAATGAACGAATACAAGGCTTACTATACCATTACTATTACTGAACTATTAACTGTGAACTCGCTCAACTAGTTGTTGACTCTCTGCTGCATGCCTTGCAGGACCTTAGGTACATATGGAGCTTGCACAGGGAGGAGCAGGTCGTTGTGGGCACGGATTGTGGAACTTATGTTGAAACATTAAACATTGAACTTATTGATTACGTTGGGTTTACATTTTATGCTTCCGCTATACACTTAACATGTTTTGTTTGAACACCTTTCATATCGTTTGGTTTAAATTACATTTAATACTTATTATGTTTGATATGATTGGTGGCTTGATCCTGGTCAGTCACGCCTCCAAGCGGTGATACTCCGCGTGTGGATTTTGGGGGTGTGACAGATTGGTATCAGAGCCATTGGTTATAGAGAACTCGGTTTTAATAAGGGGAAAACGATTTTGTTAAAACCAGACTATAACCAGAACAGTGCTCAACGATCCACAACGACGCTTCGCTCCACGTGCAAGGCTCAACATTATAGGTACTACCGTTCATGTTACTATACCTACTTGCTAGAAATACATAGAACTTTGCTCGTGGTATGCTTAGATTACAGAACCTACTATATGTTATTGCTTGAGAATACTTGTGTGCTCATACTCTTCTGTCATCGCACTATTCGCGAACCTATCTCACTCACGTTATCTTTACTATGAAGATCATGTCTGGACGTATCAACATGACACAAGCCCAGTTGACGGCTCTCATTAACGAACAAGTTGCTGCGGCAGTTGCAGCCGCACAAGCAGGAGGTATACCCTGCAGTTACAACTCACACTGGGATCCTTAGATCCTACATTTCTAAACCAACTCTTGTGTTTAACCTTACTCTGATTCTTACACAACAGGTCAACCACCTGTTTGCACTTTCAAAACTTTCATGGACTGTCGTCCAACTACCTTCAGCGGCACTGAAGGAGCCGTAGGCCTTCTCCACTGGTTCGAGAAGCTAGAGTCTGTGTTCGAAATGTGTGAATGCCCTGAGGCACGCAGGGTGAAGTATGCTACTGGTACACTCGAGGGTTTAGCCCTCACATGGTGGAAAGCTCAGGTACAAATACTGGGGTTGGTTGCTGCTAACGCCACCCCATGGAACAACTTTAAGGAAATGATCAAGGAGGAGTACTGCAGTCGTGACGACATTCATAAACTGGAGGTCGAGTTTTTCAACCTCAAGATGACGGGGTCAGAGATTGAGGCGTTTACTAAGAGATCAAATGAGCTAGCATTACTGTGTCCTACTATGGTGGACCCTCCAACTAAGCGTATCGAACTTTATCTCGGTGGTCTAGTGCCAGAGATCCAAAGTCATGTGACTTCAGCAAACCTTGCCACCTACCAGCAGGTTGTCCAGTTGGCTCACCGTCTCACGGATCAGGCGGTGGAGCAAAACAAGTTGCCTAAACGCATCAGTACTACTACCGCTACTACTTCAGTTACTCCTGCTACTACCAGTGACAACAAGCGGAAATGGGAGGGGGATTCCAGCAAAGGTTCAGCTACCGTTCAATCTCAAGCTCAGCAACGCAAGACCAATGATTATCAGGGTCCGAGTCAGCAGTCGTCTGGTGGGCAGGGTGGATATCGGGGAATTCACCCACTATGTAATAGGTGCAATAGACATCACAGTGGACAGTGTCGCAAGGAACGTTGTCAGAGATGTTTCAAGCTAGGGCACGAAGCTAAAGACTGCAGGAGTGCGCGACCTGCAAATCAGAATCAGCAACTCCCACTACCAGCTCCACAGAACCAGCAACAACAGCCACAGCGAGGGAACCGGGGGTGTTTCCAGTGTGGGGCTGAAGGTCATTTCAAGCGTGATTGCCCACAATTAAACCAGAATCAGAATAACAACAACAACCAGGGCAATGGGAACAACAACAATGGGGGAAACAACAACAATGGTGCTAGGGGTCGTGCATTTGTGATTGGTCAGGCTGATGCAAGGAACGATCCTAATGTGATTATGGGTAAGTTTCTTCTCGACGACTTTTATGTTACTGTATTATTTGATTCGGGTGCGGATACCAGTTATATGTCTCTGAAAACTAGTCAAATGCTTAAACGCGCACCAACACTTTTGAACACCAAACATGTCGTAGAGTTAGCTAACGGTAAAAGTTTAGAGGCCACACACATAGTTCAAGGTTGTAATCTTATCCTCGCTGGTCAGACTTTCTCTATCCACCTCATTCCTATAACTCTGAGTAGTTTCGACATCGTCATCGGTATGGATTGGTTATCCCAACAACAAGCAGAGATCCTATGCAAGGAGAAGATCATTCGTATTCCCCGTTCTGGTAAAGAACCTCTCGAAGTTCAAGGCGACAAGAGTGGTGTCGTGAGTGGCATCATTTCTTTCTTGAAGGCTCAAAAGTGTTTACGTAAGGGCCACACAGCTGTTTTAGCACTCGTTACTGATACGTCGAAGAAAGAGAAAAAGATTGAGGATATCCCTGTAGTACGCGATTTTCCTCAAGTGTTTCCTGAAGAGTTACCCGGGTTACCGCCTCATCGCCAGGTCGAATTCCAGATCGAGCTAGCTCCCGGAGCAGCACCTGTAGCTCGAGCACCTTATCGCTTAGCTCCAACGGAACTGGAAGAACTGTCTAAGCAACTACAAGAACTCTTGGAAAAGGGTTTCATACGTCCTAGCTCTTCGCCTTGGGGAGCTCCAGTATTATTTGTAAAGAAGAAGGACGGTACCTTCCGCATGTGTATTGACTACCGCGAATTGAACAAGGTGACTGTGAAGAATCGCTATCCTCTTCCACGCATCGACGACTTATTCGACCAGTTGCAAGGGTCGAGCTATTACTCGAAGATTGACCTAAGGTCAGGGTATCATCAACTGAGAGTCCGGGATGAGGACGTCTCCAAAACAGCGTTCAGAACACGCTACGGCCACAACGAGTTTTTGGTCATGCCTTTCGGGTTAACGAACGCGCCTGCGGTTTTCATGGATCTTATGAATAGGGTTTGCAAACCTTATCTAGACAAGTTCGTCATTGTTTTCATCGACGACATCCTGATCTACTCGAAGAGTCGGGAGGAACACGAGCAGCACTTACGACTTATTTTGGAACTTCTTCGAACGGAACAGCTATACGCTAAGTTTTCAAAATGCGACTTCTGGCTTCGTGAAGTCCACTTCTTAGGCCACGTGGTAAACAAGGATGGGATCCATGTTGATCCATCCAAGGTGGATTCGATCAAGAACTGGCCTGCACCTCGCACACCAACAGAAATACGCCAATTCTTGGGTTTGGCGGGTTATTACAGACGGTTCATCAAAGACTTCTCAAAGATTGCTCAGCCGCTTACACTACTGACGCAGAAGGGTGTTGTTTATCGTTGGGGTAATGCACAGGAAACAGCGTTCCAGCACTTAAAGGATAGACTCTGTAGCGCACCTATCCTCTCTTTGCCTGAAGGCACGGACGATTTTGTAGTCTACTGCGATGCATCTATCCAGGGTCTTGGATGTGTATTGATGCAAAGGGATAAAGTCATTGGTTATGCTTCGCGCCAACTTAAGATTCACGAACGGAATTACACAACGCACGATTTAGAGCTGGGAGCGGTTGTTTTTGCACTTAAGATATGGCGACACTACCTGTATGGCACCAAATGTGCTATCTACACTGACCACAGAAGCCTCGAACATATATTCAAACAGAAGGAACTGAATATGCGACAACGACGATGGGTCGAACTGCTAAACGACTACGAATGCTCAATCAGGTACCATCCAGGCAAAGCCAATGTTGTGGCTGACGCCCTTAGTCGAAAGGACACCGCGCCTAAGCGCGTGCGAGCTCTACAACTCACTATACAGTCTAGTCTTCCTTCCCAGATACGAAATGCTCAGGTAGAAGCATTGAAACCAGAAAACGTCAGGGCAGAAGCCCTACGTGGCTCAAGGCAACGCTTAGAACAGAAGGAAGATGGTGCTTATTACGTAACAGGACGCATCTGGGTCCCACTCTACGGTAACCTACGCGAGCTTGTAATGGATGAAGCTCATAAGTCTCGCTACTCGGTACATCCAGGTTCGGATAAAATGTACCACGATATCAAAACTACATACTGGTGGCCTAGCATGAAAGCCCACATAGCAACATACGTTAGCAAGTGCTTGACTTGTGCAAGAGTCAAAGCCGAATACCAGAAACCATCAGGTCCACTTCAACAACCTGAGATACCACAATGGAAATGGGAACAAATTTACATGGATTTTGTTACAGGCTTACCTAGATCTCAGCGCGGAAATGATACTATTTGGGTGATCGTGGATCGACTCACAAAGTCTGCTCACTTCCTGGCCATTAAAGAAACAGATAAGTTCTCTACCTTAGCAGACATCTACTTAAAAGAGGTGGTTTCGAGGCACGGGGTGCCAACCTCTATTATCTCTGATCGTGACGCACGTTTCACTTCAGAACTGTGGCAAGCAATGCACAAATCTTTTGGCTCTCGATTAGACATGAGCACAGCTTATCACCCTCAGACGGATGGACAGTCTGAGCGCACTATTCAAACACTAGAAGACATGCTTCGTGCGTGCGTAATCGACTTTGGCAATGGTTGGGAAAGACATCTGCCACTTGTGGAATTTTCGTATAACAACAGCTACCACACCAGCATTAAAGCTGCACCATTCGAGGCATTGTACGGGCGTAAATGCCGGTCACCTCTCTGTTGGGCAGAGGTGGGAGATAGTCAAATCACAGGTCCAGAAATGGTAGTTGATACTATTGAAAAGATTGCTCAAATACGACAACGCATGGCGGCAGCTCGTGACCGTCAGAAAGCATATGCCGATAAAGATAGAAAACTACTCGAATTCCAAGTTGGGGATCGAGCGCTACTCAAAGTTTCACCCTGGAAGGGTGTAGTTCGTTTTGGCAAACGCGGCAAACTCAATCCACGATACGTCGGACCTTTCGAAGTTATTGAGAAGATAGGCAGGGTAGCCTACAGATTGAACTTACCAGCTGAACTCAGTGCAGTTCACAACGTCTTTCACGTGTCGAATCTGAAGAAGTGTACGTCAGATGAGACCCACATAGTTCCCTTGAAGGAACTGACTATCGACGAGCGGTTGCACTTCGTCGAGGAACCTGTTGAAATCACGGACCGGGATGTTAAGGTCCTCAAGAACACGAGAATCCCTCTTGTACGAGTTCGTTGGAACTCCCGCCGCGGCCCAGAGTTCACCTGGGAGCGTGAAGATCAAATGGAACTCAAATACCCCCAGTTATTCAGAACCAATGCAACTACTACTGAGGCTGAAGCTACCAATACAGAATTTCGGGACGAAATTCCAAATCAACGGGGGGATAATGTGACACCCCAAGAAAACCAGTAATCTTCGCAAACTTGCTCGGGGAGCCGCGATACAATACAGGTAAACAACGTCACACCATTAGCTTTCCTCAGTAACTGCATGCTAAATTTCGGGACGAAATTTCTTTTAAGTTGGGGATAATGTGACAACTCGAAATTTCTGACATTCTTTATTCGCATTTAATGCACGTTGACCTTGACTATATAGTTGTGATTGCATGGTTATGTGTGATTGTATAACATGTGTACTGTTTGTAAAACTTAAACTGTTAAACTATAAAAGAACCCGACGAAACACAAGTGAGATTCGCCAAGATCGATCTCGACGAAACAGGTTAGTTTCGCCAACAACCCTCTCGACGAAACAGGCTGTTTCGCCGAGCCCAGATCCGCAGAAGCCCAGCTTGGGCCCAGTACGTAAACTCTCATATTATTACGTGAACCAACCTTTTGTTGCACACTTTTGAGCAATCTGAAACCCTAGAGAACTCTCTGCTGTGTGACGGCAACTAGAACCCACCGGAAACCCTTGTGCGATCAAACCATCATCTCGGTTAGTAAATCTATGTGTCTTGATTGATCTTTCATCCGTGTACGTGTTTATGTGTCATGTAATTCTGCTATGATGATGTATATCTGTAACCGATACATGTTAAATATTAGGGTTCTGGTTATGATGATGAATAGGGTTTATCGGCAATGATTAATGTTTGTGATCATAACGATTTGTTTAGTGATTAATCAGGATGATTGTTGTTGTCAGAATGGAATGTTAATTGATTTACTGATATTGATGAATCTGATACGATATAGCATGCGAATGGGTTTGATGTTCTTACCAACCGTATGTTAAGTGAGGGAACTATGGCTATTGATTTGATGAATACCGTATGATTTCCGTTGATTTAATCATGATGATTTCTGTGCTACTGGATCTCTGTGTAATCGATGTTAGTACTGACGGCAGTTAGGGTTTGCTGCATGTAACTGATGTGTAGGTGACGTAACTGATCTGTTTGACGAAACAGAACTCTCGGCGAAACAGAAAGTGTTTCGCCAAGGACAATCGACGAATTAGAATTCTGTTTCGCCAAACATGACCTCGACGAAATAGAATGTGTTTCGCCAACTATTGTGTTTCGCCAACTATTGTGTTTCGCCAATATATGTGTTTCGCCAACTATTGTGTTTCGCCAATATGTGTAATCAGCACAGTAACTTGAGTTAATTCTGTTAAGTGTTAACTGGAATATTTAACTGCTGTTAAGTGTAACCATCTTGTATATGATTGTGAATACGTGCTACATGTTTATACGTGAACAACTTGAACACAAACTGATTATGTATACGTGCGTACTCTAGGACGTGATTGATTTACTTTGAGCACATACTTAGCATACCGAGCAAACCAAGGTGAGTTCACACAGCCAAGGCATGGGATTCCCGGGGTGGGAATGGGTTTGGATTATTTACTTGTACTTACCTAGTTTATGGAACTTGGTTATATGGTCCTCGGGAGAGGAAGGGTTATTGATAAGATACGGCTAGACTAGTGATACTAATAGAACTGATCTTCGCACACACGCCGGGGATTGGCCGCGATAATATGACTGATCTTCGCACACATGCCAGGGTTGGCCGCGATATTATGACTAATCTTCGCACACATGCCTAAGGAGGCCGCGAACTATACACTAAACTTCGCACACATGCCGGGTGGCCGCGATACAAATATACCTAGTCTAGAATACTCGGGAAGTTTTCCCCAATCATCGCACACATGCCTAGAGGGCCGCGATATGAACTAATATGATACATGACTAAATGAACGAATACAAGGCTTACTATACCATTACTATTACTGAACTATTAACTGTGAACTCGCTCAACTAGTTGTTGACTCTCTGCTGCATGCCTTGCAGGACCTTAGGTACATATGGAGCTTGCACAGGGAGGAGCAGGTCGTTGTGGGCACGGATTGTGGAACTTATGTTGAAACATTAAACATTGAACTTATTGATTACGTTGGGTTTACATTTTATGCTTCCGCTATACACTTAACATGTTTTGTTTGAACACCTTTCATATCGTTTGGTTTAAATTACATTTAATACTTATTATGTTTGATATGATTGGTGGCTTGATCCTGGTCAGTCACGCCTCCAAGCGGTGATACTCCGCGTGTGGATTTTGGGGGTGTGACACTCTTTTTCTAAGTTAACGAAGTAAGGGGAACAACGATCTTAGAGAAGTCTGAGATGAATCGGCGGTAATAACCCGCCAATCCTAGAAAGGAACGAATCTCAGATGCAGATTTAGGCGTACTCCAATTCTTCACAGCTTTGATTTTAGACGGGTCAACATGGATACCTTGCTTACTAACGACGTGACCAAGGAATTGTACTTCATTAATCCAGAACTCACATTTAGAAAATTTAGCATACAAACGTTCACCACGTAAGAGTTCAAGCATCAAGCGTAAATGTCGAGCATGACCAGCTTAAGTTTTTGAATAAATGAGAATATCATCAATAAAGACTATCACAAAACGATCCAAATAGGGCTTACACACATGATTCATGAGATCCAGGAACACAGCGGGTACGTTGGTCAATCCAAAAGGCATGACCACGAACTCGTAGTGTCCATAACGAGTACGAAATGCGGTCATGGGTACATCATCCTCGATTACACGAAGCTGATGGTAGCCAGAACGTCGATCGATTTTCGAGAAACATGGCGCGTCTTGTAGTTGGTCAAATGGATCATCGATACGGGGAAGAGGATAACGATTCTTAATGGTAAGCTTATTAAGTTCACGGTAGTCGATACATAACGAAACGAACCATCTTTCTTCTTGACAAATAGCACGGGAGCACCCCACGGGGAGGTACTTGGACGAATAAATCCCTTGTCGAGTAGTTCTTGAAGCTGACTAGATAGCTCTTGCATCTCAGAAGGTGCAAGATGATACGGGGCCTTGGCGACAGGAGTCGCACTAGGTATGAGATCAATACGAAAATTGACGGTTCTAGGAGGTGGAAGACCAAGTAGATCTTCAGGAAAGACATCAGGGAAATCACACACCACTGGAACATCGCTTATGTTCTTCCCCTTGCTCTTTTGTTCCACCACGTGGGCCAAGAAGGCAAGGTTCTGTTTATGTAAGCATCTGCTCGCCTGGGTGCATGACATCAGCTTCAGTCCTTTCGAAGGTCGGTCTTCATAGACATGCAAGATATCACCAGACGGTAGAGGTAGATGGACAAACTTCTCGTGACAAGCAATCTCAGCATGGTTTTTACGCAACCAATCCATACCGATGATGACATCAAAGCTACCCAATTGCATGGGTATTAGATCAATAGTAAACACGTGGTCGTTAAGAATCAAGGAGCAACCACGGAGAATAGAATCAACTAGAATAGACTTTCCATCGGCAATCTCTACCGAAAACGACTGAGGTAACATAGAGCGTGCACAATTTAACAAAGATTCAAATTCTACGGACACAAATCTTCTGTCGGCACCAGTATCAAATAGTATCGAAGCATAAAGGTTATTCACAAGAAACGTACCATTAACGACATCATTGTCGTTACGAGCCTGATTTACATTAAGATTGAACGCCCGTACACGAGTGGCTGGCTGTTGATCCTGGTTCAGCTGAGGACACTGGTTACGAAGATGAGTAGTATCTCCACATTTGTAGCATGCACGAATAGCGTTGACTGGCTTAGGATTCTGCGGAGGAGCTGGTAGGGCTGCCTGAGCTGGAGCTTGCTGAGCGGGTTGAGCAGGACTAGCTTGGCGACAGTAGGGAGTCGTGTGACCATAGCGATTGCAGTTGGTACACAACCGACATGCCGAGGTAGTATGGTGATTCAAATTGCAAGTCGTACACTTGGGGTAAGACCTAGAGTACTGCTTCTTGACTTCAGGAGCAGCAGTGGTTGGAGCAGCAGCAGCTGCAGGAGCAGGTTTAGCAGCAGGGTTTGTAGCAGGAACAATAGCATTGCATCCTGAACCCTGAGATTTTCGCCTCTTATTCTTCCTGCCACTTGACTGTTGGGTAACTTGGAGTGCAGACTTGGAGGGAGCAGGGTTAGCAAACTGCTTATCACGAACGCGGTTGTTGTTGAGACTAGCTGCAAGGCGGTAGACTTCCTCAATATTTCCGAGTTGGGCTGCTTCGATAGAATCACGCATAGCAGGAGGTAGACCATTGAGGTACTTGGTTATCATTCGCTTAGGAGTAGAAACCAAGTGAGGAACAATCAAGCTGAGCTGCTTGAAGCGGGTAGTATAAGCCAGATTATCATCCCCAGTCTGCTTCAAGTGCCAGAACTCTTCTTCAAGCTTCAGTTGTTCATGAGGAGGGCATAATTCAAGCATCATCAATTCTTGCACCTCAGTCGATGGAAGATCATAGGCTTCTTCATTCGATCGGATGTTTCTCTCATTCGTCCACCACTCTAATGCTCTGCCTTGAAACATTCCCGTTGCACTCCTAGTCTTTAGCTGCTCTGGGCATTCGCTGTTAATGAAGGTAACCTCGATGCTGACAAACTATTCGAGCATAGCAGTCACCCCATCACTGCCCGTGAAAGACTTAGGGTTGCAAGGGACAAAATGCTTATAGCTGAACTTGGTAGACTTTTCCTTTTCCATCTTAGAGTCAACAGAAGAGGGCGGAGTGTTCGATCCTTGGATCTCAGAGACGATCTTTGGCACGACTCGAGCGATCTGATCGGCCATGAAGGACATCATCTTTTTCTGAGACTTTTCCCTGGATCTCTTGAGAGTGTCGGAGTGCCTTCGGGAAGACATCCTAATGATCCAACAAGAGGATCGTATAAGTCCAGGTTTATAAAGTTTCACAATATAGATACACACATGATAGATCTAATGACTCAAGGTTTGACAAGATTCACGTAGATTTAAAGACTCAAGTTTCACATAGCCTTCAATAGACTTAACACCACAGAACCCACGACCTTCACATGGCACGTTGTACGAAGCTTGACAACATGTCAGAAACGTTTATATATAGGAAGTACCAGCGGCGTATCCACCACGCTTCGGGCATATCGCTTCCACCTCATACTTGGTGTCATGCTACATGTCGCAAAACACACTCATCATCATCATCATAGATTCGCATAGATTACTCCTGTGGATTCACATAGTTTTCCATAGACTTCGGTAGATTTCCATAGACCCAATAGATTTCCATAGACTTCAAATATTTCCATAGACTTCATATAGTTTCACATAGATTAGTGTTAACAATCCACTACCATGAAACCCCGCATGGCACGTGTTATGAAATTTCGGCAACATAACGGAAACACTTATATATAGGAAGTACCAGTGGCGTATCCACCATGCTTCAATCATGCCATGTTTGTCTCGTCATCGGTGTCATGCTTCGTTAACCACGACATTAGAATTCACCACAAGTTCTCATAGATTGATTACATAGATTCAACAACATAGATTAACCCAAATAGACTTCACAACTTCAACCCGAGCCTACAAAACTACGAACTTCACTTAGCGCGTGGTACGAAGGTTCGGTAACATGCCAGAAACACTTATATATAGGAAGTACCAGCGGCGTATCCATCATGCTTCGGACATACCACTTCCGCCTCGTCTTCGGCGCTAGGCTATGTTTCGTATTTTGTTTCTCAAAACAACACATTCATAGGTTACCCATAGACTTCACTAGAGTACACACTAGATTACACATAGTTTTCAATAGATTACCCAAATAGTCCTTCCATAGTCTTAGAATTCAATAACATCACTGTCGATCCGTAGACACTAAGTTTCGCATGGCACTTGGTACGAAAGTTGGTAACATGTCGGAAACACTTATATATAGGAAGTACCAGCGGCGTATCCACCATGTTTCGGACACGTCACTTTTCCCCCGTATTCCATGCCATGTTACATTTAGTGCCTTTCAACCATAATATCACATAGATTTCTCAGATAGATTAACATCGTAGATAAACTTCTTAAATTTAGTTTGATCCTGAGAGATTAGATTTTAGGCTTTAGATTGCGGACATACGTGTGATTCGTATAAAGAGCTTCAAAATAAACAAAGAATCAAGATAAACGAAGAATCGAGTTTAAAACCTCATGAAAAATCGAGGTAACATAAAAGATTGGCTTATAAAACATAGGGTGTTCCGGGTAGAGGAACGGTGACTAACCAGAGTGATTCGAACCCCTTTCGAATTGAGGTAACGTGTCTTGACTTACTTAGACAAATACGTCATTGATGTTAGGCCTACGATATTCGTCATTTTGGTCATTTCACATACCCAATTGAATGGAAGTTTCGAGACTTTGGCGAGACATGAAATCATCAAAGAGTGGGACTAGTTATCAAGGTCTGAGTTTCACCTCTAACTTGACAACATCGTACCCTAATAGCATCGGTACTCATCCGCAGACAAGACCTACTAGAATAATATGGAGATTTTCCATCAAGGTTCGGATGTCACTCCTGACTTGAGGGCAAACCTCGTGCGAGATACAAACACTGATTAACAGTGTTTTCAAAGTATTAAGTGTACATTGTGTTAGCCTTAGGAAAGGCATGTAAGTTTAACCAGGAAGTAGTGCTGCTAGGAAGCAGATACGGTAGAATGCATAAGTCTTAAACAACAGATAAGAATCAAGATTCCTAGAACTATAGACTAGGGCAAGTATTCCTACTTATCCTAATTCCCTATAGTTATGGCTCTGATACCAATCTGTCACACCCCAACCGATGGTGGAAACATCGGGGTGCGAGCACTAAGCGTTCAGATTGCTCATGAGATTCCACAACACTAATTAGTTTCATTATAAATTAGATTGAATTCAAGCAATTGTCTAAAACAAACATCTTTCACCAAAAACATAGTATCAACTAAATCAAACATAACCATTGTTCTCAAAAGTTTCTAGAATTAAACTAGGCGAGTTTCTAAGCATCCATCCTAGCTTATTTTCCATAGTTCCAGCATCTATCAACCTGCAACATGTACTAAAATAGAGTCAGTACAAAAATGTACCGGCGAGTATACAAGTTTGAATAATAGCATAATAGAATAAAACAACTCATATACATATGTACTGTAACAAAATAGTTTCAGCCATGCTAGTGTTCGCACTCCAACAAGTGATAGCCCAAGTATCCCGATACTTTGTTGTTTTCCCAAGTCTCAAGGAAAACTAGAATCCTCCTAACAATACCCCCGAGAATAATGGGGAGGTGCATCTCCTATAGCACTACTATTGTTAAGGCGGAACTACACACCCTGGATTAAATGCCCACATAGCACAAATAGAATACAAAGAATCACATTGTAACACCCCGTGTTTCTAAAGTCAAAGTCAAGGTCAAAGTCAACGACCGATTTCGCGCGACTTGGCTAATAGTGAATTTCTTTTATATGTTTATTTTAGTTGTATTATGTGGAGTAAGTGTCAATAACTGCAATGATCGACGTGTGTTAATCGCTATTTAATCGACGTACGACTGTGAACTATAGGAAGTAACAATGCGATAAAGTCACTAAACGCTAATCAATCTAATTTAATCAACATCAAATCGCAATCGCACTCGCAACTCGAATTACGCATCTTGGTTATTATATACGTGTGTGTGTGCCTTATGTGTTACTTGTGCATGTTTATTTATGTTATGTGTGGAAATCAATCGAAACTTGAAACGCAATCGAACTCAATCGCAATCAAATCACAAACGCTAATCGAATACGAAATAAAGATGCTTGTATGTTGATATAGTAGTTGGGATTAAAAGTAATTTGACTAGGAGAATCTATCACATCGCAATGATCGCAATCGCAATCGAAACAGCAAAAATCGTCGCGCCGAACACCTGAACCAAGTGCCATCCGGCCGGATTGCCATCCGACCGAGATGTCATCCGACCGGATTGTCATCCGGGCGAGATGCCATCCGACCGACCCACACTTTCCTCTTTGGGTAACTCTATAAATACCCATGTCACTTTCATTCTTTCTACATTTGGAAACTCTTTGACTGAACAGCTCGTGCTCCTCACCTTTTCTTCGATTTCTCTCGATTCCGGTAAGATCTCGTCCTAAATCTTGTACTTCCTTGATCTACACGCACTCCTACACCTTTCTACCTTTTAAATCCTAACTTTTAACTGTGAAATCACTAGATTTGAGGTATTCTAGGATGATGTCATCATGGTGTTCATATGAACTTCATGTTTTGGCTTCAATCCACCAAGAGCAACTTAGATCTAACCGATTTCCACACAAATAAACAAAGATCTTGCATAGATCTAAACACATTCACGGTGAAAAGGATTGAGAGAAGGTTTTCTAACTTTCTTTCAACTCCTTTACACTCAATGCACTCAAAACCGAAAGGATCGGACCTTGATCTAGCCTTCTACTCATTCTCAGTGTTGTGCTAGCTCAAGATCTGGATTCTACTCACGAGACCACCGATTCCGGGTTAACCAAGAACAACCGCCTTGAACCGGTTAACTGGTCGAACTAGGGTGATTTCTGTTTGATCGGGTCACTTAGGCCAAGGTGGGGTTCTGTTGGTTAACACATTGTCAAAACGTCTCGATAACACGACAAACAATCAAAACGACCAAGTGTAAGACAAACGGAACGACCGGGACGGAGTGCTATCCGACCGGACTACTGTCCGAACGGACAGCCATCCGAGCGACTGGCTATCCGAACGGCTTGCACCATGGGTCCCACACTTAACCAACCTTATCTAAAGTTTGAGTATTGAACGAACTGTTGTCCGACCGGACTACCATCCAACCGGATTACTCTTTGGATCATGAGATACTTGGACTTTAACACTAAATCGATTTTCAACATGTTCAATGCACCAAGGATGCCACCCGGTCGAATAACCGTCCGATCGAGTGACCACCCTGCTGTGAACTTGTTCTCACTGAAGTATCTAACCGAACGGGTTGCCGCCCGACCGGACGACCGTCCGACCGACCGACCGACCTAAAGGGTAGAGATACTTCAATATTTTCAGAATGCTACAACGAAAACTTCAAAGGTCAAGCCATCATACACAAACACATCCTTCTCAAAGGAAGAAACAATCCAATCGAATGGTCATCCGACCAGACTACCGTCCGACCGGATAACCATCCGAACGGATTGTCATACGCACGAACTGGCTGTCTGATCGGATTACCATCCGACCGAACTGCTGTCCGAGCCACTTACACTTTGCATCATTTTATTCGTCACTTATCGTTATGCTATCGTTCTGATCAGGCTAACCCTACTCTCTAAGCGCTCCCTTCAATCCATTCATCGCTGTGAGTATACTCGATCCCTTTTTGCTTTATGCACTTTTGGGTGTTACATACGTTACGAATATTCAAATCACATCGAACACACTACTCAATACTATTTAAACGCTAATCGTTACCGCATGTTATACGTGGCTTAATGAATGCTTGTTTGTTATGTTTACACATGGAATGCTGTCTACCTGCCTTAGCAACGATAGTACTATAGTTTGGACTCAGCACCCGCTCACGCGGGGGTTGTTAAGGACAATTATTTGCATGGATTACAGTGGTGATCATGTATTACGAACTGCCTTGGGCAGTCAACTCACAGTCATTGGTATCAATAGGTCTATGTCGATAACTAACATGCCTCATTTCACTCTGTGTATGTGCTGGTTATACGTAAACGCTTTCGAACTCTATATGCTATTATTAAACTTGTATGCTCACCTATACACTATGTGTATTGACTGTTATTTTAACGTATGTGACAGGTGCTTAGGATGCTTATCTGCTAGGAAATTGAGGCTAGAATAAGGCTCTAGAGGCCAACAAATAGTTGTCTGTACAAATGAAATCAAGAGTCTCTAGAAGCAGATAAACAATTGCTCCATTTGAAAAATCTGAGTTGTCGGAACAGAACTATTTGCCTAGATTTTGTCTGTAATAATTTGTTTACCTTTTAAGACATGGTATGGGACATGTTACTTAAAATTGATTGGTAATGATAATTGTTATGGAACCTTCTGGACAATCTGTTTCGCTCAGTGCCATTCCCCGATGTTTCCGCCATCGGTTTGGGTGTGACACACATGTTTCACATACATGTAGGATGGAGTTTAGTTTGCAAAAGTCTCAAGTTTCATAGTTTAATAGAATACATGTTACATCCCAAAGTTTAAAACGAAAAGGGATCGAGTATACTCACAGTGATTACTTAACAGATCTACTGTTATTGGATCAAAGGGAGCTCTTTAGAATTAGCCTGATTAGATTACAACAGATAAGAGTCGGGCAGAATAACGAGATTCTAACCAAGTGTCAGATCAGTCATCCTGATCGGATGACTGTCCGATCGGATGGTCATCCGATCGGATGGTCATCCGATCGGATTGCCATTCGATTGAGATGACATGTGTGTGAATGGGACGGCTGGCTACCCGATCGGATGGCTATCCGATCGGGTTGCCACTCGATTCAAAATTGACAAAAGTGTGTGGGAAACGGATGGCTATCCGATCGATTCGCCACTCGATCCAAGTTCCAAGATCTATTGTTGCCTCGATCGGATGGTTGTGGCCATCCGATCGAGCTGCCACTCGACTATCATGACTTCTGTAGGATCGGTTTGCCGACCAAAACGAGTCGTTCAGAGGCGTTCTACTCAATATGAAAGGCGAAAACAGACATATCGAGTTCGATTCAGCTAGATATTCATTTTAAATGCCTTTCTGATTAATCTGACAAAGTTTTACAGCAAGACGACACTTCGGCAGCACTTCGGCTCCGGAATCACACATACACAACTTACTCAAACGAAATCAGGACATCACTATTTATAGGCTAGCTGATTCCGCTTGAACATGCTCAAACGGAATCAGTTCAAACAGAATAATCAATTTCAAGCGGAATTAACAAGTTGATTTCGCTTGAAATTACTTGTTGATTTCAAACGAAATTACACTTTTTAATTTCGTTTGAAACTGCTTGTTTACCTATTTTTGATAATTTTCTCGATTTCCGTTCCCTGATCTATCTAATCATATACACAACTCGATACAAGACGAAGTCGACAGACGCATGCACCAACAGACTCCCCCTCGAATGTTGACGAGTCTTAAGTGTCGAGTCTTCAACGTCTTCATTCTATATCAATCTTTAACTCTTCCTGAAGTATCTGACACTGTAAAGCATCCTCAATCTTCTTTCTTTTTCTTTCAGAATCACATCCTGGCTCTATGCTCTTCTTGATCAGGTCTCTTGATTCCTTAAGTTCACCAGCATCATCAGCTTGCGTGAACATCAGGTTCAAGATCATAACCTGGCTTTTAATCCAATCAGGATCAAAACTTGGCTCACACTCTTTCCACAGATTCAAGATCAATTCCTGACTCTACTATTTCCTGCACAAATCTCTACCCAAAAATAAATTTCACAAATTTATAATTTGACAAATTTATTCTCTGCTTACCACTTGTAGAAACAAATACATCATTTTCAAGTATCATACAATAAAGATTTAACAATTTTAAAATCTGATGAATCACATGTAAAAATACCAATTTTCTTTAAAAAAAACTTTTTATCTTTCAAACTGACTCCCCTTCACTGATTGTCATCATGTTTAGCTCTTGGAATTTTGAAAATCAGTTCTCCAACATCAGTTGTCGAAAATCTTTTTGAATTTTTTAAAATTTATGCTAAAACACACTAAAATCTTTTTGGATTTTTGAATATAATGAAATGCAGTAAAGAAATCTATAGAAACAATATTTTTGTGAGTTTGTGTAAGAGGATCATATCAGTTTATAAGACAAATCACCAACACCGTTAAGCTTTAAACATCTTCAGTTCTAAACGATTCACTTAGATTGTCAGTATACTGATCCACTTAAATTTTCACACAAAGTTCAACTGATCCGAGATACGAGATTAATGTTTTAATCACTTAAACTTATTCTCGTGTCCCATCTCAGAATATACTCCCGTATCCAGATCCCAATATTCAGTCTTACAGGTGAGTATACCACAGATGATATCTGTAAAGGGTTAATTGCGAGGGCCGTGAGAGCTCAGGTCAGAACTTCCGTTCAGCAGAGAGATGACGTCTTCGACTTTTGGTGTGTCCCCTTTAGAGGATCTTTTGTTTCAACAGCACATGATCAACATTTTGTAATGTTTCATCATTTTTGTACTGAGGGTGATGCTATATTTCAAGCAAGCAGAAAGTATTATACGGGGACTAGGCCTTTGCTTCCGCAAAATCAGAAGTCCCGGGATAATACCCCAGATATCACTGAGTATAAAGACCTAGTATCTCAGAAAGAGGGACATTTTAAACAAGATTTCGGGGGTTACCCATATATCCTAGAGATGTTCCCCACGATATAAGTAAGTTTGAAATTTAGGTTTATATCTCGTCACAATCTACTAAATGTGTAAAAACCGACTGGCACATCATCAGTGAGACCGTTTATCACATTTTAACTTTTCATTTCTTTAGCATGCTGTGATCGTCCACTGATGTATTATCATTTCCTCTTTTCTCAACAAAACTCATTTTTGAATTTTATCATGTTTTTGGCTTTTTCAAATTTTCAAATGTTTTTGGATTTTCTGAAAATTTCTTACTCCCTCTAAAATTCAAACACATTTAAAAAAATTTGAAAACAAACTGTACAAGAAAATTGACAACTGATATCGAATCACTTCAATTCGCCATCCACTTGGCATAAACAATCAGAACTCTCCCTCACAACAAACTATTTTCCCATTGATTTCAAAACACTTAAGTTTGTTTTAATCAAATAGTTTTTCCGGAAAAATAAGTTTTGTTGATTTTATAAAACCACTTGTAGGTTAGGGGATTAATTCATCACTTTGTTTTCTTCAACCATATGTAAAAATTTAACATATTTAATATCAAACACCAAAGATCACTTGTAGAAAATCAAGTACAACTTAATGTCCCTGATTTACCACTTATTTGTTAAAACCCTTCATCAACCACTTGTAAATCGAAATATCACCAGAGTGAATTTCTCAAGAAAAATGCCGATACCTGCTCCACTCTTACCAACCTGGAAGCTCCGGCAAGTCATACTTTTCACTTATGAAAAACTGACATCCAAGCTTCACCAAACTTGGATGTTTCCTCCTCAACTTCACCTGGGTAATAAGTTACTTTCTTTGTTGCATAAAAATCTTTTACCCCTTTTGCCTTTCCCTCGACCATTTTCCCAAAAATCTTTTTCACATTTTCATTAAACGCTTTCTCAACATCAAATTCTTTCTTCTCAGAATAGAATTGATTCGAAATCTCAACATTTCCAATTTTTCTAAAATTGTCAGCCCTCAATGGTGGAAAATTTGCATCATCCATTTGAGGCACTGAGTTTTCTTCTTTAATCTCAACATGTGGCTCGTCTGACTTTGTGGAATCAGATTCATCGCCAAGTTTCTCATAAAACTTCTTAACAACCCACATTTGGTTGTCATGTTTAGCTCTCTTTTTATAAAAATTTGTCTTTGAACACTCACCAACTTCATATGTTGAATTTTCAAAAATTTTAAATTTTTTAGTTGGTGGTTCATTTTTCTCAACAACTTTTTCTTTCAATTTAGAAACAACTTCCTGTTTGATGTTGGTTGCCATAGGACAATTCCAGGTAATATGACCAACTTCTTGACATCTGTAACAGGTTCTTGTCTCCTTTCTTTGATAAGCTCCATTCTTCATTCTCTCTTGCTTCTTGGCAAGGAATTCTCTGTTTGATTGCTTCCAGAATGAGCTTTTTGATTCCTCTTCACAACTTGTCCCTGAAACAAATTTTGTATTTGTTTTAGAAATTTTCTCATTTTTATAATTTTCAGGTGGAATAAAACCGAGACCATTTCTTTTGAAATTACCGTTATGGTTTGGTTTCTTTTGAAAACCTGAACCAGAACTGTAACCCTTTTTCTTATTTAAACGTTGTTGAACTCTTGAAGTGTACTTTTTAGGTTTTTCAGTAAAATTTAAATCTTTTATTTCAGAAATATTGATTTCTGTTAGTTTGAAAACCTTTTTTATCATTTCTGGTTTGACACCTCTTATTGGAAATTCTTTATCAGAATATAATTTGTCAGAATCATTCAAAGTATATGCAACTTCAAATGTTTCATCATTCAAATTAGATTTTGATAGCAAAAATTCTTTATGATAAACCCGTTTAACCGACGACTTTGGATTGTTGACCGATGAATTCGAACTTCCAGACTCAGATTTTGACTCAGACTCCTCATCTTTATCCAACACCTGATCGACCACCTTTTTTATTAACTCGGACTCATGATCAGTATCAGACGATGTAAAAGTAACGTCAATATTTTCTGGTAAATCATCGGTTATATCAGACTTTAACTTTATATTGACTGCCTTTTTGACTTGCTCCTCATTTGGTTTTCTGGGAGAATAACCTTCCCAGATCGGAGGCGGACACTTTTTGTAACTAACACTCTGTTTCTTACCAGTATCCTTCTTCTTTGGCTTCTCATCATCTTGAAATACTTCAAAACCTGCAACAGTTGGATAAATTCTATCAATCAAATAATCAGAACTAGAATAACTTTGCAACAATCTTCTAATTCTTTCATTTTCAATCTTCTCAGTCTCCAACTCTTGCTTTAGCTGTGCACACTCCTCAATGTAATGATTTATTGCTTTCTGCTTTGACATTATCATAGCATTCATCATAGTCAGCGCGTCTTCTCTCTCTGAATTAGTCTTTTATAGACCAGTTACCGTTCTGTTCAGCACATCATACGATTCTTTCACATAGTTAAGATTGAACAATAAATTTTCTTTCATCTTGTCTTGTTCACTCAACTTCTCATCTTTTTCTTCGCACTGCTTGCAAGATTCCAAGCATTTAAGACAAGGTTTGATAACTTCAACAATCTTCTCCACTTCGACAATCTTTTCAACTTCGACTATCTTCTCAACTTCGATCACCTTTTCAGCTTCAACCACTATCTCAGCAACTTTAACTTCTTCACTTTGTTCAGACTTCTCTTCCTGAACAATACTCTCACTTTGAACTTTTATCTGTTCTTTTTCTGCTCGTCTCTCCTTCAGCTTCTTCACTCTATCTGCAAAATAAAATTCAAAACTTTCAGAAGATAAATGAGCTTTTGCAACATTAATATGCATTTCTTCCTCATCATCACTATCATCGGTTGATGATTGATCAAACAATTGAGTCTGTTCTGAACTATCATCTGAAGAAACAAATTCTCCATCTTGATTCTTCTCATCATCACCAAACACTTTCATCCATTCTTTCATCAAATCTGGTTCTTGAACTATCTGTGCAATGAGACCTGCTACTTTTGAATCGGGTGGAATGTATTTGTCCCAACTGAAACCTGCAGCCACTTTCTCATCATCTTGATCAATGATACCATAATAAGCTTTCCTATTTGCATCTTCGATCATTTTTGCATGTGCAGTTTGTGGTTCTTTTTGTTGATGTGGTTGATGAGCAACTTGTTGATATATGGCTTTTCGATAGTAATCATCTTTTCCAAACGGATTCTTTGCTCCACTGGCTTCTTGATTTTTGCATTCTCTCTTAAAATGTCCTTTCTCCCTGCATCGAAAACAAGTAACTTTAGATTTATCAAAACCCAAAGTAGAAACATTTGCATCCATAAAATCATTTCTTCCTGTAATCATTTTGAATTTTTCAGCTCTTCTCAAAATACTCGCTAAACACCATTTTATATCCATCAGCTCCATTTCTTCAGCATCGATCTGATCATAATCCTCTTTTGTCAACATAGGATTTCCAATCTTTCCAGCAACCAATCCTTCATATGATTCTAACACATTAGTTAGCAAAGACATATGGCTTTTGACCACTTCTTCTGAAAAATTTTGACCATTCTGAAGATGCAACGCAATGTTACAATTTAAGACATGACCATTGTTGCTGTTTGAGTTTTGAACTTGATGACTTGAACTTGAAGCTTTTGGATTAACACTTGGATATGAAGATAATCCACTGCTGCTGCTGTTTGAGTTTTGATTGTTTGATTCAGATGAATTATCAACACTGAAAGCAGTTTGGATTTTCGGACTTGCTTCGAAATTCTGAACACTTCCTTTGTAATACATCTTAACATCTTGTTGTGCATTTGAATTGTTCATTCTTGCAATCTTTTGCTGTTCCAGATCTTGACCTTCAATCTTTTCAATGAACTGAGAGATTGTCAAACCATCATATTCACCAGTATTCTTTAGGATCATCAAAAATGTACCCCATTCTTTCTGAGGTAAAGCATCAGCTAATTTATCAACCCATTCATCTCGCTCTTTATTTATACTCAACAACGACATTGAACGAACTAGGTGACAATATCTTTCAATCAATTTCTTTGTATCTTCTCCCGGTAAACTAGAAAATAAATCAAATTCTTTCTTTAGCAATGCTTTCTTGCTCTTGATCATTTTCTCACTTCCCTCAAATTTGATACGAAGTGCTTCCCAGATTGAACGTGAAGTCTTATCATGTTGAAGCAATACAAATATGTCTTCTTTGATAGCTTGCTGTAACAACCTAATCATCATCTTTTCAGCTTTATACATTTCTCTCTCTTTGTCTGAAAATTCATAAATCTTCTTCTCAACTCCCAAATCTGTACGTGGTAAAACATATTTTTTCTCAACACACTCCCAAGATCTCAAATGATTAGCTTGAACCCAGTTTTCAAACCGATCTTTCCAACCATAATACTCCTCAATGCCCATAAGTTTCGGGGGTTTTTGCATAGTTCCGGTTTCATTTTCCATGTTCATGTTTTGAGCAATAGCAACTGGAGTAGTCGGAGATGTAGCAAATGCGTTATAGAACTCTTCTTCCATGATCCGGTAACAAATTTATCAAACCAGACACTTTTAAATGGAATAGCAGTTGAAACGAAATTAACTTCAAACGAAATCAACCTCTTTCACACAGAATCACCTATTGAAGCGAAATACCTTGGAAGACAATTTCAAACGAAATCCCAACTCAAACGGAATCACGATCTGAAGCGAAATCACTTATTTCGTATGAAAAAACTCAAACGGAATTACACACTGAAGCGAAATAAGGCTATTTCAAACGGAATACCCAAACGAAATACTAATTTCAAGCGGAATAAGATGCAATCTCAAACGGAATTATGCTGACATCATCATTTCAAACAAACTTTTCAAACGAAATTACGAATTTTATCTGTTTTAGATCGAATTAAGGTCCAAATCTTTCAAGGCTTTGTTAAAACACTGTTTCGCAGATAATATGTGAAATTCAAACCATTTTAACCATGAAATCTTGTTCAATTTTGAAAAGAAGGTGTAGAAGTAAATGAATCTGAAGAAATCAGGCTGAAAATAACAGAACTCCTCCTCCTGTGCTTTGATACCACTTGTAGGATCGGTTTGCCAACCAAAACGAGTCGTTCAGAGGCGTTCTACACAATATGAAAGGCGGAAACAGACATATCGAGTTCGATTCAGCTAGATATTCACTTTAAATGCCTTTCTGATTAATCTGACAAAGTTTTACAGCAAGACGACACTTCGGCAGCAATTCGGCTCCGGAATCACACATACACAACTTACTCAAACGAAATCAGGACATCACTATTTATAGGCTAGCTGATTCCGCTTGAACATGCTCAAACGGAATCAGTTCAAACGGAATAATCAGTTTCAAGCGGAATTAACAAGTTAATTTCGCTTGAAATTACTTGTTGATTTCAAACGAAATTACACTTTTTAATTTCGTTTGAAACTGCCTGTTTACCTATTTTTGACAATTTTCTCGATTTCCGTTCCCTGGTCTATCTAATCATATACACGACTCGATACAAGACGAAGTCGACAGACGCATGCACCAACAACTTCAAAGTTTCAAGAATGTTTAGGGTTAAGGGCAAGTGTCACTCGATCGGGTGGCTGTTCGATCGGATGGCTATCCGATCGGATTGCCACTCGATCGGGTTACCTTGTCCCGTTCTTAATTTTGTAAAACTCTAAGTTTCTGGTTAAGCAATGATGATCTGGTACGTATTAAGACAACGGTAAATCCATCAGTGTTCAGCCGATCCGATCGGGTGGGAATCACCCCAGTCCATTCAGTCCTCAGTTCGTGATGATACTTATGTCAGAATCCGTACTCCGGTCATCTTCTCCGGTAAAGATCCCTCTCCTAGCCGACTCCAGACTAATAATCAAGTCTACAGTCCGTTTAGATCCGGATCTCACAGTTTTATGTAAAAGTTCAAGAAGAGATGAAGATAAACATAGGTTTTTAGCTTGAAAAGTGTAGATCTAGTATAGATTTAGTGTAAAACGCATGAAATTCCTTAGATCTAAGCTAGATCTTGGCTAGGATGACCCCGTACAACAGTTTGGTACAAACCGCCATGGTGGCATCACCTTCAAGAGCTCAGATCCGAGAGATTTCATGGTGAAAAGTGAGATTTCAAAGGAGAATCTCGTAGAGAATGATGTGTAGATCAAAGATGTACAAGAATCTAGTGTAAAACGTACCGAAATCGCCAAGAAATGGAAGAAAATAGGAGTGCGTGCGTCTGGTCGAGTGAGGCTGTCACATCAGTGTGAGTTGATGTGACAATCCTATTTATAGTGTGAGAGAGAGAGGAAGAGATGCGGTGTGCACGGATCGGGTGGCAACTCGCTTGAGTGGCCATCCGATCGGGTGGTCATCCGATCAGATGGCTATCCGATCGGATGGTCATCCGATCGGATTGCCACTCGGCCAATCCATCCTTTCCGCGTTTCCGTCTTTGATTCGTTTCATGCGTTAGATCAAGCGTTGCGTTGCGTGTTTATTGGGTAAAAGTATAACTAGATTATAGCAATAACACCAAAAGATTTCAAGTTTCATAGTTTCCGCTAGTGACAAGACTCCAGTCCCTCGTTCAACCAAGTCTCAAGTTTCACGAGCCTCAAGAGTCAAGCACCAAAGTATCAAGTATCTAGAATTAGACATTCCAAGTATCTAGTATTAGGCATTTCAAGTATTTAGATTTAGACATTCCAAGCATCTAGAATTAGACATTCCAAGTATCTAGTATATAGCATAGAATTTACCAAGTATCAAAAGTATCAATGACCACATAGTTTAGGGGCTAAAATTGACAATATCTAAAAGTCTAGGGACGCAGGTATTACATTTATAGACTCCATAATAACTTTAGCTGAAGCTTGATCCCCTCGAGCAAACAAAAAAAGGTCATCCGTAAAGCACAAGTTAATAATTTTCTGTTTTTGACATTTGTTGTGAAATCCAAAATCAGCCGACACTGTAACTTGTTTCTGCAATATCAACGTTAACACCTCCATCGCCGTCGTAAATAGATATGGAGACATCGGATCACCCTGACGCAACCCTCTTTTCCCTTTAAAATAACCATATAGATTGCCATTTAACGCCAATGAGAACGAAGTGGACGTAACACACATCATTATCCAACGCACCATCTTCCTATGAAATCCCAATCCCATTAAAGTTTGTTCTAAAAAATTCCAATCAACCGTGTTATACGCCTTTTGGATGTCAACCTTAAACGCACATCTTGGAGGCCCATATTCTCGGTGATAGTTATGCATTAGCTCCTGGGTCAAAAGAATATTATCAGATATCCTTCTTCCCGGAACAAAAGCAGACTAATTAATGCTTACTATATCGGCCAACCCATCCTTAATGCGATTCGTTATTATCTTGCTAATACACTTGTACAAGGTATTACAGCAAGAAATAGGCCTGTAATCTGTTATAGCTGACGGGGTAGCTACCTTTGGAATAAGCGAGATAATCGTGTGATTTAGCTCATGAAGAAGTTTACCATTTAGGAAGAAATCTTGCAAGGCTCCACAAACGTCTTTCCCAATAACCTCCCATGACTTCTTAAAGAAGACCGAGGTGTAGCCATCTGGACCAGGCGCTTTATTTCCCGCAATGGATTTTCGAAGTCAAATCTTCGTAAACCACAATTTTGATAAACCTTGAGTTCGTTTATAAAACTTTGGCTTATTTAAGATACGTTTTGTGAGCTTTACAAAAATATGTTCAGTTTTAAGGATATTTAAGCTCATCTCATACATGAATTATATATCATTAAGTTGATGTCTTTTATACTAATGGACGTGTCATCGTTAACTTGAGCATTTGATGTTTGACTTGATAAACATTCAATGGTCTAACAAACCTATCTATCACAGAGCTTTTTTTTGAACGGCAAATTTCTTTTATTCCTGTCGTTGTCGTTTGTAGGACTTGAACCCAACCCCCCCTCCCAATGTGTTTAAAGGTTTTGTCTTTGACAATAGACCACCACCCCATTGGTTGAATCATCTATCACGGAGCTTATGTTGCTTAATTATGTGGATCATGTATGTATACACTAACATCTATTAACAATGTGTGATCATGTATGTATACACTAACATCTCTTAGGCTATGCGGTATGGTGATGGTCCTCCCTTGGAGGATGATCCGCCACGTAGGCACCACATCATAGTCCCTTGGAGGATGATCCTACCCCACCATCTTAATGTTTTTTTTTAATTTATCTACTTTTTAATTTATCCTACCCCACAAATCAACAACAAGATTGATGCTTTGCATATGATCAACCATAAAAAAAAACCCCAATTTTGGTTCTTAATCAACACCCACAAAATGCATTTTATCCGATCACACATTCACTTTCAATTACCAAACAACAACACAAATTAACTTCCAAAAAATCATCCATCAGCTAACTTTAGTATTACAAAAATCTAGTCATTTAATGGTATGGTAACAAGAGATGAGTGGTTGTGTAAGAGTACGTTCAATTATTCATTGATACACTTTATTTCACAAGTTCAACATTATTAGTATACAGAATGTACACAATCATCATTTTTTCAAGATACCCTGTTCAAATTTGGATGATTAATTGAGATTAAACAGATTAGCTTATCATATATTATAATTTATTACAAGTTAACAACAAAGATCAAATTCCATAAGAAAAATGCCATCAATGCAGACCAAATTTAGCAAGCAAACCAGGCAGAATACAGAATACACAAGACAGAAGCATCTAATTATAAAGTTAAAAACAGGACTGTAAAACAAACCAGCAAACTTCTGTAGTGTCCAAATTCACAGCCAACGACTCCCTCAACCAATCGACACTATCACCCGACGTTGATTTTGGACCGTCCTAAACGTCGAGATCCCGACCTCGGCGGTACGAAGCTGGACCAACGACGGAGGGCATGAAATGGAGAGGGGGGCGGCGCCGTACCAGGACGTGGCAGGGACGAACCCCGTACCGCATAGCCTTATGTAGATTGCTTTTGTTTTAGTCTGATCTAGGTATATTAACAAGTTTCATTCAAATAAGGCCTTATCGTTAACTAGGGTTTCTCTCTCGCTCTTTTTCTCCGATCGCCGGAGGCTCGACGGAGGGATTAATCAAGGGTTAGAGTGTGAGGTCGCCCCCCGCTGGCTGACCTTTCATCCTAACACGGGTTTTTGAACTCCCATTCGCCTACGGGATTCGGTTTGTGTCGTTCGTTCTTTTGGAATACGAAGGGTTGGTGGCTCGACGAAGTAAAGGTGGGGATATAGCGTGTGAGGTAGAACCTGATTAGCTTATCGGTAGCCGATCTAACGTTACCTCTAACCCTATCTCTTTCGCCGGCTGCTTCCATTCGCTATCCGGACTTTGTATTCCTGGTGGCTGATGGCGTCGGATGAGGGTGGTCCTTGGGTGGACCCTCATCATCTCCGGAAGAAAGGTAAAGGTACTACATCAGGGAAGCATGGCAAGGATATCACGAAGTTTTTCGTTTTGAACTTGCCGGAGGGGTGCACACCGTGGGAAGTTTCGGAATTTGTGAAGGTGTTTGGTGATGTTGCAGGGGTTTACATAGCTAGGAAGAAGGATAAGGTGGGGAATAGATTCGGTTTTGTGAGTTTTAGCAATGTTAGAGACATCAAGGATCTGGAGAGAGCCTTGAATGGCACTAAAATGGGCAATTCGAAATTGAAGGTAAACCTAGCTAGATTTGCAAAAGAGAACGCGAGTTTGTTTGGTTCGTCGAATATTTTCAACGGGTTCGGTTCGGAGGATGTAGCAGGAGGGGAGCCTGTTCGTTATCCAGTCAAGAATCATGCTTTTATTCATAATGGAGGAGGAAGATTGTTTAGTGAACTTTTTTCTAAGGAAGGTGGGCCGAAGGAGGGAAGCTCTTCAGGATCGGCTCCTAAAGGTAAGTTGGTAGAAGCCCCGGCCATGATATCGGCTTTCAGTAATCTTGTTGGTAAGGCAGCGGTGGGTAGATGTGTCAACCTGGTTACGTTGAATAACCTTTATTCCCTCCTGGCTAAGGAAGGTATCTCGGACGTTAGCCTTAGTTTCTTGGGGGGTTTATATATGCTAGTTAAATTCCAAAAGGAGGATAGCTGTAAGTCCTTCGTTTGTAACCATGCATTATGGCAGCATTTGTTTTCGTCCTTAGACTTTTGGGAGAGTCAGTCGTTGCCGTTTGAAAGGATAGCATGGTTAAGAGTAGTTGGGGTTCCGATCCATCTCGCTATGGATGAAGTTTATGATTCTATTGCCCGGAATTTTGGTAAAATTATTCAGGCTTCTCAGAGATCCGCGGAAGACAGTGACTTGTCGGTGAATTGTATTGGGGTTCTTGTTGGTGATGGTGGTCGGATCAAGGAGGGAGGAAGTCACGTTAAAATGGAAAGATAAACATTTTAGAGTCTGGGTGGAAGAAGAGACAACCGAGTGGACTCCGGAGTGCCTCGATGAAGACAGGGAGGGATCGGAGGTTGATTTATCGTCTCAGTTTTGGTTTGATGATGGGGTAGACGATCGGGTTTCGGATAGAAGGGATTCCCCGGTTATTAGAAAGGATGGAGGATTAAAGGGAACTCAAAAGGCAGCTGAGGTGCATGGGGATTGCACAGGTAACGAGGTGCATGAGGGGGTTGCTCCTAAGGTCTTTAATGTGGGGTCTCCTCCCATGCATATAGGGAATGATGAGCTAGGTGGGGATGGTCTCGAGAAGGGAGGGGTAGATTTGGTTACTACTCACGTGGGTGATCTGGAAGGTGGGGCCGGTTCGGGTGGGTCTATTAAGTCCACTTTTAATGTGGGCAATAGGGAAAATAAGAGAGTGGGGTTTAAGAAACCCAAAATTTTGGCCCAGTGTAGGAGGGAGAAAGCCCAAGTAGGTTCTCCTTCTGAGAATAGGCCTAGTAAACGGTGCAGACTTCAGTTGGAGGAGGAGTTCCGGTTTTTTTCTTCTTCTCCAGGTATGGTCCATTCTATAGAACCTGATCCAGACTTGGCTCGATGTCCCTCGTCGGGGGAGTTAGATCTGAATCGGAGTGCGGAGGCGAGTGGTTCCCTGGAGGATACGTTGGTAGCTGATTCATTGGAAACGGAGGCTTTTAACTCTGACTCCGGTAACTTTAGAGAAGGCGATGTTGATGCGGCGACTCAAGATGAGATTGACGCTACAGTTAAGGTCGGAGCTCAACTGGGGGTGGATCTTAAGGATTGTACGGATTTATTTTACGGTGCTTCTGGTTTTACAGGTAATAATGTGGTGCTCAAATGAATTTTCTCACTTTAAATATCCGTGGTATTGGGGGTTCGGAGAAGGCGGGATGGGTGAAGGGTTTGAAAGTTAAACATGGTATCAACTTTGTCGCGCTTCAAGAAACGAAAAAAGATACTGTCTCTGAGTCGGATGTTGTCAGATTTTGGGGTAATAATAAATTTGGAATGGATAGTGTGGGTTCGGTTGGTCTTTCGGGTGGGTTGCTTTGCATATGGGACTTGTCCATTTTTAGTCAGACTGGTGGCACGAAGCATAGGAATTTTTTGCATGTTAAGGGTAAAATTGTTGGGTCAGGGGCGGTTCTTAACGTGCTTTCGGTTTATGCCCCGCAAGGGGTTCCGGCTAAGAAGGAGTTGTGGGATTTACTTGTCCAGCTTATTGTTGGTAACGATGGGTTTTGGGTGGTGTTGGGCGATTTTAATGCCGTTCGTTGCAGAGAGGAAAAGAGGAATTGCTCGTTTAAACAGACGTGTGCCAGTAACTTTAATTCTTTTATTTTTGAGGCCGGGTTGATGGAGTATAATATGCTTGGGAGAAGGTTTACTTATTGTTCATCGGATGGTAGGAAGTTGAGCAAACTTGATAGATTTTTGGTGAGTTCTGGGTTTTTCAACTCCTGGCCAGAAGCTAGGGTGGAGGTTTTGCCCGGGTTCTTATCGGATCACTACCCGGTTATATTGTGTTCGACTGCTAATAACTACGGCCCTAAGCCGTTCCGAGTCTTTGATTCGTGGGTTGGGTTGGCAGGCTTTGAAGAGGTGGTGGTTGGAGTTCTTAGCGGTGGGGAGGTTGAAGGCGGGCCTCCCGATGTGGCTCTTTTGAGAAAGTTAGGGGTTCTAAGACAGAAGCTGAAGGAGTGGAGGGATGACATGCTCTCGAAAATTTCCGAGGTTGTGTCAAAGGCTTTGTCGGATTTAGAATCTGTGGAAACTATTTTGGAGACTAGAGACTTGACGGAGGTGGAGGAATGGATTTATGTTGAAAGTAAAAAAATTTTGAAAGAAGAAGAAGAGAGAAAGAATAGAGATCATAGACAAAGGTCAAGGGTTAGGTGGGCTAAGGACGGTGATGAGAATTCAAAGTTTTTTCACTCTATGATTAATTGTAGGAAAGCGTCGAACGCTATTCACGGGATGAATGTTGATGGAGCTTGGGTGTCGAAGCCGTCTTTGGTCAAGAAGGAGGTGTTTCGGTTTTTTAGAGATAAATTTGTAGAAGTTTGTGAATCACGTCCTCGTCTTTCGTGCCCGGGTATCAGTCGTATTTCGGAGTCTGAAGCTAGGGAGTTGGAAGCCTCTTTTACCCGACAGGAAATTAAAGGTGCTGTGTTTGAATGCGGGGATGACAGAGCTCCGGGTCCTGATGGTATTAATTTTCGTTTTGTCAAGCATTTTTGGAATTATTTAGAGGACGATTTTTTTAATATTATGGCTATGTTTCACAATACCGGGAAGATAAACATGGGTTGCGGTTCCTCGTTCATTGCCTTAATTCCGAAAGTTAAAGATCCATTGGGATTAAAAGATTATCGGCCGATTAGTTTGGTCGGTATTATTAATAAAGTTATCTCTAAAGTATTGGCGAACAGGCTGAAGAAGGTTCTAAATTCTATCATTTCCCCGACTCAGTCAGCTTTCATTGGGGGTAGATATATCTTGGATGGCCCGCTAGTGGTGAATGAAATTCAAAACTGGATTAAAAAGGTGAAGAAAAAGGCATTTTTTCTAAAGATTGATTTTGAGAAGGCGTATGATAACGTGAATTGGAACTTTGTGGTGGATATCTTGTCTCAAATGGGTTTTCCGACTATGTGGTGTACGTGGATCAAAGGTATTTTGTCGTCGGCTAGAGCGTCGGTTTTGGTGAACGGAGCGCCCACCTTCGAGTTTAAGTGCAACAAAGGTATGAGACAAGGGGACCCGATTTCTCCATTCTTGTTTGTTATTGTTATGGAAGCTCTTTCGTGTATGATTGCTAGGGCCATGGAGTTGGGTATAGGTAAAGGTATAGATTTACCTTTCGATGGGCCTTCGATTTCTCACTTGTTTTTTGTTGATGATGCTATTATTGTTGGGGAGTGGGATAGGGACATTGTTCTCAACGTGGTTAGAATCTTGAGGTGTTTTCATGTTTGTTCGGGGCTCTCTATTAATTTTGGTAAGTCTAACATCTTTGGTCTTGGGGTGGATTCGAATGATATTGATGATATGGCGAGATTGATTGGGTGTAAAGCGGAAGTGTTTCCTTTCAAGTACTTAGGGTTGACGGTTGGGGCGAATATGAATCGGATAGTTAATTGGAGGCCGGTGTATGATATGTTTGAGAAGCGGCTGTCGTTATGGAAAGAGTCGGTTCTTTCTATAGGTGGGCGAGTTACGTTGATTCGTTCTGTGCTCGAAAGCCTCCCTTTGTACTTCTTTTCGCTTTATCGTGCTCCGGCCAAAGTGGTGGAGGATCTAGAAGGCATTATCAGAAAGTTCCTTTGGGGAGGGTCGTCTTTTGTCAAAAAGCTCCATTGGGTTGCTTGGGATAGGGTGGCATCCCCGAAAAAAATGGGAGGGATCGGTATTCGTAATCTTAAAGAGATTAACATTGCCTTGCTTTCTAAGTGGGGTTGGAGATTTAAGACGGAAAAGGATAATCTTTGGGTTAAAGTAATTAGTGCCATTCACTCGGGTGGTTCTAATTGGGACGTCTTCCCGAGCCGGAAGTCGTTTGGGGGGGTGTGGTGTAGTATTGTGTCGGTGTTAAAAAAACCGGTGGTGGGTAACGTTCCGGTTCGGAATTTGTTTAAAGGGGTGCTTGGATCGGGAGATAATATTTTATTTTGGCTTGATCCGTGGTTATTCGATGTTCCGCATAAGGATAAATTTCCGTCCTTATTTCACTTAGAGATGGTGAACAACTGTAGTGTTCGGGATAGAATTGACGGTGAACGATTGTGGCTTTGGAGACATGATTTGGATTCGGCAGATGAACGGAAGGAATGCGAGGATTTGTCTTCGGCGCTTGGCTCTGCTTCTTGTTCTAACCGTACGGATTCGTGGGTTTGGGCGGGAAGCGGGTCGGATTCTTTCTCCGTTTCTGCTGTCAAAAAATTGATAGATAGCGGGAAGGATTTTAGTAATCGGTATGTTTTTGAATGGTGTAGTTGGGTTCCTTCGAAGTGCAATATTTTTGTTTGGCAAGCGGAGATGGACCGGATCCCTACTGTAGAAGCCTTAGCTACAAGGGGTGTTGTGATTCTGGATTCTGAGTGTTGCTTCTGTAACTCGGGCCCGGATTCGGTATCCCACTTATTCTCTTCATGCCAATTCACGTTGAGGCTATGGGAGAGGATTACTCTTTGGTGTCGGGTATGGAATTTTTTTGTGTTCTCCTTTCGAGATTTGGTAGAGTTGCATAATACAGGGGCCAGGAAGGAGTCGGAGAAAAAAGCGTTGCAAGGGATTGTTTATACGGCGTGTTGGCTTCTGTGGAAGGCCAGGAATAATTTTCGGTTCAATGGCAAGAGAAGTAGCGTTGAGGATCTTTTTAGCGATGTCCGATCTGTTAGTTTTCTTTGGTATAAGCATAGGTGCAAGAAAGGCATGTTTAGTTGGGTAGATTGGTGTAAGTTTGTGAATATGTAGTTTTCTTGTTTGTTTTGGCCGGCCCGGTCTTCGGGTTCGGTGTTTTTTAATGAAGTTCTCCTTTCAAAAAAAAAAAAAAAAAAAAACAAGTTTCGTTCTTAGTGGATATTGCACTTGTGTAAGTCTAAAACATTTTAAACAATGAGACAGCTCACACTCACTTGTGTTAAAGCAAAAGTCCTCATCATTGGATTCAAACTAATAATTCAACACACAAAAAAAGGTTGCAACGGTTGGGCAGAACAATTGTCACTCCACATTGACATTTCTTGTGAAAGGCTTTCATTAAGGTTTTAACAAAAGACTATTAATACACTTTTGAACGAGAGGAAGAATAAAGTTCATGTTCTTATCATCAATAATCTTGCTTAATCAACATTCATTAAGTTGATCACCAAGACAAGAAATACTAGATATAATCAAAAGACTATTACCCGAAACCACCCACAAGTAAAGCCCGCATAAGCAATTCAAACCCGAGGCAATGAGATTAGGTTGGGTCACTGAGAGAATATGAACAGGAAACAAAAGCATATGTATGAAAGAACGCAGACGTCGGTTCATTATTTGCAGCTCCTTCTCAAACTTTTCCTAGCAGCCTTCCAACCTTCATTGTCAATAGCATGACAATGGCCAGAAACCCCAGACCATAACTTGCAAGGTGCAGCAACATCACACACAAAACAGTAGCACTGCAGTCAACAACATTAGGGTGTAAACCTCAATCACTAGAACTTGAAATAACTCACTTATCATCAGCAAAGAAATCCATAACTGAAGTGTGATTTTGCCCCAAACTTGGTTTTATAAAGCGTGTGGCACACCATTTCATTTTGATCCCAAGGCCGATGTGCAATGCGCGCACATCACGTATTTAAAACCATGGCCCCAAAACGACACATTCGCATCATGTTATGAAACCCTCAACTGCAGATCACCAGATCATGTGATGCGCTACTAATGCGCGCATTTTAAAACCATGGCCCCAAAACAACACATAATAGTTAGACTGATAACTTTAAATCATAAAGAAATTAAAAGTATTACCAATTTACAATAGCTTTCATGTGATGTCTTCTCAAAAGGATGCTTTACACACAAATGTCTCGAATGGGGATAATCTCTACAAGCCACCTACAAACACACCAAAAAAAAATCCCAATTCAAAACCAAAAACCCTAACAAATATAGGGTTCAAAACTGAAACACCACCTGCCCTTTTTCAGCAACCAGAAACACATCCGGAGAATCTTGAACATTGTTCAGGCGACCCTTGTCGATACCCGAAAGATCCAAATCATCCTCTTCTGGATTGAAATCAAGAATAAAGCAATCTTCTTTATCATCAAACTCTTTAATGGCGGATTTTCGCTTCAAACAGAAGATGGGTCTAAGAGGGGTCCCGTCGTCATCATCATCTAAGCATTCAATGGGTGTTATTTTGTTGGTTTTAGTTTTGGGTGTTGAGAGAGTGTGAAGTGGGTCTGGTTTCTTAATATTCGCCATTGTTACGAAACCTTCGGAAACCCTGGAGGAAATCAAGCGAATGAATTGTGATGATTGATAACGGCTTGAAATTTGAAAAGAAGATGTAACAGCTCCGTGTTTGGGCCCCTGAGATTATTGCTTGTAAGATGGCCTTCGTTTATGGGCCCTATTTGGGGTTTGTTTTAGGCCCTGATGAAGAGAATTGGGCCTCGTGTTTGTCAAGGACTCTAGTCTAGGGGATATAGTGGTTACAAAGTTTAGGTATCAGAAAAGTTATCGCCTTTAAGTTACGAGAATAGTTGGTTTAAAAATAACTAATAATTAAGGAAATGCCAATGATCTCTAGATCAAGTGGTGGAGGGCTTGCATTTCTATTGAGAGATGCAGGTTCGACTCCCACTTTGTGCAGAGTGAGGCACTGGTGGGCAATGATAGGAGACCCAGGGAAACCTGGGTTGGATCCTTGAGCCAAACGGGTTTTACCGGTAATTTCACTGTCGTGCCTACGGGCGGGTGGGGTTACCGGGTTTTCCCCGGAATTGGTGGTGGACTCGGGTTACTCTCGGAGTACTCCGTTTGTCCAGTGGGTGCCCCGAGAGTGCTCGGGATTGAGTTTTTTGGCCGTTCAAAATTTTTTTTAAGGAAATGACTTTTTATCATCCTATTATACTCTTTTGAATAAAAAAGAAAAAAGAAAAAAATGTTCTCTAAACTGTATGGAGTTTATGTATTTAGTTTACTAAACCAGGTTCGGCGGGATATGTTTTTATTATAATGTTGATGTTCACTGCATGGTTTGTGAAGATACCTAATTGAAAATGGTTAGCTTCTTATACTTTAAAAACTTCACCTCGCTTATGACATTTTCAATTCTGAGCCTTTTTTGTATTAACTTATTTATGTTATTCTGTTACATAAATGTCTCCATCGGGTTGCATTTACAAAAAAAAAAAAAAAAAAAAATCTACACCTTTTGATATGTACTTTGTTCAATTAGTGCATCACACAGGTAGCTAATCTGTATGCTAAGAGAATTCACATCAATTCCATCAAATTATGTGTGTGAAGTTTTTATAACATAAAGAGTATAAAAAGTGGTTGTGAGTGGATGAGAGAGAAAATGTTACTGTTCATCTGTATATTTGGTGGGACACTGTTCAACCCCCTATAATTTTTTTAATATATTTTGAAAGTGGTTGTGAGTGGAGAAGAGGGAAAGGTAATGATAAAGGTATAAAAATATTATTTAATTGAAAAAGAGAGAGAAAATATAGTGTTTTTTAGTGTAATTTAAAGTGAAAATATAGTGGAATGGATGTAAATGCTCTAAGACCGGACGGTATGGGGCTCGTCCCCAGGCCCATCCCCTTGCCGCCACCCCCTTGCTCCGTCGCCGTCCAGGTGGCGTCCTCTTCGTCCGCCCACAGCCGCCCAAGTCGGGCCTCACGCTCTCACACATACCTATACATACATACATACATACACATATATAAAGGGGTTCATCCCCCACCCCTAGGTTTATCCCCTTTAGGCCCATCCTCACACCCGCTTACGTGACGGTCTACGTGATGGCCCATCCTTGAAGGACTACCCTCCTCCATACCTTCCAATCTAACAACTTAGATTTTTAACCAATAGCTTACACCTTTAATGTTTTGATAGAATATTGACAAAATATTAAAATTAACTTATTTAAATTACACCTTTAACGTTTGATAGAATATTTACAAAATATAAACATTAACTTATTATAAAGATAAATACGGTTTAACATTATTATTTTGAACGTTACAAAAATAAGAAACTTTATTTCAAAAATTTACATTCTAATTTGAGAATAATTCAACCATGTATAAGCAATTTTAGATTAATTATTTAAAATTTATACCACAAATTATTTGTGTAAATCTTTTGTTAATTTTATTCATTATCACAAATAAATTGTTTAACCCGTGTATTACACAGGTAGATAATCTAGTTACTATATATACAAAAACCAGTCAATATTTACAAGTAACATGAATAGTGACTTGGTCAAAACTATAAAAGTTCAATTTTTTCCTAGTTAGCTTCTTATACTTTATATAATACATACACGTTTAACCTATTTAACTTTTTTATTGATTTGATTTTTACAAAACGATACCAACTGCCCGCAGTATAACGCGAGTATTCCCACTGGTTTTGTTTACAAAATCAAAATAGCTAATTTTAAATTTTAAAAAAATAATTATAAAAAAAAAACTTGAATAGTCACCGTCACCTCCCATCATCCCCATTTCATTTGCAGAAAGCTTCCATTCTTCCAATTGGTTTTTCGCCAAAACAATACTAATATATGAAATAAATAAAAAAATCCCACCCTCCTCGATCAACTTCATCTTTCACCGCGAATGGGAGCCATAGACAACCACTCCCCCATGCTCCAACACCGGGGGTGGACGGACCTACACTTGCTTGAAAAACATGAGCATTAGGCCCAACATATTTAATAGACCCTTAAATTGGAAAGTCATTTAAAGAAAATTAGTTGCAAAGATGAGGTTGTGAGAGCCTTTTAGACCAAAGGGTATGGGGTACGTCCCCGGTCCGTCGCCCATGTCCCGGGTCATCCCACACCGGCCCCTGATGGCCCGTCGCGTCTCCCTCCGGCTCCTCCACGACGATGGAGACGAGCCTTTGATGGTGGGCCCCTTCAATTAGGGGTGCTAAACAGGTCGTGTTTGCGGGTTGGTGGGTTCAACCCGACCCGAACCCGAAAATTTCACACGAACCCGAACTCGACCCTAACCCGAAAATCATATCATACATATTAACACGAACACGACCCGAAGTTTTGTGGGTTAACCCGAACACGACCTGTTCAACCCGAATTTTTTAATTTATTTATGAAACTAATATATTAAAATTAAAATTTACTTAAAAAACACTAATGTATATAACTCAATTATATTTAAATTATAAAATCTCATGTTAATTTCTCTTTTTAAGTTATAATTATGACATAAAATATATTGTAAAAAAAATTAGTATAATATAAATATGTTAATCGGGTCAACCCGCCAACCCGACCGGGTTGACCCGAACCCGACCCGTTAACTTAAACGGGTGCGTGGGTTCAACCTGAAACTGACCCGAACCCGTTAAATCTAAACCTAAACCCGCGAATTTCGTGTTAGGTTCGTTTCGTGTTTTCGGGTCATGTTAGAAATTTACACCCCTACCTTCAATCATGCCGTTTAACAACGGCTACTGAAAAAAAAAAAAAATTCATTTAATTTAAAACCTATATAAATACCCACACATTTAACCATTTTTATACAAAAACTCACCCACTTTCTCCAAACAACTCTCTCTTTCTCCAAACAACTTTCTTTACACACCATTTTTATACAAAAATTCATCCATATTCTCACATAATCTTCTCTAAAAAATACACCATGTCATCTTCCTCTTCATCGGGTTCGATGGACACCATGGAAGCCGTAAAATATTTTATAAACAAGGTGGTAGAGGCGACACAACTAATTTTGGAAGAAGAAGAGGAGGAGGTTTCGTCACAACCACGAAACAGGAACCCACACATCGAGCGAGACCGAGAAAGTTATTTATATTTTTATTCTTATACTTTTATTTTTATGTTTTTAGTCTTATATTTTTATTTTTATGGCATTAGTCTTATATTTTTATTTTTATGTGCTTAGTCTTATATTTTTATAGCGTTGCATTATATTTTTATTTATAAGTTGTATATATATTTTTTTATCTTGTAGGTGCTCACCAAAGATTATTCGTCGATTACTTTGCCGACGAGCCGTTGTACTCAGAGGCTATTTTTAGACGCCGTTTCAGAATGAGTTGTCGACTTTTCTTACGTATAGCCAACGAGTAGTTTTTTTTATTTATTTGCAACTTTAGACTTTTTTTTAATGTAACTTTAGGTTTTTTTTAATGTAACTTTAGGTTTTTTTAATGTTACTTTAGGTTTTTTTTTTAATGTAGCTTTAGGATTTTTTTTTAATGTAACTTTTTTATTTTTATTTACTTTGTTTTAATTAATATGACAAAAAAATAATAATAAAAAAATGGGAAAAGACCATCCACCACACCCTTGGGTAGTCCCCAAGGGGATGGTCCTCCACCTATGCTTAGTTGGCGCCTATGTGGCGGATAGTCCCTTTGAGGACTATCCTCACCATACCTCATGGTCTTATAAAAGCATATGCTTTTACACCACTTTGTCTCATCAGCATTGAGACTCTTCTTTAACATCGCATTTATTCCATAGTCAATGTAGGATGAAAGAATTTGTTTTTCGATGCCAATTTGTAGCTTTATTGTAAAAATGGCACAGATCTATGAACTACTGATGAACTAACAAACAATACAAGAAATAGCGACAAAAACGTGACGAAAATCTTATTTAACCAACCCAAAAGTGACTACCCCCCAGAAACCCTAGATCTCACAACTGCGAGATCTAAACAATACAAAGTACAACAATACAACGATGATCATCAACTGATGATCAATCCACAAGAAATATAGCAAATTCTCAATGATACAGATGAGAGATTGTAACAAGAACACAACCGTCTTCAACAAACCCTAACGAACAACTATAGAGAAACAAGAAGAGTGTGTGTAAAGATTTAGGGGAGAATGACTGAATAATCAGTCAACTACCCTTTTATATCACCGCACACTACATATTACACTTAGAACCCCAGAGAATACAGCAAGATGATCGCGGCCCTTATAAGTTTCACACAGCACCCTTGAAACTTCCACAAAGAACCCTGAACTTATTCATCTGCACAAAATAGAACCAAATGTATTAGACTAACAACATCACACAATAAATAATGAACTGCACCTTTTCAACTTAGGACACAATGAATGAACCTTATGTTGTGATACTTTTTAACATCCCCCCTCCATTCATTTGTCCTAAACAAATCAACCAACCCCAATTTTTCACACAAATATTCATGTTGACTTATACTCAAACATTTTGTAAGAATATCAGCCAATTGACTTTCTGAGTCAACCTATTCTGTACTTATAAAACCAAATGACACTTTTTCCCTCAAAAAATACAGGTCAATCTCGAAATGTTTAGTCCTTTCGTGAAAAACTGGATTAGCAGCTGTTGCAATAGCTGCTGTACTATCACAAAACAACTTAACTGGTAATGTGCAATCAACTCTTAATTCTTTCAACATATTAACAATCCAGACTAGTTCACAGGTTGCTGAACACATCGCCCTGTATTCAGCTTCCCCTGTGGACCTTGAAACAGTACTCTGTTTCTTACTTTTCCAAGACACCAGATTTTTACCAAGAAATACACAGAACCCAGTGACCGATTTTCTGGTCACTAAGCACTTAGCCCAATCCGAATCAACATAACATGTTAATTCAGTACCACAACCCTTTTTGAACATAAGACCTTTACTTTACCTGGGCTAGACTTTAAATACCTTAACAATCTCAAAGCAATGTTAAGATGAACTTCCAGTGGAGAATGCATAAACTGACTCAAATATTGAACATAACTGATATCAGGGCGGGTAAAAGACAAGTAAATCAGTTTTCCTATTAACTTTTTATAGCTAGTAATATCTTTTAAGTTCTCTTCACTAGTACTTGTTCTAGCATTCACTACTTTACTTAATTCAATAAGCGTGTAAACAGGTTTACAAGCTAAGTACCCGAATTCACTTCACAATTCAAGAAGTATTTTCTTTGATTTAAACAAACTCCAGATTTGTCATATATAACTTCTAAACCTAAAAAATACTTTAATATGCCTAAGTCCTTAATTTGAAAAGTATTACTAAGTAAGGTTTTTATTTTATCAATTTCAGTTTTATTGTTCCCTGTGACAATTATATCGTCCACATAGACTAATAACACAATGAATACTTCATCTTTAGAATATGTAAACAAGGAATGGTCACAAACACTTTGAACAAAACCGACACTAAGTAACACTTTTGTAAGCTTTTAATTCCACTTTCTAGGGACTTGTTTTAAGCCATATAACGATTTAACAAGTTTACATAATTTATTTTCATTTTTATTATAATAACCCTCAGGAAGAGTCATGTAAACATCCTCTGAAATAGACCCATACAAAAAAGCGTTATTCACGTCTAATTGGAACAAAGTCCAATCATTTTGGACAGCAAGACTTAAAACACAACGAACAGTGACCATTTTCATGACTGGTGAAAACGTCTCACCAAAGTCTATACCTTCTCGTTGGTTATACCCTTGGCAACCAAACGAGCTTTGTATCTTTCTATCTCACCATTGGATTTATACTTTATTTTATAAATCCATTTGTAACCTATTGGTTTTCTCCCTACAGGTAAATCAACAACATCCCAAGTTTTATTTCTAAGTAAAGCTTCCATCTCTTGATTCATAGCTTCTACCCACTTAGGATCAGTAACAACCTCATTAAAACTACTAGGTTCAACAGACTTGTTCAAATTAGACATAAAACATTTAATTTCAAAAGACAAACAAGCATAACTCACATACTTTTGTATCCCATACTTAGATGTACTATTTAAAACAAAATCATCAAATCTTTTAGGAAAATATGTAACCCTAGAAGTGTGACAACCGGTAATTTACGGCTCTTAATTATGCGATTAACAAATGTTTAGGCAATAATAAATAGTGTTTAAGACGTAGATTAACTTAATTAGGCCTTGTGGAGTGCCTAGGAACGTCTATTCGACTCTACAGTACGCGAATGTGGATTTGCGAAAAGACTGCTGAACGATACGCGGAAATGAACTGACACCGTACAAAATACTGGCAACGCCGTCGATTATGAAGTTTATACATATAACATATACTTATGGAATTCGTTTTGCGAAAATATTATGATTTCAAACAACACAAACCGCAAACGCGAACGGAAAACGCGACCGCAGTAACGCACCGGCGACGAAACGAAAGCATCGGATTCGTGTATTATTTCCAAAACTGAAATTTTACAATATACTTAGCTCCGTAATGAAATTTTAATATCCGTAGTCGAAACCGGGTCAAAAACGGATTAAAATGATCATCGTCGTACTCTACGCGATTTTTACCGTTATCGACGCACGAACGCGACAACGATGAATAGACATTATTTTACATGTTTCTAATCTAAAAATTTAGTTTACGACGTTTTGGATAATTCGGGATGCAAAAACGGGTGCGTATTAGGTTGACGGGCCATTAAACACTGGGATTGGGCTTGTGGGCCTTGGGCCCAAGTCCAAAGCCCACTAACCAAACTCCACATATAAATACCAAAAATTTAGTCTAACACCCTCATATGTTTCTAACATCTTCAGCCAAACACACCCCAAAATGCTCTCAACTCCCTCTCTCTCTCTCTAGAAGTTACCAGGCCAGCGACCGACGAGGTTCCGGCCGGCGATGACCGGCGACAACGGCGGAGGTGATGGCGGCGCCGCCGCCTGCAGCGGTGGTGGCGGCATTTCCGACCACCCTTCTTTTGATCTGACACCCCACCCCCACTAAAACAAACATTCCCGACACGATGGCGGTGACCGTTTTCGAAGAAACCAAGCCGTTTGGGCTGTGGAGCTACTCCGGCGAAGTTCTGACCGTTTTTCGGCGAATCTGTTTTGGGTTCTTCTTTCCGTGCGTGTTTAGATCGGGTTATTAGGAACCATTCTGCAAGTTTTCAAGACTTTTATTTTTCCGGCGATGTTCCGATGAGTTCTCCGACCCTTTTTCTGTAATTTTTGAAGTTCCTTGTTCATCTAATAGTGGGTACGAGTCGTTGTTAGGAATTGTAGGTGATTCCGGCAAAGATGGAGGTGGCGACAGTGGGGTTTTGGTGGCGGAACAAGCGACGTCGGCCACCCCCTCACGGTGGCGCGATGACAATCGGCGACGGACCGACGGTGGCCGTGGTGTTTGCTTGTTGTTCTTCCCGTTCAATCTCAGTTCAGCAGATGCGGGTTAATTTTTGAAATCGGGTTCGTTTCAACTCAGTGTTCATGGAAGGCTCGGGTCACGGGTTAGCTTGAAGTCAGATTCGGGTTTAGTTGACTCGGTCAAACCGAGTCAACTCGGTCAAGTTCGGTCAACAGCGAGTCAACTCGGTCAAGTTCGGTCAACAGCGAGTCAACTCGACCAAGTTTGGTCAACAGCGAGTCAACTCGGTCAAGTTCGGTCAACAGCGAGTCAACTCGGTCAACTCAGGTAAACACAGTGAGTTAACTCGGTCAAACCTAGTAGACTCGGTCAACTCAGCCAACGGATCGACGCGAAGAGCGGTAAAGTTTTAACGGCATAAATTATTTGTTATTTTTATAAATCTATTTATTTTTCGTGGAAACGAGCTCTTGAATCGCACACATAAGTGAAACCGTTATATACATATGAAATTTGCTTGAATTAGTTTATTATCGTGTTCGTCTAGCTCGAGTTTACATATATATTGTGGTATAAATTGTTGAATTTTGATAATATAACGACTACTTGTGTTGTCGGGGCGTCCAAAAACAGAGGAAACTCTGCCCGTTTTTCTCAAAATACGAAAACAAAACGTGTTTTATTGAAAAACGACACCTAATGGTATCGAGCGACTTTTATGAAAACCAATACATATATATGATTACTTACAACAGCACTTTAAAACTCACAAAAACGCCATTAACATAAACTATTTCACGAAATAAATATAAGGATTTTATATTTATTTACAAACGTTTAAGGCTAGACAATTCTTTTATAAAAGTGAATGTAGTCTATTTCGAACATCAAACAATCCGAGTTCAATTATAAAAATTCAATATAGCATATTTTAGACATCAAACAATTCGGATTCATTTATAGAAATCAATATAGCTATTATATTACTTTAAACTTTGGAAATTCGACAAGTCTTTTATAAAATCAATATAATTATTTATATTGTTTCAAACGGCAAAAACCCGATTTCGTTTATACAAATACATATATCTTGCTTATTTATTTCAAACGTCAAATAAAACGACTTGTTTTATGAAAATAAATATAGAGTATATGTTCATTTCAAATATCAAACAACTCGACGATTCTTTTGTAAAGCAAATATAACTTTTCAATATTTATTTTATACGCCTAAACGGCGTACACATATCTTTCGACAAGTATCATACGAGACGCGATACATAATACGAGTTTGTCATATGTTATTTTCACATAAATATTCTTTTTATACACGTACGACTTCTCGGAACGACTAACACCTTTCTATCGAGATATTTATATTTTTGTATAAATATTTATATATTTGAAATTTCTCAAAAAACAAGTCTTTCAAAGACTTATTGATTATTAGCCCTTAACGACGTTAAACGAGCTAACAAGTATAACTTCTTCGTTTCATCTAAGTTAACAACTTACCGTTGAATCGTTCGGTTAACGATTCGGTAGAGCTCGATGACACGTAGTTTAGTTACTGCGTTTATTTAGAAACTTATAAGATATTCCGTGTTAGGAATATTGTAGAATGCACGCTAGCGAGTCATGTCTTGGAAACGGCACTACGAAGTCGTAATTAGCTAGCTTTGCACAAGGCTATTCAGGTGAGTTCATAACCCCACCTTTTTACGGTTTTACATTTTTTTTATAAATGTTTTCGGGGTGGAAAGACATGCACGTTTTGTAGAAACATACAAAGTTTTCGATGAACAAGATTGCATATATTTAGACAAGCACGTTTTGCAAGAACATACGAGGTTTTTGAAGGAACAAAAACTATATATTTCTAAACCATGTTACAACACATTTTAAGTAACACAAATGATTTGTGATTTTCATTGAACTCAAATGGTTTATGAATGATTCATACTAAATATGCCGGTTTTACAAAACAAAGGCGTATTATCGAAATGTGAATGATTTTCATGACTAGGGACGGGATCGTCTTAGTTATAATAATGGGACTGGGTTGGTCTGCGTTTGAAGAACGGGACACCCAGTGAGTTCATGTCCCCCTTTTCTTTTAACTGTTTTCAGTTTTATAACACCGGGGGTGAAATACATGTTACAAATTGTTTACAAACGTTATTATTTGGTATGGTTAGCTAAGGAAGGGTACTGCTAGATCATGTGAGTGGTGGGTATAACGCTTAAGACCATTAATCCTCGTTGTAGGACCGAGGGACATGAGTTATAGATCTATTTGGGTGTAGCGAGCCCCGCCCATGTTAGACCAGGGTTTGGCCCATGGGATAATTATGTCTTACAGCCGGAAGCCCGGTGCAAAGTCTGCTAGGTTTGAGCCTTCCTGCATCACGTCACACATATTAATGGCCTTGCAAAACATAATGATCTGTTTTCCTTGTTGCTTTCATACCGGGGTTTACAAACATACATACACACTTACAATGATTACAAATGTTTACAAGTTTATTTGGAGCTCACAGTGTTTATATATCAGGCCAAGAAAAATGATTTTTTCTGTATTTACACGACAACTTTAAAACTGGTTATCAAAAAGATTTGTTTTAAATCTTTTCCAAAACAAACTATGAACTCGCTCAACTTTATGTTGATTTTTCGCATGTTTCTTTCTCAGGTTACTTTTCAAAGTTATGGCACGGTTGGAATAGGAGAACCATTGGAGATACGAGTACTTAGTGGGCGTTCAATTTTTAGAAGTCTTAGCTTATTTGCTTCCGCCGTGCAATGAAGACACCGGTCCAGTCACGCCAGCTCTGATATTTCGGGGTGTGACAGATTGGTATCAGAGCTATAGGTTACAGCGAATAGGGTTTCTGTAGAGATACCTAGGCTCTAACCTCACCTTTTCTCTGGGACTTAGATCATTACGACTTTGAATACGTACAGAACGTCTGGTACTCGAATATGATCTCCAACCGTTGCCGAAAAACGAACATTCAAAATTTTGTTTTTAAACATACGCTGAAGTTGTGTTTTATACACGACACACAAAACAATTACATACAATAATCAAAACTTTGAGAGTTTAGGAAACATGCATCTAGGACCTTCGGAAACTTATGTTGAAGTTCATTAAAGGTCATCACGTAGGAACCACGTCTATTAACTCGGGCGAATGCCATTATTATGTTGTCTATGCTATTTTAGCTAACCGAGCCGGTAACCTACGCAAAACGAAGTACCGGCGTGCGAAATTACACGAAACTTAAGCTATACATCAACAGAGGTTGAAGTACGTCGCATACGACATTCGAGGCAAGGCCTTTGAAAAGACACGATTGAGTAATTCAACAACGATGCTGGTCTCTGTCAGCAGAAGAACTACTGTTCAGGATGCGACAACTTGCCACGCGGTCCTGCAACGACACAAATCACGTCAAGGAGAAGATGCATGTCTTCGCATTCCCCCTATCGCATTAACGACGAATACGCTATGTTCGACATTCCATGGTAATGTCACCTAACAACCGGTCATCACACGAAACCCCAGGTAAAGTCCTTAAATTTCTTTCATTGAAATTTCGACTTTTGCATCTAGCGAGTAGATTTTCACATTTCTACTCCTCTTAATGGTCATTGCATCACAATAACTTCTTTCATTATAGCGAACACTCATTTGCTTCATTTCTTGAAAAACTCATATGTTACACATGCATCGTTTGTTACGCATGTGGTTTCACTTTGAATGATCGTTTTCATCAAGAATTTCAATTATTATTTCGCTATACCTAAATTATTGCTTCGTGATCTTGATGATCCGCGTTCTTGTAAATGTTGACCCCTTGCTATCGAGTCAATGAATTTCTTGAAACTCCTTTTCTTTTCAAGTTACGTACATGGTTTTTTGTCGTAACCATGCTGAAATTTCCTTGTCGATACATGTATTTATTGTCGGATTGCGCCGAAACCAAGTTCAATTATTTGAACTTGTTCACTATACATATTCAATTCAAGGCACCATATGATGTATTGGAAACATCATATTCAAATTCGTTTCAACAGGCGTTTCATTTGTTCCGAGTCGTAGTAGACTTGTTTGGTCTACGACTCCATTAAGTCGTTTGTTGATTTCAACACCTTGTGGTGGTGTTTCACTAATTTGAAGCTTGCGCTAATCTCGTTTACACATCTCATGCATGGATTTAAATATTTATTTATTTATTGCTTTAAATCCGCTTTGATTTATCATATCACAGTAGTCTTAACGCAATCGTGTGATAAGACAATGGTACACAAAATTCATTTCATATTCCGGTGTACCTCCTAACGGTCCTTTCAACATCGATCGAATGTTTTGTGATATTCATTGCTTCTTCGTCTTCGATCGAAAAACATTATTTCTTTGATGTTCCATTTTCAATTGAAAATCCTATGATGTCATTTGAAACAAACTTTCAGATTCACTTTATTGTGCTTTCATTTGATTTCAAACACGGTGAAGTTGTTTGATCACCGCTATTATTGAATTATTTAAATCACTACGACACCTTGTGGTGTCGGTATAAACTTGTAGCTTGGGCTAATCATGATCGAGCGTTTCATGCAAAACACAGGTGACACTTGTTCGACCACCACTATATTTGAATTGCTTCATTCACTACGACACCTTGTGGCGTCGGTATAACTTACAGCTTGTGCTGATCACGATCGAGCGTTTCATGCAAACAATTACATTTGAGCTTGTTGATTCTAAGTTCATCCAGTGGATGTTATTGCTTCTAGAACTCATTTACATATTGTGAACGTTCATATGGAATTCTATTGGTCGAAGTTCCTTTTCATTGTTGGATCCCTGTTAACTTAGTCACACTAGTGACTGCATCTGTACGTCTCGTTTCTTTTGACATCAAATTCTGAACCATATTCCTATTAACCGTTGTGTCCTTGAATTCACATGATTCGAATAAGTCTTGATCCGATTTCATGGTCATCCACTTTGATACTATTCGTATTTACCTACACACAACGTAACTCTAAGGAGTTGACGTAGTCTAAATTTCGAGGACGAAATTTCTGTAACAGGGGGAGAATGTGACAACCGGTAATTTACGGCTCTTAATTATACGATTAACAAATGTTTAGGCGATAATAAATAGTGTTTAAGACGTAGATTAACATAATTAGGCCTTGTGGAGTGCCTAGGAACGTCTATTCGACTCTACAGTACGCGAATGTGGATTTGCGAAAAGACTGCTGAACGATACGCGGAAACGAACTGACACCGTACAAAATACTGGCAACACCATCGATTATGAAGTTTATACATATAACATATACTTATGGAATTCGTTTTGCGAAAATATTATGATTTCAAACAACACAAACCGCAAACGCGAACAGAAAACGCGACCGCAGTAACGCACCGGTGACGAAACGAAAGCATCGGATTCGCGTATTATTTCCAAAACTGAAATTTTACAATATACTTAGCTCCGTAATTAAATTTTAATATCCGTAGTCGAAACCGGGTCGAAAAACGGGTTAAAATGATCAACATCGTACTCTACGAGATTTTTACCGTTATCGACTCACGAATGCGACAACGACGAATAGACATTATTTTAGATGTTTTTAAATCTAAAAATTTAGTTTACGATGTTACGGATAATTCGGGATGCAAAAACGGGTGCGTATTAGGTTGACGGGCCATTAAACACGGGGATTGAGCTTTTGGGCCTTGGGCCCAAGCCCAAAACCCACTAACCAAACTCCACATATAAATATCAAAAATTTAGTCTAACACCCTCATATTTTTCTAACATCTTCAGCCAAACACACCCCAAAATGCTCTCAACTCCCTCTCTCTCGAAGTTACCTGGCCACCGGACTGGCGAGGTTCCGGCCGACGATGACCGGCGACGACGGCGGAGGTGATGGCGGCGCCGCCGCCTGCTGCGGTGGTGGCGGCGTTTCCGACGACCCTTCTTTAAATCCGACACCCCACCCCCACTAAAACAAACCTTCCCGACACGATAGTGGTGACCGTTTTCGAAGAAACCAAGCCGTTTGGGTTGTGGAACTACTCCGACGAAGTTCCGACCGTTTTCCGGCGAAGCTGTTTTGGGTTCTTCTTTCCGTGCGTGTTTAGATCGGGTTATTAGGAACCATTCTGCAAGTTTTCAAGACTTTTATTTTTCCGGCGAGTTCTCCGACCCCTTTTCTGTAATTTTTGAAGTTCCTTGTTCATCTAATAGTGGGTACGAGTCGTCGTTAGGAATTGTAGGTGATTCCGGCAAAGATGGAGGTGGCGACAGTGGGGTTTTGGTGGCGGAACAGGCAACGTCGGCAACCCCCTCATGGTGGCGCTATGACAGTCGGTGACAGACCGACGGCGGCCGACGGCGGCCGATGGCGGCCGTGGTGGTTGCTTGTTGTTCTTCCCGTTCAATCTCATTTCAGCAAATGCGGGTTAATTTTTGGTTTCGGGTTCGATTCAACTCAGTGTTCATGGAAGGCTCGGGTCACGGGTTAGCTTGAGGTCAGATTCGGGTTTAGTTGACTCGGTCAAACCGAGTCAACTCGGTCAAGTTCGGTCAACAGCGAGTCAACTCGGTCAAGTTCGGTCAACAACGAGTCAACTCGGTCATTTCAGGTCAACACAGTGAGTCAACTCGGTCAAACCTAGTTGACTCGGTCAACTCAGTCAACGGATCGACGCGAAGAGCAGTAAAGTTTTAACGGCGTAAATTATTTCGTTATTTTTATAAATCTATTTATTTTTCATGGAAACGAGCTCTTGAATCGCACACATAAGTGAAACTGTTATATACATATGAAATTTGCTTGAATTAGTTTATTATCGTGTTCGTCTAACTCGAGTTTACATATATATTGTCGTATAAATTGTTGAATTGTGATAATATAACGACAACTTGTGTTGTCGGGGCGTCCAAAAACAGAGGAAACTCTGCCCGTTTTTCTCAAAATACGAAAACAAAATGTGTTTTATTGAAAAACGACAACTAATGGTATCGAGCGACTTTTATGAAAACCAATACATATATATACATATATATATATGATTACTTACATCGGCACTTTAAAACTCACAAAAACGCCATTAACTGAAACTATTTCACGAAATAAATATAAGGATTTTTATATTTATTTTCAAACGTTTAAGGCTCGACAATTCTTTTATAAAAGTGAATGTAGTCTATTTCGAACATCAAACAATCCGAGTTCAATTATAAAAACTGAATATAGCATATTTTAGACATCAAACAATTCGGATTCATTTATAGAAATCAATATAGCTATTATATTACTTTAAACTTTGGAAATTCGACAAGTCTTTTATAAAATTAATATAATTATTTATATTGTTTCAAACACCAAAAAACCCGATTTCGTTTATACAAATACATATAGCTTGCTTATTTATTTCAAACGTCAAATAATATGACTTCTTTTATTAAAATAAATATAGAGTATATGTTTATTTCAAATATCAAACAACTCGACGATTCTTTTGTAAAGCATATATAACTTTTCAATATTTATTTTATACGCCTAAACGGCGTACACGTATCTTTCGACAAGTATCATACGAGACCGATACATAATACGAGTTTGTTATATGTTATTTTCACATAAATATTCTTTTTATACACGTACGACTTCTCGGAACGACTAACACCTTTCTATCGAGATATTTATATTTTTGTATAAATATTTATGTATTTGAAATTTCTCAAAAACCAAGTCTTTCAAAGACTTATTGATTATTAGCCCTTAACGATGTTAAACGAGCTAACAAGTATAACTTCTTCATTTCATCTAAGTTAACAACTTACCGTTGAATTGTTCGGTTAACGATTCGGTAGAGCTCGCTGACACGTAGTTTAGTTATTGCGTTTATTTAGAAACTTATAAGATATTCCGTGTTAGGAATATTGTAGAATGCACGCTAGCGAGTCACGTCTTGGAAACGACATTACGAAGTCGTAATTAGCTAGCTTTGCACAAGGCTATTCCGGTGAGTTCATAACCCCACCTTTTTACGGTTTTATATTTTTTTTATAAATGTTTTCGGGGTGGAAAGAGATGCATGTTTTGTAGAAACATACAAAGTTTTCGATGAACAAAGATTGCATATATTTAGACAAGCACGTTTTGCAAGAACATACGAGGTTTTTGAAGGAACAAAAACTATATATTTCTAAACCATGTTACAACACGTTTTAACTAACACAAATGATTTGTGATTTTCATTGAACTCAAATGGTTTACGAATGATTCATACTAAATATACCGGTTTTACAAAACAAATGCGTATTATCGAAATGTGAATGATTTTCATGACTAGGGACGTGATCGTCTTAGTTATAATAATGGGACTGGGTTGGTCTGCGTTTGAAGAACGAGACACCCAGTGAGTTCATGTCCCCCTTTTCTTTTAACTGTTTTCAGTTTTATAACATCGAGGGTGAAATACATGTTACAAACTGTTTACAAACGTTACTATTTGGTATGGTTAGCTAAGGAAGGGTACTGCTAGATCATGTGAGTGGTAGGTATAACGCTTAAGACCATTAATCCTCGTTGTAGGACCGAGGGACATGAGTTATAGATCTATTTGGGTGTAGCGAGCCCCGCCCATGTTGGACCAGGGTTTGGCCCATGGGATGACTATGTCTTACAGCCGGAAGCCCGGTGCAAAGTCTGCTAGGTTTGAGCCTTCCTGCATCACATCACACATATTAATGGCCTTGCAAACCATTAATGATCTGTTTTCCTTGTTGCTTTCATACCGGGGTTTACAAACATACATACATACTTACAATGATTACAAATGTTTACAAGTTTATTTGGAGCTCACAGTGTTTATATATCAGGCCAAGAAAAATGATTTTTTCTGTATTTACATGACAACTTTAAAACCGGTTATTAAAAAGATTTGTTTTAAATCTTTTCCAAAACAAACTATGAACTCGCTCAACTTTATGTTGATTTTTCGCATATTTTCTTTCTCAGGTTACTTTTCAAAGTTATGGCACGGTTGGAATAGGAGAACCATTGGAGATACGAGTACTTAGTGGGCATTCAATTTTTAGAAGTCTTAGCTTATTTGCTTCCGCTGTGCAATGAAGACACCGGTCCAGTCACGCCAGCTCTGATATTTCGGGGTGTGACAAGAAGACCTTCTAACAAATTGATTATTTCCCTCAGATGGGACAGTCTCAATATTTGAGGTTCCTGTGTCCTCTGCCATGCTAGATCCACCTCCACTACTATCCTCAACCCTAGACTCAATATGTTGAGTTTCATCAACACTACTAGTGGTGGTAGATGTAGAGGGGACTAGTTGCTGATCATCCCAATATACCTTGTGAGAATCAGTATTCCCCTCTTCATCATCGGGAGTGACAGGAACAATGGATGAAGACATGTCAATACTATCAAAAAAATTCAAATGATTCAGTCCATTAAACACAATTTTATCTTGGTTATTCATTTGTTCAGATTTAAAAGGAAAAACAATTTCAAAAAACTTTACATCCCTAGAATAAAACTCCCTTTTTTATCCAAGCTCCACAACCTATAACCTTTTTTAACATTTGAATAACCAATTAAAACACACTTTTCAGCACAAAACGAAAACTTATCAGAATCATCTAAGACAGTACTGAAACATAAACAACCAAAGTTCCTAATATGCATTAAAGAGGGTTTAAAGTTAAACATAAACTCATATGGATTTTTACCTAACAGCACCGAAGAAGGTAACTTGTCAATCAGATATACAGCAGTCAAGATACAATCAGACCAAAAATGAAGAGGTAGACCACCCTGAAACATAAGAGCCCTAGCCATGTTTAAGAGATGCCTGTGTTATCTCTCCACAATACCATTTTGCTGTGGTGTATAAGCACAAGTAGTTTGATGGATTATACCCTTATTTTTACAAAAAACAAATTCATCTGGTTGTTCACAAACTCAGTTCCGTTATCGCTTCGAAACATCTTTATCCTTTTACCAAATTGAGTTAACACTAACTCATAAAAAAATTGAATATTTTCAAACACTTCTGTCTTATTTTTTTTAACAAATAACACCAAACAGATCTTGAGTAGTCATCAACCACAGTTAAAAAATACTTATAGCCATCTCTACTCGTGACCTTATACGGACCCCAAACATCTATGTGAACTAACTCACCAACACATTTAGTTTTATGATCACTTATTGAAAAAGGTTCTCTAACTTGTTTAGATCTATGACATATATCACACGGATGATGAACAACTTTATTAACACCTAAGTCATCTTTTAAAACAGTTAGAACTTGGTTTGCAGGGTGTCCTAACCTACTGTGCCAAAGATTACTATTACTCAAACTATTAAAACAAAAGTTAGCAGTATTACCACTTTTATTAACAAAATACAGACCATTTTCCTGGTTACCAGTCACCAGGACTTTCTTTGACTTCGAATCCTGTAAATAACAGGTATTCTCATTAAAATCAACAATGATCTGATTATCTTTGACAACTTGAAAACAGACAACAAATTAACTCCAAAATCAGGAAGAAAGAAAACATCATTTAAAACCACCCCATCAGCTAACTTAATATTACCAATTTTAGACACTTTGGCACTATTCCCATTCGGGTGAGACACTTTCAAATCAAACTCAGAAACATCAATACTATTAAACATATCTTTGTCAGTATTAACCATGCGTTGATTCGCCCCCGAATCAACAATCCAGTTATAATCAAAACCAAAGTTTATACTACTAGAACAGCAAATAAAACCACCATTAACATCATTCACACAATTAGACTTACCCCCCATATTGGAATTCTGAGGATCAGACCCTGTTTTCTCACCCACAAGACTTAAGAGTTTTGCAATATGCTCAGCAGAAAAAGGAGACATAGAAGAACCAGAAGACAAGTTTGATTTATTGTTAGATGACACGTTCTTCCTAATCTGACCAACCTTTTTTTTTTAAACTGGAGGATATCCTACCAACTCATAACATTTATCAACAGTATGACCTAACATGTTGTAATTAGTGCATTTTAGATTAGGGTTAGGTCCTCTAAATGGTTTCTTCTTAGAATCATATGGCTGATTAGACTTAGAAACACTTTGACTTCTGGAACTACCACTAGTGTTTCTATGAGACTCCTCCCAAGATACAATAGAGAAAGCAACTTTGTTAGAGGGCAACGGCTCTCTTGTTAATAAGTTTATTCTTATAGGCTGGTATACATCGTCCAAACCCATAAGAAACTGCATTAGCTTGATAAGAGTTGAAAAATCATTATAATCTTTAGCTGCATTACAAGAACATGTGGGTAACTGAACCATAGCATCAAACTGTTTCCACATGGTATTCAGTTTGTGATAATATTCAGAGACAGAGCACCCATTTTGAGAGATACAATTGATTTTTTATATAAATCATAAACAACAGAACCGTCGACCTTATCATAAGTCTCTTTCAAATCTAACCAAACCTCAGATGCAAGTTTAGAAAAAACTTGACCGAAATATAACTCCTCAGAAACAGAATTAAGTAACCAGGTCAACACAACCGAGTTGCATCTATCCCATTGACTACTCAGAATAGGATCATCAGTAGATTTTTTACATTTACCATCTATGAAACCAAATTTATTTTTAGCTTCTAAAGCTAATCTCATAGCACTAGACCAGACCCTGTAGTTTTATGTACCTTTTAATTTTATTCCTACTATAGTCAATGAACCAGAATCACTTGGATGCAAATACAGAGGATCTCCTATATCCAGTTTACTTATTAAGGTTTGTGAAGTTCCTTCACCATCACCCATGATAACTACGCACAAACAAACACAAAACATAAACAGACAAGAAAAAGCAACAGAAAAAACAAACATAAACCACCTAACAAAGGTGAACCTGAGTCAGGGACCAGATTCCAGGATCGTCACTCAGAGGTGCCTGAACAAGCCTTTACTCAGGAGCCCACACTAAACCTAGAAGACCTAAGACACAAGACAAGAAAGGTAAAAAAACAAACAAGAACCAACACAATACACAAACCAGCAAACAAGAATCATAGAAGCTAGCACGAACCAGCAAACAAGAATCACAGAAGCAACAAGTAATATGTGCCGGTCCTCACTACCCCGACTTCAACTAACCAACAACAGAAATGAAAAAAGAGAGAATAGAACGATCTTACAGTGGGTGCAATTATCTTCAACAAATATCAGATCTGTAGTTTTCAAGAACTACAAAATCTGATACAGAAAACCACCAAGAACACTTCAGGTTAGTTTGCCCTGAAACTTCAATGGTTTCGGAGACTAACGCAGAAGTCAGATCCGAGAAGAAACACAGAAGTCACCAAACCCTAATTTTAGGGTTTCGTCCGATAGCAACACGAACACCACCAGAGACACCAGATCTGAGAAGATCAGCCACCAGATACACCCGATCTGAGAAGATCAGACACCAAGCACAGTTTCCGAGAACAGAAATCCTAACACAAAATACAAAACGATCAGAAAGAAAGCATCGGATAACAAGAAATAAACAAATCAGAAGCTATCAAGCTCTGATACCATGTAAAAATGGCACAGATCTATGAACTACTGATGAACTAACAAACAATATAAGAAATAGCGACAAAAAACGTGACGAAAATCTTATTTCACCAACCCAAAAGTGATTACCCCCTAGAAACCCTAGATCTCACAATTGTGAGATCTAAACAATACAAAGTACAACAATACAGCGATGATCATCAACTGATGATCAATCCACAAGAAATACAACAATCTCTCAATGATACAGATGAGAGATTGACAAGAACACAACACAACCGTCTTCAACAAAACCTAACGAACAACTACAGAGAAACAAGAAGAGTGTGTGTAAAGATTTAGGGGAGAATGACTGAATAATCAGTCAACTACCATTTTATATCACCGCACACTACATATTACACTTAGAACCCCAGAGAATACAACAAGATGATCGCGACCCTTATAAGTTTCACATAGCATCCTTGAAACTTCCACAAAGAACCCTAAACTTATTCAACTGCACACAATAGAACCAAATGTATTAGACTAACAACATCACACAATAAATAATGAACTGCACCTTTTCAACTTAGGACACAATGAATGAACCTTATGTTGTGATACTTTTTAACATTTATTATAAGAATTTGATTACTAAAAAGTTATATAATAAGTTGCATCACATAAAATTAGAACCTTAGATTTCACCTGTTAGGTATAACCCTTAGAGCATTCACATCCATTCCACCATATTTTCACCCTAAATTACACTAAAAACACTATATTTTCTCTCTTATTTTCAATTAAATAATATTTTTTATACCTTTATCATTACCTTTTCTCTCTCATCCACTCACAACCACTTTCAAAATATATTAAAAAATTATAGGGGTGAACAGTGTCCCCTCAAATATACAGATGAACAGTAACATTTTCTTTCTCCTCCACTCACAACATTTGGTGGAATGGATGTGAATGCTGTTACTCGTCTAAAAGAGTAAAGTCTTGCCTACGATCAGGAAAAAGGAAAAGAGAATTCCCCCTACCCCTTTTAGTTTCTTTGTGGTCTAGGCGGATTTTGCATTGATTATGTTTTTTCATATATGTTACCTATCCACCATTTTTTTAATATTGCTCTTTTTAAAGATATGTGTAGTTTCTCGCTTTTCTACTATATGTCTTTGGTGTCGAGGGTCTTTCTAGAAGCAGCATCTCTATCCTTAGGGATAGAGGTAAGGTGTGCCTGCATCACACCCTCCCCAGACCCTACCAATAGCTTTGCTATTTGTGGGATTTACTGGGTACGATTAATTGATTGATTGAGTCTCTGAGCTAGCCATCCAAACCATCTGGTTACAGGGTGTCCCCTATATATAAATGCCTACTCTTCCCACTTTCACTAATATTCACCACTCTCTCTTCTTTATCCTCTCTGTGAACAACTAATTTATTCTCACATCGGAGTCTAAACATAGAAGAACCCCTCCTGCGTTAGACTAACATTTGTTTGTTGTTTTATAGAACCCTTTAAACCTCAGAGCCTATAAGACATCTATAACTTTCTCTGCCACTTACTTGTTGTTTAACAATTATCATCTATGATTTCATGTTATAATTTATTACTCTAGACTATATAGCGCTCTCTCTCTCTCTCTATATATATATATATATATATATATATAATCAAAGTTAAAGTATAAGGATTTAACAATTATCATCTATGATTTCATGTTAGAATTTATTACTCTTGACTATATAGCTCAATATTTTTTTTATCAAAGTTAACATATAAGGAAATTTTATTTGAAATTGTGTTATAACCAACACCATTTAATGGGACTTTTATTATCATCATGGAAATCAATGAGGTCGTTAATATATATATTTTAAATGGCAAATTTATTTTATTCCTGTCTATGAGACCTGAACCTAAGACTCCCTCTTCCAAGGTGTTTAAATGTTTTGTGTTTGTCAATGGACCACCACCCCATTGATAGGTCGTTAATATATGTTGAAATCATAAAGATAAAGATAAAGATTTTGATATAACATTTCTGATTTTGCATATACTTTTTAAGGGGATTTGGGATTTAAGTAACCAACTAATTAGCGGCTACTACTTCCAACTTTCAACTTATAGGCCGATAGCACTCCCAAACTAACTGACCCCTAACCCAGTTAGTTTTTTTTTTGCTGATGTGGCACTTATGTGGTGATGTGGCATCTGACGTGGTATCTGATTTGGCATTTTTTTGATGACGTGGCATTGGTTTGGTGATGTGACAGTTGATGTCAGCAAACTGGGTTAGTGTTGGATTAGTGTGGGAGTGCTATCGCCCAACAAGTTGAAGTTGGGAGTGGTGTAGTACAAATCGAAAGTTAGGAGTGTTATCGGCAAATTGGTGAAAGTTATGTTATTAAAATCCAATATCCCTTTTTAAGCCTCTACAAAGAAAAGCCAGACAAGAATTAACATTCTAACTTTACACTACTGATATGCAGGGGCGTACTTAGTTGATACGAAATGTGAATGATTTTCATGACTAGGGACGGGATCGTCTTAGTTATAATAATGGGACTGGGTTGGTCTGCGTTTGAAGAACGAGACACCCATTGAGTTCATGTCCCCCTTTTCTTTTAACTGTTTTCAGTTTTATAACATCGGGGGTGAAATACATGTTACAAACTGTTTACAAACGTTATTATTTGGTATGGTTAGCTAAGGAAGGGTACTGCTAGATCATGTGAGTGGTAGGTATAACGCTTAAGACCATTAATCCTCGTTGTAGGACCGAGGGACATGAGTTATAGATCTATTTGGGTGTAGCGAGCCCCGCCCATGTTGGACCAGGGTTTGGCCCATGGGATGACTATGTCTTACAGCCGGAAGCCCGGTGCAAAGTCTGCTAGGTTTGAGCCTTCCTGCATCACATCACACATATTAATGGCCTTGCAAACCATTAATGATCTGTTTTCCTTGTTGCTTTCATACCGGGGTTTACAAACATACATACATACTTACAATGATTACAAATGTTTACAAGTTTATTTGGAGCTCACAGTGTTTATATATCAGGCCAAGAAAAATGATTTTTTCTGTATTTACACGACAACTTTAAAACCGGTTATTAAAAAGATTTGTTTTAAATCTTTTCCAAAACAACCTATGAACTAGCTCAACTTTATGTTGATTTTTCGCATGTTTTCTTTCTCAGGTTACTTTTCAAAGTTATGGAACGGTTGGAATAGGAGAACCATTGGAGATACGAGTACTTAGTGGGCGTTCAATTTTTAGAAGTCTTAGCTTATTTGCTTCCGCTGTGCAATGAAGACACCGGTCCAGTCACGCCAGCTCTGATATTTCGGGGTGTGACAAGAAGACCTTCTAACAAATTGATTATTTCCCTCAGATGGGACAGTCTCAATATTTGAGGTTCCTGTGTCCTCTGCCATGCTAGATCCACCTCCACTACTATCCTCAACCCTAGACTCAATATGTTGAGTTTCATCAACACTACTAGTGGTGGTAGATGTAGAGGGGACTAGTTGCTGATCATCCCAAGATACCTTGTGAGAATCAGTATTCCCCTCTTCATCATCGGGAGTGACAGGAACAATGGATGAAGACATGTCAATACTATCAAAAAAATTCAAATGATTCAGTCCATTAAACACAATTTTATCTTGGTTAATCATTTGTTCAGATTTAAAAGGAAAAACAGTTTCAAAAAACTTTACATCCCTAGAATAAAACTCCCTTTTTTATCCAAGCTCCACAACCTATAACCTTTTTTAACATTTGAATAACCAATTAAAACACACTTTTCAGCACAAAACGAAAACTTATCAGAATCATCTAAGACAGTACTGAAACATAAACAACCAAAGTTCCTAATATGCATTAAAGAGGGTTTAAAGTTAAACATAAACTCATATGGATTTTTACCTAACAGCACCGAAGAAGGTAACTTGTCAATCAGATATACAGCAGTCAAGATACAATCAGACCAAAAATGAAGAGGTAGACCACCCTGAAACATAAGAGCCCTAGCCATGTTTAAGAGATGCCTGTGTTATCTCTCCACAATACCATTTTGCTGTGGTGTATAAGCACAAGTAGTTTGATGGATTATACCCTTATTTTTACAAAAAACAAATTCATCTGGTTGTTCACAAACTCAGTTCCGTTATCGCTTCGAAACATCTTTATCCTTTTACCAAATTGAGTTAACACTAACTCATAAAAAAATTGAATATTTTCAAACACTTCTGTCTTATTTTTTTAACAAATAACACCAAACAGATCTTGAGTAGTCATCAACCACAGTTAAAAAATACTTATAGCCATCTCTACTTGTGACCTTATACGGACCCCAAACATCTATGTGAACTAACTCACCAACACATTTAGTTTTATGATCACTTATTGAAAAAGGTTCTCTAACTTGTTTAGATCTATGACATATATCACACGGATGATGAACAACTTTATTAACACCTAAGTCATCTTTTAAAACAGTTAGAACTTGGTTTGCAGGGTGTCCTAACCTACTGTGCCAAAGATTACTATTACTCAAACTATTAAAACAAAAATTAGCAGTATTACCACTTTTATTAACAAAATACAGACCATTGTCCTGGTTACCAGTCACCAGGACTTTCTTTGACTTCGAATCCTGTAAATAACAGGTATTCTCATTGAAATCAACAATGATCTGATTATCTTTTGACAACTTGAAAACAGACAACAAATTAACTCCAAAATCAGGAAGAAAGAAAACATCATTTAAAACCACCCCATCAGCTAACTTAATATTACCAATTTTAGACACTTTGGCACTAGTCCCATTCGGGTGAGTCACTTTCAAATCAAACTCAGAAACATCAATACTATTAAACATATCTTTGTCAGTATTAACCATGCGTTGATTCGCCCCCGAATCAACAATCCATTTATAATCAAAACCAAAGTTTATACTACTAGAACAACAAATAAAACCACCATTAACATCATTCACACAATTAGACTTACCCCCCATATTGGAATTCTGAGGATCAGACCCTATTTTCTCACCCACAAGACTTAAGAGTTTTGCGATATGCTCAGCAGAAAAAGGAGACATAGAAGAACCAGAAGACAAGTTTGATTTATTGTTAGATGACACGTTCTTCCTGATCTGACCAACCTTTTTTTTTTAAAACTGGAGGATATCCTACCAACTCATAACATCTATCAACAGTATGACCTAACATGTTGTAATTAGTGCATTTTAGATTAGGGTTAGGTCCTCTAAATGGTTTCTTCTTAGAATCATATGGCTGATTAGACTTAGAAACACTTTGACTTCTGGAACTACCACTAGTGTTTCTATGAGACTCCTCCCTAGATACAATAGAGAAAGCAACTTTGATAGAGGGCAACGTTCTCTTGTTAATAAGTTTATTCTTATAGGTTGGTATACATCGTCCAAACCCATAAGAAACTGCATTAGCTTGATAAGAGTTGAAAAATCATTATAATCTTTAGCTTCATTACAAGAACATGTGGGTAACTGAACCATAGCATCAAACTGTTTCCACATGGTATTCAGTTTGTGATAATATTTAGAGACAGAGCACCCATTTTGAGAGATACAATTGATTTTTTATATAAATCATAAACAACAGAACCGTCGACCTTATCATAAGTCTCTTTCAAATCTAACCAAACCTCAGATGCAAGTTTAGAAAAAACTTGACCTAAATATAACTCCTCAGAAACAGAATTAAGTAACCAGGTCAACACAACCGAGTTGCATCTATCCCATTGACTACTCAGAATAGGATCATCAGTAGATTTTTTACATTTACCATCTATGAAACCAAATTTATTTTTAGCTTCTAAAGCTAATCTCATAGCACTAGACCAGACCCTGTAGTTTTATGTACCTTTTAATTTTATTCCAACTATAGTCAATGAACTAGAATCACTTGGATGCAAATACAGAGGATCTCCTATATCCAGTTTACTTATTAAGGTTTGTGAAGTTCCTTCACCATCACCCATGATAACTACGCACAAACAAACACAAAACATAAACAGACAAGAAAAAGCAACAGAAAAAACAAACATAAACCACCTAACAAAGGTGAACCTGAGTCAGGGACCAGATTCCAGGATCGTCACTCAGAGGTGCCTGAACAAGCCTTTACTCAGGAGCCCACACTAAACCTAGAAGACCTAAGACACAAGACAAGAAAGGTAAAAAACAAACAAGAACCAACACAATACACAAACCAGCAAACAAGAATCATAGAAGCTAGCACGAACCAGCAAACAAGAATCACAGAAGCAACAAGTAATAAGTGCCGGTTCTCACTACCCCGACTTCAACTAACCAACAACAGAAATGAAAAAAGAGAGAATAGAACGATCTTACAGTGGGTGCAATTATCTTCAACAAATATCAGATCTGTAGTTTTCAAGAACTACAAAATCTGATACAGAAAACCACCAAGAACACTTCAGGTTAGTTTGCCCTGAAACTTCAATGGTTTCGGAGACTAACGCAGAAGTCAGATCCGAGAAGAAACACAGAAGTCACCAAACCCAAATATTAGGGTTTCGTCCGATAACAACACGAACACCACCAGAGACACCAGATCTAAGAAGATCAGACACCAAGCACAGTTTCCGAGAACAGAAATCCTAACACAAAATACAAAACGATCAGAAACAAAGCATCGAATAACAAGAAACAAACAAATCAGAAGCTATCAAGCTCTGATACCATGTAAAATTGGCACAGATCTATGAACTACTGATGAACTAACAAACAATATACGAAATAGCGACAAAAAACGTGACGAAAATCTTATTTAACCAACCCAAAAGTGATTACCCCCTAGAAACCCTAGATCTCACAATTGTGAGATCTATACAATACAAAGTACAACAATACATGTGACACTCTAGGTTTTCCCGAGCAAATATCTTGTAATTACATTAGGTGTATATGTGTTATTAAATGAAAGTCGTGTTATCCTCTTGTTTTATGTGAGTGTGTATATGTAGTGTATATATATATATATATATATATATATATATATATGTTGTAGTGGGCCAAGACCGCGAACCCGACTCGAGACCACTCGGTCTCGAGTAAACAGTTGGGCCGTTCGGGCCGCTCCCCTCCCTTAATCCATCCGGAACCCACTTAGGGTGCACCACCTCTTATAAGAACCTAAAACCCTCACACACACTCCCCTTTACACTCTCCCTCATTTCATCCTCACACTCCCTCTCTCTCTCTCACAAAAACCTTAAACACAACCTCTCCTCTTCTTCTCTCTCGGATCAAGCCGGCGACAACCACAAGAGACTCACGGATCAGCTTGTGCACAACCATTGGAAGCTTCATTCTCACTTCTTCACACCCTCATACCCACACTTGAATCGGTTAGTACCCCACCTTGTTTGTTTAGTGATAAATGCGCTATGACCATTGTTTATGTATGATTAAAGTGTTTATTTGATTAGGGGTGCACATGTTCATGTTTGATTTAAGAACTATACAAGCATGTATTGGTCGGATATGTTGGATTTAAGAACTAATAAGGATGACTAGGTTATGTGGTTATTGTGGTTTATGCTTATTTTGATTAATGAGGATATGTTCATGTTTGTGTATGCTATTGTGGTATTTTGATTAATGAGGATATGTTCATGTTTGTGTATGTTATTGTGGTTTATTGTATCCAATGAAGAACATGATGAAAACCCTAAAAAGATGATGAACTATTTGAATAGGCTATGAGCATGTTATGAATATTTGATAAATGCTTGTTTGATCCGTTTGCATTAGGATTTAGACAAGAAAACATGTTAGTAAAATTCTATTGGATAGTACATAAAATCATGCACATGAAATCCTATTGGTTAGTACATGTCTTGGCTGGCATTCTAGAAACAACAATGTTGGAGTCGAAACCTTCGGTCTCGACTCGAGATCAGCGTGATTACAACTCGAGACCTCCCTGTCTCGACTCGAGACCATGTCCTAGTAACTCAAAACAGATATCAGGGACTCGAGACCACCAAGGTCTCGACTCGAGATCTTCCGATTGCGACTCGAGACTGGACTCGAAGATCCCTAAGGTTGCGACTCATACCGGCACTACTCGAGACCACCCCACCACAACCCGAGATCACTTGGTTGCGACTCGAGACCTCCCTGTCTCGACTCGAGACCACCTTGTCTCGAGTGGGCCACTGGTCTTCATTATTGGGCCTTAGTGTATGGACTGTTCGTGTACGATTACTGATTAACTGGACTACGTGCTAATTGTTACTGTTTGACTGAACCAGTATTAGAGCAGGCCCAATACCCGTCTATGTTTTGTATGCTATGTGTTAAATACGTGCACCTTATACGTGACTACTTGTGTCCGAACCTGACCTATACTGGTAACCATATTAGGACGTGGTGACCAGCATACTTGACCAAGTAAACTGTCTACCGAGCAACCCAAGGTGAGTTCACACACTAAAAGCATGCGTCCCAGGGACGGACATGAACAAATCAAGAACAACTTCTAAACTACTATTTCCGGGGGAAAAATGCGTTTGGGTATTATTTATAAATCACAACTGGCAAAACTAAACGAATCTCTATCATTTAAAGTCCCTGCTTCCAGTACCGATTAATCGCCGGGGGCGAATGGGTTATTAGTTGATAGCGCTATTAGGTTTGAAAACCTCACACCGTGACCGGGGGAGATCGGGCGTGAACTAGTAGACCTTGCATCTTGGTCAATGACGATAGACATTGACCTGGGGCACAAAAATCTTCTCGTCAATAGTTTCGGTAACATCAGTTTAGTAGCTTTCATATGGGGTAGCTCCCCATGTCGTGATTATAAATGCTTTATCTAAACAACTTACGTTTTCGAAAAGTTAAAACTGGACACCTCGTGAACTCGCCAACATTTTTGTTGACATCCCACTGCATGCTTTGCAGGTACCCAGTAACTCAGGAGCTTGCGGCTTGGGGAAGTGTAGTGGTCGTCTAAACCCATGTGTTGGGTTCTAAATAAATCTTGAACTACGAACCTTGTTTAAACTGTTTTGCCCGTGCTTCCGCGACTTACTTAAACTGTTATTTGAAGTTAATCTTTTGAACTTAAAACTATGATGTATTGCTAACTATTATGGTTGGTGATCATTTTCATTATTTACTAATGTTCGGTGTAATTGGTGGCTGGATCCTGGTCAGTCACGCCTCCAAGCGGTGGTACTCCGCATGTGGATTTTGGGGGTGTGACAATACAGCGATGATCATCAACTGATGATCAATCCACAAGAAATACAACAATCTCTCAATGATACAGATGAGAGATTGACAAGAACACAACACAACCGTCTTCAACAAACCCTAACGAACAACTACAGAAAACAAGAAGAGTGTGTGTAAAGATTTAGGGGAGAATGACTGAATAATCAGTCAACTACCATTTTATATCACCGCACACTACATATTACACTTAGAACCCCAGAGAATACAACAAGATGATCGCGACCCTTATAAGTTTCACATAGCATCCTTGAAACTTCCACAAAGAACCCTGAACTTATTCAACTGCACACAATAGAACCAAATGTATCAGACTAACAACATCACACAATAAATAATGAACTGCACCTTTTCAACTTATGACACATGAACCTTATGTTATGATACTTTTTAACATTTATTATAAGAAATTGATTACTAAAAAGTTATATAATAAGTTGCATCACATAAAATTAGAACCTTAGATTTCACCTGTTAGGTATAACCCTTAGAGCATTCACATCCATTCCACCATATTTTCACCCTAAATTACACTAAAAACACTATATTTTCTCTCTCATTTTCAATTAAATAATATTTTTTATACCTTTATCATTACCTTTTCTCTCTCATCCACTCACAACCACTTTCAAAATATATTAAAAAATTATAGGGGGTGAACAGTGTCCCCTCAAATATACAGATGAACAGTAACATTTTCTTTCTCCTCCACTCACAACATTTGGTGGAATGGATGTGAATGCTGTTACTCGTCTAAAAGAGTAAAGTCTTGCCTACGATCAGGAAAAAGGAAAAGAGAATTCCCCCTACCCCTTTTAGTTTCTTTGTGGTCTAGGCGGATTTTGCATTGATTATGTTTTTTCATATATGTTACCTATCCACCATTTTTTTAGTATTGCTCTTTTTAAAGATATGTGTAGTTTCTCGCTTTTCTGCTATATGTCTTTGGTGTCGAGGGTCTTTCTAGAAGCAGCATCTCTATCCTTAGGGATAGAGGTAAGGTGTGCCTGCATCACACCATCCCCAGACCCTACCAATAGCTTTGCTATTTGTGGGATTTACTGGGTACGATTAATTGATTGATTGAGTCTCTGAGCTAGCCATCCAAACCATCTGGTTACAGGGTGTCCCCTATATATAAATGCCTACTCTTCCCACTTTCACTAATATTCACCACTCTCTCTTCTTTATCCTCTCTGTGAACAACTAATTTATTCTCACGTCGGAGTCTAAACATAGAAGAACCCCTCCTGCGTTAGACTAACATTTGTTTGTTGTTTTGTAGAACCCTTTAAACCTCAGAGCCTATATGTAAGACCCGTCTAATTTCTACTTGAATTTAATAATAATTCATACAATTGTATATAAAAGATGTCCAACTTATATCATAAGTTCCATAGATAAAGTTCCTAAGTAGCAAATCATAAGTCGACTAACGACTAATTCAAACATTCATAAGTTGTTTAACAAATTGTTTACATTCCAAAAACATTGTCTATTAAAGTTAGATATCGCGGAAGCTTCTAAAGTGTGTTCGGTCCTTCAAAACATGATTTATCATCGTCCACGTACTTGCCATACCTAGAAACTGGAAATTTTTAACAAAGATTAGTGTTAGAGTTCTTAGAATATTACATAATCGAAACAACGCTTAAAACGGATTCGATTTAACAAAGATATGCAAAATTTAACATGAATGTCAAGGCTCTACCGTAACTTACGGTAGTCACCGTAAGTTACGGTAGCTCCTGGGAAACTTTGGTTCCACCGTAAAACAGGAAGAATCCACCGTAACATTTTGGTCCCTACCGTAAATTACGGTATATACCGTAATTTATGGTAGGCTCTGGAATGTTATGTTTTGTTTGATTTGTTTGTTTACTCGAACCAAATTCTCGGATTTCATTCCTACAAACCAACATGTTAAATCCTCGTATTCTAATATGTCATTTGTCAACAATAACAAAAGACCAATTTATTATATTACGAAGCTTTTTCCATGCATTAATCGATTATTCGACCCGTTTGGCTCATCTACGGAATCCTCTATTATGATGACTACCAACAAGTTCTAACCAATCCTGGTCTTATTAATCAATATAGCGATCATTATCGCTTCAAATTAAGACAACCTTTATGCTACAATTCACTATACTTATGCAATTTATCAAAGTTTACCAAATGTAACGAGTCAAGTTACATACCTTTAGTGCACGCCTTCAAACGCAAATCGCCACCGGCTTGTGCACTCGACGCTCCGGTATCTTTTCCTATAGAGTTCAATCACGATTTGTTTAGAACTTCATTTCAATCATATACCACATAATTTGTCAAATCATCACAATCATGCGTTTAAACTTTAAATTTCAATTTCGAGCCTCCTTTGGGGCATTTTTCCAAACACTTAACGGGCAGAATTTCATATCATTCATATTCAAGTTCAAAGCTGGCTATTTAGCTAAACTTAACATGAATTAAACTTTCATATATCATTAAACATCATCATTTCAGAAATCACTTTCTATGACCCATATTACACTAGAATAATCATTCTAAACCCTACTGTTTACTAGTTTCCCACAAAATCCATGAATCACCTTCATTGTGTTCATGAGATTTTCAGGAATTAGACATGATTTCACATGTTATTGTCTAGGTTTTACTCCTAGACATTATATAATCCCTATTCTACCCAAATAGCAAACATGCAACATCAAATTTCTAATTTCCCAAACTCATGAGAATTTCAAATAGAAAATTAACACTAAATTTTACATACCTTACAACCCTCTAGCAATGGGGATTAGTAATCTATGCTCGGTTTTCGATTTTGACTTGGTTTGAGCCCTTAATTTGTGAGTTTTGTGATGAACCAGGGTTTTGGAGGAGCTTGGGGTCGCCCCTGCTCTTGGTCGATTTCAACAACACACAGGCATGTGTGTTTTAAGTTTAATTTTGTTATTTCATTAAAATTAGTTTTCATTTAGACACTTTTAGTCCCTCATCTTTCATTCTTTATTTGTTTTAACTACTAACTACTCATAAGTGACCAACTAACTTGGTTAGTGTCATTCCTAGTTAGTTTATTTTACTAGTTTATTTGCAACCTAATTGCAAATTTACGAACTCACATTTTCGGGATGTTACAAGTCCACCCCCACTTAAAAGGGTTTCGTCCCCGAAACCAAAGTACGTACCAAATAAAGTAGGGTAGAGACGTCGCATCTCCTCTTCGGACTCCCACGTAGTGTCCGAGCCTTTCCTATGCTCCCACTTGATCTTGACTTGATCGATTTGTTTGTTTCGTAAGTGCTTGACCTTTCGATCTAAAATCTTCACTGGTCTCACTGCATAATTCAGGCTATTATCCACTTCGATATCATCGTAATGGATATAAGTTGTTTCGTCCGCTAGACACTTCCGCAATTGCTACACGTGAAACGTGCCATGTATTCCCTTCAACTCTTCCGGTAATTTGAGGCGATAAGCCACCTTGCCAACCCGTTCGATGATTTTAAATGGCCCGATAAACCTCGGGCTTAGTTTCCCCCTTTTTCTGAATCTGATAATGCCCTTCCATGGGGAAACTTTTAGCATAACCATATCACCTATCTGAAATTCAATCGGTCTTCGTCTTTTGCCGGCATAAGACTTCTGTCTATCTTGGGCCGCTTTCAAGTGGGCTCGCACCACTTCAATTTTCTCATTAGTGGCTTGAATTATGTCTGTATGCGCCAATTCGCGTGGTCCCACTTCACCCCAACACACCGGGGTTCTGCATTTTCTACCATATAGCATCTCATAAGGTGCCATGCCGATACTCGAATGGTAACTATTGTTATACGAAAATTCGACCAAAGGTAGATAAACATCCCAACTTCCACCGAAGTCGATGATACATGCCCGTAACATATCTTCTAGCGTCTGTATTGTTCTTTCACTCTGCCCATCCGTCTGGGGATGGTAGGCGGTGCTAATGAAAAGTTTCGTTCCCATTTGTTCTTGAAAATCTCGCCAAAAGTTTGAAGTAAACCGAGTATCTCTATCTGACACAATAGATACCGGTACTCCGTGACGTGCCACTATTTCCTTTGTATATACCTCGGACATCTTTTCCGAAGTATATGTCTCGCGTATGGGTATAAAATGAGCACTCTTCGTCAGTCTATCTACAATTACCCATATAGCATCAAATCCCCGAATCGTTTTAGGTAGTTTGGTCAATAGGTCCATAGTGATATGTTCCCATTTCCAAACCGGGATCTCCAAAGGTTGCAGTTTTCCATATGGTTTCTGATGCTCCGCCTTGACTTGTAAGCAAGTCAAGTACTTCTCTACGTATTTTACCACATCTCTCTTCATTCCGGGCCACCAATAGTTTTGTTTCAGATCATTGTACATCTTGGTCGCACCCGGATGAATTGAATATCGGGATTTATGAGCTTCATCAAGTAGAAGCGTCTTCACCCCACAAGTATTTGGAACCCATATCCTTCCGGATCGAGTCTTCAACCCGTTATTTCCATCCGACAAATCTTTCAACTGGCCGATTATTCTTTCTTTCTTCCAGTTCTCCTCTTTCACTGCTTCTACTTGCGCCTCTCGGATACGTTCAAGTATACCCGAGGTCACCACAAGCTGCATCGACCTTACTCGTATTGGGACATAGTCTGCTTTTCTGCTTAGAGCATCTGCCACCACATTTGCCTTTCCGGGGTGATAGTGTATTTCGCAATCGAAATCCTTCACCGTTTCCAACCATCGTCTCTGACGTATATTTAACTCCTTCTGATTGAAGAAGTATTTTAAGCTTTTGTGATCGGTGAATATTGTGCACTTTACCCCATATAAATAGTGCCTCCATATTTTTAACGCAAATACCACCGCAGCCAATTCAAGATCGTGCGTGGGATATTTCTTCTCATGTATCTTCAATTGCCTCGAGGCATAAGCTATAACTTTGCCCCGTTGCATCAGAACACATCCGAGACCCGATAATGAGGCATCTGTGTAAACCACCAAGTCCTCATCTCTGTCCGGCAATGTTAATACCAGAGCTTGAGTTAGCTTTTCTTTTAGCGTTTGAAACGCCCTTTCTTGTTCAACACCCCAAATGAATTTCTCCTCCTTCCGGGTTAACTTTGTTAGTGGCGACGCAATCTTGGAGAAGTCTTGAATGAACCTCCTATAGTACCCCGCAAGCCCTAAGAAGCTTCTAATTTCAGAAGGGTTCTTCGGGGGATTCCATTTCGACACGACCTCGATCTTTGACGGATCTACCAATACTCCATCGGCACTTATGATGTGGCCGAGAAATTGCACCTCTCGTAACCAAAAGGCACACTTAGAGAATTTCACATACAACCTCTCTCCTCTAAGTGTCTCTAACACCTCTTGTAAGTGGAATGCATGTTCAGCTTCACTTTTTGAATACACCAAAATATCATCGATAAACACGATGACTGATTTATCCAACATTGGCCTGCAAACCCGGTTCATGAGATCCATGAAAGCCGCGGGTGCATTTGTTAGTCCAAATGACATCACGAGGAACTCGTAATGTCTGTATCGTGTGCGGAAAGCCGTCTTCGGCACATCTTCTTCCTTGACCTTTAGTTGGTGATACCCCGATCTAAGGTCAATCTTTGAAAACCAGTTCGCACCTTGTAGTTGGTCAAATAGATCATCTATCCTCGGAAGCGGGTATCGGTTCTTTACCATGAGTTTGTTTAACTCCCGGTAATCGATACACATGCGCATGCTTCCGTCTTTCTTTTTCACGAACAGTACCAGTGCGCCCCAAGGAGATACACTCGGCCTTATGAATCCTTTGTCAAGCAGGTCTTGAATCTGGGATATCAACTCTTGTAACTCCGATGGCGCAAGTCGGTACGGTGCTCTAGCTACGGGTTTTGCACCCGGAATCAATTCGATCCCGAACTCTACTTCCCGTTCAGGCGGTATCCCCGGTAAATCTTCCGGAAACACATCTTCGTAGTTCCGTACTACTGGTACATTTTCAATCTTCAGTGATTCCTTCTCGGGCTCATTCGCGTATATCATAAACGCGTTGCATCCTTGCTTCATAAGCTTGTGAGCTTTCAACATCGAGCATATTATAGGGTTACCTCCTTTTTCGCCATAGATAGTGACGTGTTTCCCGCTCGCAGATGTTAGCTTTATCTCCTTACGAAAACACACGACCTTTGCGTGGTGTTGAGATAGCCAATCCATCCCAATGACTACTTGAAATTCCCCCATTGACATCGGGATTAGGTCTATCAAGTATTCTTCATCGTCGATGCTTAATTTGCAACCTCGACAAACATCACAAACTATAAAACTTTTGTTGTCCCCTATTTCAACTTCTAAGGGCACAGATAATTTCGTCAATACAAATGAAGGATGTCGAATAAATCCATGCGAAATGAAGGATTTATTCGCACCTGTATCAAACAATACACGTGTGGGAATTGAGTTAATTGTGAATATACCTGAGATCACATCGGGTTCTGTTTTGCTTCAGCCGTGGTAAGTTGGAAGGATCTGGCCTTCGCCTTAGGAGCTTCTGCTGGAGATTCTCTAACGTCTCTCTTTCCAACTAAGTCCAGGCATTCGGACTTTTTGTGGCCGGGTTGATAACATTTGTAGCAAACTGAGACTTTACCCGGGCATAGAGACGCCGTGTGCCCTATCTTACTACATATAGGGCATGGTTTGTCTTTGAACCGACATTCTCCCTTGTGTCCTTTCCCGCACACTTTACAACTTGGCGACCCACCTTTAGCATCCACTTTCTTTCCCGACTCTCCAGTTCGAGCTTTCTTTGTAGGGCTTGGATTCACATCTTGCGCCCTTCGCTCACCCCTTTCAACTTGTTTCTTTAACTCGATTTCTCGTTCCCGAGCAACGTTTATGATTTCGGTAAGGGTCTCGTATTTTGAAGGAGTCATAAACTCCCTATATTCAGAGCTCAACATGTTATAGTAGTAGTATATTTTCTGTTCTTCGTTCGTCACCAATTCACTACTAAACTTCATCTTATCCATAAACATCGCCGTAATCTTGTCTATGGTCTCGCCCTTGTGCCTGAGTTGCATGAACACTTCTTTGATTCTATTAATGACCGCCTTGGGACTGTGATGTTTAAGAAACGGCGTCTTAAACTCCTCCCATGTCATGGCCCTCGCCGCTTCGGCCCCTATTTTCATTCTTTTTATTGTCCCACCAATCTTTGGCTTGACCTCTCAACTGACCCGTTCCGTAAGCAACAAAGTCACTTTCATCACAATGGGTCCTTTCAAATACTCCTTCAATGTCGCTCAACCATCTTTGGCATATTATCGGGTCAACCTCCCCGTTGTAGATTGGCGGTTTACACGCCATAAACTCTTTGTACGAGCATCCCTTACGTTCTCCTGATTTATATTTTATGAGGTTGACACTATCTTCCAACCTTTTGACTCGTTCTTTAACAAGCGACAACACCGTGTTTTGAATTTTGTCTATAAACCCGGATAGACTACCTTCAATTGCCTTCCCCACTTCTTCGGCAATTATCTCTTTCATTTGTTCGGTGCTTGTCGGCACCGGATCATTATCGTTTCCTTTCGACATCTTGAAACTGAAATGTTTACATTAAACATTAAACATTTCATTTACAACATAGCTTTATTTGCTTCGGTTTAGCCAAGTGCGTAACTTGCTTTTACCGTTCACATTTTGTGCACTTTCCGGGTTTGAGTGTGTTAACACACCCTTCCCATGCACATTAATTCGTATCTCATTTCTTACATAAGATAGGATCTACTAAAATAATAAATTAATTCTTACCGGACGATCGATCAAGCTTGAACCGAACACTTGTTGACAACCTTAAGCTCTGATTACCAACTTGTAAGACCCGTCTAATTTCTACTTGAATTTAATAATAATTCATACAATTTTATATAAAAGATGTCCAACTTATATCATAAGTTCCATAGATAAAGTTCCTAAGTAGCAAATCATTAGTCGACTAACGACTAATTCAAACATTCATAAGTTGTTTAACAAATTGTTTACATTCCAAAAACATTGTCTATTAAAGTTAGATATCGCGGAAGCTTCTAAAGTGTGTTCGGTCCTTCAAAACTTGATTTATCATCGTCCACGTACTTGCCATACCTAGAAACTGGAAATTTTTAACAAAGATTGGTGTTAGAGTTCTTAGAATATTACATAATCGAAACTACGCTTAAAACGGATTCGATTTAACAAAGATATGCAAAATTTAACATGAATGTCAAGGCTCTACCGTAACTTACGGTAGTCACCGTAAGTTACGGTAGCTCCTGGGAAACTTTGGTTCCACCGTAAAACAGGAAGAATCAACCGTAACATTTTGGTCCCTACCGTAAATTACGGTATATACCGTAATTTACGGTAGGCTTTGGAATGTTATGTTTTGTTTGATTTGTTTGTTTACTCGAACCAAATTCTCGGATTTCATTCCTACAAACCAACATGTTAAATCCTCGTATTCTAATATGTCGTTTGTCAACAATAACAAAAGACCAATTTATTATATTACGAAGCATTTGCCACGCATTAATCGATTATTCGACCCGTTTGGCTCATCTACGGAATCCTCCATTATGATGACTACCAACAAGTTCTAACCAATCCTGGTCTTATTAATCAATATAGCGATCATTATCGCTTTCAAATTAAGACAACCTTTATGCTACAATTCACTATACTTATGCAATTTATCAAAGTTTACCAAATGTAACGAGTCAAGTTACATACCTTTAGTGCACACCCTTCAAACGCAAATCGCCACCGGCTTGTCCACTCGACGCTCCGGTATCTTTTCCTATAGAGTTCAATCACGATTTGTTTAGAACTCCATTTCAATCATATACCGCATAATTTGTCAAATCAACCCAATCATGCGTTTAAACTTTAAATTTCAATTTCGAGCCTCCTTTGGGACATTTTTACAAACACTTAACGGGCAGAATTTCATATCATTCATATTCAAGTTCAAAGCTTGCTATTTAGCTAAACTTAACATCAATTAAGCTTTCATATATCATTAAACATCATCATTTCAGAAATCACTTTCTATGACCCATATTACACTAGAATAATCATTCTAAACCCTAGTGTTTACTAGTTTCCCACAAAACCCATGAATCACCTTCATTGTGTTCATGAGATTTTCAGGAATTAGACATGATTTCACATGTTATTGTCTAGGTTTTACTCCTAGACATTATATCATCCCTATTCTACCCAAATAGCAAACATGCAACATCAAATTTCTAATTTCCCAAACTCATGAGAATTTCAAACAGAAAATTAACACTAAATTTTACATACCTTACAACCCCCTAGCAATGGGGATTAGTAATCTATGCTCGGTTTTCGATTTTGACTTGGTTTGAGCCCTTAATTTGTGAGTTTTGTGATGAACCAGGGTTTTGGAGGAGCTTGGGGTCGCCCCTGTTCTTGGTCGATTTCAACAACACACAGGCATGTGTGTTTTAAGTTTAATTTTGTTATTTCATTAAAATTAGTTTTCATTTAGACACTTTTAGTCCCTCATCTTTCATTCTTTATTTGTTTTAACTACTAACTACTCATAAGTGACCAACTAACTTGGTTAGTGTCATTCCTAGTTAGTTTATTTTACTAGTTTATTTGCAACCTAATTGCAAATTTACGAACTCACATTTTCAGGATGTTACACTATAAGACATCTATAACTTTCTCTGCCACTTATTTGTTGTTTAACAATTATCATCTATGATTTCATGTTATAATTTATTACTCTAGACTATATAGCGCGCACGCTCTCTCTCTCTCTCTCTATATATATATTATCAAAGTTAAAGTATAAGGATTTAACAATTATCATCTATGATTTCATGTTAGAATTTATTACTCTTGACTATATAGCTCAATATTTTTTTGTCAAAGTTAACATATAAGGAAATTTTATTTGAAATTGTGTTATAACCAACAACATTTAATGGGACTTTTATTATCATCATGGAAATCAATGAGGTCATTAATATATATTTTTTAACGGCAAATTTATTTTATTCCTGTCTATGAGACCTGAACCTAAGACTCCCTCTTCCAAGGTGTGTAAATGTTTTGTGTTTGTCAATGGACCACCACCTCATTGATAGGTCGTTAATATATGTTGAAATCATAAAGATAAAGATAAAGATTTTGATATAACATTTCTGATTTTGCATATACTTTTTAAGGGGATTTTGGATTTAAGTAACCAACTAATTAGCGGCTAGTACTTCCAACTTTCAACTTATAGGCCGATAGCACTCCCAAACTAACTGACCCCTAACCCAGTTAGTTTTTTTTGCTGATGTGGCGCTTATGTGGTGATGTGGCATCTGATGTGGTATCTGATTTGGCATTTTTTGATGACATGGCAGCTGACGTGGCATTGGTTTGGTGATGTGACAGTTGATGTCAGCAAACTGGGTTAGTGTTGGATTAGTGTGGGAGTGCTATCGGCCAACAAGTTGAAGTTGGGAGTGGTGTAGTACAAATCGAAAGTTAGGAGTGCTATCGGCCAATTGGTGAAAGTTATGTTATTAAAATCCAGTATCCCTTTTTAAGCCTCTACAAAGAAAAGCCAGACAAGAATTAACATTCTAACTTTACACTACTGATATGCAGGGGCGTACTTAGTTGACACCCGGGGGTGCACCCAATATTTCGGTTAGAAGTACAAAATTTCTGATTTTTCGTCCAAAAATTTTAAAATTATAAAGCATCCCCCTCCCCCACCTCCCAATCAATTATTTTGCCTAAATATTTATATAATATGTCCCATGACTTTCCGTCCTCGAAACTTTTGATCAAGCTCCGTCACTGCTAATATGATAATGTGTGTAATTTGTTTATACAAAAGAAACCGGTTCTATCATGAAAACAATCATATAAAATATAATTTCGAGAAAAAATAACATTGTTGCACCATTAAATTAAATACCATGGAAATACAAGGAAGGAAACTATGGCCAGAAATAGAAAGATACAAACAACCCACCTTAGGTTTAGGTGGTCTTTGTAAAAGGAGATTCACAAGATGGGCATCACGATCTTGATGATAAAGAGCATAAGCAAAAAGAGAAAAATAAAGCACCAAAGAAGACGAAACGTTATCACTACTTATTTGCATAGTCCCACTAGAACAATGTCAAGAAATTAGTCATTTAAAACATATGCGGTCTTGATGATGGACTGATAACATGATAGCTTAATTTGTATGGGATAAATGGGAACACGATAAACACGTGAAAAAAATAAAAACTTAGAGCAGATTTGAAGGTCAACTTCTATATAGAGGATGTTTGGCATGATGCTTTTAGAAACTTCTAGCTTTAAACTTATAAGAAAAAGCTCCTACTCAATAAAAAATCATGTTTGGTTGAAGGAGCTTGAAGCTTTTAGGTTAAGAGCTTGAAGCTTTTAGGTTAAGAGCTTGAAGCTTTTGGTTGAACGCTCCTACTAGTAGCGTTTAGAAAGAGCTACAAGATTTTTGGGAAAAATGACTATTTTAACCCTAAAGATAATTAACTTTTTAATGCACAAACTTTTTAAATAGTTATGTCCATTTTGCTCATTTTATACATTTCATTAAAAGCTCCAGCTACTTTGTCAAACACCAAATATATCTAAAAAGCGACAGCTACTAGCTACCAGCTTCCAGCCAATAGCTACTTTTACAAACAAACCCATAGTGGGAAGTTACTTTATTATGTAATCTCATACTCTCATACTAATACAAATGCACGCAAGTGGCATTTATAAATATCTCAAATTAGAAGCCTATCATTGATATTGTTTACATGTATTATGAGATATTTTCGTTGGTTATGTCCTACATAGGTTACTGATGTCAACGAGCTTGAAAATTGGGGATTAACTTTGCCATAACATAGTCTTAGGTTTGATGGGGCTGCGTATTAGGACCGACTGCTATGTTAATTGTTGACCCATCATCGGGTCACCCAAGTTGACATAAGTGGATATAGGCAGCAAATCAATGGTTCCCAATTGATTATTTGGGATCCCCATAACACAATGACAAATTAATAACAACTAAAGATGTTATGAATTTCAAAGTACGCCTTCTTTTTAGGTGATGATTTTGGTTTTATTGATACCGGATAATTATTTTTAGTTTTTATGATAATAACAAATGGTGCTGTTTATTCAAAAGGTATCTTGACTTCTAACTCTACAAACATTTCACATCAACTCTACCATATTTGACACCCATAATGATAATCTATCTAGAAGTTTAGTGCGCTGCCTACCGTATTTGACACCCAAAATGATAATCTCTCTAGAAGTTTAGTGCGCTGCAAGTTAGAATATGAATTTCATTTCTGACCAGTTTGGTTGGCACGAATTTTGAAAATTCAAAGAATAACATGTTTGGTTAGAGAATTGATGAAACTATAATCGGAAATCAACATTTCTTTCAAACTATCAGAATTTGAATCTTGCACTCACTCGCCACTGTCACAACCACTACCTATTGGAGATTTTGACCGTATACCAATTCTAATCGTGTAGGATTAGAAGAGGTTTAAAAGAATGGATAATTATAGATTATTAATTTGATAATCAATTGTAATTATCATGACTAGTTTATTAACAATCCTAGCTATAGTCTAATAGGTATATTTAGATTACAAATACCGGTATTTTAGATTTTAATCAAGTTGTATGTTAGTTTCTTGATATTAATAAACGTTTGCAATTTCCGATTTCGATTTCTATCTTTGATACAGATTCACATCATGAATGGTATCAGAGCCTGGGAAACATCACGTACCTACCATTGAGTTTGGGATCAAGGGTAACTCCTTGGAAGTTTGAGTTCAAGGATCGGCAGGTTGGAAGCGGTTTAAACAGTCGTTGATTGTCCTATTGTCCGATCGAAAACAAGTTGGAAGCAGTTAAGATAACTGCTTTTTTTTTTGTGAAATCAATCTAGAACCAAGCTATACACTGGCCGTAAAAGTGTGATGAATCGGTAGTGGACCAGCCACCTACGTAGGTCTTAAATCGAAGAACAGATGGCAGTGACGAGCTTTGATCGGTGCTTGTTGCCGTAGGATCTTCCATCGGGGAAGAGGCGGCTGGAATTGTTGAATATAATTTAGATTTGAACTTGACGCGAGTTTGAATGAGGAACTAAGTTTTAAAGTGATTTCGGCTTTAACAACTAATGTGAGCTTCAACAAGTAATTTGTCTTTTAAAACAATCTTTCAACGTAAATTGAGTTTTACGTAATTTGAGCTTCAAATCAAATTTTGTTTTTAACTTTTAATGTAAATTGATTTTTACGAGAAAAGCAAACGTGCATTTAGTTGAAAACGAGGACTGATTTAATCATCTTTTTATTTATTTTTGGGTTCGTGTTTGAATTGGAACTAGGGAATTAACAGTGTAAACTGGAAGAAACCGAACTAGTTATGTGACACCCCCGGAAAACCAGGAAACCACGCAACCCAACTAGCTTCCCCAGTAACTACGTGCTAAATTTTGTGACGAAATTTCTTTCAACTTGGGGATATGATGTGACAACTCGTATTTCAAACCTTTCGTCGTACTTTGATGTAACATGTTTTGAACGTTATGTGATTACTTGATATGATTATAATGAGATATTATGAATGTTCTGTGTATGTAATTGTGTTGTAAATGTGTATGCATACTACCTAAGTTGAATCACACTGCACATGTCCGATCGCAAAAGCCTTTGGGCTTTTGTCCCACACCACTCTCGGCCCACACCCTTTGAACTCGAAACCAAGGTCAGCCCATGCAAGGGTTCGGCCCACTACTCTATTTAAACCCACACATAACCCTTATGAGGTTTTGCTTCCTCATTGTTTGCAAAAACACTCAAACACACAAACCCTACTCGCTCTCTTTCTCTCCTCTCGAAGCCGACAGCAACATCCCCTCTTCCTCGAAGCTTTCTTGTTCGGATCAACCCTTGTTCTACCCTTTAACCGGTTAGTATATTACTATTGATTGTATGATAGATGATGTTATGGCTTATATGTTTCTACATAGTGATTTAGGGATGATATATGATTGATTATAATGCAAATTGTTGAGGTTTGGTGTTCATGTAAATCGGCTCACATGTGTGTTATGATTAGATCATTATAGGAGTTTGATGATAGTATGGTATTGATATTAGTCAAGAACAGAACACTTGTTAATCGGCTGTTGTGCGAGTATACGTGGATGATTGTTGTGTTGTCATGTTAGGGTGCATGCTAGTAGTCAAGATCATGAACCTGTTAATGTGTTTAATGTTTTGATTGTTGTTATACCTTGAACATGATTAGGGTTCATAGGAATTAATGGATAAAAACCTTGATTTGATCGAATAAGGGTTTGGGTAGGAACTGTTGATTGTGTGCAAATATGGAAACTGTTTGAATGATTATAACTAATTTGCATGAATTATGGAATGATATAACTAATCGCACAAGCCGGTCGCACAAGGCCAGTCGCACAAGCTAAGATAGGTTAGGGTACAACAGTTAAAGCAAATTGTATAATCTCTTAAAGCTCAGTCGCACAACATCTTGTGAATCGCACAAGGTTGTGCTGAACGCACAAGATGTTGGGCTGCATATATAATAGGTTGTGTTATGATGTTGGGCCGAATAGCTCAGAACTCCAATCGCACAAGTGACACTGAATCGCACAAGTCCATTGGACCGCACAAGTAACGTGTTTGTTTAACTGTTTGGGCCGCACAAGCTGTTGGGCTTATGATGTAATGGACCGGGTTTGTTTGGATCGCACAACCCGTTGTGAGTCGCACAAGATTGTGCTGGACGCACAACAGGTTGGGCCGGTTGTATTGGGCTTTATATATTGGATCGCACAAGATGATTGGGCTCGTACAAGCTCAACAGCCCAATCATCTGAGTCGCACAAGTTTGGACATTATGTGTAATTGACTGTTAACGTGTTAAATGTGTTCTACGTGCTTGCCATCATCATTACGTGTTCGTAACCTGTTAGCTTATGTGTAAACGTATGTGCACTACTTGAACCTAGACCTGACTTGTACGGTAACCATGTTAGGACGTGGTTGACCACATATAGCTCAAGTGACCTTTTGTGTATCTGCCGAGCTAACCTAAGGTGAGTTCACACTTTCTACAAGGCATGGGATTCCCAGTGGTTGGGAATGGGTAATTGATTGAAAGGAAACCTACGTATTCTCTTGGTTAGAATACGTACCTCCACCCTCTTAATTGAAGGGTGACAACATTGTTACTAGACCAAAAACTCTATCATTAAGTCCCTCATTTTTATATCGACTTAATCGTTGGGCCAATGGCGAACGGGTCATTAGTTAAATAGAGCTATTAGGTTTGACAAGCCTCACACCGTGCCGCAGAGGACGGGAGTGGACTAATGGATCTGGGCACGTCAATGATGATAGACATTGACTTAGGGCACCCAACTTTCTCAGTCAGTAGTCGATATGGTAACGGGTCTAGTGGGATATTCATGGGGTAGCCCCCACGGCTGGGAGCCAAAGTAAAAGGAATGGTTAATCATGTTTTTCAACTATGGGGTAACCCCCACGGGAAGTAAGCCAGCAGGTCGTTAGGTTGATAGATGGAGCTTGCACAGGTGGTCGAGGTCGTTGTGGGACATGGACTGTTGAGTTCCATGTTAAACTTTGCGAACTTATAACTTATGCTTTGGTTTTAAACTTTATGCTTCCGCTGATAACTTGAACTTAGTTAATTTGTTTTGGACACCAATTATATTGCTGGTTGGTTTTATGTTTACTTTAATACATTGTTCAATATGATTGGTGGCTTGATCCTGGTCATTTTACGCCTCCTGCGGTGATACTCCGCTTGTGGAATTTGGGGGTGTGACAGATTGGTATCAGAGCTATTGGTTATAGTGAACTTGGTTTTAAAAAGGGAAAAGCTTTTTGACAAAACCAGACTATAACCTGTACAGTGCTCAACGATCCACAATGACACTTCGCTTCACGTGCAAGACTCAACACAATAGGAGATATGGTTTATATTTGTATTGCCTGCCTGTTAGTTAAAGTAGTGCATTGATCATGGTATGCTTAGTTAGTGTAACAACTATTGCCTGAAACCCTGTGTGCTTACTCTCTTCTGTCATCCCATACTTAAGCACTTTCGCGACACCTTTCTCACTTGTGTTTACCTCGATGTGAAGATCATGAGTGGATGCCTCAACTTGACTCAAGCCCAGCTGACGGCTCTAATCAATGAACGAGTTGCTGAGGCACTCACAGCAGCCCCAGCAGGAGGTATAGCCTGCCATTTCGACCTTTCCTAGGATGTTTAGATCCTACTCTCGCAAACCAACTCTCGTGCTTAACCTTGTCTCTTCTTTCTCGCGCGACTGGTCAGCATGCTCAACCTCCTGTATGTATGTTCAAGACCTTTATGGACTGTCGACCTAGTACCTTCAGTGGTACAGAAGGAGTTGTAGGTCTCCTCCATTGGTTCGAGAAGATCGAATTTGTCTTCGAAATGTGTGAATGCCCTGTTTCTAGTAGGGTGAAGTTTGCCACGGGAACTCTTGAAGGTAGTGCGCTCACGTGGTGGAACGCTCAGGTTCAAATGCTAGGGTTGGCAGCTCCACCCCATGGAATGACTTTAAAGATCTGACCAAAGAGGAGTATTGTCATTGTGATGACATTCACAAGCTAGAAGTGGAGTTCTACAATCTAAAGATGACGGGGTCTGAAATCGAGGCGTACCCTAAGAGATCAAATGAACTAGCTGCTTTGTAGTCCTACTATGGTGGATCTACAATCTAAAGATGACAGAGTTCTACAATCTAAAGAAGTGGAGTCCTACTATGGTGGATCCTCCTTGCAAACGTATCGAGCTTTACATCAAGGGTTTAGCACCAGAGATCCAGAGTATGGTGACTTCGGCTAACCTTCTCACGATTCAGCAGGTCATACGACTATCCCACTGTCTCACTGATCAGGCAGTTGAGCATAACAGACTGCCAAAGCGTATTAGTGCTACCGCTACTTCTGATGCTCCTAGTGACAACAAGCGCGAATGGGATGGAAATTCAAGCAAGGGTTCAACCTCTGTTCAGTCTCAGTCACAACAGCGAAGGACTGACGACTACAAGAGCCCTAGTCAACAATCCTCTGGTAATCAAGGTCAAGGTGGGTATAGGGGAAGCCACCCTAAGTGCAATCGAAACTTGCACCACAGCGGGCCTTGTAGCAAGGGAAAGTGTCAGAGATGTAACAAACCAGGTCATGCAGCCAAAGATTGTAGGAGTCTATATCCTGCAAATCAAAGACGACAGCATCATCACAAACTCCACAAAATCAGCATCAGTAGCAACATCAACAGCAAGGTAACAATAAAGGATGCTTTCAGTGTGGTGCTGAAGGCCACTTCAAAAGAGACTGCCCCCAGTTGAACCAGAACCAGAACAACCACAACCAACCAGGGAAATGGGAACAACAACAGGGATAACAGCGATGGAAATGGTGCCAGGGGACGTGCTTTTGTGATTGGTCAAGGTGATGCGAGGAACGATCCCAACGTGGTGACGGGTAAGTTCCTACTGGATGACTTCTTTGTTTCTGTTTTATTCGATTCGGGTGCCGATACTAGTTATGTGTCCTTAAAAGTTAGTCAGATGCTTAAGCGTAACCCAATCCCCTTAGACACCAAGCATGTTGTAGAGCTAGCAAATGGTAAAAGTCTTGAGGCCACACACATAGTTAAGGGTTGTAATCTCTCGCTCGCTGGTCAGACCTTCTCTATTGACCTTATCCCCATCATTCTTGGTAGCTTCGACGTTGTCATTGGGATGGATTGGTTATCCCAACATCGAGCAGAGATCCTTTGCAAGGAGAAAATTGTCCGCATCCCTCGTTCTGCTAAGGAACCTCTCGTTATTCGTGGTGACAAGAGTGGTGCTGTCGTAGGCATCATCTCTTTCCTTAGGGCCCAGAAGTGTTTGTGAAAGGGCCACACTGCTATCCTAGCTCTCGTTACTGACACCTCAATGAAAGAGAAGAAGATAGACGACATCCCGATCGTACGCGACTTTCCTGAGGAATTACCTAGACTTCCTCCTCATCGTCAGGTCGAGTTTCAAATCGAGCTAGCTCCTGGAGCAGCGCCTATAGCTCGTGCGCCTTATCTCTTAGCCCCATCAGAACTAGAAGAACTGTTAGCACAACTACAAGAGCTCTTGGACAAGGGTTTCATTCGTCCTAGCTCTTCGCCCTAGGGAGCTCCAGTCTTGTTTGTGAAGAAGAAAGAATGTACCTTTCGAATGTGCATTGACTATCGCGAACTCAACAAGGTGACCGTGAAGAATCGTTATCCTCTCCCGCGTATAGATGACTTGTTCGACCAGTTGCAAGGGTCGAGCTTCTACTCTAAGATTGATCTAAGATCGGGCTATCATTGTGACAACTCGTATTTCAGAACCTATCTTTGTGTTTAATGTAACGTATGTGGACCCTATGTGATTATGTGAACTTTGATGATTAATGAGATGTTGTGTTGTTATGATATGTGCATGTAAGTATGTAATTGGATCACACAAAACGAACCGATCGCACAACAACTCGATCGCACAAGCCCATTCGGGCCACACTCTTTGCACTCGAACCACAAGGGCGGCCCATGATGGGTTCGGCCCACTCCCTTTGCACGCATAACCTCATGAGGAGGGGGTATACTCCTCATTATTTGCTAAACACTCTAAACACACAAACCCTACCCTCTCTTTCTCTCTCGAAGCCGATGGCAACAACACCCCATCTCCCTCGAAGCTTTTGATTCGGATCATCCTCATCCTATCTTTAATCGGTTAGTGTTTCATGATTTATTAAATGATGTTATGATTTCCATGATTTTGATATAATGATTAGGGTTGTGTGTATGATGAATAATTGTCACACCCCTTTCTGCGGCGGAAGCACGAGGTGTGATCATGAAAGGTTCTCATTGCATACGAAGAGTAAACATACTACATGCTCAAGAAAATAACTTCAAATACCATAATTTGAAAACATACGTTAGCATTTACATCGCTAAGACGCATAAAGCATTGTCTTAAAAGTTTACAACTTTATTTAAAGATAAACATAAGCGACATCCACGAGCATGGGTAAGACCGCGCGCACATCCACTTCTAATTACCTGAAATACATGTGAGTTTTGGAAAAACGTCAACATAAAGTTGGTGTGAATTCATGCAGTTTTAGTTTTTTTCACGTTTGTATACTTTGTATGAAAACATAGTTTACGTCATGTAAAAATCAAGTTTTCATATATAAATCCAGTTTCATGGGTACACCACGTACACATGTATAATTCAATTTCTTCTTGAGTACCCCACGTACTCAAGTATAATCCAATCTTTTCTTGAGTACCCCACGTACTCAAGTATTCATCAATTTTTAGTATGGTATGACTTTTAAGTAAATAAAGTATTCCTGTATGTATCAGGATTGTTAATGGGTTGCAAAGCCATTAACATGTGACACGACATAGGAAGTCACCAAACCTAAGGCATTTAATTGGTATATTCTGAGACACAAAAGCACTACTCGATTCTCGCCCTCACCGAGAGTGTGGCTGCCAGGCACCCGTTAGATCTAACCTTTTGTTCTGCGGTCTAAGTATGTACACGATTAATGGTGCTTCTGTACCCTATTCGTGACACTATTTCTCATAACGCATCCTACTTGGTTCTCGTCCTCACCAAGCGCGTTTCTTGTTATCATTTCTCATAGCGCCTCATACTTGGTTCTCGTTCTCACCAAGTGCGCTTCTCATATTCTTATATTTCGTCACACTTGGTTCTCGTTCTCACCAAGTGTACTTCTTGTATTTATATCATACCAATTATAAATTTTGTACATTTGTACATGTATTTCACCCCCGAAGTTATAAAAATTGAAAATAGTTAAAGAGAAAAGGGGGAGCATGAACTCACAACTTTGCGTTCCTTGCGTCGTAAACTTCACCGGATTTGCTTAATTAACGTCGTAACCTATACGCGTTTTCTTAACGTTAGTCACTAGACTTGCGTCGCACAAGTACAGTCACTCTCTTTTGTGTATATTTTCTTGTGTTAAAAATATTCTATATTTTTAACTATGTATCTCACTTATATTATTTTCTCTAAAATAAATATAAGCTTTTTGTATTTTGCACTTTGCACCCGAATTATGTATCTTGTATGTTGTATGTGTATTTTTATGTTTATACTCCTCATGAGTATTTAGTGTATTTTTAAGTCTTAATACACTAGCACGTATAACACGTACTATATACACTTAGCACACAAGTTGGTGATCAAATAATATATATTTTTCTCTCAAAATATATATACTTAATATCCATTTTTTTTATTTTTGAAGAAATCCTTATTTCTTATCACCAAAAATTAGGGAAACCTTGGTAATGTTCTTAGGTATATTTTTAGGGGATAAGTTTCTCAAAAACTTATATTTTTCTAAGTGTCAAAATTTATAAAAATTTTGGCAGAGTTTCCCCTAAAAATGGAGGTTTCCCATGTTTTCAAAACATGTGTTTATTTTCTTTTAAATCGTCAACAATCATCAACAACAATTAACAACAATACACATCAGCAATAATCACTAATTTCTCCATTTCATGAACTTGAATATTTACAAAAATGTGTAGTAACTTACTAGCACATTTAATAAGTCTTGTTATCTTTAAAAATAAGTTTAATTTCTTAAAAACTTTATTTTTAAAGGATTTGAAGTTTCACAACTTCTAGTCGGTTTTTACGAAAATTATTTCTTTGTTAAAACCTTTGTTACACAAGTGTCCACACACTTGTTTGTTCATAAAAACACCTCTACTTCATGAAAGATCCGGTTTTAAAACATGGTTTTGTCTTACAGTTGGTCTTTCGAAAATACCACTCGTAGATCTTTAGATCTACATGTTAAGAGTCTTATTTTACAAGAAAAATTATATTTACACAAGTTCATGTTTAATGTGTGGTAGAGTTTCATTATTTAACCCTTTGTATACTTAAACATACTCTATGTCATGATCCATGATCACGACTAATCCGGGTTAGATGATGATCCGAGCTACCACAACATAGATCGGCCCTAAATAGTTACACAAAACAAGTCTTACAAGTTTTACACAACATCATAGCTTTTAACCATCATTTTTAACATTTTAGTAGACTTTTAGTATGTCAACTTGCATGTTCTTGACTTTTAACCGACAAAGTTCATTTTAACCACTTTAGAATAGATCAAGAAGGTGTTTTAGAGCACTTACTACTAGCACAAGGCTAGGGAAGTTCAAGAGTGCAAATGAGGTGGATAAAAGCAAATGGTGAGGGTCCTTCAAGATCCGCTTGTACCGAGCTTCGTTAGTGACCTTCTTACACCTTAATAGCACCTTAGAATAGAAGATGGAAGCTTGAAAAGGATGGTGGTGTGGTGGATGTTCTTGGCCGTGACCAAGCAAGAGAGGAAGGGAGGAAGTGTGTGTGTTGGTGATGAGTGAGAATGAAAGGTCTTGATCTTGTGTATTAACTTATAATCCACCAACATACTAATATCCTCTAGTCAAAGTGTCTTCATGATATCAAACATGATCTTATTTTGTATTCAAAGAAATCAATGGGGTGTACCCCTTGTCTAGGGCCGGTTATGGGGGGGGGGGGGTTGGCTTAGTTTTATTTCAATTCCAAGTTACTAATCTAGTTAGTAAATAAATGAAATATATAGTGGTTCATGTATGTTAAGCAATCTATAGTGTGTTAGGGTGTTCGGGGACCCTAACCAGCTTAGAAAAATAAAAACAATGCTTCTAGCATTATTTTGGTGCTCCGGGTAATATCCGGTTGTTCGGTTATATACCGATTCGTTAAAGTGCTAAATTACACTTTTTAGTGTCTTTTAAGTACCTTTCTTGTACTCTTTCAATTCCCAATACTTAGGGAAATATTCTGGATGATAAAACGACATTTCTGCATAATATTCGTATGTTTAAATGCTGATTTATTGCTGAATTATATAAATTCTGCACTTAAAGTGCGTTTCGGGTGCTTTTTAGTGCTTATTTTTGCTTTCGCATTGCATATATATTAAACCCTTGTATGTACTCTTGGGTTTTAATGCATTCTTGTTGTCGGACCTACACCTAGGCTCCAATTTTATTGTCTGACTGCTTTCTGCAGTTCCATCGACATAGTGTGTCTTACCGGTGAGTTTACTATTATTTCTGACGCAACGCTCTCGTTTATGCATAAAGCAATATTTTGTAGTATACAACGTGCATGAATTCACTTGTTTAGTATGAAATCAGATATTGCTGACAATTAAGCACATAATTGCAGTCATTAAGCAATAATTAAAGTGTACGGAAATTACCGGTTTGGTGCCAGTTGTCACAGTCTCCCCCCGTTAAAAGAATTTCGTCCCGAAATTCAGGCTGAACAAACTCTCGCTGGAGTCTTCTTGAATAGGTGGGGATACTTTTCCTTGAACTGGTCTTCACGTTCCCATGTGTACTCGGGTCCGTGCTTAGAGCTCCAACGTACTTTGACTTGCTTCACACAACTCCTCCTGGTCTTGTTGACTTTCCAGTCGGTAACCTCAACGGGTTGCTCTGTAAATCGGAGGGCTTCATCAATATGCACTTTATCCATCGGGATGATCACGTTTTCTTGTGTTGGACTCTTCTTCAGGTTGGATACATGAAACGTATCATGTACTCCATTAAGTTCTTCCGGTAACTCCAACTTGTATGCCACGGTACCAATTCTTTTCAATATTCTGAATGGTCCGATGTATCGTGGATTCAGCTTTCCACGCTTTCCAAATCTGACTACGCCCTTCCAAGGTGAGACTTTTAACAACACTTTGTCTCCCACCTTGAATTCTACTGATTTCCTTTTCGGATCGGCGTAGATCTTTTGTCGTTCTCGAGCCGCCTTAATGCGCTCTCGGATCTGCGCAATCTTGTCGGTTGTCTCTTGTATAAGTTCAGGACCAACCATACGCTTATCTCCGGCATCTGCCCAACATAAGGGCGATCGGCATTTGCGGCCATACAGAGCTTCGAACGGCGCGGCTTTTATGCTCGTATGATAACTGTTATTGTAGGAAAACTCAACTAAAGGTAGATGAGTATCCCAGCTGCCGCCTAGATCCATGACACATGCGCGAAGCATATCTTCTAACGTTTGTATAGTCCGTTCGCTCTGGCCGTCTGTTTGCGGATGGAATGCCATGCTTAGATCTAACTGAGATCCAAAGGCTTCCTGAAATGATTGCCAGATTCTTGAGACAAAGCGTCCATCTCTGTCTGAAATGATTGAGATTGGCACTCCATGACGTGCCACAATTTCTCTTAAGTATATTTCAGCAAGCTTTCCAGTGCTGTCTTTTTCTCGGATCGGTAGGAAGTGCGCAGACTTTGTTAACCGATCAACTATTACCCATATCATATCGTGTCCTCTCGGGGTCCTGGGTAATTTCGTTATGAAGTCCATCGAGATTTGTTCCCACTTCCACACGGGAATTTCTGGTTGTTGTAGTAGGCCGGACGGTTTCTGATATTCTGCCTTAACCTTAGCACAGGTTAGGCATTTTCCAACATAGACAGCAACATCGCTTTTAAGTCTCGGCCACCAGTAGTACTCCTTTAAGTCTTGATACATTTTGTCCGATCCTGGATGGATCGAATATCTCGACTTGTGGGCTTCATTAAGGATGACTTCTCGTATGCCACCATAGAGTGGAACCCAAATACGCTTCTTGAAGTATAAGGCTCCCTCTTCGTTTGGCACCATGTATTTCAGCATACCCCGTAGGTATTCAACTTTACGGTTCTCTCCTTTAAGAGCTTCTTGTTGTGCATCACGAATGCGTGCAGTGAGGTTCGTTCGAATCGTCATTTCCAATGCTCGAACCCTTAGGGTCTTAACCCTTTCTTTTCGGCTCAACGCGTCCGCTACAACGTTTGCCTTTCCAGGATGGTACTTAATCTCACAGTCATAATCGTTCAGCAGCTCGACCCAACGTCGCTGGCGCATATTCAATTCCTTCTGATCAAATATGTGTTGTAAGCTTTTGTGATCTGTGAAGATTGTACATCGAGTACCATATAAATAATGTCGGCAAATCTTCAAGGCGAATATCACTGCGCCCAGCTCCAGGTCGTGAGTGGTATAATTTCTTTCATGAACCTTCAGTTGTCTTGAAGCGTAAGCGATGACTTTTTGGCGTTGCATGAGCACGCAACCCAAGCCTTGTCGTGAGGCGTCGCAGTATACCACGAAGTCTTCAGTGCCTTCAGGTAATGATAGTATCGGTGCATCGCATAGCTTGCTCTTAAGTAACTGGAAGGCTTCTTCTTGTTTGTGACCCCAGTCGTACTTCTTGTCTTTCTGAGTAAGGGTCGTTAGCGGTTGAGCTATTTTTGAGAAATTCTTGATGAATCGCCAATAATAGCCCGCTAAGCCCAAAAATTGACGAACTTCGGTTGGGGTCTTGGGAGCTTCCCAGTTCTTTATCGCTTCAATCTTGGATGGGTCTACATGAATGCCCTTCTCATTCACAACGTGACCAAGAAATTGTACTTCGCGAATCCAGAATTCGCATTTCGAGAACTTTGCATAAAGCTTCTCTTTCTTCAGTAGTTCCAAGATGGTTCTGAGATGTTGCTCGTGCTCTTCTATCGTTCGCGAGTAAATCAGGATATCATCGATAAATACAATCAAGAATTTATCGAGATATGGTTTGCATACGCGGTTCATCAGATCCATAAAGACCGCTGGTGCATTTGTCAGCCCGAACGGCATCACAAGAAATTTGTAGTGCCCATATCGCGTTCTGAATGCAGTCTTCGGTACGCTTTCCTCTTGGATTCTCAGCTGATGGTATCCAGATCGAAGGTCGATCTTGGAATAGTAGCTTGATCCTTGCAATTGATCAAATAAGTCATCAATCCTTGGTAGCGGATACCGATTCTTGATCGTGAGTTTGTTCAGTTCCCTGTAATCGATACACATCCGCAGTGTTCCATCCTTCTTCTTCACGAATAATACCGGAGCTCCCCAGGGTGAGAAGCTTGGCCTTATAAATCCTTTATCCAACAACTCCTGGAGCTGTGTAGATAATTCTTGCATTTCGGATGGCGCAAGTCGATAGGGTGCCTTGGCTACAGGAGCAGCTCCTGGAACCAAGTCTATGTGGAATTCGACTTGTCGTTGCGGAGGTAGTCCTGGCAGATCTTCAGGGAACACATCAGGTAATTCCTTCACCACAGGAATGTCTTCGAGTTTCGGCTCCTCAGCCTTCTTGTCTATAACGTGTGCTAGGAAAGCGACACATCCTTTCCTTAAGCATTTCCGTGCCTTCATGCAACTGATGATTCGGAGAGGCGCGTCTCGTTTTTCTCCATGCACGATGAGAGTTTCATCATTCGCTAAAGGGATGCGAATGATTTTCTCATGACAAATAACTTCAGCTTTGTTCTTGGACAACCAGTCCATCCCGACTACTACATCGAAGCTACCCAATTGAATAGGTAGGAGGTCGATGCTAAATCTTCGTTCACCAAGTTCTAGTGTGCAGCCTCTCACAACTTCGCCCGATTCAACAAGTTTACCATTGGCTAGTTCTATGGAGTAAGGAATTTCTAATCTACTAGATTCTATTCCAAGTATGCGTTTAAATTCCACAGACATGAAGCTATAATCGGCGCCAGTGTCAAATAATATGGATGCAAAGTGATTGTTAATGAGAAACGTACCGGTGACCACGTTAGGGTCCTCGCGTGCGTCTCTTGCCCCAATCACAAATGCTCGAGCCGGAGCATTGTTTCTCTCTGGGCAGTTCTTCATGAAATGATCATTGCTTCCACACTTGAAGCGTCCTTGCCCTTTCCCGTTACCATTCTTGTTACCAGCACCGTTCCCATTTCGGTTCTTTCCTTTTCCCCAACAGTCTTCTGTTTGATGACCCAATTTACCACATTTGTCGCACCTTGGAATGCGACAAGCTCCTTCATGATGATACTTACATTTTTGGCATCTAGGTATGGAGCCTTGGTATGCTTTGGTTGCATGGGTTTTCGCCTCCTGGGACGGGTTAGCGTCACGCTTCTTGCTGAAACCCTTGTTGTTATGAGTTGCTTGGTTCAAGCTTGTATGCTTTCTCTTTTTGTCGCCGGATGACTCAGCATGTGTCTCGGCCTTCTCTGTTGGGTTCAGTGATAACTTCTTCATACGAACACAATCTTCAGTAAGGCTGACAGCCAGAGTTACAGCCTCGGTGATTGTTTGTGGTTTGGCCGACGTTACCATGCCACGAAACTCTGGGGCCAGTCCCCAAATGTATCGTTCAACGCGCTTGAATTCAGGAGTCACCATGTAGGGAAGCACTCTAGACAGGTCGTGGAACCTTCGAGTATAACTGCTAATATCCGCACCTTCCATGGTCAAGTGCCAGAACTCCGTTTCCATTTGGAGTTCAGTACGAGAGCAATACTTCTCTCTCATTCTTTCCTTCAGTTCCTCCCAAGTTAAGCCATAAGCGGCATCATCACCCAAAGTTTGGGCTTGCAGGTTCCACCAAGTCAGAGCTTCATCGACAAACAACCCAGTAGCAAAGGTGACTTGTTGATCCGCGGTGCACTTGCTCGTGCGGATAGTAGCTTCAGTCTTCTCCGTCCAGCGCACAAAGGCTACTGAACCTCCTGTGCCGTCGTAGTTCATCGGCTTGCAGTCGAGGAACTGCTTGAGAGTGAAGCCTTGAACTGTGTTGCCTCCAGACAAATCTCCATGCCCGTTACGTCTAGCATTGCTTGGTCCTCCACTGTCTTGAGTACGGTTCGCCTCGTACCGGGTGATAGCAGCGGAGATCCTTTCTTCCAGTAGAGCTTCCAGCTCTTCGGTAATTCTTGGCAGTGGGGGAGGAGGAGGTTGGTCACGAGCGTTCATAGCTCTTCTGGGTGCCATGTTCTGAAGAACACAACCCCATAGGTTTAGGCATTTGTTTGATATCGTCATATTAGACAGTAGTAGTATATATACACAGGTATATACCACATAACTGACATCAAACAATTATTACTCTAGCAGAGTACTTAGTAGGCTTGCACTGAGGGAATCCATACGTGATAAGACTTGCTGTGATTTCTGTGCACTGAATTCCATAATTATGTATGCATCCATAATTACGTAACTCCTTGCACAGTCCGCACAGTTCGTTTCATCCTCGTATTTCTTCCTTCAGATGGGCCATCGCTTTCAGATAAAGTCAAGTATACTTGTGACATTCTACTTCTAGTACATGCTAATTATCACACATAATTGCAAGTAGTTTCTAGTAAACGACAAGTGCTACTCAAGTGCACTCTAAGTCTCATAGTGTCCTTTCTAGACTCATGTAGACAGTTTCAGGTAGTGGATGTCGCGGGACGTTTTATGCAATGAAAACTCTTTGAAAATTGTTTTCGTGAATGGATCCTAGAGATTGTAGACTAGACTCGAGAAGGAATCCTGGTTCACTACAATCGCAGCTCTGATACCAATCTGTCACACCCCTTTCTGCGGCGGAAGCACGAGGTGTGATCATGAAAGGTTCTCATTGCATACGAAGAGTAAATATACTACATGCTCAAGAAAATAACTTCAAATACCATAATTTGAAAACATACGTTAGCATTTACATCGCTAAGACGCATAAAGCATTGTCTTAAAAGTTTACAACTTTATTTAAAGATAAACATAAGCGACATCCACGAGCATGGGTAAGACCGCGCGCACATCCACTTCTAATTACCTGAAATACATGTGAGTTTTGGAAAAACGTCAACATAAAGTTGGTGTGAATTCATGCAGTTTTAGTTTTTTTCACGTTTGTATACTTTGTATGAAAACATAGTTTACGTCATGTAAAAATCAAGTTTTCATATATAAATCCAGTTTCATGGGTACACCACGTACACATGTATAATTCAATTTCTTCTTGAGTACCCCACGTACTCAAGTATAATCCAATCTTTTCTTGAGTACCCCACGTACTCAAGTATTCATCAATTTTTAGCATGGTATGACTTTTAAGTAAATAAAGTATTCCTGTATGTATCAGGATTGTTAATGGGTTGCAAAGCCATTAACATGTGACACGACATAGGAAGTCACCAAACCTAAGGCATTTAATTGGTATATTCTGAGACACAAAAGCACTACTCGATTCTCGCCCTCACCGAGAGTGTGGCTGCCAGGCACCCGTTAGATCTAACCTTTTGTTCTGCGGTCTAAGTATGTACACGATTAATGGTGCTTCTGTACCCTATTCGTGACACTATTTCTCATAACGCATCCTACTTGGTTCTCGTCCTCACCAAGCGCGTTTCTTGTTATCATTTCTCATAGCGCCTCATACTTGGTTCTCGTTCTCACCAAGTGCGCTTCTCATATTCTTATATTTCGTCACACTTGGTTCTCGTTCTCACCAAGTGTACTTCTTGTATTTATATCATACCAATTATAAATTTTGTACATTTGTACATGTATTTCACCCCCGAAGTTATAAAAATTGAAAATAGTTAAAGAGAAAAGGGGGAGCATGAACTCACAACTTTGCGTTCCTTGCGTCGTAAACTTCACCGGATTTGCTTAATTAACGTCGTAACCTATACGCGTTTTCTTAACGTTAGTCACTAGACTTGCGTCGCACAAGTACAGTCACTCTCTTTTGTGTATATTTTCTTGTGTTAAAAATATTCTATATTTTTAACTATGTATCTCACTTATATTATTTTCTCTAAAATAAATATAAGCTTTTTGTATTTTGCACTTTGCACCCGAATTATGTATCTTGTATGTTGTATGTGTATTTTTATGTTTATACTCCTCATGAGTATTTAGTGTATTTTTAAGTCTTAATACACTAGCACGTATAACACGTACTATATACACTTAGCACACAAGTTGGTGATCAAATAATATATATTTTTCTCTCAAAATATATATACTTAATATCCATTTTTTTTATTTTTGAAGAAATCCTTATTTCTTATCACCAAAAATTAGGGAAACCTTGGTAATGTTCTTAGGTATATTTTTAGGGGATAAGTTTCTCAAAAACTTATATTTTTCTAAGTGTCAAAATTTATAAAAATTTTGGCAGAGTTTCCCCTAAAAATGGAGGTTTCCCATGTTTTCAAAACATGTGTTTATTTTCTTTTAAATCGTCAACAATCATCAACAACAATTAACAACAATACACATCAGCAATAATCACTAATTTCTCCATTTCATGAACTTGAATATTTACAAAAATGTGTAGTAACTTACTAGCACATTTAATAAGTCTTGTTATCTTTAAAAATAAGTTTAATTTCTTAAAAACTTTATTTTTAAAGGATTTGAAGTTTCACAACTTCTAGTCGGTTTTTACGAAAATTATTTCTTTGTTAAAACCTTTGTTACACAAGTGTCCACACACTTGTTTGTTCATAAAAACACCTCTACTTCATAAAAGATCCGGTTTTAAAACATGGTTTTGTCTTACAGTTGGTCTTTCGAAAATACCACTCGTAGATCTTTAGATCTACATGTTAAGAGTCTTATTTTACAAGAAAAATTATATTTACACAAGTTCATGTTTAATGTGTGGTAGAGTTTCATTATTTAACCCTTTGTATACTTAAACATACTCTATGTCATGATCCATGATCACGACTAATCCGGGTTAGATGATGATCCGAGCTACCACAACATAGATCGGCCCTAAATAGTTACACAAAACAAGTCTTACAAGTTTTACACAACATCATAGCTTTTAACCATCATTTTTAACATTTTAGTAGACTTTTAGTATGTCAACTTGCATGTTCTTGACTTTTAACCGACAAAGTTCATTTTAACCACTTTAGAATAGATCAAGAAGGTGTTTTAGAGCACTTACTACTAGCACAAGGCTAGGGAAGTTCAAGAGTGCAAATGAGGTGGATAAAAGCAAATGGTGAGGGTCCTTCAAGATCCGCTTGTACCGAGCTTCGTTAGTGACCTTCTTACACCTTAATAGCACCTTAGAATAGAAGATGGAAGCTTGAAAAGGATGGTGGTGTGGTGGATGTTCTTGGCCGTGACCAAGCAAGAGAGGAAGGGAGGAAGTGTGTGTGTTGGTGATGAGTGAGAATGAAAGGTCTTGATCTTGTGTATTAACTTATAATCCACCAACATACTAATATCCTCTAGTCAAAGTGTCTTCATGATATCAAACATGATCTTATTTTTTATTCAAAGAAATCAATGGGGTGTACCCCTTGTCTAGGGCCGGTTATGGGGGGGGGGGGGGTTGGCTTAGTTTGATTTCAATTCCATGTTACTAATCTAGTTAGTAAATAAATGAAATATTTAGTGGTTCATGTATGTTAAGCAATCTATAGTGTGTTAGGGTGTTCGGGGACCCTAACCAGCTTAGAAAAATAAAAACAATGCTTCTAGCATTATTTTGGTGCTCCGGGTAATATCCGGTTGTTCGGTTACATACCGATTCGTTAAAGTGCTAAATTACACTTTTTAGTGTCTTTTAAGTACCTTTCTTGTACTCTTTCAATTCCCAATACTTAGGGAAATATTCTGGATGATAAAATGACATTTCTGCATAATATCCGTATGTTTAAATGCTGATTTATTGCTGAATTATATAAATTCTGCACTTAAAGTGCGTTTCGGGTGCTTTTTAGTGCTTATTTTTGCTTTCGCATTGCATATATATTAAACCCTTGTATGTACTCTTGGGTTTTAATGCATTCTTGTTGTTGGACCTACACCTAGGCTCCAATTTTATTGTCTGACTGCTTTCTGCAGTTCCATCGACACAGTGTGTCTTACCGGTGAGTTTACTATTATTTCTGACGCAACGCTCTCGTTTATGCATAAAGCAATATTTTGTAGTATACAACGTGCATGAATTCACTTGTTTAGTATGAAATCAGATATTGCTGACAATTAAGCACATAATTGCAGTCATTAAGCAATAATTAAAGTGTACGGAAATTACCGGTTTGGTGCCAGTTGTCACAGTCTCCCCCCGTTAAAAGAATTTCGTCCCGAAATTCAGGCTGAACAAACTCTCGCTGGAGTCTTCTTGAATAGGTGGGGATACTTTTCCTTGAACTGGTCTTCACGTTCCCATGTGTACTCGGGTCCGTGCTTAGAGCTCCAACGTACTTTGACAAGCTTCACACTACTCCTCCTGGTCTTGTTTACTTTCCAGTCGGTAACCTCAACGGGTTGCTCTGTAAATCGGAGGGCTTCATCAATATGCACTTCATCCATCGGGATGATCACGTTTTCTTGTGTTGGACTCTTCTTCAGGTTGGATACATGAAACGTATCATGTACTCCATTAAGTTCTTCCGGTAACTCCAACTTGTATGCCACGGTACCAATTCTTTTCAATATTCTGAATGGTCCGATGTATCGTGGATTCAGCTTTCCACGCTTTCCAAATCTGACTACGCCCTTCCAAGGTGAGACTTTTAACAACACTTTGTCTCCCACCTTGAATTCTACGGATTTCCTTTTCGGATCGGCGTAGATCTTTTGTCGTTCTCGAGCCGCCTTAATGCGCTCTCGGATCTGCGCAATCTTGTCGGTTGTCTCTTGTACAAGTTCAGGACCAACCATACGCTTATCTCCGGCATCTACCCAACATAAGGGCGATCGGCATTTGCGGCCATACAGAGGTTCGAACGGCGCGGCTTTTATGCTCGTATGACAACTGTTATTGTAGGAAAACTCAACTAAAGGTAGATGAGTATCCCAGCTGCCGCCTAGATCCATGACACATGCGCGAAGCATATCTTCTAACGTTTGTATAGTCCGTTCGCTCTAGCCGTCTGTTTGCGGATGGAATGCCGTGCTTAGATCTAACTGAGATCCAAAGGCTTCCTGAAATGATTGCCAGATTCTTGAGACAAAGCGTCCATCTCTGTCTGAAATGATTGAGATTGGCACTCCATGACGTGCCACAATTTCTCTTAAGTATATTTCAGCAAGCTTTCCAGTGCTGTCTTTTTCTCGGATCGGTAGGAAGTGCGCAGACTTTGTTAACCGATCAACTATTACCCATATCATATCGTGTCCTCTCGGGGTCCTGGGTAATTTCGTTATGAAGTCCATCGAGATTTGTTCCCACTTCCACACGGGAATTTCTGGTTGTTGTAGTAGGCCGGACGGTTTCTGATATTCTGCCTTAACCTTAGCACAGGTTAGGCATTTTCCGACATAGACAGCAACATCGCTTTTAAGTCTCGGCCACCAGTAGTACTCCTTTAAGTCTTGATACATTTTGTCCGATCCTGGATGGATCGAATATCTCGACTTGTGGGCTTCATTAAGGATGACTTCTCGTATGCCACCATAGAGTGGAACCCAAATACGCTTCTTGAAGTATAAGGCTCCCTCTTCGTTTGGCACCATGTATTTCAGCATACCCCGTAGGTATTCAACTTTACGGTTCTCTCCTTTAAGAGCTTCTTGTTGTGCATCACGAATGCGTGCAGTGAGGTTCGTTCGAATCGTCATTTCCAATGCTCGAACCCTTAGGGTCTTAACCCTTTCTTTTCGGCTCAACGCGTCCGCTACAACGTTTGCCTTTCCAGGATGGTACTTAATCTCATAGTCATAATCGTTCAGCAGCTCGACCCAACGTCGCTGGCGCATATTCAATTCCTTCTGATCAAATATGTGTTGTAAGCTTTTGTGATCTGTGAAGATTGTACATCGAGTACCATATAAATAATGTCGGCAAATCTTCAAGGCGAATACCACTGCGCCCAGCTCCAGGTCGTGAGTGGTATAATTTCTTTCATGAACCTTCAGTTGTCTTGAAGCGTAAGCGATGACTTTTTGGCGTTGCATGAGCACGCAACCCAAGCCTTGTCGTGAGGCGTCGCAGTATACCACGAAGTCTTCAGTGCCTTCAGGTAATGATAGTATCGGTGCATCGCATAGCTTGCTCTTAAGTAACTGGAAGGCTTCTTCTTGTTTGTGACCCCAGTCGTACTTCTTGTCTTTCTGAGTAAGGGTCGTTAGCGGTTGAGCTATTTTTGAGAAATTCTTGATGAATCGCCAATAATAGCCCGCTAAGCCCAAAAATTGACGAACTTCGGTTGGGGTCTTGGGAGCTTCCCAGTTCTTTATCGCTTCAATCTTGGATGGGTCTACATGAATGCCCTTCTCATTCACAACGTGACCAAGAAATTGTACTTCGCGAATCCAGAATTCGCATTTCGAGAACTTTGCATAAAGCTTCTCTTTCTTCAGTAGTTCCAAGATGGTTCTGAGATGTTGCTCGTGCTCTTCTATCGTTCGCGAGTAAATCAGGATATCATCGATAAATACAATCACGAATTTATCGAGATATGGTTTGCATACGCGGTTCATCAGATCCATAAAGACCGCTGGTGCATTTGTCAGCCCGAACGGCATCACAAGAAATTTGTAGTGCCCATATCGCGTTCTGAATGCAGTCTTCGGTACGCTTTCCTCTTGGATTCTCAGCTGATGGTATCCAGATCGAAGGTCGATCTTGGAATAGTAGCTTGATCCTTGCAATTGATCAAATAAGTCATCAATCCTTGGTAGCGGATACCGATTCTTGATCGTGAGTTTGTTCAGTTCCCTGTAATCGATACACATCCGCAGTGTTCCATCCTTCTTCTTCACGAATAATACCAGAGCTCCCCAGGGTGAGAAGCTTGGCCTTATAAATCCTTTATCCAACAACTCCTGGAGCTGTGTAGATAATTCTTGCATTTCGGATGGCGCAAGTCGATAGGGTGCCTTGGCTACAGGAGCAGCTCCTGGAACCAAGTCTATATGGAATTCGACTTGTCGTTGCGGAGGTAGTCCTGGCAGATCTTCAGGGAACACATCAGGTAATTCCTTCACCACAGGAATGTCTTCGAGTTTCGGCTCCTCAGCCTTCTTGTCTATAACGTGTGCTAGGAAAGCGACACATCCTTTCCTTAAGCATTTCCGTGCCTTCATGCAACTGATGATTCGGAGAGGCGCGTCTCGTTTTTCTCCATGCACGATGAGAGTTTCATCATTCGCTAAAGGGATACGAATGATTTTCTCATGACAAATAACTTCAGCTTTGTTCTTGGACAACCAGTCCATCCCGACTACTACATCGAAGCTACCCAATTGAATAGGTAGGAGGTCGATGCTAAATCTTCGTTCACCAAGTTCTAGTGTGCAGCCTCTCACAACTTCGCCCGATTCAACAAGTTTACCATTGGCTAGTTCTATGGAGTAAGGAATTTCTAATCTACTAGATTCTATTCCAAGTATGCGTTTAAATTCCACAGACATGAAGCTATAATCGGCGCCAGTGTCAAATAATATGGATGCAAAGTGATTGTTAATGAGAAACGTACCGGTGACCACGTTAGGGTCCTCGCGTGCGTCTCTTGCCCCAATCACAAATGCTCGAGCCAGAGCATTGTTTCTCTCTGGGCAGTTCTTCATGAAATGATCATTGCTTCCACACTTGAAGCATCCTTGCCCTTTCCCGTTACCATTCTTGTTACCAGCACCGTTCCCATTTCGGTTCTTTCCTTTTCCCCAACAGTCTTCTGTTTGATGACCCAATTTACCACATTTGTCGCACCTTGGAATGCGACAAGCTCCTTCATGATGATACTTACATTTTTGGCATCTAGGTATGGAGCCTTGGTATGCTTTGGTTGCATGGGTTTTCGCCTCCTGGGACGGGTTAGCGTCACGCTTCTTGCTGAAACCCTTGTTGTTATGAGTTGCTTGGTTCAAGCTTGTATGCTTTCTCTTTTTGTCGCCGGATGACTCAGCATGTGTCTCGGCCTTCTCTGTTGGGTTCAGTGATAACTTCTTCATACGAACACAATCTTCAGTAAGGCTGACAGCCAGAGTTACAGCCTCGGTGATTGTTTGTGGTTTGGCCGACGTTACCATGCTACGAAACTCTGGGGCCAGTCCCCAAATGTATCGTTCAACGCGCTTGAATTCAGGAGTCACCATGTAGGGAAGCACTCTAGACAGGTCGTGGAACCTTCGAGTATAACTGCTAATATCCGCACCTTCCATGGTCAAGTGCCAGAACTCCGTTTCCATTTGGAGTTCAATACGAGAGCAATACTTCTCTCTCATTCTTTCCTTCAGTTCCTCCCAAGTTAAGCCATAAGCGGCATCATCACCCAAAGTTTGGGCTTGCAGGTTCCACCAAGTCAGAGCTTCATCGACAAACAACCCAGTAGCAAAGGTGACTTGTTGATCCGCGGTGCACTTGCTCATGCGGATAGTAGCTTCAGTCTTCTCCGTCCACCGCACAAAGGCTACTGAACCTCCTGTGCCGTCGTAGTTCATCGGCTTGCAGTCGAGGAACTGCTTGAGAGTGAAGCCTTGAACTGTGTTGCCTCCAGACAAATCTCCATGCCCGTTACGTCTAGCGTTGCTTGGTCCTCCACTGTCTTGAGTACGGTTCGCCTCGTACCGGGTGATAGCAGCGGAGATCCTTTCTTCCAGTAGAGCTTCCAGCTCTTCGGTAATTCTTGGCAGTGGGGGAGGAGGAGGTTGGTCACGAGCGTTCATAGCTCTTCTGGGTGCCATGTTCTGAAGAACACAACCCCATAGGTTTAGGCATTTGTTTGATATCGTCATATTAGACAGTAGTAGTATATATACACAGGTATATACCACATAACTGACATCAAACAATTATTACTCTAGCAGAGTACTTAGTAGGCTTGCACTGAGGGAATCCATACGTGACAAGACTTGCTGTGATTTCTGTGCACTGAATTCCATAATTATGTATGCATCCATAATTACGTAACTCCTTGCACAGTCCGCACAGTTCGTTTCATCCTCGTATTTCTTCCTTCAGATGGGCCATCGCTTTCAGATAAAGTCAAGTATACTTGTGACATTCTACTTCTAGTACATGCTAATTATCACACATAATTGCAAGTAGTTTCTAGTAAACGACAAGTGCTACTCAAGTGCACTCTAAGTCTCATAGTGTCCTTTCTAGACTCATGTAGACAGTTTCAGGTAGTGGATGTCGTGGGACGTTTTATGCAATGAAAACTCTTTGAAAATTGTTTTCGTGAATGGATCCTAGAGATTGTAGACTAGACTCGAGAAGGAATCCTGGTTCACTACAATCGCAGCTCTGATACCAATCTGTCACACCCCTTTCTGCGGCGGAAGCACGAGGTGTGATCATGAAAGGTTCTCATTGCATATGAAGAGTAAACATACTACATGCTCAAGAAAATAACTTCAAATACCATAATTTGAAAACATACGTTAGCATTTACATCGCTAAGACGCATAAAGCATTGTCTTAAAAGTTTACAACTTTATTTAAAGATAAACATAAGCGACATCCACGAGCATGGGTAAGACCGCGCACACATCCACTTCTAATTACCTGAAATACATGTGAGTTTTGGAAAAACGTCAACATAAAGTTGGTGTGAATTCATGCAGTTTTAGTTTTTTTCACGTTTGTATACTTTGTATGAAAACATAGTTTACGTCATGTAAAAATCAAGTTTTCATATATAAATCCAGTTTCATGGGTACACCACGTACACATGTATAATTCAATTTCTTCTTGAGTACCCCACGTACTCAAGTATAATCCAATCTTTTCTTGAGTACCCCACGTACTCAAGTATTCATCAATTTTTAGTATGGTATGACTTTTAAGTAAATAAAGTATTCCTGTATGTATCAGGATTGTTAATGGGTTGCAAAGCCATTAACATGTGACACGACATAGGAAGTCACCAAACCTAAGGCATTTAATTGGTATATTCTGAGACACAAAAGCACTACTCGATTCTCGCCCTCACCGAGAGTGTGGCTGCCAGGCACCCGTTAGATCTAACCTTTTGTTCTGCGGTCTAAGTATGTACACGATTAATGGTGCTTCTGTACCCTATTCGTGACACTATTTCTCATAACGCATCCTACTTGGTTCTCGTCCTCACCAAGCGCGTTTCTTGTTATCATTTCTCATAGCGCCTCATACTTGGTTCTCGTTCTCACCAAGTGCGCTTCTCATATTCTTATATTTCGTCACACTTGGTTCTCGTTCTCACCAAGTGTACTTCTTGTATTTATATCATACCAATTATAAATTTTGTACATTTGTACATGTATTTCACCCCCGAAGTTATAAAAATTGAAAATAGTTAAAGAGAAAAGGGGGAGCATGAACTCACAACTTTGCGTTCCTTGCGTCGTAAACTTCACCGGATTTGCTTAATTAACGTCGTAACCTATACGCGTTTTCTTAACGTTAGTCACTAGACTTGCGTCGCACAAGTACAGTCACTCTCTTTTGTGTATATTTTCTTGTGTTAAAAATATTCTATATTTTTAACTATGTATCTCACTTATATTATTTTCTCTAAAATAAATATAAGCTTTTTGTATTTTGCACTTTGCACCCGAATTATGTATCTTGTATGTTGTATGTGTATTTTTATGTTTATACTCCTCATGAGTATTTAGTGTATTTTTAAGTCTTATTACACTAGCACGTATAACACGTACTTCTTGTCTTTCTGAGTAAGGGTCGTTAGCGGTTGAGCTATTTTTGAGAAATTCTTGATGAATCGCCGATAATAGCCCGCTAAGCCCAAAAATTGACGAACTTCGGTTGGGGTCTTGGGAGCTTCCCAGTTCTTTATCGCTTCAATCTTGGATGGGTCTACATGAATGCCCTTCTCATTCACAACGTGACCAAGAAATTGTACTTCGCGAATCCAGAATTCGCATTTCGAGAACTTTGCATAAAGCTTCTCTTTCTTCAGTAGTTCCAAGATGGTTCTGAGATGTTGCTCGTGCTCTTCTATCGTTCACGAGTAAATCAGGATATCATCGATAAATACAATCACGAATTTATCGAGATATGGTTTGCATACGCGGTTCATCAGATCCATAAAGACCGCTGGTGCATTTGTCAGCCCGAACGGCATCACAAGAAATTCGTAGTGCCCATATCTCGTTCTGAATGCAGTCTTCGGTACGCTTTCCTCTTGGATTCTCAGCTGATGGTATCCAGATCGAAGGTCGATCTTGGAATAGTAGCTTGATCCTTGCAATTGATCAAATAAGTCATCAATCCTTGGTAGCGGATACCGATTCTTGATCGTGAGTTTGTTCAGTTCCCTGTAATCGATACACATCCGCAGTGTTCCATCCTTCTTCTTCACGAATAATACAGGAGCTCCCCAGGGTGAGAAGCTTGGCCTTATAAATCCTTTATCCAACAACTCCTGGAGCTGTGTAGATAATTCTTGCATTTTGGATGGCGCAAGTCGATAGGGTGCCTTGGCTACAGGAGCAGCTCCTGGAACCAAGTCTATATGGAATTCGACTTGTCGTTGCGGAGGTAGTCCTGGCAGATCTTCAGGGAACACATCAGGAAATTCCTTCACCACAGGAATGTCTTCGAGTTTCGGCTTCTCAGCCTTCTTGTCTATAACGTGTGCTAGGAAAGCGACACATCCTTTCCTTAAGCATTTCCGTGCCTTCATGCAACTGATGATTCGGAGAGGCGCGTCTCGTTTTTCTCCATGCACGATGAGAGTTTCATCATTCGCTAAAGGGATGCGAATGATTTTCTCATGACAAATAACTTCAGCTTTGTTCTTGGACAACCAGTCCATCCCGACTACTACATCGAAGCTACCCAATTGAATAGGTAGGAGGTCGATGCTAAATCTTCGTGCACCAAGTTCTAGTGTGCAGCCTCTCACAACTTCGCCCGATTCAACATGTTTACCATTGGCTGGTGAACATAAAATAAGTACAATTCAACCATTTATTTTATGTTCTTTGAGAAATCAATGTTTAAACCATAGATAGTCATTTAGTTTGTCAAATGATAAGTAATAACATGTATAATCAATTATACTTTGAAATCATGAAAATAACAGATAGGTACACATGCTTCACCCCAAAACAGTTTGAAAACGGTAAAAGAGGGGAACTATGTACTCACTTAAGATTGCTTAGAAGTCCTAGGATAACCACCAAGCAATGCTAGAGATCCCGGAAAACAAACGGCACCTAATATAGGTAACTATGTTAATATACCGGACCTAAATCGGAGGATTTAGATAGAATGAGGGTTCGTAAACCAAACGAGTCTAGAGACTCGTATCATATGGTTTTAACAAAGCCTACATACTAAATGAAACCTAACCTAAGTGCTTTCGACCCATCGCGACCCATTAAGGTAGCTTATGCTATTTTAACGCGTCGTGCGCGCAAAAGCGCACTCGAGACGTCTAACTAGCCCTATGACAAGTGTTATATGCCTAAACATGTTACATAATCAGTTATGTGACAAAAGTTTAGGTTACATATGCTTAATTACCAATTATACATGAAAAGGGTATTCTGGTAATTTACCTAAGGCATATAAACTACCTATCATACAACTACTCAAACGATGTGACCATAGGGTATAACCTCGGAAGGTTATTCCCTATATACTATGGTAACCTAATGTATTTGGTCGGATCCTAATGATCGACCAAATGGGTCGGGTTCGAAGGTATAAGCGATTTATTAGATCGCTTACCCTTACGACCCTAGACAACGTGGTAATCAGTAGGCATAGTCACAAGGGACTATAACCATCGTGATTACAATCACGTTGCGAAGTTCAAACGAACTTCGCATTGACCATAAACTGGTCCATGCAGAAAGTCAAACAAAGTTTGACTTTCAGACTCGAAAAGCAATAAAAGAACGAAGGAATACTTACGAAGGGTCCCCGAATGCTAATCTTGATTCAAGTAGCTCAGATATGAAACAAAGGTTCCAACTTAGAGCTTCTCAAATCAGATTCTAGTGGGTTTTGAAGTTGGGGGATGTGGGTATTTATAGGATTTCCCGAACCGTTAGGATCGTTTCTTGGAAAACGTGATCGAATCCTGGCCATACACTTGCACCCATGGTATTGTAATACTATGTGCACCTCCAAAACCAGCCCCTAGTATCAGATTTACCATGTGCAAGTGGGTTTTGTGGGTAACAAGGCTGTTAACAGCCTGTTAAAACACTGAACCTGGTCTGGGAGGCTGACGCGGCCCGCATCAGGATACACAAAAAACTTAGGTGGGCCGCCTGGCCTTGTCTGATCAGAACCAACTTTCAGAAATGACAGTTTTAGTCCCTAATGTGTTTTAAGGCCATTCCCGACACTTCTAAGGCCCGTAAAGCCAACTTTAAGGCCCTAAAATGATGCCTAAACATTGTGGACATGAAACATGCTCAAAAATATGTCGGATGTCAGTTCGTTTGGTCGTACGATCGCGATGTTCGCTTAATTACGACGGAATGCGCATAAGCGCGAAAAACGATCCAAATTGCGTGGCGAATTGATTTTTCTTATGCCAAACACTAAAATAAAATATTTTAGTGCTTACATAAATTTTTGGATGTCCGGATGTATTCAGAACGTAAGATATGCACGAAAATGCAAACTTGTGCACTTTTTGACGCTTTTAGTCCCTGAATGACCCAAAAGTTTATTTTAGCACACCGTACCCCTCAAAGCCTATTTATAAGCTATGTGAAGGATATTTATGGTATGTTTAACTTATGGTCATGTTCCGGAATGTTTGTTACAGTTTAAATTGGCATACTTTCGCAGTTTGTCAAGTTTAGTCCCTGTAAGCGAATTAACTTGTTTTTGCCATACCAAAGCCTTTAAATCTTATTTCTAAGTTATGTAAAGGTTATTTAAGGTATGTTAAGCCTATTTCACTATTCCGGAGTGTTCGTTGGATTAAACTGGTTATATTTACGCATCAGAGCGCGTATAACCCTCCAGAAAGCGATTTAAAGCTTAAAATCGAACAAGAGTTGATATGTGCAAACGATACACATATTTTTACAAATCCAAAGTATGAAATACAATATTTCATTGGTTTGGCATTTGTTTGATGGTTGAAGTGACACAGGTGTCACAGTCTCCCCTACTTTAGGAAATTTCGTCCCGAAATTTAATTCTAGAGGAAACTTGTGAAGACAGCTGTGACGGTTTCGCCTTCTAATAGATCCATTGAACCCTTAAGTAAAACTCTGGGCCATGTTAGGACTCTTAGCGAATTTGTTAACCCTCAAAGTGAATTCCTTGTAGTAGTAAAACATGAAATTTTGAACTACGGACAGAAGAACGTTTCTTATGAAGACTTATCATAGGAAACTTGTGTGTGCTTGAAATCAGAATTGGGGAGTGTAAGATAAAATGACATCGGTCAAGGTTCAAGACTTCTCCCGTATCATTATTCTCGTCACTATAGGTCTTAACACATGACAAAACTTCTTGTGGTTTCTGTGCACTGAATTTCCATAATTATGTAGGCCTCCATAATTACGTAATCCCTTGCACAGTCCGCATAGTTCATTTCATAATGCGTAGAGGAAAAAAATCAACTGAATAAACATGAAGCGTCCTGACTTATCCACCAAAGGATCTTTTCAACTAGATCAACGAACAATCTTTTTAACTAGATCAACACATGATCTTCTTAACTAGACCGTCGTACGATCTCCTTAAATAGACCACTTAAGGGATCTTTTCAATTATATCATCACATGATATTTCTAACCAGATTTTCAAATCAATCTGTTTAACTAGACCACCCAAGGGGTCCAATTATAGAATAGTACTTTAAAACCCAAGGGACTTGACTACAACGTAGAAGTCCATTAAGGATTTAAGATAGTAACTTTGGATATCCTACTATGAATCCCTCATATGAGATATGAAAGATTCTACGAGGATTTGGATGGGTCACATACAACCACAAAACATGTAAGAAAACACATAAGCACAAAATTAGTTAACTTGATTCTTTAATTTGTTGTATTTGGGCATGGACATTTAAAGCACACTAGGAATCCAATCCATGGATTTCATTTGGCACTTTAATGATTTTTAAGGATTTATCTATAAAGATAGAGGGATTCTCAATAAGAGTTTGGCTTTGTTTCTTAAAAGAAACGAGTGTTTAAGGTTCTTGGGGAGATCACAAGTGATCATAAAATGACAGAACCACACGAGTAGTTTGTATTTGGGTTGACATCATAAGGTTGCATCAATCATTCATATAAACGCATAAATTTTGCAGAAATAAGAACAACAAATCTTTATTTATGTAACAACCGAATTGTCTTGAAGTGTCAAAAGATAACAACCAAGGAAATACAAAACACTAATTGTTCACTGCTGCATCATTGTTCATGTTTGCCTCATTGATGTTAAATGCTCGTCCTCGCACTGGAGGTGCGTTAACAAGTCTTGGGCAATTGTTTCTGTAGTGAGTAAGGTCACCACAATTATAACATGACCCTGGAGGGAACCGTGCTTGAACAGCAGCAGGGTTTGCAGCAGCTTGATTTGCATAACGACAAACATTAATCAAATGTCCCAACCTCCCACAATGGGTACATTTGTGACACTGCTCTAGCTCTAGATGATGACGGTTGCACTTGTTGCACAAAGGTGCAGTACCAACATAGTTTTGTCTTTTGCGAGGTTGTGCTGGCTGGTTTGGTGCAACCTGTTTGTCTTGAGCAGTTACAGCGTAGTTTTGAGACTCTTTGCGCTTCTTCTTCTTGGATACCTCATCCTGATTTTCCTTTGGCTCCGCTTGAGCAGTCTTGTTAGATGGTCTTGGGTCGCCCTTCCGAAACAGCTTATGCTTCCTGATATGGGATTCAGTCAGAGTGGCAGACAATTCAATGGCTTGTCTGACAGTAGTAGGGTTGCTGCCAGTAACGATATCCTGAATTACGTCAGGAAGACCATCAATGTATTTCTCAATCGCCTTATCCAGAGGCGTAACCATAGTAGGGCATAACAAGCTCAATTCCTCATAGAGGTCAGTATAGGCTCGATGTTCCCCACTGTCTTGCTTCAAATCATCAAATTCCCTTTCTAGAGCCCTTAGCTCATGACGAGGATAGAATTCCTTCATCATAAGAGCCCTAAGCTCAGCCCAAGTCTGTGCTAATGCAACCTCAGCACCGCGGTCTCTCATCACCCCGTTCCACCACGTAAGAGCCCTCTTCTGAAACACACTCGAAGAAAACTTGACCTTGCGATTTTCAGGACACAGAACGTGACAGAAAGTATTCTCAATGCTCTCGAACCATTGAAGAAGCCCAGTTGCTCCCTCAGAACCACTAAACTTGAGTGGTTTAGCCGAGTTAAAATTCTTGAAATTGCATGGAGCATTGTTGTTGTTGATGGCTTGCATCATTTGAGCATAAAGATTTGGGAAGGCAGCAGCCATTTACTGCGCGATGATTTCCGCCAGTTCGGTATTCGCCATCTGATTGTCGCGTCGAGGAGGCATTCTAAAAGAGGAAACATGAAAGGAAACGAGTGAGAGAATTAGACGAAAAGAATGAGATGAAACAAATCTGATGAAAGCAAGGATAGTGGTCATTTGTTTGTTACTACAAAGCAACAAACGACCTCGGTGATTAATCAAAGTAAATAGGACAAAAAATAATGTATCGCGAAGACATGCTCGCCTATAAGTGGACACTCACCCCAAGAGTTCCCAGGTAAGAGTGACTGGTCCGATTATGTGGATTTGTACGAACACTCTAGCCTTAGACAGAAAACTCAGGGTACAGGCACCCACCCTTCCAGTTTGCACGTGTTCACATTATTTAGACCAACTTTGACGGGATTTTGAAAACTTAAAGGGTTCAAAACCATATAATAAATCATCCTAGAACAGATGATTAGTTTTCAAAGCGGGATAGAAATTTATGTTCTTATTGTGGTTCTCACCTAAGAATAAGTGACTGTATTGTTTTAAAACTAAACACAAGAAAACTTGTGTTAGGGTCCTAGGAAGGTTATAGACTAGGTCAAAGCATTACTAATAACCTAATTCCCTATAACCATTGGCTCTGATACCAACTTTTCTGTCACACCCCGGCCACGTAAAGCAACTAGACGTGGCGGAAACGTCGGGGAGTGTTGTAACAGAATCATTGTTTCATAACCATGGAATAAATAAATTCTGTTTTATTGAATAAATGAACTCATTGTTTTAATACAATTAAATAAGTACAACTATGATCTTCCAAGTTTTAAAGTTGCTAAGGCACGAGTCCATCCTAAATGTAGCATGTATCAACAATCATTGCAAAGCAGTACCTGAAACATGTGTAAAAATAGGTACGTCAGCATAAAAATGCATGTGAGATACATAGGTTTTGTGAAAATAGGATTCATGACTTGTAAGTTTAAGAAAATGTTTAATAAAGTTTAGTCATGAACCATGTAAATTGATTTGCTTTGTAAATCGTTTGAAAAACAATAAGATCAGATGATATGTATAAATAAATGTAAGGTTAAATGAATAACCATGTGAAATGAGTTTGTATAAGATAAGTTGCTTTGTAAAACAATATTTTGATAAAAAAGGCTTATAGTATATGTGAATATATACTTTCGATTTTAAGAGAATCGAATGAGTAATATATTAAAATATATTTCACTTCCAATATTGTTGACCCAAGTGTACTAAATAACGCCACGATATGTAATGTAATGAAAACACTTATATATAAGAAGTACCATCGGCGTATCTACCATGTTTTCATCACATTACACCCGTCCCGTTATCTAAACACTAACCAAAACCCAATCGTTAGATAGATAATACATTAAATATACCTTAGTTGTTTAAAATAATAGTTTTAAGTAGTATATTACAAGTGTACTTCGGATTTATAAATAACATATTAAACTATGTTTTGGTTTCATATATATAATATCATAATATGCTTTGGATGTGATAAATAACATATTAAACTATGTTTTGGTTTTGTAAGTAACATATCAAAATATGCTTTGGATGATTAACAAAATATATGTTGGTTTTGTACAATATCACACATGGGAGTATATCAAACTATACTTTAAAAGTGTGATTTAAGAATTCATTCAGACCTAGTGCATCAAAATACACCTTTGAGACTATAAGGATACCACAAAGGCAATCCCTATTTGGATGGAGAAACAAATTGGTTTCAGACATTCCATGACAACAGGAATGGGGTGTCAAATCCTATAGCGCTATATCATACTAACAACCGGTCTGGTGAACATAAAATAAGTACAATTCAACCATTTATTTTATGTTCTTTGAGAAATCAATGTTTAAACCATAGATAGTCATTTAGTTTGTCAAACGATAAGTAATAACATGTATAATCAATTATACTTTGAAATCATGAAAATAACAGATAGGTACACATGCTTCACCCCAAAACAGTTTGAAAACAGTAAAAGAGGGGAACTATGTACTCACTTGAGATTGCTTAGAAGTCCTAGGATAACCACCAAGCAATGCTAGAGATCCCGGAAAACAAACGGCACCTAATATAGGTAACTATGTTAATATACCGGACCTAAATCGGAGGATTTAGATAGAATGAGGGTTCGTAAACCAAACGAGTATGGAGACTCGTATCATATGGTTTTAACAAAGCCTACATACTAAATGAAACCTAACCTAAGTGCTTTCGACCCATCGCGACCCATTAAGGTAGCTTATGCTATTTTAACGCGTCGTGTGCGCAAAAGCGCACTCGAGACGTCTAACTAGCCCTATGACAAGTGTTATATGCCTAAACATGTTACATAATCAGTTATGTGACAAAAGTTTAGGTTACATATGCTTAATTACCAATTATACATGAAAAGGGTATTCTGGTAATTTACCTAAGGCATATAAACTACCTATCATACAACTACTCAAACGATGTGACCATAGGGTATAACCTCGGAAGGTTATTCCCTATATACTATGGTAACCTAATGTATTTGGTCGGATCCTAATGATAGACCAAATGGGTCGGGTTCGAAGGTATAAGCGATTTATTAGATCGCTTACCCTTACGACCCTAGACAACGTGGTAATCAGTAGGCATAGTCACAAGGGACTATAACCATCGTGATTACAATCACGTTGCGAAGTTCAAACGAACTTCGCATTGACCATAAACTGGTCCATGCAGAAAGTCAAACAAAGTTTGACTTTCGGACTCGAAAAGCAATAAAAGAACGAAGGAATACTTACGAAGGGTCCCCGAATGCTAATCTTGATTCAAGTAGCTCAGGTATGAAACAAAGGTTCCTACTTAGAGCTTCTCAAATCAGATTCTAGTGGGTTTTGAAGTTGGGGGATGTGGGTATTTATAGGATTTCCTGAACCGTTAGGATCGTTTCTTGGAAAACGTGATCGAATCTTGGCCATACACTTGCACCCATGGTATTGTAATACCATGTGCACCTCCAAAACCAGCCCCTAGTATCAGATTTACCATGTGCAAGTGGGTTTTGTGGGTAACAAGGCTGTTAACAGCCTGTTAAAACACTGAACCTGGTCTGGGAGGCTGACGCGGCCCGCATCAGGATACACAAAAAACTTAGGTGGGCCGCCTGGCCTTGTCTGATCAGAACCAACTTTCAGAAATGACAGTTTTAGTCCCTGATGTGTTTTAAGGCCATTCCCGACACTTCTAAGGCCCGTAAAGCCAACTTTAAGGCCCTAAAATGATGCCTAAACATTGTGGACATGAAACATGCTCAAAAATATGTCGGATGTCAGTTCGTTTGGTCGTACGATCGCGATGTTCGCTTAATTACGACGGAATGCGCATAAGCGCGAAAAACGATCCAAATTGCGTGGCGAATGGATTTTTCTTATGCCAAACACTAAAATAAAATATTTTAGTGCTTACATAAATTTTTGGATGTCCGGATGTATTCAGAACGTAAGATATGCACGAAAATGCAAACTTGTGCACTTTTTGACGCTTTTAGTCCCTGAATGACCCAAAAGTTTATTTTAGCACACCGTACCCCTCAAAGCCTATTTATAAGCTATGTGAAGGATATTTATGGTATGTTTAACTTATGGTCATGTTCCGGAATGTTTGTTACAGTTTAAATTGGCATACTTTCGCAGTTTGTCAAGTTTAGTCCCTGTAAGCGAATTAACTTGTTTTTGCCATACCAAAGCCTTTAAATCTTATTTCTAAGTTATGTAAAGGTTATTTAAGGTATGTTAAGCCTATTTCACTATTCCGGAGTGTTCGTTGGATTAAACTGGTTATATTTACGCATCAGAGCGCGTATAACCCTCTAGAAAGAGATTTAAAGCTTAAAATCGAACAAGAGTTGATATGTGCAAACGATACACATATTTTTACAAATACAAAGTATGAAATACAATATTTCCTTGGTTTGGCATTTGTTTGATGGTTGAAGTGACACAGGTGTCACATGTGTGAACACCGCGTACTACAGCTTCACACGAAGAAGCCTTTCCTAAGGCTGAAATACTACTTAGCCTTTCCTAAGCCTGACACAATACACGTGTTTTCGAAAATACTCGCATAACGAAACCGAGTGATCCCGTCAAGACCAGGTGTGAAAACCAAGAACTCTTGATGAGATCGCTCACTTAGCGCATTTTCTAGCACGAGAACCTTTCATCGAGTTAGGAGTGACATCCACATCTCGACGAAAGTCTCCATTTCGAAATCTAGTGGAACTCACGAATTTATTCGAAGAGCATAACCACCATTAGGAACGAAGCTGTTAAGTCAGGGGTGAAACCCGTACCTTAATAAGCCGTTCCACTCTCTATAAATTGGTTTCAAAAAGCTCTCACCAAGGACTCGATTATCACAACAACTCGAGCCACGCAATGACTAGGAAGACGAATGCCAGGAGCTGCATCCCAGTGGAAGCATGAAGTCTTCTGGGTCAACGCACGTGCACAAACTTGTTGAATGTAGTTGGGTTACCTTGGGTAGTCGACGCCTAAACACCCAAGGCACTCTATCATACGAACCGCCGATTCTACAAATGGTTGGAACTTATTCATGTATTGAAACTTTACGCTTTATCGATTTCTCGATTTAACGATTTTCACTCCCTGCTTCATAAACGCACAGCCATCGCAATCTAAAACGAAACCCGAATGTTAGCAACAAAACTAACGCATAATCTATCGCCCTTGCTCTCGCTTTCTCACCTCGATGCGTCCTCGCATATTCTAAGTCGATCTGTATGTGTATGATTACAAATTACAATTATATAAATACATATATATACGTATAAACAGCAAGTCATTTTGTGAGAACTTAGGAATTTCGTGTCTCCTATGTGACTCCTATGTGATTCGCATTACTATTATACTATCGCATCAAGTTTTGAATGCGCTCAATCGCATCGCAAAACTCAAAATCATTATGATCGAATCTCATTCCGAGTCTCTTCCTGTCTAGATGCCTTCCAACGATTCTACCTCGAGACGAACGGCTAGGAGAAGAGCCAAACGAAGCGCCGATAAGAGGATTGCATCACTTGTGACCAAGGAAGTGGTCAAGCTTATTCCTCAAATTGCCGCTCGAGTGCACTCTCTCAGCAACTCTCGAGCCTCGGAAGACTCCAAGACGGAAGCGCCGCAATCTGCTTTTCTTTACAAACACTTCAAAGCCTGTGAACCGATGGAATTCACGGGTGAAGGAGGTGTGACTCAGCTACTCCAGTGGTTCGATTCTATCGAAGTTACCCTTCGTCAAAGTGGGTGTCCCGATAGTTTCCGTACTACTTGCGCTACCAGAGTATTTCAATCACGAGCACTCGACTGGTGGACCGCCGAGCATAACAAACGTGGAATCTCTGCAGCTTACGCTCTCTCTTGGGATGAGCTGAAAGAGCTCATGAAGGAAGAGTACTGTCCTCCTCACGAAGTTCAGAAGCTGGAAGACGAATTCTGGAAAATCAAGCAATTCGAAAGTGACAACACTGGCTACACCGCAAGGTTCAAACAGCTTAGCATAATCTGCCCAAGTCAAGTCAACACTCCAGAGAAAGCCATCGCGAAGTACATTCATGGCTTGCCTGAGTGTGTGGGTGATTTTGTCGAAGCTGCAAGACCTGCTACCATCGAAGAAACCTACCGTTTAGCCGCAGAAATCAACAACAAACGACTCATGGAAGGGTTCTTCTCAAAGAATCTTGTCAAGCAAGCTTATCAAGCAATCCCCGTTAATTCTTCAGGCGATCCTGTCGACGGTTCTTCTGACGAATCTGCTGACGATTCTCCTAACGAATCTGCTAACGATTCTTCTGACGAATCTGCTGCAGATTCTTCTGACAAATCTGCCGACGGATATTCCGACAACTCGGCCAAAGATTCTACAAGTGAGTCCTCAGACGAATCCTCCAACGACGACACCTCTTCGCAAGACACCAACGAACCCAGCCGCAAACAAAAGATTTCAAGCCCGAACTCATCAACAACCGAACTGCTGCAACCGAAACCTCTTCAAGCAGTTCCGGTGTTTCCAAAACGAGCTTACACTGGAGCTCATCCTCAGTGCTACTCGTGTACCTACCATCATCCAGTTGGGGCTGACTGTCGCTATTGCCATAACTGCAATCGTTACGGTCACTTCACCCGCAACTGCCGCATCGAACCACGAACTTGAGTACAACAACAACAGCTCCAGCAAAAGTCTTCAGCATCAAGCATCTAGCAAGCGTAGGATAAAGTTGTAGTGATACGATTTTTGACATCAATTTCTAAGTTTGAACCTACTCTATTACTCGATGTTGCCATTATGCATAACATTAACTCTCGTTTTCGTTTTCTCTCTCACACTCTAGTCATCACACTTAGACTAGAACCACACGCATACTATATACTATATCATGAAATAATGTGTTTTACCCTCACTACACTCTTAGAACGAGGTACGATAAACGTGCAAAGAACGACTAATCACGGGTGCACACGGGATTATTTGGGTCAGTGCACGGAGATCGTAGTAAATTCTAAGGTGCCATAAGCGTTACGATGAAGTATGACACCAAACCACGGGATCTAAGTAGTAAGGGTCAAGCAAGGTGTGCTTTATCATACTACCGAAGTTCCGTGAAGAAAGTGCCACGTGGAGTTGAATGTTACTAAACCTATTATACTATTGCAATTATTTTCCACACACTACACTTGATCGCAAGGCGTAACAACTCAATCAAGACTTGTCATAAGTCTGCAAACGCAGTGCAATCACCTCATCGATGGACTCTGGGGAGTCTACCTCGCAGGGAAATTGCATCGACGCAAGGCTGGTCGTAAGTCTGTTGCAACAATCTCATCAAGTACATAAACACTCACGATATTGTTGAGTGAGGACCTATTCTACCCTCCTTAATAGCCGTGATGCGTCGCAACGTAACGTTAAGCTTATTCGAAACCAAGCTCAGCCAATCGCTTATCATGTGTATCTCGCAATCTCTATCGCTTATTATGTGAATCTATATCGTTGCTGTGTATCAATCTATCGCTGTACCGTTATCTATGATATATGTGTTAAGTCAGCACGCATGACCTCGCTTCACGAAATGAAGCTCATATGGTTAAAGCAAGGTGTTTTAGTCATATTAGCGGACTTTCGTGGAAAAAGGCCATGCGGGGCCCGATGTTAGTAAACTCTGTGGTATAAATCAAACCGCATGAATCATGCATACCTCCATCGCTTACAACGCAACAACTGCCGCTTATCGTGATTCGTTTATCATCGCCGTCATCGTTGGTGTTGTGTTATTCGCTTAATCACCTAATCGCTTATCGTGTATAGTCTACCGCTTATTCGCTTGTTTGGCATTTATTGCAGTCTGTGTGGTATTAGTACGCATGATATCGCTTCACGAGGCAAAACTAACCTGGTTAAACGTGTTGTTTCACCATGTTAGCAAACTCTTGTGGAAACATGCCATGTGGGTTCAATGTGGAATCTAATCGACATCGCGCTAATCACTTATCGTCTACCGCTCGACGCCTACCCAGACACGACACATAAGCATTTCGTGTCATCAGGCTACTCGCGCACGCTGTTGTAGCTACGTTCGCAATACAACTCGCCGACTTAACCTATTTGATTCTATCTTATACTCGGTCTAACTTTCTATCGCTTGGGCCGAGTAAGCGCAATTATATCTGCGTCGTATCGGCGCACATGACACCGCCTCACGAAACGGAAGTAATTTGGGCAAAACATGGTGGATACGCCGCTGGTACTTCCTATATATAAATGTTTTAATCATATTAACGAACTTCCGTGGGAAGGTGCCAAGTGGGGCCTGATGCTAAATTGTCTTTTTCAAACGGGTAAAACTGATTTTTATAAAACTTTTATAGAAAACCATGGGACAAGTGAAATTCCTCGCAGCGTAGAGGTAACATCGAATCAGCTTAACTCCATGCCCAAGGGGAGCTTTCATGAGTCCAATTTTTCCTTAAAACCTTTTTGCAATATCAAAAACAAGACTTTCTTGAGACGTTGGTTCAACATCGAGTTCAGCTGAACCCATGGCATAGGAGAGTTTTCGTAATCCCAGTTTTTATCTTCGAATTTCCTTAAAATGTTTACAACCTAAATTTCCTTGCAACATTAGTTAACGATCGACTCAGTAAATTCTACGTCATGAGAAGCCTCTTCAAGTCCTTTAAAACTGCAATCGCATCGAACTAACGAATTCTTCGCGAAACGAGGTCCTTTGGAACGCCAACTCGTGGGATATTACCTTTGTCTTTTACGTCGCCATCTCGCTATCGCAATCAATCTCTCTTATTCGAAACGCCCTCGTTTGTCAACTCTCGGTCAAATCACTCGCTGTATCGCTACTTATACAAGATCAACTCTTAGAAGTCTACCTATTTGATTAATTTCGGGACGAAATTTCCTAAAGTAGGGGAGATTGTAACAACCCGCACTTTCGTGCGTTGTTACTACTCGATATACTCGTTACGCCTAGCACCGGAGATTCGGATCATAATGTAACTATATCGCATACATCGCTATTCGAAGGATAATCGCATATTTTCGAAATACATTATCACTATACTACGCCAATCACAAACACTAACACTCACGGTGACATTGGGTGAGGACCTATTCTACCCTCCTCAGTGGCCGTGATGTGTCGAAACGCAGACAATTAACGCTAACCAAGACTCTCGGGTGAGTGCTATAGCTCCAGTCGTCGTGACGATGATGACAATACGAGTGAATGGTACCCCGTCAGTCTCTGTGGCACATCACACAATAACGTTCACGATGACATCGAGAAAGGACCTATACTACCCTCCTTGATGGCCGTGAAACGTCGCTAATAATCGCACACTCGAATCGAAAACCGATTGTTAATTATCGAAACGTTGGAATATGGATACGTAAATACGACCCCTAGTGATATATATATGCATATATAATAATGATATAAAAAGCACGTACTTCAAAATCTATCGCAACGCTCAAAAACGGAGAAATCCATCGCGCCGGAGTGGCCATCCGGATGGACAGCCTCATCCGAACGGATGGGCCATCCGAACGGATAGCCATCCGAACGGATGGGCCATCCGACCCAAAACACCTTCCAACTCTCATTTTGCCTATAAATAGCATGTCACATCACTGTTCAAGTGAAGTGACAGCTCCCACTCGACCAAGCACGCTCTAGGACCCTTTTCTCTCAATTCCTCGCGATTCCGGTAAGATTTCAACCTAGAACTTGCACTTCTATGATCTACACTCAATTCTACATCATTCTATCTTTCAAAACTCAATTTCTAACCGTGAAATCTACTGATTTGAGGTGTTTAAAGGTGATGTCACCAAGAGTTCATATGAACTTCAAGTTGTGACCTCATCCCACCTTAAACGACTCCGATCTGGGTGATTTCCACATGTTTTGATAACAAATCTCACCTAAATCTATGTATTTAACCAAGGAACTGTGCGATTTCAAGTTAACCATGAGAAACCGTCAAGAACGGCCAGATTTGATGGAACGGGGTGATTCTCGGCCGTTAAAACGGGTCGGAACTGGTGGAATTTCAATTGTTAATACAAAATTACACTGTCCCAGTAAAAACCGCATGTATTCCTTCCAAGAACACTCAAAAACAGTGATCGGAACGTTAAAACAGACATGTCATCCGAACGGATCACATGCCATTCGAACGGATCACATGTCATCTGAACGGATCACAATCCGAACGGATCACATGTCATCCGAACGGATCACAATCCGAACGGATCACATGTCATCCGAACGGATCATAATCTGAACGGATGACAGCAATTTGACCAGTCAACAGGTTATCCGACCGGACCAGCTCATCCGACCCATGACTGTCATTCGATCCGTATGCCATCCGATCCATATGTCATCCGATCCACATGTCATCCGATCGGATGAGCCCATCCGAACGGATGAGCACCATCCGACCAGATAACTGAGTTTTCGATGCTATTCTCGCTTAACCGTACATCGTTTACTATATCCTTCAATGATTAACGCAGACGTACTCGCAACTGACCCAATCAAGTTGTATTCTCGCTAGATACGCACTGTGAGTATACTTGAACCCCTTTTTTATCGTATTTTGGGTGTAACACACGTTTCTAACAAATCGAACTTATCAAATGAATTATTCAATCAATCGAATTATCACTTACAAATAACTGTTATGCATAGATATACGTGATGCTAGTTGCATATGTGCTAGGGCTTATACTCGCGACGTCCCCCCATGACTAGTATAGTACTATTGCGCCCGACGGGGTCTAGTTTGCCATCGCATATTCGAGCATCGAGGACTTAGTTGGTAGTATCAGCTTGTGAGTATATATGTCGTGTGTTACGTTTATGCATGTGGAAATTCGCTATACCTTTTAATCTATTACGCTACATATCAAACCTGTATACTCGCCAATACTTTTGTATTGACAAATATTTTAACGTATGTTGCAGGTTAGATCGCAGACTATATCAAATCAAGCTAGGAAGTCTAGAAACTCAACTAAAATCTAGGTTGTCAGATTTATATTGTTCGAGAGGACAAGAAATCTGTGATAACTTATGTGATTGTATTATTTGTTAGTATGGGATAACGAATGTAATAAATATTATCACAATATAGTTGTTATGGATTCTCTCGAGCAATCTGATTCGCCTAGTGCCGCGCCCCGATGATTCCGCCATTGGTTGGGGTGTGACATTCATAGTAGTCGATACGCACGGTCTAGTAACACATGGGAAGCCCCCACTACTCTTCGCAAACATGTCTGGGAGACCGCGATATGAATTAATACGATACATGGTTTACAAAATGAACATATGACTTACGAAACGAATGCTACAACTAAACAACCAACTGTGAACTCGCTCAACTTTGTTGTTGACTCGTTGTTACATGCCTTGCAGGTCGTTAGGTACTCATGGAGCTTGCACAGGGAGGCGCGGTTGTTGTGGGACATGGCAGTGTGTGCCATGCTAAAAACATTACTTTATTTCGTACTTAATACTTACATTGGGTTTTACAATTATGCTTCCGCTAAACACTTAACTACGTTTTTGATTTGAAACACCTTTCATATTGTGTGGTTGAATTTTACTTATTACTTGTTATGTTCAATATGATTGGTGGCTTGATCCTGGTCATGTCACGCCTCCAAGCGGTGATACTCCGCGTGTGGATTTTGGGGGTGTGGCAGATTGGTATCAGAGCCAGGTTATAGTGAACTTGGTTTTAATAAGGGGAAAAAGTTTTTGTTAAAACCAGACTATAACCTGTACAGTGCTCAACGATCCACAACGACGCCTCGCTCCACGTGCAAGACTCAACATTCTAGGTGGTATGGTTTATGCTTTTATTGCCTACTTGCTAGTTACATAGAACTTTGCTCATGGTATGCTTAGATAAACATAGCAACTATTGTTTGAAAAAGATGTGTGCTTACTCTCTTCTGTCATCGCACTTTCGTGAACCTCTCTCACTCATGTTTCCTTGATATGAAGATCATGAGCGGACGCGTTAACATGACACAAGCCCAGTTGACGGCTCTGATTAACCAACAAGTGGCTGCGGCGCTTGCAGCCGCACAAGCAGGAGGTATACCCTGCATTCGAAACTCACTCTAGGATCTTTAGATCCTACACTCCTAAACCAACTCTTGTGTTTAACCTTGTCCTGTTCTTATACACAATAGGTCAGAACGCTCAGCCACTTGTGTGCACATTCAAGACTTTTATGGACTGTCGTCCTAGTACTTTCAGTGGCACTGAAGGAGCCGTTGGACTTCTCCACTGGTTTGAGAAGCTCAAGTCTGTCTTCGAGATGTGTGAATGCCCTGAGGCTCGTAGGGTGAAGTACGCCACTGGTACTCTCGAAGGCACTGCGCTAACTTGGTGGAACGCGCAAGTTCAGATGCTGGGGCTGGCGGCTGCTAATGCCACCCCATGGAATGATTTTAAGGAACTGATCAAACGTGAATACTGTAGTCGTGATGACATCCACAAGCTGGAAGTGGAGTTCTTTAACCTGAAGATGACGGGGTCAGAGATAGAAGCGTACACGAAACGATCCAACAAACTGGCAGTGTTGTGTCCAACTATGGTGGATCCTCCCATCAAGCGCATCGATCTGTTCCTCAAAGGCTTAGTACCAGAGATTCAAAGCCATGTGACTGCTGCTAACCTTGCTACCATCCAGGATGTTACTCGTCTTGCTCATCATCTCCCTGACCAGGCAGTGGAACAGAACAAGCTGCCTAAACGTATTGGTGCTACCACTACTACCACTTCTGCTACTCCCAGTGACAACAAGAGAAAGTGGGATGGAACCTCTGGCAAGGGTTCGACTACGGTTCTGCCCCAGGAACAGCAGCGAAAGATCGATGACTACCAGAGTCCGGGTCAGTAGTCTTCTGGTAGTCAAGGGCAGGGTGGATATCGAGGAAATCACCCAAAGTGCAATAGATGCAACAGACACCACAGCGGTCAGTGCAATAAGGGTCGTTGTCAGAGGTGTCTCAAGATGGGTCATGAAGCTAAGGATTGCAGGAGCTCACGACCTGCGAATCAGAACCAACAACAACAACCACCAGTTCCACAGAACCAGCAGCGACAGCAAGGTAACAGGGGATGCTTTCAGTGTGGTGCTGAAGGCCACTTCAAGCGGGACTGCCCCCAGTTAAATCAAAATCCGAACAACAACAACAACAATAATCAGGGCAATGGGAACAACAATGGGGGAAACAATAATGACAACGGTGCCAGGGGTCGAGTGTTCGTGCTGGGTCAGGGTGACGCAAGGAATGATCCTAACGTAGTGATGGGTAAGTTCCTTCTCGACGAATTTTATGTTACTGTTTTATTTGATTCGGGTGCCAATACCAGTTATGTGTCTCTAAAAGTTAGTCAAATGCTTAAACGCACACCAACTCTTTTGAACACCAAGCATGTCATAGAGTTAGCAAATGGTAAAAGTCTAAAGGCCACACACATAGTTCAGGGTTGTAATCTTATTCTAGCTAGTCAGACTTTCTCTATCGATCTCATTCCTATAGTTCTGGGTAGTTTCGACATCGTCATTGGGATAAATTGGTTATCCCAACAGCAAGCAGAGATCCTATGCAAAGAGAAGATTGTTCGTATTCCCCGTTCTGGCAAAGAACCTCTCAAAATTCAAGGCGACAAGAGTGGTGCTGTAGTGGGCATCATCTCCTTCCTTAAGGCCCAGAAGTGTTTGCGAAAGGGCCACACTGCTATCTTAGCACTTGTTACTGACGCATCAACAAGAGAGAAGAGAATAGAGGATATTCCAGTAGTACGCGACTTTCCTCAAGTGTTTCCTGAAGATTTACCTGGACTACCGCCTCATCGCCAGGTCGAATTCCAGATCGAGCTAGCTCCTGGAGCAGCGCCCATAGCTCGAGCACCTTATCGCTTAGCTCCAACTGAACTGGAAGAACTGTCCAAACAGTTGCAAGAACTCTTGGATAAGGGTTTCATACGTCCTAGCTCTTCGCCCTGGGGAGCTCCAGTGCTATTTGTGAAGAAGAAAGACGGTACCTTCAGGATGTGCATAGATTACCGTGAACTCAACAAGGTGACCGTGAAGAATCGCTATCCTCTTCCACGCATTGATGACTTATTTGATCAGCTGCAAGGGTCGAGCTACTATTCAAAGATTGATCTGAGATCAGGCTACCATCAACTGAGAGTCCGGGACGAGGACATCTCTAAGACAGCATTCAGGACACGTTATGGGCATTATGAGTTCCTGGTTATGCCTTTTGGAATGACTAACGCACCTGCGGTTTTCATGGATCTTATGAATCGAGTGTGCAAGCCTTACCTGGATAAGTTTGTTATTGTTTTCATCGACGACATCCTGACCTATTCTAAGAGTCAGGAGGAACACGAGCAGCATCTGCGGATTATTTTGGAACTGCTTTGAACAGAACAGCTTTATGCTAAGTTCTCGAAATGCTACTTCTGGCTTCGTGAAGTCCATTTCCTAGGCCACGTGGTAAACAAGGATGGGATTCATGTTGATCCATCCAAGGTAGACTCGATCAAGAACTGGCCTGCACCCCGTACACCAACAGAAATCCGCCAATTCTTGGGTTTGGCGGGCTACTATAGAAGGTTCATCAAGGACTTCTCCAAGATTGCACAACCCCTCACCTCACTAACTCAGAAGGGTGTCATCTATCGTTGGGGTGATGCACAGGGAACGACATTTCAGCACTTAAAGGATAGACTTTGTAGCGCACCTATCCTCTCACTGCCTGAAGGCACAGATGATTTTGTGGTTTATTGCGACGCATCCATCCAAGGACTTGGATGTGTATTGATGCAACGTGACAAGGTCATTGCTTATGCGTCACGTCAACTTAAAGTTCATGAAAGGAACTACACTACGCATGACTTGGAATTGGGAGCAGTGGTTTTTGCTCTTAAGATATGGAGACATTACCTGTACGGTACCTGGTGTACCCTTTACACCGATCACATGAGTCTCGAGCATATCTTCAAGCAAAAGGAGTTAAACATGCGTCAACGATGATGGGTTGAGCTTTTGAACGATTACGAATGTGCCATCAAGTACCATTCGGGCAAAGCCAATGTTGTGGCCGACGCCCTCAGCCGAAAAGATACCACACCTAGGCGTGTGCGAGCACTACAACTCACCATCCAGTCTAGTCTTCCTGCACAGTTACGAGATGCTCAGGTAGAAGCATTGAAACCAGAAAACGTCAGGGATGAAGCCCTACGCGGCTCAAGGCAACGGTTAGAACAGAAGGAAGACGGTGCTTATTACGTAACAGGACGCATCTGGGTCCCACTTTATGGAAACTTATGAGAACTTGTAATGGATGAAGCACATAAGTCTCGCTACTCAGTACATCCTAGTTCAGATAAGATGTACCACGATCTCAGAACTATGTATTGGTGGCCTAGCATGAAAGCTCACATAGCAACTTACGTTAGCAAATGTTTGACTTGTGCGAGAGTCAAGACCGAATATCAGAAACCATCGGGCCTACTCCAACAACCAGAAATACCACAATGGAAATGGGAGCAAATTTCCATGGATTTCGTTACTGGCCTGCCTAGATCTCAACGTGGGAATGATACTATTTGGGTGATTGTGGATCGACTCACAAAGTCTGCGCACTTTTTGGCTATTAAGGAAACAGATAAGTTCTCCACTCTAGCAGACGTCTACCTTAAGGAAGTTGTCTCGAGGCACGGGGTGCCAACCTCTATTATTTCAGATCGTGATGCACGTTTTACTTCAGAACTGTGGCAAGCAATGCACAAATCTTTTGTCTCTCGTTTAGACATGAGCACAGCTTACCACCCGCAAACGGATGGGCAGTCTGAGCGCACCATCCAAACTCTAGAATACATGCTTCGTGCATGTGTAATCGATTTCGGCAACGGCTGGGAAAAACATCTCCCGTTAGTGGAGTTCTCGTATAACAACAGTTACCATACCAGCATTAAAGCCGCTCCATTTGAGGCATTGTACGGACGTAAATGCCGATCACCTCTTTGTTGGGCAGAGGTGGGTGATAGTCAGATCACGGGTCCAGAACTGGTAGTAGACGCAACGGAAAGAATTGCTCAGATACGACAACGAATGGCGGCAGCTCGTGACCGTCAGAAAAGCTACACTAATAAGCGCAGGAAACCACTCGAGTTCCAGGTTGGGGATCGAGTGCTACTCAAAGTCTCACCTTGGAAAGGTGTGGTTCGTTTTGGCAAACGAGGCAAGCTCAATCCGCGATATGTCGGACCATTCAAAATCATTGAGAAAATAGGCAAGGTGGCCTACAAACTGCATCTACCAACAGAACTCAGTGGAGTTCACAATGTTTTCCACGTGTCAAATCTGAAGAAATGTCTGTCAGATGAGACCCTCATAGTTTCTTTGAAGGAGCTCACTATTGACGATCAGTTGCGATTCGTCGAGGAACCAGTTGAAATCATGGACCGGGACGTTAAGGTCCTCAAGCACACCAGAATACCTCTTGTTCGAGTTCGTTGGAACTCCCGTCGTGGCCCAGAGTTCACCTGGGAACGCGAAGACCAAATGAAACAAAAGTATCCCCAATTGTTCGAGAACAATATAACCACTACTGAAGCTGAAGCTACTGCGGAATTTCGGGACGAAATTCCAAACTTACGGGGGAAGGATGTGACACCCCAGGAAAACCAGGAAAACCATATAACTTAACTAGCTTCCTCAGTGAGTACGTACCAAATTTCGGGACGAAATTTCTTTCAACTTGGGGATAATGTGACAACTCGTATTTCAGAACCTATCTTTGTGTTTAATGTAACGTATGTGGACCCTATGTGATTATGTGAACTTTGATGATTAATGAGATGTTGTGTTGTTATGATATGTGCATGTATGTATGTAATTGGATCACACAAAATGAACCGATCGCGCAACAACTTGATCGCACAAGCCCATTCGGGCCACACTCTTTGCACTCGAACCACAAGGGTGGCCCATGATGGGTTCGGCCCACTCCCTTTGCACGCATAACCTCATGAGGAGGGGGTATACTCCTCATTATTTGCTAAACACTCTAAACACACAAACCCTACCTTCTCTTTCTCTCTCGAAGCCGATGGCAACAACACCACATCTCCCTCGAAGCTTTTGATTCGGATCATCCTCATCCTATCTTTAATCGGTTAGTGTTTCATGATTTATTAAATGATGTTATGATTTCCATGATTTTGATATAATGATTAGGGTTGCGTGTGTGATGAATAATGATGTTGTGTAATATTGATCTAAGAACCGATTGGATGCATTGTAATCGGCTGTGTGTTATGTGCTCGGATTAAAGGCATGATCAAGTATGAAGTATTGCACGATTTGAATCCAATGATCTAATAGTTAATGTATAGGTTGATGCTATGTTTTGAATATGATTCGAGTTCATATGAAATTTGAGATAAGTCTTGTTTTGATCGATATATGGTTTGATTAGAAACTGTTGTTTGTGTTGATTGATTGTATGCAAATATAGAAACTGTTAAATTGGTCAAACGAATTGATTGAGATTAGTAACTGACTGGCATGATTTTAGGAAACCACATAACTGATCGCACAAGATCAGTCGCACAAGTGCAATCACACAAGCTCTTGAATCACACAAGAGCTCAATCGCACAAGGCAACCGATCGCACAAGTGCCAAACGCACAAGTGCAGTCGCACAAGCTAGGTACAACCATCTATGCTCAGGGTACTGTTTAGTTATGCATGATCGCACAAGACATTGTGGATCGCACAAGACAGTGCCGATCGCACAAGGCTTGGGCCACACACAAACTATTACACTGTTGGGCCTGAAAGCCCAATCCGAATCGCACAAGGACTGGTCAGTCGCACAAGACCATCCGGACCGCACAAGACTTATGTTTATTTGTTTGGGCCGTATACATGTTGGACTGCTTATGATTTTGACTCGCACAAGCCCGGATATGTTATGTACTTGACTGTTTATGTGTTGCCATGATCAATACGTGCTCGTAACCTGTTAAATTGTGTGAAACTTATGTGCACTACTTGAAACCAAAAACCTGACTTGTATGGTAACCATGTTAGGACGTGGTTGACCACATATAGCTCAAGTAACCTTTTCGTGTATTTACCGAGCAAACCAAGGTGAGTTCACACTCTTAAGGCATGGTATTCCCGGTGGGTTGGGAATGGGACTGAATAACTACTCGTACTATCATTACTATTAAACTACTTTCTACTGTCCTCGGATTGAAGGGCACGTACGTAAAACCTACGTACACTCATACTTGCTACGGTCCTTGGATCAAGAAGGGCACGTACGAATGCCAAGATTACACACTGGACCAAACCTCTATCATGAAATCCCTCATTTATATTGACTTAATCGCCGAGGCCTATGGCGAGCGGGTCATTAGTTAATAGCGCTATTAGGTTTAACAAACCTCACACCGTGTCGTTCGAACGGGCGTGTACTAATGGACTATGGGCAAAGGGTCAATGCTGATAGACATTGACTTAGGGCACCACTTACATTTTCGTAGTAGTCGATACGCACGGTCTAGTAACACATGGGAAGCCCCCACTACTCTTCGCAAACATGTCTGGGAGACCGTGATACGAATTAATACGATACATGGTTTACAAAACGAACATATGACTTACGAAACGAATGCTACAACTAAACAACCAACTGTGAACTCGCTCAACATTGTTGTTGACTCGTTGTTACATGCCTTGCAGGTCGTTAGGTACTCATGGAGCTTGCACAGGGAGGTGCGGTCGTTGTGGGATATGGCAGTGTGTGCCATGCTAAAAACATTACTTTATTTCGTACTTAATACTTACATTGGGTTTTACAATTATGCTTCCGCTAAACACTTAACTACGTTTTTGATTTGAAACACCTTTCATATTGTGTGGTTGAATTTTACTTATTACTTGTTATGTTCAATATGATTGGTGGCTTGATCCTGGTCATGTCACGCCTCCAAGCGGTGATACTCCGCGTGTGGATTTTGGGGGTGTGACAATCATCAGCTGAGAGTCCGAGATGAGGACATCTCTAAGACAGCCTTCAGAACTCGTTACGGCCACTACGAGTTTCTGGTCATGCCTTTTGGGTTGACAAATGCACCTGTGGTCTTCATGGATCTTATGAACCGAGTGTGCAAACCTTACTTGGATAAGTTCGTTATTGTTTTCATCGACGACATCCTGATCTATTCCAAGAGTCAGGAGGACACGAGCGTCATCTGCGGCTCATTGTGGAACTTCTTCGAACAGAGCAGCTTTATGCTAAGTTTTCAAAATGCGACTTCTGGCTTCGTGAAGTCCATTTACTAGGCCATGTGGTTAATAAGGATGGGATTCACGTTGATCCATCCAAGGTTGACTCAATCAGGAATTGGCCTGTACCTCGTATACCAACTGAAATCCGTCAATTCTTGGTTTTGGCAGGTTACTACAGAAGGTTTATCAAGGATTTCTCAAAGATTGCGCAGCCTCTTACTGTTCTTACTCAGAAGGGTGTCACCTACCGTTGGGGTGATGCTCAGGAATCAGCATTTCAGCAGCTGAAGTTGAAGCTTTGTAGCGCACCTATTCTCTCGTTGCCTGAGGGCACAGATGATTTCGTGGTTTATTGTGACGCTTCAATCCAAGGACTTGGTTGTGTGTTGATGCAACGTGAGAATGTCATTGCTTACGCATCACGCCAACTTAAAGTTCACGAAAAGAACTACAATACTCAGGACTTGGAGTTGGGAGCAGTGGTGTTTGCTCTTAAGATATGGAGACATTACTTGTACGGTACCAAGTGCACCATTTACACCGATCACAAGAGTCTCCAGCATATCTTCAATCAGAAGGAGTTGAACATGCAACAGCGTCGATGGGTCGAACTTTTTAACAACTACGAATGCGCAATCAAATACCATCTAGGCAAAGCCAATGTTGTGGCTGACGCCCTCAGTCGAAAGGAAAACAAACCTAAGCATGTACGTGCGTTACAGCTTACCATTCACTCTAGTCTTCCTGCCCAAATACGTGATGCTCAGGTCGAAGCATTGAAAGAAGAGAACATCAGGGCTGAGTCCCTGCAAGGATTGGAGAAACGGTTAGAACTAAAGGAAGACGGTGCTTACTACCTGGCAGGGCGCATCTGGGTTCCATTTTATGGTAATCCTCGTGAGCTTGTGATGGATGAAGCACACAAGTCTCGTTACTCAGTACATCCTGGTTCTGATAAGATGTACCACGATCTCAAAGCTACGTACTGGTGGCCCCACATGAAAGCTAACATAGCGACCTATGTTGGTAAATGTTAGACCTGTGCTAGGGTCATGGTTGAATACCAGAAACCATCAGGCCTACTTCAACAACCAGAGATCCCCACATGGAAATAGCAGATTTCCATGGACTTTGTTACTGGCTTACCTAGATCTCAACGAGGAAACGATACCATTTGGGTGATAGTGGATCGACTAACCAAGTCTGCACACTTCCTGGCTATCAAAGAAACAGATAAGTTCTCTACTCTAGCAGACATCTACTTGAAGGAAGTAGTTTCGAGGCATGGGGTGCCAACTTCCATCATTTCTGATCGTGATCCACGTTTTACCTCTGATTTGTGGCAAGCAATGCACAAATCCTTTGGCTCGCGTCTAGACATGAGCACAGCATATCATCATCAGACAGATGGGCAGACTGAACGCACCATCCAAACTCTTGAAGATATGCTTCGAGCATGTGTTATCGACTTTGGTAACGGATGGGAAAGGCATCTACCTTTGGTGGAGTTTTCATATAACAACAGTTATCACACTAGCATCCAGGCTGCTCCGTTCGAGGCGTTGTATGGACGGAAATGCCGATCACCCCTATGTTGGGCAGAAGTTGGCGACATCCAAATCACTGGCCCAGAACTCGTCGTCGACACGACAGAAAAGATTGCCCAAATACGACAACGAATGGCGGCAGCTCGTGACCGTCAGAAAAGCTATGCTGATAAGCGCAGGAAACCACTCGAGTTCCATGTTGGGGATCGAGTGCTACTTCAAGTTTCACCTTGGAAAGGTGTGATTCATTTTGGTAAGCGAGGCAAGCTGAATCTGCATTATGTTAGACCTTTCGAAATCACTGAGAGAATTGGCAAGGTGGCCTAAAGACTGAATCTACCTGAAGAACCCAGTGGAGTTCACAACTTATTCCATGTGTCGAATCTGAAGAAGTGTCTGTCAGAGACCCTCATAGTTCCTCTCAAGGAACTCACCATCGACGATCAGCTGCGATTCGTTGAGGAACCAGTAGAAATTACGGACCAAGATGTTAAGGTTCTCAAACGTACTAGGATACCCATTGTTCGAGTTCGTTGGAACTCCCGTCATGGCCCAGAGTTTACCTGGGAATGAGAAGACCAAATGAAACACAAGTATCCCCAATTGTTCAAGAAAAGCGAAACCACTACTGAGGCTGAAGCTACTGCGGAATTTCGGGACGGAATTCCAAACCAACGGGGGAAGGATGTGACACCCCAGGAAAACTAGGAAACCACGCAACCCAACTAGCTTCCTCAGAAACTACGTGCTAAATTTCGGGACGGAATTTCTTTCAACTTGGGGATGATGTGACAACTCGTATTTCAAACCTTTCGTCGTACTTTGATGTAACTTGTTTTGAACGTTATGTGATTACTTGATATGATTATAATGAGATATTATGAATGTTATGTGTATGTAATTGTGTTGTAAATGTGTATGCATGCTACCTAAGTTGAATCACACAACACATGTCCGATCGCACAAGCCTTTGGGCTTTTGTCCCACACCACTCTCGGCCCACACCCTTTGAACTCGAAACCAAGGGCAGCCCATGCAAGGGTTTGGCCCACTACTCTATTTAAACCCACACATAACCCTTATGAGGTTTTGCTTCCTCATTGTTTGCAAAAATACTCAAACACACAAACCCTACTCGCTCTCTTTCTCTCCTCTCGAAGCCGACAACAACATCCCCTCTTCCTCGAAGCTTTCTTGATTGGATCAACCCTTGTTCTACCCTTTAACCGGTTAGTATATTACTATTGATTGTATGATAGATGATGTTATGGCTTATATGTTTCTACATAGTGATTTAGGGATGATATATGATTGATTATAATGCAAATTGTTGAGGTTTGGTGTTCATGTAAATCGGCTCACATGTGTGTTATGATTAGATCATTATAGGAGTTTGATGATAGTATGGTATTGATATTAGTCAAGAACCGAACACATGTTAATCGGCTGTTGTGCGAGTATATGTGGATGATTGTTGTGTTGTCATGTTAGGGTGCATGCTAGTAGTCAAGATCATGAACCTCTTAATGTGTTTATTGTTTTGATTGTTGTTATGCCTTGAACATGATTAAGGTTCATAGGAATTAATGGATAAAAACTTTGATTTAATCGAATAAGGGTTTGGGTAGAAACTGTTGATTGTGTTGATTGATTGTGTGCAAATATGGAAACTGTTTGAATGATTATAACTAATTTGCATGAATTATGGAATGATATAACTAATCGCACAAGCCGGTCGCACAAGGCCAGTCGCATAAGCTAAGATAGGTTAGGGTACAACAGTTAAAGCACATTGTATAATCTCTTAAAGTTCAGTCGCACAACATCTTGTGAATCGCACAAGGTTGTGCTGATTGCACAAGATGTTGGGCTGCATATATAATAGGTTGTGTTATGCTGTTGGGCCGAATAGCCCAGAACTCCAATCGCACAAGTGAAACTGAATCGCACAAGTCCATTGGACCGTACAAGTAACGTGTTTGTTTAACTGTTTGGGATGCACAAACTGTTGGGCTTATGATGTAATGGACCGGGTTTGTTTGGATCGCACAACCCGTTGTGAGTCGCACAAGATTGTGCTGGACGCACAACAGGTTGGGCCGGTTGTATTGGGCTTTATATATTGGATCGCACAAGATGATTGGGCTCATACAAGCTCAACGGCCCAATCATCTGAGTTGCACAAGTTTGGACATTATGTGTAATTGACTGTTAACGTGTTAAATGTGTTCTACGTGCTTGCCATGATCATTACGTGTTCGTAACCTGTTAGCTTATGTGTAAACCTATGTGCACTACTTTAACCTAGACCTGACTTGTACGGTAACCATGTTAGGACGTGGTTGACCACATATAGCTCAAGTGACCTTTTGTGTATCTGCCGGGCTAACCTAAGGTGAGTTCACACTTTCTACAAGGCATGGGATTCCCAGTGGTTTGGAATGGGTAATTGATTGAAAGGAAACCTACGTATTCTCTTGGTTAGAATATGTACCTCCACCCTCTTAATTGAAGGGTGACAACATTGTTACTAGACCAAAAACTCTATCATTAAGTCTCTCATTTTTATATCGACTTAATCGCTGGGCCAATGGCGAACGGGTCATTAGTTAAATAGAGCTATTAGGTTTGACAAGCCTCACACCGTGCCGCAGAGGACGAGAGTGGACTAATGGATCTGGGCACGTCAATGATGATAGACATTGACTTAGGGCACCCAACTTTCTCAGTCAGTAATCGATATGGTAACGGGTCTAGTGGGATATTCATGGGGTAGCCCCCACGGCTGGGAGCCAGAGTAAAAGGAATGGTTAATCATGTTTTTCAACCATGGGGTAACCCCCACGGCAAGTAAGCCAGCTAAAAAGGAAACCTATGTTTTTTAAATAACTTAAAACGAACACCCAACTGTGAACTCGCTCAACTTTGTTGTTGATTCGTTACTATATGCCTTGCAGGTCGTTAGGTTGATAGATGGAGCTTGCACAGGAGGTCGAGGTCGTTGTGGGACATAGACTGTTGAGTTCCATGTTAAACTTTGCGAACTTATAACTTATGTTTTGGTTTTAAACTTTATGCTTCCGCTGATAACTTGAACTTGATTAATTTGTTTTGGACACCAATTATATTGCTGGTTGGTTTTATGTTTACTTTAATACATTGTTCAATATGATTGGTGGCTTGATCCTGGTCATGTCAGGCCTCCTGCGGTGATACTCCGCTTGTGGAATTTGGGGGTGTGACAAGTTACACCGGTGCGTCTACACTTGCATATAGTCAACGAAAGAAGAAGATGGTTGACGGTGATGGCGGTTGCCGTTTGGGAACCGAGAAATTTGTTCCAAATTCAACATCCCTTCAGTGACAGATGCTGAATTCTGTGAATTAGATGATTGGGGCGATGCGTATTTGTGCAATTTTCAATGTTCATGGTGTGAGGGAGCCATCGAACCCGAAATCAAAACAAATGTTAAGAATAACAACATTGCAATCACCTTGTTATTTCAATCTATACCTGAAGAACTAATCTTGTGGGTTGGTCATATGAAGACAAAGAAAGAGATGTGGGATGCACTGAAAGCCCGTCATCCGGGAGTAAATTGGGTACGTGAAGCAAGACTTTAGACATTCATCTCAGAATTTAAGGTGATCAAGCTGGAGTACAACTGATGAATCTTCAAGCAATTATTTGGAATGTCTTAAAAAGCGGTGTCTTTCGGTTCTATAATCGTGGAAGCAAGGATCGTGAAAAAGTTTCTTATCATTTTGCCAAGGCATTTCAACCATATGGTACCCTCGATAGAGAAACTTGTGGATCTAAAATCAATTCCATTCAATGATCTTGTTGGTCGTATTGAGGCGTATGAGGAATCTTTCAAAGATAAATAATCAAGGTACACAAAGGAAACTATTGTTTAAGATCTAGACAGAATTAAGGCAAATCAAGTAAGGGGCACGGGAAAGGCTAGAATCGTGGATGTGGTAGTGGCTGCGTTCAAGACCAATCTGGTCAAAACGCGGGTCACAAGACGGGTCCAACGAAGGGGATAAACAAAAAGACAAAAAGGATTGTTTGAAGATTCAATGTTTTTAGTGCGACAATTTTGATCACTTTGTTTCGAGGTGTCCAGATCGAGAGAAATTGACCCTTCATTGTTTATGGTGCGAAAGAAATTGACTCATTTTTATTTATGGTACAAAATGTTCAAGAAATTGCTTACTTGAATAAAGAAAATGTCATTCCAAAAAATTACGAGAACTATTTGGAAGAAAAAGACTTGTGGTATTTGGATAATGTCACTAGCAATCATGTGACAGGTAATTTATCTTTTTTCTCTGATTAAATAATCGTGTAAATGGCAAATTAAAATTCGGGGATGAGTCTCTAGTTGAAATATGCAGGAAACAGTCTATATTACTATTGGGTAAAATGGGGGAGCAAATATTAACGAGTGATATTTATTATATTCCAAGGTTACATAGTAATATAATTAGTCTCTGTCAAGCAACGAAGTGTGGATGTGATATTTGTATGAAAGAATATTATTTATTAATGCTTAATGCCCAAGGGAAGGTATTAATGAATGTCTTGGTCTAAAAATCGTCTTTATACGATTAAATTAAAAGTTGGAAAACCCGCTTGTTTGAAAGCTCGGATTGATAATGAGAACTGGTTATGAAACGCGAGACTAGGTCACCCAAATTTTGAGTTCATGAAACAAATGGTGAATAAAGATATAGTCGTGGGAATGCTAGAAATCAATCATGTAAATCAAATATGTGATTCGTGCTTAGTCAGGAAGTAAACGAGACAACCTTTTTCGAAGACGACGTCGTTTCGGGCAACACATGCCTTGGAACTTATTCATGGAGACTTATGCAGTCCAATTCTCTAAGTACAATAGCGGGAAATAGGTATGTATTTGTCTTAGTTGATGGAATTTTTCACGATTCATGTGGACTGTTGTTTTGAAGGAAAGTGATACGTTTGAAACCTTGAAAAAGTTTAAAGTTATAGAGGAAGTGGAAGTTGGTGGAAAAATCAAGACGTTTCGAACCGATCGAGGGGGGAGAATTTACATTTCATGAGTTCAATCGGTTATGTGAAAAGGAAGGGATTATTCGACATTTAACCACTCCATATACACCTCAACAAATCAAGGTGGTGAAGAGGCGAAACTGTACCTTAATGGAGATGACTCGAAGTATGTTAAAAGCACAACAAGTTCCTAATTTTATGTGAGGGAAGGCGATGAGGCACTCAACCAATTTATTAAATAAATTCTAACACAAGCGTTAAACATGAATACAATATGAGATGTTAAAACGAAAGAAACCGGATCTTCAGTTTCTTAATGTTTTCGAATGTGTTACGTATTCGAATTTTTTGGTGGAAATCTTCCAAAATTAAAAGAATATTCGACTCATTTAGTTTATACTGGAAGCGAAAAAGGTTTAAGGGTCACCCTCTTTCATCATCTCCACAACCCAACCAATACTCGAAACCCTTGCCCCTTGCAAACCAAAACAAATATAACATGTAAACGGGTAATAAAGATCGCCTGAGAGTTGAGTTTGGCAGTCGAGATCACGAACTCTTTGTTCGTCTTTCCTGATCGCTCCTTGTATTAGCCGCAAACGGCATTTAGAGTTTTGTTATGTGTATTATAATCACACATATTGCACTTTGCCCCTTGAAGTATATCTATAAATCAACATGTTCCAAAAGTCATTAAGACCATGTTTCTTTATTTACATAACACCCCCTTCGAGTTCTACTAAATTGAAACTGATGCGTCTAAGACCATACTTCGCTTTGTGGCTTGCACGCCTCGTTTGTCACTTGCTAAATCAAACATGGTTAAAAAATATCGGATGTTACAGTTTAGCATATCAAGATCTCGGTTCCACAATAGTTCTATTACTGATAGAAAACTTGTCATTCATGTGTAGGATTCTGACCTAGCTAGTGATTTTACCATCATATGATCTCGTCTACAATCATAGTTTGTGTCTTAGTTCACTTTAGTTAATTATTTAATTAATTGCATTAGGATTGTTAGAAACCCCCCTCAAAACAACAAATACAGAGTATTACTTAGTGTCTAATTTAGGGTTAATTTAGTTAAACTACTTTTAGCACATCAAGTTTTTTGCCACCTACGCCAGTTTTACAAAGATCCAACCGAAACACGGTTACACTAGTACGTTTTAATGATTACGTTTTAAATTCATTTACTATTGATGATGATGTTTTATTGCTTGGGGATGATGAACTGGTTATTTTTGATGATGCAAAATCTAAACCGGAGTTGATGAAAACAAATCACGTGGAAATTGATTCAATTAATAAATATAATACTTTGTCGTTAACCGAGTTAATGCGTGGTGCAAAAATGATAGGATTAAAGTGGCTTTTCAAGGCTAAACAACATGCTGATGGCTCATTAAATAACACAAGGCGAGACTTGTGGCAAAGGATTATGTTTAGCAATCGAGAGCCGACTTGGACAAAGTTTTCGCATCAGTGGCTCGACTCGAAAAAGTTTAGTTACTTTTAACACTCGTAGCGAATGAAGGTTTGGAATTACATCATCTAGATGTTAAATTCGCATTCCTACATGGCTAATTAAAAGAAGAAGTTTACGTCGTTCAACCGGAAGGGTTTGTTAAGAAAAGGCGAGGAACAGAGTGTTTATAAATTAACAAAGGCGTTGTACGAGTTGAGGGAAGCTCCACATGTGTGGATACGAAATTAAATAGGATATTGTTAAATATGAAATTCACAGGTGCTTACAGGAGCAAGCCATAAACTAATGAATAATTGGAACGAATGTGTTATTTGTCACACCTGCTCATAGGCGGAAGTGCATGGCGTGAACTTGATTAGTTTCCATTGCATATGATGTAAGTAAACAACTAAATGAGTAAAATACGTACGATGTTCATCCATTCATTGACAAGAAATAGTTTACAAGTCATAATTTATTCCTAAAAGACATCACTAGTAATGTTGTTTTACGAAAGAAGATTTGTACAAAATAAAGTTTTAATAGATTGAGGCTTTGCATTCAATCTTTCACACAAGGGCGGGAGATGTGAACCAAAACCTCCATAAGGATGACATCGCTTTTTTTACATGTTTCTTGTTTCATGAAGTGCAAGGATCCACTAGTTACTTGAAATACATGTAAGTTTGAAATGTCAACATAAAGTTGGTGAATTCATGTGTTTGTTTGTTTTGTATCAAATGAATCTCGAAAACATTTGAAAATATTGTATTGTAAACCGGTATGTGAAAGCGTCTATGAAATTCGAGGATCATTAATGTTTTGCAAGGACATTAATATGTAGGCCACATAAGTAAGTAACTAAACCTAGACGATGATATTCGAACCCTTCCGATATGGGACCACAAATGTCACACCCCGAAATTATCAGAGCTGGCGTGACTGGACTGGTATCTTCATTGCACAGCGAAAGCAAATAAGCATAAACTTTCTAGAAATCGAACGCCCACTAAGTACTCGTATCCCCAATGGTTCTCCTATTCCAACCGTGCCTTGTCTTAGAACTGTAACCTGAGAAAGAAACATGCGAAAAAGTCAACATAAAGTTGAGCGAGTTCATAGTTTGTTCGTAAAAGATTTGAGATAAATCTTTTGAGTTGTGAAAGGTTTGAAATAAATCTTTGGGATAACCGGTTTTTGAAATAGTATTGAGAAAATGAATTTAAAAATCATTTTCTTGCCAAGTTATATGGAAAACGTTGTGTTTGTAACACGTTATGTTCATAAAACCATGTATTTGTAAAGCCTTGTATTTGTAATGTTCGCATAACCGTCAATGCCCACCCTGACTTTGACTCCATACCCGCATAATGCTTTGAATTTGTATAAAACATGGTAGTTAATTTGTATGAACAAGTATTTTGTAAGTATAGAATCCCTGGTATGTAGCAGATAAGGAAAAAGAGATCACCAATGGTTTGCAAGGCCATTGATATGTGTGAAGTGCAAGTAGGAAGACTCAAACCTAGCGGATTTGTGCGTCGGGTACATAGTCACTCCAAGGTCCGTACTGTGGGCCTGGAGCTGGGCTCGCTACACCCAAATAGATCTACCGCATCGTGCCCCTCGGTCCTACAATGAGGATTAATGGCCTCAAGTACCACCTACCCACTCACATGATCTGTATGCAGTAACCCTCCTTACGCTAACCATACCATGTATAAAATAAATCCCTGGTCACCCTGACCAGATTCCTGGTCACCCTGGCCGAATATCATTCACATTTCGAAAATAAGCATTTGTTTTTGTAAAAACCGGTATGTTTAGTATAAACCTTTCGTAATTCATTTGTGTTCCTCGAAGTCCCTTCGTAATATGATTTAGAAATACGAGTTTTGCGTTTGTTCTAAACTTTGTATGTTTTTGCAAAACGTGCATGTCTTTCCACCCCGAAAACATTTATAAAAATGTAATGCCGTAAAAAGTGGGGTTATGAACTCACCTGAATATTCCTGTGCAAAGCTAGCTAATTTACGACTTCGTGATGTCGTTTCCAAGATGAGACTCGCTAGCGTGCATTCTACAATATTCCTAACACGGAATATCTAATAAGTTTCTAAATAAAACTGGTAACTAGTCTACGTGTCACCGAGCTCTACCGAATCGTTAATCGAACGATTCAACGGTAAGTTGTTAACTTAATGGAAAAGAGTTATATGTGTTAAGTCTCGTTTAATGTCAGTGGCAGTTTAATAAGTCTTGAAAAAGACTTAGTTTCCGAGAGACTTAAAATGAATAAATATTTATATAAAAATATATAAATATATCGTTGTAGGTGTGTTAGCCGTCTCGAGTAGTCATACGTGTATAAAAGAATATTTCTATGAAAATATCATATAACAAACTTGTATCATATGTCGCGTTTCGTATGAAAGTAATATATAATAACTTGTATTATATATATCACGTCTTGTGTATATTTGCCAAAAATATACGTATATGCCGTTTCGGCGCTTGAAATAAATATAAAAAGTTATATTTATTTTATAAAAGATTTCGCGTGTTTGAAATAAATATACAACTATATCTATTTTTATAAACGAATGTGTGTTCGGCGTTTGAAACAATATAAATAATTATATTGACTTTATAAAGGAGTTGTCGAAATTCCGAAGTTTATAATAAATATAATAATTATATTTATTTGTCGTAAATATAATTTCCGACTCGTCATTTATTGTAAGTTGTAAAGTGTTATCGAAAGAAACTATATGCTTGTATTCGTCTTTCCAAAATATCATTTGAATCCGATTGTTTGTTTTATAATAAAACGCGTTCCTTTTTACGGATTTTCTCGAAAAAAAACGGGCAGAGTTTCCTCTGTTTTTGGACGCCCCTGACAACGCAAGTTGTCGTTCTTTTTCAAAAATTCAATCAATATGCAATCATAAGATATGTATTTGTCAAATATATCTCAATGTAAGCTATACTTTAATCGTTCGGTTCGAGCTCGTTTTCACGAAATAAAAACAATGTAAAATCGCGACTTAATTTTTACCAAATCCTTGTGTTGAAAAGCTGGGCTGACCGAGTCAACTCGCTGAGTTGACTGAGTTTGACCGAGTCTGACCGAGTCGACCGAACCGCTTCCTAATCTGACCCGAACCAAACTGTTTGACCCGCACCCATAATGAATCTGACCTGAGTTGACTCGAACCCGACTGAGTCGCGGAACCCGAAACAAACATAACTCGAACCCGAACCGAAACATCACCCAACTCGAACCAAAACTATTATCTTACTCGAGACTTGAACCGGGTTGGATCGAAGCCGTCTGCAACTGACCCAGACCCCTCACGAGAGTCGAACCAGTCCCGAACCCGTTAAGTCTGACCCGAAACGTTACGAAATTTGACCGCTGACCTGCGGAATCCACCGCCGCCGCCTCTTCTGCCGCCGCGAACGGCGTTGGTCGCCGGTGACGATATCTCCCTCTCTCTACTCCCTCTCTCTCCCGAGTCTCTCTCTCTCTCCTCTCTGCTCGTTTGTCGCACCACCGCTCACCACCACCCGGTGATGGTGGTGGTGGTCTGTTCTGTTATCGAGGAAAAAGGGGGGGGGTATGTCGTCTGGTACATGAAGAAAGGGGGTGTGTTCGGGTGTCGTCGGAGAAGGAAGTCGCCGGCATCGGTGCCGGTGTTGGCTCCGGTCGGCTTGACCAACTGATCGAGAGCAGGGGGATGTTGTGGGTGGGGTTTGTCAAATGAAGAAGATGAAGCCTTTATGTTTGTTCATAAGTGTGTTGTGTCTGTGTTTGTATCGAGAGAGGGAGAGGTTGTAGGCTTTTATAAGGATCTTAGAGATCTATAAGAGATCTTGTGAATCTTGGTAAATATTTTACATAGATTTCTAAAGATTTTGCAGAAATTTAGTACGATTTTATAAGATTCATGGAGATCTTGTATACTAAGTGTAGGTTTAGGCTCTTGGGTTTTGGCTTGGGCCCAGGGCCCACAAGCTCAATCCCCGTGTGTAAGTGGCCCGTAGATCCTCCGAGACCTGTTGTCAAAACCCTGAACTCCGTTTAACGCCGAAAATTAAAATATCCAAAAATACGGTCGGTAGTCGTTGTTCGCACGCCCGTTCGTCGATCACGGTAATAATCGCGAAAAATGGTATCGTTGCCGTCTTTAATCCGTTTTTCGATCCGGTTTCGACTGTAGTCACCAAAATTTAATTACGAAGCTAATATATCGTAAAAACGTAATATTTGTCGACGTTGTCAGTATTTTGTTCGGTATCAGTTCGTTGTCACGTAATATTCAGCCGGTTTCTCGTAAATCACCACACGCGCACCGTATAGTCGAATAGACGTTCCTAGGCACTCCAAGGGCCTAATTAAGTTAATTTGCGCTGTAAACACCATTTATTATCGCGTTAATCACATTTTAATCACGTAATTAGGAGCCATAAATCACCGGTTGTCACAACAAAAGCACTCCTAAAAGGCCAAGAAACAAGGAGTGGAGCTCGCCAAAACTCAATAGATCTACACCTTTTGCACCTCGGTCATTATGTATGATTAATGGTTACTCTTGTCTATTTTCTACTTATGCACACCTGATCTAAAGTGATTTCATTCCATAGCTAAACATACTATTCATTGCAACATGTATTCCCCCTCGAGTGTTTAAATGTAAAACATTGAAACGTTTGAAAGGAGGGACATGAACTCACAGTTTGCATTCCGTGCTAAAATGCTAGCAATCCGATGTTCCTGTTTTGTATCTGACCTACAAGTGTCCTCAATCAATAAGACACTAAGGTCTAAATATGTGTCTACCCGACAGTTGTTCACCCAACTTGCTTAGATCAAATGAGATGTTTTCGTTTAAGAAAAAAAAAACGTTTAACTTAACGACCTGTTAGTGATTAATACCCATGTTATCATTTTATATATTTACACACAATAGATATATATACACATACACACACACATATATTATATATAAACATATAAGTTCCATCCATGTCAGGATCCATCCCGAGAAAACCCGTGTCCACTCACGTCTTAACCAGCTAAAAATACGTATATATAGGAAGTTTATATATTTATTTTTAAGAAATTAATCCACTTTCGTCGTAAATGCGTGGATCTATTAAGTATCTATATTTATTTTGTCTAATAAATATATACTTGTTATAAATAATTAAAGATAGAGTTAATTACATAGTTAGTCCCTGTGGTTTGCACAAAATAACATACTTAGGTACTAATAGTTTAAAATCACATTCTAGGGTATTAACTTTTCATTTTGTAACGTTTGGAGGTATTAACTTCTAAGGTAGTAACACAGGTAGTCCCTGTGGTTTGCACAAAATAACGTACTTAGGTACTAACAGAATGTGATTTTAAGCCTACAAATAAGCTTAATACCCCCAAACGTTACAAAATGAAAAGTTAATACCCTAGAATGTTATTTTAAACTATTAGTACCTAAGTATGTTACTTTGTGCAAACCACAGGGACTAACTATGTAATTAACTCTTAAAGATATTATGATTATCAATTCCTAATATAGTCCAACTTGTTCTCCAAGTCTTTTCCCCTTATAAATACTCAATGTATTCTAATGTAAAAGATGCACCATTAATAATAAACATCTCCTTCTCTCCCAATTATTCTTCCCATCTTCTTGCTATTAGGCTTGTTTATAACACGTTATCAGCACGCTTGCTTTGGATCACACAATCATAACGTATATCATATTCTCTAATTATTTTCCCATTATTCATCACACTCATACATAATCCATATTGTAATTCATACGATTGTGGGTTGTGTTAGAGACTTGTTTTATTCTTCTCTTTAATCTCCTTGAATAACCTATATTCTAACTGATATACTTTTAGGTTAAATCGAGAATATATTTATTATTGCTTATGCCGGCTAAAAAATATAATTGTTAATTCAATTCATTTTTCTGTTTTTTGAAAAGTGAATACGTAGTCTATAAGCAACTGGCAAACATATGTGGTTAATTCACTATTTTCTTATTTATTGGTTTTCTTCCGATAATTGATTTATTGGTTAATTTATAAAATACCTTATTATTAAATTATTAGTTCTTATCATGCCTAAAATATATAATGATAAATAATAATTGTCCCAAAGATAATTATTGGTTATCATGGCTTTTGCCATCTGGAAAAAACAAAATTTTTACAATTCTCAACTCATTTAGTGGCAAAGATTTATCATTATTTAATTAGTCTTGCTTTTATCCAACCGGTAATCATCGTTTTAAAAAGATTACTTAGTTAATTTTTCTTATGGCAGCAACGTTTTAAGCTTAATAATAATGTGATTTTTTTAAATACAAATTTATTAATTATATTTTCTCACCGACTTACTTTGGACATGTAAATCTATCTATTTTTTTTAGTAGTCACAAATAATTGCTTGGTTCTTATTACGTAGGAATCAAAAAGTCTCCTTTTCTTAAAACTAACCCACTAGTATGAATATATTTATCATCTATGTTTTCTTATTTATTTTCATTAACTGTAACTATTGTGTTGTTTCTTTAATAAATACCTTAATAAAAATGACATAGGGTCTAAATGGTCATACAAATATTTCATTATTTTAATGATTACGTTTTATATGTTAAATCTACAAATATTATTGTCTTATATCTATTTATATGTAATATTCTGTTGGTGTTTTTAATATTTGTTGTAATATATTGTTTACTACAAATAACAAGTAATCTTATATTTACAATAATTATATTGCAATCAATGTTATTTATAGTTTTAATTCACATGTATATTTTTTTATAATATAGTTCATCATGACAAATCTTGCAAAGCTTGAGTTCATGGCTCTAGACATTACTGGGAAAAACTATTTGTCATGGGTATTGGATGCTGAAATACATTTGAATGCCAATAATTTGGGTGAAACAATTAAAGAAGGAAATAAAGCAACTACCCAAGATAAGGCAAAAGCCATGATCTTTTTACGCCATCATATTGACGAGGCTTTGAAAAGTGAGTACCTCACTATCAAGGATCCACTTGTCCTTTGGACCAACCTGAAAGAAAGGTATGACCACCAGAAAACGGTAATATTACCGAGAGCTCGTTACAAGTGGATCAATTTAAGGTTGCAAGAATTTAAGTCTATAAGCGAGTACAACTCGGCAATGTTTAGAATCACATCACAATTGATTCTATGTGGTGAAAATATTACTGATAAGGAAATGTTAGAAAAAACATTCTTAACATTTCACCCCTCGAATGTGATTGTCTTACTGCAACAACAATATCGTGAAAGGGGTTTCACCAAATATAGTGAGTTAATATCATGTTTGCTTGTGGCCGAGCAAAACAATGAGCTCTTAATGAAAAATCATGAGACTCGTCCGGTTGGAGCAACCCCAATCCCTGAAGCTAATGTGGCAACATGTAATGTAACGCCCTAGTTATTATTTTACTGGTTTTCGTATAATTAACGAAATTAAACATGTAATTACGATTACATATGCATTGGAAATTACGGGTTTATTAAAACTTTTACAATTTAAAAGGTTACAACATATCATGTGTACGTTCGTCGTTTAACATAATAACGATACTTAGTGCGGAAGCTTATTTCGTGATCGTGTTCGGTTCTTGCTCATCGCTTGATCTTCATCCGGGCACTCTTGGCGATCACCTATGATCAAAACCAACTTAAAAGTTAGTTTTGATAGTCAAATATGAAGTTCAAACAAGTACAGGGGTTAAAATGACAAATTTTTAAGAATTTTCGGAGTTAGGGGCGTCGCGTGACGCTAAGGGGCGTCGCGTCACGCTAGGCCCTTGTTTTCACAGAATGTGCCTTCAGCTGTTGCTGTACATTCCCAGCTCAACCCGATTTCACGGAAACGGCCATAACTTCTTCGTTATTGATCCGTTTTACCCGATTCTTTTTCCTACGCGTCCGTAATTTAATCCTCCATCTTATGGAGTTAAAATCCTACATCCAACATAAGAAATTTTGAGACTTCTAAGCCTTTGACTCGTTACCTTTTTACCGAATTTAAACCCGTTTATGCATTTTATCAAACAAACGTATTTGTTTGATTCCTATATCACATACACTTCTACAAATTAATGTTACCTACCATATTAGGTTCTAATCATAGGTTTATTACACAATTTAAACCCGTTTTCGCTCGTATGCTTATTTTGACCCGTTAAGGGTATTTAATCACTTTCGAGTCTAAAATCGCTTTCATTTGTATCTAACTTTATATTTCCACATTTCTTACCAAGTAGTCTTCCACCACAACTATATTTGTGGTGGATTTAATATGGAGATATATATATTCCAAGTTTTATCCCTCGGACTATCATTTCACGGCAAAGACCCATATTGAGTCTTTTGACCCAAGATTTACCCTTTTCATTCTCTATACCTATTCAAAGTATTTGCTTGATCATATAACTTGTTTTTAAACGACTCTTAAGGTTCATTTACTCGATTTTGCTTACGAGGGCGTTTTGGTCATCTTAAACCCTTTCTTTACAACAAAGGACTTTTCATGTCGTAATTGACCAAAATTCCACTTTTTAGACTAGGATCTTGTTTAAATAGTCATTATGTTTTTAAAACACAATGACAATAACTTAAATCATTCGGTTTACTTAAAAGATAACCCAATGTCCATTTTAACTTGTTTAGCCCTCATTGAACTTCAAGTTCTAATGATGATTTGACCAATTATACATACCTGGCTCGAATCAATATATTGATTCGTTTTGATACCTTGCCTTAGTAGCCGCTAAGCGATAGCGATGTACATATCCATCCGATATTTATTTCTATGATCACATAGCTCAACAAACTATTAGTCGATATTGTCAAAGGGTGATAATTTCACCTTTTGACCCGTTTGGTCTAAAGGACCATGAAACTCTATGAGATGGTATTTATTACCATCTTATCTATATGACTAACTTCGGTTTACACCGTATAGTCGTTCTACTTGTAAATCATCTATTGATTTCTTTGACCCATTATAACCCAAGCTATAATGTGTCTTTTCCCCAAGTTAACGGTTATTGTCACAAGTGACCAAAGTACCATTTTACCCTTATTATTTGCAATGGTTTACCTTATAAGGTAACCATTTAAAAACTCATTATCTTTTAGTCATTTCCTGACTAATTAACCGCATGATTTATGACCATTGTCTTTTGTTCCGGACCGCACTTGCCGTGTCGGAACATCATAATTTAAAACAAGACTTACTATTCACGACCTATCAAACCAATAGGTATCAAATAACTAGAGTGTAAGCTTTACTTACCTTATATCCGGATTATGCTCTTTTCCGCGTATACGATCCGTTTGACCCGCTTCTTTCCCCAAGCCTCCGTCTAGCTTGTCAAGAGTCAAACTAACATCATAATTCGTAAGATGGTTAGATTAGTCATCACTATTATGACTATTTCATCTTACGGACTTTATGTCGAAACTTCTATTTGACTTCATCATAGGTTAGTTCGACTTTATAAAGTCAACTACCTTTAATCATATAATATGCACGATTAAGGCAAATAAACATTATGATTAAAACCCGTTTTATCCCATATCCCATGTAATTAGTCAGGCTTGCCAATTACACGTTTCAGTTGGATTTCAACACTTTAGTTTTCATTTAGGCATTTCAACAAACACCTAATGTGCATACATTTTTACACATTTACAACTAATTCATAATTAGTTATTTTTACCAAGATTAACATCAAAATTCACCACTATCACTTATGATCAAATACTCAAACTTGCAAATTGTTTAAGTATTTCCTGATTACTTAACATGCATGATGATTCTAAGCATATCTATATCATCTATTTCATCATAACATCAAAACCCACTTATCTAAGTGTGTTAATTCACCAAACCCATCAATCCATAGCATGTTATGTATGATTTTCACTTAGGGTTTCGTTCCTAAGCAAGTATACATCACTAATCTAGCCATAGCTTCTCTAATCCATGCCTAATTCACGATTAGGATGATTATCAAATTCTTACAACTTCACCAAACCTCAAGATTTTACATACCTTATGATCCTCTTGTTCGGGTGATCATTAATTCACGTTCGGTTGTGAATTTGAGCTTCATTTGATCCTTCAATTTGATGATTATATGTGAATTAGGGTTTTTGGCTCCATGGGAGCCCCCTGAGCTCGATCCAGACACGCACCACACACTCTTGTGTGTGTGTGTTGTGTTATTTTATTAGTTTAATAAAACTATTTTCAAGTTACCCCATTTTGGTCCCTCATGTTTGGTTAGTTAATTAAGTAGGGCACAACCTACTTATTTCTAACAATATTCCCCACCTATTAACTAGGTTAAACATTCCTAGTTAAATTAGTGGGTTCGGGAAATCTATGACTAAGTTTATTTTAAATCTCGTTACTCGGCCTCTTATAAATTTCACTCCATTAGAAACTTTTATTCACTTTTTAGTTAATATTAGGATTATTTATTTCTTATCCTAATATTCACCGGGTTAAATTTTACCACTAACGGTATTTTACCAAGTCATTAGTATTAACGTGGTTTGATTACCAAACCCGTTTTTGGGGTGTTACAAGTCTACCCCCCTTAAAGAGGTTTCGTCCCCGAAACCTTTTCTTACATAACTTGTCGAGTTTAACTCCATGCATTTGCTCTCGATAATCAATTAAGCATTTCTCATACTTTAACTGATTGTTAGTATTACCAGAAAAATATGGTAATATCCTTTTGGTTATTAATCATCTACGTATCTCACATGACCTAATGCGACTTGAAATAACGTAATCTCGTTATTTCCACTAGTTTAATTAACTTAGCAATATTCATCACTCGGCTCTAATATTCATCACTCGGCTCTAATGTGATTATATTTCACACTACTCTTCTTGACCGTGATTATGTCACGTCATGCCAAATTTTACATCAACTTTCTATTTTTAGAATTATCACTTCTCGGATATATCGTCTTGCACCTATCCGTGTCAAGACTTATAACTTTCATGTTTACCGTTTATACGTCTATCATAATTCATTTTTGTAGAAACGTTATTTCTTACCAAAACCGAAGTTTTAGTTTAGCGTCTTCTCTTTAACTTTTGTCAATTATCCATACCGGGATATTGACAGTCCAAAATTTATTCTTTTCCGTTCTCATTTTACGCGGGGACTCTCAACCAGTTCCCTCGCTATGTCTAGATAACCCATAGGTTCATTCACTTAGCCTCGTAGGCTATTTCTTTAGGCTCTCACCCCTATAAGGCGAGTCCTTTATGATCCTTTTTCTTTTTTTCTTTTTTTTTTATTCATGACCCGTAGGTCATTTTGGTCCCGTAGACCTTTACACTGTTTATAACCCGAAGGTTATGATGATCCCGTAGATCATTCTTTTTACTCGTGTCTTTATTAACATATATATTTGGTGTCAAAGCACTCTTTTTATGTTTGAAAATCATTTGTTTTCACGCTTGAAATCCGTTAACCTTTGACTGTAGTTCGTGTCTACAATCGTTTTCTTTCGGATAATTCTTCCGACTCTATGACTTCTCACGTCAATTAAGCATCGGTTTGTCTCAAGCTTACCGTTATCCGGCTTGCGCTTACTTATACCATCAAGCATTATACTTTATTCAACCCGTTCAACCTCAAAATAGTTGAATATAATTATCAAAATTTCTGTTTGCGAAATTTTAAGGTCTTTTAGTCATAACTCATAATCCGAGTCTTTTGACTTTAAATTCGTGTTCCCGTTTCTCGGTTTACGCATGTGTTTAAATCCTTACCCATCAACCGGGTACTTTACCGAAGTCATTATTAGTGCAAGCATTCCGGTATACATCAAGATTTTGCTTCATTTTTATATTCCGACTTTGCCCTTAAGTTTGACGTTTTACCAAAAACGACCCGTTAAGGGACATATTTGCATTTTCCGGGTTCGAGTGTGAGTACACTCCCTCCCAATACTTGTCTAAATCATTTTACATGTTTGCGTTTTCCAGGTTTGAGTGTAAGTACACTCCCTCCCAATACTTGTCTAAACCATTTTACATGCTTGCGTTTTCTGGGTTCGAGTGTAAGTACACTCCCTCCCAATACTTGTCTAAATCATTTTACATGCTTGCGTTTTCTGGGTTCGAGTGTAAGTACACTCCCTCCCAATACTTGTCTAAATCATTTTACATGCTTGCGTTTTCTGGGTTCGAGTGTAAGTACACTCCCTCCCAATACTTGTCTAAATCATTTTACATGCTTGTGTTTTCTGGGTTCGAGTGTAAGTACACTCCCTCCCAATACTTGTCTAAATCATTTTACATGCTTCTTTGTCCCTTCACTCGGGCTCATTATCCTAATGTAATACGCTTCCGTCACTTGGTTGTGCGTTTACATTATTATGAAATATTTTGCTTATCTGATTCATTTGGGTACTTTTTAATTAGTCCCATTCACCCCGCCCTTACTACATCGGATGTAAACGTGTCCGCCATAAGAAGTTCATGGTATCATATGCCACTACTTACTTGGCCAGAGTAAGCGATTAACACATGACACACATGACCTTTTTATAGTTTTCACATCACGCCCTATGTAAGTAACGCCTCTATTTGTTTCTCTTGGAAACAATATCCCGAATACATTTTCTATTCGGGTTTTTCCAAGTTTTTAATCTACATATGCAACTTTCAATTTCTACTTGTTTGTTGCATATTACTATTTGTGCGATTATTTAAAAAGTGCACCTGGTAATGTTTGCCCCAACGGGCGTTCCTTGCCATTAACCTTGTTCGCGGTCGTTACGCGATTTAGTCCTCGGTGAGCATGCTCCTCTTATCATACCTCAGACCGTTCCATCATCATATCCACAATTCGTTTGACTCTTGTCGTCTCAAACGCGAGTGTCCTTCAATCAAAACATTCACAAAAGTTAGTAATATCAACTTCAATAATCGCCCGTATTATAATACAAGGCTTTTGCTACTATACGCGTCAACGTGCGTATTTTATTCAACTATATCAATCATTTTAATTGAGGTAACTTGTATCACACGATAGCCCTATGTGTTGTTTACAACACCTTAGCATGCTACACTATTAACATACATGTACTTACCGGATTTGCGATCAAGCCTCGAACCGAACACATTTGTCAACCTTGAGCTCTGATTACCAACTTGTAACGCCCTAGTTATTATTTTACTGGTTTTCGTATAATTAACGAAATTAAACATGTAATTACGATTACATATGCATTGGAAATTACGGGTTTATTAAAACTTTTACAATTTAAAAGGTTACAACATATCATGTGTACGTTCGTCGTTTAACATAATAACGATACTTAGTGCGGAAGCTTATTTCGTGATCGTGTTCGGTTCTTGCTCATCGCTTGATCTTCATCCGGGCACTCTTGGCGATCACCTATGATCAAAACCAACTTAAAAGTTAGTTTTGATAGTCAAATATGAAGTTCAAACAAGTACAGGGGTTAAAATGACAAATTTTTAAGAATTTTCGGAGTTAGGGGCGTCGCGTGACGCTAAGGGGCGTCGCGTCACGCTAGGCCCTTGTTTTCACAGAATGTGCCTTCAGCTGTTGCTGTACATTCCCAGCTCAACCCGATTTCACGGAAACGGCCATAACTTCTTCGTTATTGATCCGTTTTACCCGATTCTTTTTCCTACGCGTCCGTAATTTAATCCTCCATCTTATGGAGTTAAAATCCTACATCCAACATAAGAAATTTTGAGACTTCTAAGCCTTTGACTCGTTACCTTTTTACCGAATTTAAACCCGTTTATGCATTTTATCAAACAAACGTATTTGTTTGATTCCTATATCACATACACTTCTACAAATTAATGTTACCTACCATATTAGGTTCTAATCATAGGTTTATTACACAATTTAAACCCGTTTTCGCTCGTATGCTTATTTTGACCCGTTAAGGGTATTTAATCACTTTCGAGTCTAAAATCGCTTTCATTTGTATCTAACTTTATATTTCCACATTTCTTACCAAGTAGTCTTCCACCACAACTATATTTGTGGTGGATTTAATATGGAGATATATATATTCCAAGTTTTATCCCTCGGACTATCATTTCACGGCAAAGACCCATATTGAGTCTTTTGACCCAAGATTTACCCTTTTCATTCTCTATACCTATTCAAAGTATTTGCTTGATCATATAACTTGTTTTTAAACGACTCTTAAGGTTCATTTACTCGATTTTGCTTACGAGGGCGTTTTGGTCATCTTAAACCCTTTCTTTACAACAAAGGACTTTTCATGTCGTAATTGACCAAAATTCCACTTTTTAGACTAGGATCTTGTTTAAATAGTCATTATGTTTTTAAAACACAATGACAATAACTTAAATCATTCGGTTTACTTAAAAGATAACCCAATGTCCATTTTAACTTGTTTAGCCCTCATTGAACTTCAAGTTCTAATGATGATTTGACCAATTATACATACCTGGCTCGAATCAATATATTGATTCGTTTTGATACCTTGCCTTAGTAGCCGCTAAGCGATAGCGATGTACATATCCATCCGATATTTATTTCTATGATCACATAGCTCAACAAACTATTAGTCGATATTGTCAAAGGGTGATAATTTCACCTTTTGACCCGTTTGGTCTAAAGGACCATGAAACTCTATGAGATGGTATTTATTACCATCTTATCTATATGACTAACTTCGGTTTACACCGTATAGTCGTTCTACTTGTAAATCATCTATTGATTTCTTTGACCCATTATAACCCAAGCTATAATGTGTCTTTTCCCCAAGTTAACGGTTATTGTCACAAGTGACCAAAGTACCATTTTACCCTTATTATTTGCAATGGTTTACCTTATAAGGTAACCATTTAAAAACTCATTATCTTTTAGTCATTTCCTGACTAATTAACCGCATGATTTATGACCATTGTCTTTTGTTCCGGACCGCACTTGCCGTGTCGGAACATCATAATTTAAAACAAGACTTACTATTCACGACCTATCAAACCAATAGGTATCAAATAACTAGAGTGTAAGCTTTACTTACCTTATATCCGGATTATGCTCTTTTCCGCGTATACGATCCGTTTGACCCGCTTCTTTCCCCAAGCCTCCGTCTAGCTTGTCAAGAGTCAAACTAACATCATAATTCGTAAGATGGTTAGATTAGTCATCACTATTATGACTATTTCATCTTACGGACTTTATGTCGAAACTTCTATTTGACTTCATCATAGGTTAGTTCGACTTTATAAAGTCAACTACCTTTAATCATATAATATGCACGATTAAGGCAAATAAACATTATGATTAAAACCCGTTTTATCCCATATCCCATGTAATTAGTCAGGCTTGCCAATTACACGTTTCAGTTGGATTTCAACACTTTAGTTTTCATTTAGGCATTTCAACAAACACCTAATGTGCATACATTTTTACACATTTACAACTAATTCATAATTAGTTATTTTTACCAAGATTAACATCAAAATTCACCACTATCACTTATGATCAAATACTCAAACTTGCAAATTGTTTAAGTATTTCCTGATTACTTAACATGCATGATGATTCTAAGCATATCTATATCATCTATTTCATCATAACATCAAAACCCACTTATCTAAGTGTGTTAATTCACCAAACCCATCAATCCATAGCATGTTATGTATGATTTTCACTTAGGGTTTCGTTCCTAAGCAAGTATACATCACTAATCTAGCCATAGCTTCTCTAATCCATGCCTAATTCACGATTATGATGATTATCAAATTCTTACAACTTCACCAAACCTCAAGATTTTACATACCTTATGATCCTCTTGTTCGGGTGATCATTAATTCACGTTCGGTTGTGAATTTGAGCTTCATTTGATCCTTCAATTTGATGATTATATGTGAATTAGGGTTTTTGGCTCCATGGGAGCCCCCTGAGCTCGATCCAGACACGCACCACACACTCTTGTGTATGTGTGTTGTGTTATTTTATTAGTTTAATAAAACTATTTTCAAGTTACCCCATTTTGGTCCCTCATGTTTGGTTAGTTAATTAAGTAGGGCATAACCTACTTATTTCTAACAATATTCCCCACCTATTAACTAGGTTAAACATTCCTAGTTAAATTAGTGGGTTCGGGAAATCTTTGACTAAGTTTATTTTAAATCTCGTTACTCGGCCTCTTATAAATTTCACTCCATTAGAAACTTTTATTCACTTTTTAGTTAATATTAGGATTATTTATTTCTTATCCTAATATTCACCGGGTTAAATTTTACCACTAACGGTATTTTACCAAGTCATTAGTATTAACGTGGTTTGATTACCAAACCCGTTTTTGGGGTGTTACATGTAATGGCCAAAGTGAAAGTTACGGACGTGGTCGAGGTTATCATCGTGGTCGTGGTCGTGGTTATGGCCATGGTCTTGGTCATGGTCGTGGACGTGGCCGAGGAAATTATCATAGTGTTCAGTTTAAAAACAAAGGGACCCACCAAAAGTGGCATAATAATGAAAATAAATCTAGTGATGAAAAAAAATAAAAAAAAGGTGGGATCTTCATCGAATGCATGTTACCGATGTGGAAGTAACAATCATTGGTCGAAGACTTGTCGTACGGCCAAACACTTGGTGGAACTTTATCAACAATCCATCAAAGACAAAGCAAAAGGAATAGAAACAAATTTTACATATGAGGTTGCAAATGTTGATGTCACTGATGGTCATAAAGATCATAATGATACAACTAATCTGGATTATGATGATTTCCTTATTGAGCCAACTAACTTGGATTCTGGTGATATCGTGGCTGATACAACCCAGTTGGATGCTTGCAATTTTCCTTACGTATGAATTATTAGTTTTTTTTAAGTGATGTTATTTCCTTCATTTCTTTAAGACATTTTGAGATTTTGTTTTGTTTTGTTTTGATGCGTATGAAACATTTTGGGATTTGTTATGTTTGAAGCATGTTAGACATTTTATTCATATGATTTTGTTTTGTTTTGAAGCATATGGAGTGTGTAACTAAGATCCCTATTAATGGAGAAGACATATGTCTAATTGACAGCGCATCAACGCATACAATTCTTAAGAAAAAGAATTATTTCTCTACTTTAACCATGAAAAAGGCAAATGTTGGTACTATATATGGTAAATCAAAATTAATTGAAGGCTTTGGAGAAGCTTATGTAGTATTGCCAGGTGGAACACCATTTAAAATAACCAATGCGTTATTTTCCCCAATGTCTCAAAGAAATCTAATTAGTTTTAAAGATGTTCGTTTAAACGGATATCATCTTGAGACTACATCTGAGGGACATGATGAGTACCTTCATATCACAAATATAAGTTCGGGTAAAAAGCATGTGTTAGAAAAGTTGCCCGCACTTGCCTCTGGTTTATATTATACTAAAATTAATGCAATCGAATCAAATGCAGTCATAAACAAGAAGTTTATAGACCAAGAAAATTTTATCATATGGCATGACCGGTTAGGCCATCCCGGATCAACAATGATGCGAAAAATTATAGAAAATTCAGTTGGGCATTCTTTGAAGAACCAGAAGATTATTCAGTCCAAGGATATTACATGTGTTGCATGTTCACAAGGGAAGTTGATTACTCGCCCATCACCAATGAAGGTGGGGACTGAATCCCTGATTTTTTTGGAAAGAATACATGGGGATATTTGTGGACCTATACATCCTTCTAGTGGACCATTTAGATACTTTATGGTCTTAATTGATGCATCAACTAGATGGTCACACGTGTGCCTACTATCAAGTCATAATATGGCATTTGCACGACTACTTGCTCAATTAATAAGTCTAAGAGCACATTTTCCCGATTACCCCATCAAGAATTTTCGATTAGATAATGTTGGTGAATTTACATCCCAAACATTTAATGATTATTGCATGTCTATTGGGATAAATGTAGAGCATCCTGTACCTCATGTACATACACAAAATGGGCTTGCTGAATCGCTTATCAAGCGACTTAAAATGGTTGCAAGAACAATGATTATGAAATCAAAACTACCAACATCTGCTTGGGGACATGCAATTTTACATGCAGCAACACTAATTCGCATCAGGCCAACGAGTTATCATACTTCCTCCCCATTAAAGTTGGTTCTTGGTCAGGAACCAAATATTTCCCATCTAAGGATTTTTGGCTGTGTTGTATATGTTCCAATCGCTCCACCACAACGCACACAGATGGGGCCTCAAAGGAGGTTAGGAATATATGTTGGGTATGAATCACCATCGATCATTAAGTATTTAGAACCTACAACGGGTGATTTATTTACAGCTATATTTAGTGATTGTCATTTTGTTGAATCAACATTCCCAACATTAGGGGGAGACAAAAAGCAGCTGGATAATAGTATTATTTGGAATGAATTATCATTATCTCATCTTGATCCTCGAACTAAACGATGTGAACTAGAAGTTCAAAGGATAATTCATTTACAAGGATTAGCAAATCAATTACCAGACGCATTCACTGACCCAAAGAGAGTGACTAAGTCACATATACCAGCTGTTAATGCTCCAGTTAAAATAGGTGTCCCAAAAGGACAACCACATATTGGTAATGAGTCTAATGCACGCCTAAAACGTGGTAGACTGTCACAACCCCCGTCCCCTTATCTGTCGCGGGAACGGGCGGCCGCGAACACAGTGGCGGTGGTATCAATATTTATTATTTTGGCAGCAAATAATTTCATCAGGACCGTAGTTAGGAAATATTTTATCAGAGTAAAACCACCTTATTTTATTTTAATAATCACATGGGTGAAACCCAAGTTTCTGATTACAATACATTTATAGGGACAAACCCTATTTTATTGAATTTAAAACATCGTTTATTAGGTAACTTTTATAGCCACTTATTTTCCAAGTCGTCAGTGCTCTCGAGCTGGCTTTTTCCCAGTTGGCTTTCACATTGTGTTATCTGAAACATGTTTTAAAAATATTTTGTCAGCGGGAAATACTGGTGAGTGAATCTCAGTTTAATCAAGAAACATTTTATTAATTAAAACAGTATTGAGAGCGATCACATTGTTTATTTCTACACAATTACTCATTCAGTACTTGCCACTCGACCGGATCTATGGCTATGGTCAAGTTACACATTGGCTAACTCGTTGTCCAATTGTAACGGATTGTCGTACCGACATACTACTCACAAGTAGTAAATTTTGTATACAAAACCCCATAATACCGGCAGTAATTGAAGAACTACAAAGACTCAATCACCGCTTAATCACATTGTAAACAATTAAGGTTTTGTAAAACATTGCAAAAAGGTTAACAAAAAGAGGATAAACTCACATTGCTATGTTAGACTTCGCGTAAGGATTTCCTGGATATAATCTATAATTTATACAAATGTACATTGGTTAGTATTATAACCCTTTGAAAATATTAATGATACCCTCCCCGAGACGGCATTCCAACAACTACGTCGGGCAGAACCACGACAGTTGTTACGGAACCCTAAATCAATCGGGCAGCGTAACTATTACAAAACTGGGGTTATAATACTTACAATGGAGCAGAACCTTGCTAATTAGGGGTATAATACCCGACTATAATATGCCTACTTCAGAAATAGTGATTTGAGAATTGAGAATGAACGAGTTAAAATGAAATCCGATGCCTGCTATTTATAGTTGTGAAATCTGGTCTCCACGCGGCCCGCGTAAGGGTAGACAGGAGTCTACGCGGCCCGCGTTGACTTCGGTCAACTGCGTAACTTAGCTGGGTCATCAACTAGCTTCACCACGTGTCGATACATGGTGGCTTCCGGAGGAGGGCAGGTGGTCTGTCTTGTCGCAGCCCGCGTCAACTAATGGTGTGGCCTTACGCGGCCCGCCTAAACTTAACATTCACCGAATTCAGGTTTCATCCTTCATACTGCCCGCGTGAGAGTTGAGGTGGGTTATACGTGGCCCGCCTCAGATTAAAAATCAGATTTTTAATTTATTTTTAATGCTATATTATATTTCGGGCTCGGTTTTCACATACGGGGTGTATTTAAAGACATATTGGGACATTCTAAAATATACTAGGGTGTTAAAAATATTATAAGGGTGTCGGTTTTACCGAGGGTTGTTACATTCTCCCCACCTTGTTTTAAATCTCGTCCTCGAGATTTTGGGTTATGAAATTTCCTCGGAGTTAGATCAAGTCTTGTAGCTATCAACAATAGTGTCAAAACGTCTTGGGAAGCATCTAGTGGACAAAAGTTCTGAAACATTGTCTTTTGAGCAGAAAATCAACTTATCTGGTCTTGAGGTAGTGTAAGAATATTAGACAAGATGATTAAAGCAATATGAGGTTGTCAAAAGAGTTATGTTGTTAACAGATAAAAATTTTCTAAGTAGTTAAAGTTTCTTTATGGAAAGGGTAGTCAGATTTGTTACAAGAGGAAGTCAAGTTTCAATTATATTGGACCATCTGTTAATCAAGTAGAGCTCGTAGCTTATTATTTACAACTGACAAAAATGATATATGTAAAAAATGCTTAGCAGACGAATCCTTAGTGAGATTTTTCTAAGAACTTTGAAGAATTTAAGAAACATAATTGTTTCGATTAGTTCCAGGAATTATTTAACTGAACATGTTATAATTTTAGGTTCACAAGATCAATGGGGACATATGATTTGAATATAAACGACTTTTAGGGATAATAAGATTCAATGTCAAAAGAGAACTTACCTTGTTTGTTTAAAAAGAACGTTGAATCAATAATCTCAATTGAAGATAGAAGTATGAAAAATGATTTGTCAATAGTCAATCCAAAAATCAGCGACGTTTATTTAAATAGCAAAGGTATACTGGATAATACAATAGAATTTAGTGTATCATAGTCTTAACACATAATTGTATCAAGATTGGATGATAAGTCAAACGAATGATGTATGATTAGGGCTTATTATTAGCACAGGCTGCAAATTTATACAGACACCGCAAGGTGTTGTAGTTACTGAAAAAAAAATTAAATAATTACGGTGACCAAATGAATTCACCGTTTTCGAAATTAACTGAAAATTTCAAATGAAGTGAATCGGGATATTCAAAAGATAGGATGTTCGAAAGAAATAAATATTATAGGATCAATTCAAAAATAAAGGAAATGTTGGAGGTACATTGGAATAAGAATCTTAACACAAAATCGTATTAGGACTAGTTTAGGATAATGAGTCAATAAATAGACAATTTCGTACCTCAAATGTGAAAATGAAATAAGTCCAAGTTTCAAAGAAATCGCCACCGCAAGGTGTCATGTATTAATAAATGATGGATTAGAGTTGTAAACTTTGAATAGGTGTACTATGATTTAAACAAATGAATTTTCATTGAATATGATGATCTCAATTCATCATATGGGATTTTGAATCGAATGTACAGGAGCAAATTCAAATAATTTGAGCTTGGTGTGGATATATTCCAATAATGGATATATGTATTGATAAGAATAGTTTCAATCAGGTAAGTAATGTTTGAAAAGAAAAGGAGTTGTCCAAGAAATTTGTTGGCTTTGATTATCAAAAGTCAACATTTAGGTTATAGATTATCAGAACTAATGTAACGAAGTATTAAAATTCAAGAATAAATGATCTTTTGAAATGAATTTTCATGCATGCCAAGCAATGTATGAGCAACATATGGATTTGTCAAGAAATGAGACAAATGAGTATTGGCTTTATGAAAGAGAAATAAAGACTTCTTATTATAAAACTTGGATTAAAATCAAAAGTCAATTTAATACTTTAGTACTGACAAAACGTAAGGGTGCTTTTATTGAAAGTTTGATGTTGTCTCTGGTATTGGTAGATTTTTATGCGTCCTCCATAACTTCATCTAGGTTTCTGGCCTCATTGTCGGGTGCCTTAGATAGTTTTGGGCAGTGGTAACGGAAGTGACCTGGATCTCCACATTTATAACATACATTGGTTTCGCTTCTCTTTCTACATTTTTCTTCTGTATGTCCAGCCTTTTTGCAGTAGTTACAACGGAGTATCTTCTTAGAATGGTATTTCCTTGCGTGCTTTTTGCTGTTGTAGGTAGGCTATGCAGTTTCTGATTTCATTCCTTTATCCTTGGAGGATTTGTTAGAGTAGAAATCCTTATAGGAGTAGCCATAAGTTGTGGTTTCCTTTCGTTTGGGAAATGGAGTTTTGATATGAGTATCGTAACTTCCATTGATACTAGGGTTAGGTTTGAAGTGATGGGTATGCTTACAGTGGATAGTAGGATTCTTGTTTATAGGCACATAAATCTTAATAGCTTCAATGATTGAGGGTATGGCATTTGATATTCCTTGAGCTATTATATTTTCTAGAGTGTTTTTATCCCAAAAATTTTCATTACCAGTCCGAATTTCTTGATCACATGTTATTTCCTTTGACATCTGAATTACAAACATGTTCAGATATAATTATTACAGTATTAAGCAATCATGCATGCATATTTTGTGTAGCACACTTATAGTTATAACTATTCGTATTTCATGTTGGTAGATACATATATGTATATTTTATAAGAGAAATACATATATATTGTTTCTCCCTTTAGTGGGATGGCTTTTCTCTATACTTCCTTAATTTAATTATATTTCCAAAACTCATGACTGGATAGGTATTTAGAAAATAAAGATAAGAACTTTATATGAAATCCGTTCTGGACCCTTTGTTAATTTTAAGAGATGGTACTATTACAAATATCCTTAAGGTATTTCCTGAATTAAAGATGGGTGAAATAGGTTTTGAATAAACATATAGGTTTCCTTCTTTATAAAAAAAAAAACTTATCCTTTTTCAAAAGATATTTGTTTATAGATACTATCAAGAAAATCGTGTCTTGCATATATATATTAATATAAAGTTTTTAAAATTTCCTGTAATGCATTCATATAATATCAATTCAAAGAATTTCCTATTATATAACTAGTTTGTATTATTTAATTATTATACCTTAGCCATTGACTCGAATACTTTTCTTTATAATTTAGGATACACAATCCTATAACTAATATGACTGGTTAATCTTATAATCTTATATTAACTATTTCCATGCATAAGACCTATTCTGGACATACCTTAATATTAAAGAATGATAGAATTGCTTTCATCGTTTAGTTAGGCCTTTCTACGTAGTCTAACCAACCCAAAAAAAAATTTTAAATGATTTTATTTAATCATGAATACCCATCATATTCATTTAACCATTTATTTTATTGCTAAGTATTTTAATAGAAATCTTTACAAGTAATCTCAACATCAGTTATTTCATAAACTTATGAAAGTATGAAGTTTTATGGTCAACTAGTTATAAATCAGAAAGGATAAAATGAAGTGGTAAATTGGTGCACCTGGGTTTCAAAACTTGCTTTGGCCAGATCCACTAAAGCAATCTCTTTTTAAAATTTTCTTACTTCTTAAAATCCTTTTGGTTAATTTAATAGCTTTGGTTTTATTTACTTAAATATAAATCATTTTGAAACAATATTATTAAGACCACAAAGTTGTAAAGCTTTATACCATATATTTCCAGATGTATTTTAAATCAAAGTAAATGATTGGTTCTAAAAGAGAGTTATAAACATGACTGTTTTGTTAATAACTAACTTAGTTTGATGTATATTAACAATTGAAGGTAATTAAATACATTTTTATAGGTATACAAATGATTACATTTGTACATTTTATATATCAGATCTAATGATATATATATATATATGACAATATTAAAACATGTATTAATAATAAATCGTGTAATTATTTTAACTGATCAACTCCTATTTTTAAATAAAATATTTCATAATTCTTTTAACTATTTTAACGTATACATATTTGAGTAGGTGATATTAATTATCACAGATAAATTTCTAGTACAAACATTTGGGTACAATTATAAAAAATGGATTGATTAAAAACGGCAAACCTTGCGACTTATATATATATATGTTTATTACAAACTATAACTGGAATTCAAAATATACTAGTGATTATGCATCTCTAACTTATTTTAGTCTCTCTAAGTTATAAGAGTATTAGGCTCAACATGCTTTTATATAAGGTTTATTCTATCTCCTGTCTCTACTAAATTGTTTATCTAATAGGCGAAGTTCCTTTAAAGTTTCTAGCTCATAGGTGGCATGGATGTTAGTACTGGTTTGGTGGTCCAACTATTTAATATAAGTTGGCATTTACCACTGTAGTGGCTAACATATGGAGATTTACCCATTGTCCATCTAATTCATCTTCCCATGGTAGGTTATTGCCTGTTTCCTGAGTTTGAGTATTTATTTCCTGAGTAATTATCAATTCCTTTGGTTGTGATTTCTTTATTCTCTTTATTTTCTCTTGACTCTTTATAATAATCCTATTTCTCTTCTTAGTGGTAAATGGTTTCTCAGACTGTGCCTTACGAATAAATATTCCTTCCTCAGTATGAGGTTCCCTTATCTTTTGGTGAACTATCTAGTTGACGATAGATGTCCGAAATTCTTTGCTTACCCATACTATAAACTAACAAATAGTCAAATAATATAAAACACATAATCACATAAGTTACTTCCTAACACAGAATTTAAAATTTAAGTGTCAGCAGAACACTTCTTTGGCTTGAACCAGTGGCTAGGCTCTGATACCACCTTCTGTCACAACCCCCGTCCCCTTATCTGTCCCGGGAACGGGCGGCCGCGAACACAGCGGCGTTGGTATCAATATTTATTATTTTGGAAGCGGAAATTTCATCAGGACCGTAGTTAGGAAATATTTTATCAGAGTAAAACCACCTTATTTTATTTTAATAATCACATGGGTGAAACCCAAGTTTCTGATTACAATATATTTATAGGGACAAACTCTATTTTATTGAATTTAAAACAACGTTTATTAGGTAACTTTTATAGCCACTTATTTTCCAAGTCATCAGTGCTCTCGAGCTGGCTTTTTCCCAGTTGGCTTTCACATTGTGTTACCTGAAACATGTTTTAAAAATATTTTGTCAGCGGGAAATACTGGTGAGTGAATCCCAGTTTAATCAAGAAACATTTTATTAATTAAAACAGTATTGAGAGCGATCACATTGTTTATTTCTACACAATTACTCATTCAGTACTTGCCACTCGACCGGATCTATGGCTATGGTCAAGTTACACATTGGCTAACTCGTTGTCCAATTGTAACGGATTGTCGTATCGACATACTACTCGCAAGTAGTAAATTTTGTATACAAAACCCCATAATACCGGTAGTAATTGAAGAACTACAAAGACTCAATCACCGCTTAATCACATTGTAAACAATTAAGGTTTTGTAAAACATTACAAAAAGGTTAACAAAAAGAGGATAAACTCACATTGCTATGTTAGACTTCGCGTAAGGGTTTCCTGGATATAATCTATAATTTATGCAAATGTACATTGGTTAGTATTATAACCCTTTGAAAATATTAATGATACCCTCCCCGAGACGGCATTCCAACAACTACGTCGGGCAGAACCACGACAGTTGTTACGGAACCCTAAATCAATCGGGCAGCGTAACTATTACAAAACTGGGGTTATAATACTTACAATGGAGCAGAACCTTGCTAATTAGGGGTATAATACCCGACTATAATATGCCTACTACAGAAATAGTGATTTGAGAATTGAGAATGAACGAGTTAAAATGAAATCCGATGCCTGCTATTTATAGTTGTGAAATCTGGTCTCCACGCGGCCCGCGTAAGGGTAGACAGGAGTCTACGCGGCCCGCGTTGACTTCGGTCAACTGCGTAGCTTAGCTGGGTCATCAACTAGCTTCACCACGTGTCGATACGTGGTGGCTTCCGGAGGAGGGCAGGTGGTCTGTCTTGTCGCGGCCCGCGTCAACTAATGGTGTGGCCTTACGCGGCCCACCTAAACTTAACATTCACCGAATTCAGGTTTCATCCTTCATACTGCCCGCGTAAGAGTTGAGGTGGGTTATACGCGGCCCACCTCAGATTAAAAGTCAGATTTTTAATTTATTTTTAATGCTATATTATATTTCGGGCTCGGTTTTCACATACGGGGTGTATTTAAAGACATATTGGGACATTCTAAAATATACTAGGGTGTTAGAAATATTATAAGGGTGTCGGTTTTACCGAGGGTTGTTACATAGACCAATCGGTTCTAAAGATAAAAATCCTCGAAAGAAAAAGGGAACAAATAATGTAGATGGTCAAGTCGAGGTAACAATAACGCAAGAAAAGGAGTCTCCAGAAGAGACACTAGACATGATGGTTCTAGAAGAACCTCAGGTACCTGAAAACGAAGAGATCTCAATTAATTATATCATGTCTAGAAATGTATGGAACCGAAGCGAAATCGACGTCGATGATAGTTTTTCATATAATGTAGCGCTACAAGTAATGGAAAACAATGAGGATCAAGAACCAAAATCAGTTAAGGAATGTAAACAAAGAAATGATTGGCCAAAATGGAAAGACGCGATAGAGGCATAATTGAATTCCCTAAATAAACGAGAAGTTTTTGGACCAGTAACCAATACACCTGAAGGTGTAAAGCTTGTTGGATATAGATGGGGTTTTGTGCGAAAACGTAATGAGAAAAATGAAATTGTACGATACAAGGCAAGATTAGTAGCACAAGGATTTTCGCAAAGACCTGGAATTGATTATGAGGAGACATATTCTCCAGTGGTGGATGCGACAACTTTTCGTTATCTTATTAGTCTGGTAATACAAGAAGGGATCGATTTGCGTCTAATGGATGTTGTGACAGCCTACCTCTATGGCTCACTTGATACTGATATTTACATGAAACTTCCTGAAGGATTTAAATTGCCAAACTCATGTAAATCTAGTTCTCGAGAACATCTTTCAATCAAACTAAACAAATCATTATATGGGCTAAAACAGTCTGGGCGTATGTGGTATAATCGCCTTAGTGAGTATTTGTCGAAAAAAGGCTATAAAAATGATTCTGTATGCCCGTGTATTTTTATAAAAAGGTCAGGATCTGAATATGTTATAATTGCCGTATATGTTGATGACATGAATATAATTGGAACTCCAGGGGAGCTTCAAAAGGCAGTTGAATACTTGAAAAGAGAATTTGAAATGAAAGACCTTGGAAAGACAAAGTTTTGTCTTGGATTACAAATTGAACACCTTAAGGGTGGAATCCTTGTGCATCAAGAAACTTACATAGAGAAACTACTAAAAAGATTTTATATGGAAAAATCACATCTATTGAGTATCCCAATGGTTGTAAGGTCGCTTGATGTGGAAAAAGACCCATTCCGACCTCCTAAAGATGGAGAGGAAATCCTTGGTCCAGAAGTACCATATTTAAGTGCAATTGGTGCATTAGTGTTTCTTGCTAGCCATACACGACCTGATATATCATTTTCTTTAAATTTGTTAGCAAGATATAGTTCATGCCCAACAAAGAGGCATTGGAATGGGGTAAAACAAATATTTAGATACCTTCAAAGTACAAAATATATGGGTTTGTATTTTACAAATCAATCGAAAACAGGTTTGGTTGGTTTTGCAGATGCAGGATATTTGTCTGATCCTCACACTGGGCGATCTCAAACTGGATATTTATTTACAAGTGAAGGTACTGCAATTTCATGGCGTTCGGTAAAGCAGACAATCACAGCTACATCATCTAATCATGCAGAAATATTGGCGATACATGAAGCTAGTCGAGAATGCATTTGGTTAAGAACTGTAACACAACACATTCGTGGATCTTGTGGTATTTCTTTGGGAGATGAGGGACCGACAATCTTACATGAAGACAACGCAACATGCATTGCTCAACTTAAGGAAGGATACATCAAAGGTGATAGAACAAAGCACATTTTGCCAAAGTTATTTTTCACACTTGATCTACAAAAGAATGGAGATATTATTGTCCAACAAATTCGTTCCAGCGAAAATTTAGCAGACTTGTTCACTAAATCATTGCCGACCTCAACATTCAAGAAGTTTGTTCATGGGATCGGGATGCGTCGACTCAAGGAGCTTAAGTGATCATCATCAGGGGGAGATAATACGCGCTGCACTCTTTTTCCCTTAGTCAATGTTTTGTCCCATTGGGTTTTCCTGACAAGGTTTTTAATGAGGCAGCATTAAGCGTATGTAATTGATAATCAAGGGGGAGTGTTATAAATAATTAAAGATATTATGATTATCAATTCCTAATATAGTCCAACTTGTTCTCCAAGTCTTTTCCCTTTATAAATACTCAATGTATTCTAATGTAAAAGATGCACCAACCATTAATAATAAACATCTCCTTCTCTCCCAATTATTCTTCCCATCTTCTTGCTATTAGGCTTGTTTATAACAATACTTATTAAAATTCGCCTTACCGCAAATAATATATTTACATATCATTATTTCCAAGACATGTTCATTCATCGCAACTCCCATATATATATTTCCACTAGGCGAGAATTCACCCAAATGTATATTTAACTAGTTAAGCATATAACCTGACGTGAACCGTTTAAAAAAAACACCTAAATTTACATATCTTTACAAAATATATAACAATGTAATTATATTTATTAAAATATATACACATGCATTCAAACACTTATCATTTCACATTTTACACCTGAAGTCCCAAACTCATATACTCGGTTTAATTCATGATTTATGCCAACCACATATATATTTTACGAAATGTATATATATACTTTTATATGCACTTATAGAATCCCCAAGTTTATGATGCGCCCTTTTTGTCAATAATTTCCTAAGAGATTATTCTAGTCATATGAAAGACTATTTTTGGCCAAATTATATATTTAAAGTTGTAAGTGACGTTTTGACAAAAATACACCATTGTCTTGATCTTAATATTATAACTTATTTTTTTTTTTATACAAAAGTCTGTAGGTTTTTACTAAAACACGTTTAATGTCATGAACCTCCCATCCTTATAGACTTCATTTTTATATAACACTAAGGTTCATCATTTTCTTATCTAAACTACCCATATTATATATAACTAGTTGATGCCCCGCCCACGTTGCGGGGCGATGGCCGAATAATGAGCGAGTGTTAGTAAGCTCATTGACACGAAAAACAATTAAATCGAGTCAACCAATTAAAACAAAAAACTTTTATAGTTTTGATAAAAAAAAACCAAAACAATGCCAATATTGTAATTTTTAACTGAGAGAAAGTTCTATTTTTTGACTGGGGTAAAATCGTAATTTGACAAAAGCTAAAGTAATGGCAGTACTGTAAATTTGAACCTGGGGCAAAATTGTAAATTTTCACAGGGGCAAATTCGTAATTTTTAACTTGGGGGTAAAAACGTAATAAATTTGAACTAAAGGCACAATCATAATTTTAAGGTTGAGGCAAAAGCACAATTTTATTTTGAACCGAGGGCAAAATCGTAATTTTGAGTTTGGGGGAAAAACATAATTTTATTTTGAGCTGGGGAAAAAACGTAATTTTGAATTGAGGACGAAATCACAATTTTTAAACGGGGAAAAATCACATTTTTGAACAGATGGTAAAATCGTAATTTTTAAGTGGGGGCAAAAAGCAAAATTTTATTTTGAACTGGGGGCGAAAAGGTAATTCTGAGCTGAGGGCAAAACCATAATTTTATTTTGAATGGGGGAAAAATCGTAATTTTGAGCTGGGGACAAAAGCGTAATTTTATTTTGAGCTGGGGGCAAAAACGTAATTTTAAAGAGGGAGAAAAACGTAATTTAAAAGAGGGACAAAACATGATTTTAGAATGGATATAAAATAATAAACTGGTTGGTCCAATGGGAGAGTGCCAGGCAAATTCGTAATTTTGAATTGAGGGCAAGATCGTAATTTTGAGATGGGGACGAAAAGTGTAATTTTATTTTGAGCTGGGGGCAAAAACGTAATTTTAAAATGAATATAAAAAAATAAACGTGTTGGTCCAATGGGGGAGTGCCAGGCAGCTGCCTGGCACTATTCCCCCATTTGGTTTTTGTATATGTAGGAAATATAGTATATTGAAGTGCATGTTATCCCAAAACACAAGAATCTATATGTTCTATACATGGAACCATCGACACATGTATGGGTTTTAAAAGACATGAACTTTTGAGAAAGCAAAACTACATATGTATATATACACACACTTTTTCACCCACGCCCCACTACATACACCACACTAAACAAGTTTATTTAGTATATGGTTTACTTGTTTATAAAATCTTTGTGAAAACATCTCACACTTAGCTGAACTACATGCACTTTTATATAGTGTCAAAGCAAAATAGAGGTTAGGATAGCATACATACCATAAGCAAGCAAGGAGAAGATGGGTGAAAAAAAAAAGATAAATCACGCACCCTTGAATTGAACAAAGCTTGCTACACTTTGTACTTATTTGAACTTGATATTATGGGTTTGATCTTAGTAGATTTGAACAATCAAAAGAACAAGAGTGTGTATGGAAATATGAGTTCAATTTGGGTTGTGTAGTAGAGCAGAGAGAGAGAGAGAGAGAGAGAGAGAGAGAGAGAGAGAGGGGGGAGGGAGGGAGAGTTATGTTTGAGAGTTGGGGTGTTGTTTGAATGTGTAACAAATAAGGTGGTAAAAATATCTACTAATTAACTAGTAAAAAAATGATGGTGGTTTGGTTGGGAATGCATTAAGTCGTAAGGTATGAAGGAAAAGAAAACAATTTTTGTAGAGTTGAGTTTGACAAGTCATTGGTTGGTTTTCTAGAGGTTCAGATTCAATCATATACATCATGGGTTTAACATTATTAACTAGAGTTCTTGTACTAGCTTGTAGTAAAGAATGAAGACAAGTTTTATGATATGAAAATTCGCTGATGGAAAGGTCCCATATGTTGATTTTATAACTAGTCATAAGGGTTTTGTCATGCATGTGTCTTAGTAGCTACGGGTTTTAGGAATGACATGCTAGAAATAATATAATATGGAAAGCATGCAAGTGAAAACCCTCCTCTCTCCTCCTATGGCGATTTTGGTGATTTTCTTGTTCTTCAACCTAATCTGATTCACATCTAATGATTATGGTTTTTGTGATCTGATTTAATCTTCTGATTTTATCTTCACACAAGTTCTATAATCACCAAGATCCGATCAGTCTAGGGTTTTTCTACTTTCATAATCGTCGACCTGGGAATTGGTAGGAGATCCTGATTTATTATAAGGTTTGTGTTGATCACGATTAACTGATGTTAATTTAGCTAGATTGATACGAACTTTCTAATTAATTAAGGATTGACAACTGGTCTAGGGTTTTGTCTTTCTTTTCTGATTTTGGTCTGTGTGTTTAGAAGTTGTTTAATTGCATGGTTGTTAGCTTTACATGCTGATGAAGAGAGTTGAAGAAACTGAAGTGGATGGGTATCCTAAGATGAATAATGCGACTGGAAACAATAAAAAATCGGATGTGGGGAATTAGGATATTGACATAACTCTTGGAACTGCTCCTGTGCGTGGTATTGGATTACGAGTTACAAACATTGAAGGCAATCCACTGATGCCAAGGAGAGGTATGTATTCCACTAACAATACATCGGTTCTTGATGGGTTGGCGGCCATATGTAAACCTGTGAGTTTGGATTATATGGGGGGAAATACGGGGTTAGTCCATGCAAACCCTAATACTGAGAATATGTCTAAGGATGAAGAGAGTAGTGAAACTGCTAAACCTATGACGTTTGCAAGAGTAGTTCAGGCTCAAAAGGAGGGTCCAAAGATCAACTTCAGGTCGATGGAAGCTTAGGATAGAATGGAAGGAGTGGATGTTGTAATTCTAGTATCATCGGTTAAAGAGGTGCATGATAGGTTTGCGAATACGTTGTATGGGTATTTCTTGGGTAAACGACTTTCATTCCCGGTGGTGGATTACTTTGTTAAGAATAATTGGGCGAAATTTGGTTTATCTAGATTGATGATGAATGCAAAAGGATTCTTCTTTTTAAGTTCAAAATGAAAAATGGAATGGAACAACAGCTGGAAGACGGTCCTTGGATGATACGTAATGTCTCTATAATCTTGAAGGAATGGACTTCATCAGCTATGCTAACGAAAGAGGAAATTACCGAAATACCGATATGGGTGAAGATGCATGATGTCCCTTTGGCAGCGTTTACTGAGGATGGTTTAAGTCTTCTAGCTTCGAAAATAGGTACTCCAAAGATGGTAGACTCATATACGGCTTCAATGTGTGTGGAATCTTGGGGTAGAAGTAGCTTCGCTAGGGCGCTGATAGAAGTTAATGTTGCCACAAATCTGAAAAGGAATGTTATGGTAGATGTCCCATCGTTGGAAGGTAATGGGCACTCGAAAGTGGAGGTTAAAGTTGAATATGATTGGGAACCTTTAAGATGCTCTCTTTGCTGTGTCTTTGGACATGATGACGAAACATGTCTGAAAAAACCAAAGTCTATACCTACTGAGGATGCGAATAAGAACAAGGAAGGCTTCAAGGAGTATAAAAGGGAAGAATAAGAAAGTGAGTCAGCAAGGTTTTAATATGAAGAATCAAAAGCCAAAGTTGATATATTGACCGATTGTTAAGAACAAGCCGGGTAAGGCCTCGACATCCACTTCACAGGTTCCAGTCTCCAATCCATTTGACGTTCTTAATGCGGATCCTAGGGATTATCAGTATGAACCTGTTATTGGTAAAGGTTCATGTAAGAAAGGAACACCGGAAGGAGAGACAACGAGTAGAGAGGAGATAATTTCTGATGATGTTGAGGTGGATGAGCTGTTAGCCGAAATACCGAAATTTATGGATAAGAGATCGGATAAAAAAGAATCTGAGGGTGCAAGCACACCCGGTGAAGCGGGTGTCCATGGGTAGCATAGCCGCATGGAATATAAGGGGGTTGAACTGCTCCCTAAAACAAAAAGAGATTCGACAGGTGATGTCTGAAAAACACTTGCAGGTTTGTGCGATTTTGGAAACTCATGTGGAAGACTCTAACGTTTCAGATGTATGTAAACGGGTTTGTACTAGTTGGAGCTGAGCTACAAATGTGACGTGTTGTTCGAAAGGGACGCGTATTATGGTGGGTTGGGATGCAAATTTGGTGGATGTTATGATTCTGGCTCAATCGGATTAGGTCATGCATACTTAGATAGTTTTTAAACAGGATCGAAAAGCTGTGTTCTGCTCCTTTGTTTATGTTGAAAACCATTATAATAACCGGAGGATCCTATGGCAAAATTTATGCATGCATCATTCTTTTATGAAAGATAAGCCTTGGGTTCTAATGGGAGACTTTAATTGTTCCTTGTCTAGTGATGATATGTCTACGGGTTCCTCATCAGCTAATATAGGGACGAGAGAGTTCAAGGAATGTGTGAACAGTATTGAGGTCTTTGATATTAATAGTTCGGGGTTACATTATACTTGGACTAACAAGCAACAAAAGCATCGGTCGGTGTTTAGGGCTGGCATATCGGGTCAACCGATCTGTTAAGACACGAACATGATAAGACACGAACACGAAACCTGTAAACACGAACACGACACGAAATCTTATCGTGTCAGATTTTCCAAACACGAACACGAACCTGTTAATAAACAGGTTACACAAAATGACCTGTTAAGATACGCAAATGTTACCAACATATCATATGACCTGTTTAACACACAAACACGACCTGTTAACACACGAACATGACTTGTTATTCCATATTTGAAATTAGCGATTAAGGAACATGTTTAATGAACAACAGACCAATCACCAAACCCGTCATCTTTTTGTAAAGATATCATATATGCAAAGATCATATCTAAATCACAAAAGTCCGACCTCACTGATGAACAATTAGACATGACAAAAATACTAGTTAGTGAAGATATTATAGTATATGCATAAATTCTAAACTGATAATAAATTCACCACAACAAAATAAACTTTTATGAAAACATCATCAATATATACACACATCGGTGACCAAGGACTGACTCCAACAAATAAAACAAAAACCTCAAGGAAAAAAAAACAAGTCGGTGATACGACGGTAATGATTTTGACAAAATATTGACGGAGGAGGAGAAGGGGAAGTTAGTTGAGGTGCTAAAAGAGCACAAGGAGGCAATTGCTTGGAAGTTGTCCGATATTAAGGGGATTAGCCCCACTTTTTGTACCCACCGTATTCTTATAGAGGATGAATTTAAACTGGTGGTGCAACCTCAAAGGCGTCTAAATCCCAATATGAAAGAGGTTGTTAGAAAAGAAGTGTTGAAGCTTATGGAAGCCAGTTTGATTTATCCCATATCCGATTCTTCATGGGTGAGCCCTACTCAAGTTGTCCCTAAGAAGGGGGGGGGGGATGACTGTTGTCGTGAACGAGAAAAATGAGCTTATCCCTTCTCGTACGGTTACCGGTTGGCGTGTGTGTATTGACCACCACAAGCTCAATGACACCACCCGAAAAGACCACTTTCCACTCCCATTTATCGATCAAATGCTTGAGCGTATCGCGGGGCAACAATTCTATTGTTTCCCTGATGGTTTTTCCGGCTATTTCCAAATCCTTATCGCGCCGAAAGACCAAGAAAAGACGACTTTAACATGTCCATATGGCACATATGCGTACCGACACATGCCTTTTGGACTATGTAACGCTCCGGCTACATTCCAACGGTGCATGATAGCGATCTTTCAAGACATGGTTGAGAGCTCTATGGAGGTTTTTATGGATGATTTCTCGGTATATGGCAATTCGTTTCACCATTGTTTAGGTAATCTAGCAAGAATGATGAAGAGGTGTGTTGAGACGAAGTTGATGCTTAATTGGGAAAAGTGTCACTTTAGGGTTACCGAGGGGATTGTGTTAGGACATAAGTTATCTAGAGCCGGTATAGAGGTAGATAGAGCCAAAATAGATACAATTAGTAGGCTTCTTCCACCGACTAGTGTTAAATCCATCCGTAGTTTCTTAGGTCATGCGGGCTTTTATAGGCGCTTTATTAAGGATTTTTCCAAAATTACTCGCCCCATGACTCGACTCCTTGAGAAGGACGTCCCATTTGTCTTTGATAAGGAGTGTCTTAAAGCGTTTTATTTCCTTAAAGAGAAACTCGTGAGTGCACCCATTCTTGTATCCCCCGATTGGAGCTTACCGTTTGAGCTCATGTGCGATGCGAGTGACTACGTGGTCGGTGCGGTCTTGGATCAAAGACGGGATAACCACTTTCACTCGATCTACTATGCGAGTAAAACCCTCAATGATGCCCAAGAGAATTACACTACTACCGAACAGGAACTTCTTTCCGTTGACTTTGCTTTCGATAAGTTCCGGTCATACCTTGTGCTTTCAAAGACTATAGTTTTCACCTACCATGCGGCTTTGCGCTATCTTTTCCAAAAGAAACATGCTAAGCCCCGTCTCATCCATTGGATTCTACTCCTTTATGAGTTTGACATAGAGATTAGGGATAAGAAAGGAGCGGAAAATGTTGCGGCGGATCACCTTTCGCGATTAGAGGATCCAAGTAGGGAGGAGATTCATGAGGGGGTGATAGGAGATAAATTCCCTCATGAGTCCATAATTTTGTTTTGGCGGAGAAAGAAGGGTTGCCATGGTTTAGTGAGATGGTGAACTATCTTGCTAATGGGCATGTGATGAAGGATATGAATGCCCAACAAAGGAGGAAGTTGTTTAGGGATGCAAAGAAGTATATTTGGGATGATCCTTACCTCTTTAGGATAGGAGTAGATCGCATTCTTAGGAGGTGTGTTAGCAAAGAAGAGGGGTTCGATATTCTTAGGCATGTGCATGAGGGGTTGCCGGGAGGTCATCATGGCGCACACACTACCACATAAAAAGTCTTTGATTGCCGTTTCTTTTGGCCTACGGTAGTTGAGGATGCTTTAGACTTCGTTAGGACGTGTGATGTTTGCCAACAGACCGGCAATATTTCATCCAAGAATGAGATGCTCAAAATCCCATTCAAATTCTTGAAATCTTTGACGTTTGGGGCATTGACTTCATGGGACCTTTCCCCTCCTCGAGTGGGAATAGGTACATCCTCATGGTGATAGATTACATTTCAAAGTGGGTTGAAGCTCAAGCTTTGCCTACGAACGATGCCCGGGTGGTGGTGAAATTCTTAAAGAATTTGTTTACTCGATTCGGTATACCCAAAGCTATCATTAGTGACCGAGGATCACATTTTTGCAATGCCGAGATGAAGAAGGCATTAGAGCGTTATGGAGTTACTCACCATTTGTCCACCGCATACCATCCACAAATGAACGGTGAAGTAGAGAATGAGAATAGGGGAGTGAAGAGAATATTAGAGAAAATGGTAGGAAAGAGTCGTAAAGATTGGTCGGAGAAACTTGATGATGCTTTGTGGTAATTTCATACCGCCTACAAAACGCCTTTAGGGACCACACCGTTCATGATAGTCTATGGCAAAGCTTGCCATCTCCCTGTTGAATTGGAGCACCGAGCGCTTTGGGCTCTTAAAACCGTCAATCTTGATCTTACTCCCGCGGCTAGGAGGAGGTACTTCCAAATCCATGAGTTAGAGGCCCTTAGAGATGCGGCGTTTGAGCATTCTTGGAATATCAAGGAGAAAACGAAAGCGTTGCATGATAGGAGGCTTAAGGAGTTGAAGGAGTTCAAAATTGGTGACAAAGTGCTTCTCTATAATTCGAGGTTCAAATTATTTCCCGAAAAGTTGAAGTCGAAGTGGATGGGACATTATGTGGTGAAGGAGGTGTTCCCGTATGGCGCGATTGAGTTATATGATGAAGAGACGAAAGGATCTTGGAAGGTGAAGGCCATAAATTGAAGCATTATTTAGGTGGCCCGATTGACAAGACCAAGAGGAGGAAACTCCTCTCGAAGACATTCCAAACACCACCGATTAGTGTCTTGAGTGATCTCAAGTGTAGAGTTTGTACCGTTTGTATTTTTGTTTATTTTTGTTTATTTTTCGTAGCTAATGGTTGTTTTCGGTAGTGTGTCGGTCTTTGTTTTTGTGTTTCGAGTCATTTGCAGGGATTCATTACCGAGGATATGCAGGGATTGGCGAGAAAAACGAGTTTCTAGGTAAGTTCCAGTGTTAGAAAATTTTGGGTTGAGTTTTGGGAGGTTTGGTAAGGTTCAAAAAATTTTCAAAGCCATGAAACTCAAAAATTTAAGCAACCTTCTGTTAAAAATGGCTGCTGGCAGGGCGCGAGAGACTTAGGTCTCTGGGTCACGGCCCGCCAGAGGCTCAAGGATCCGGAAAATTATTACAAGGTGGCGCCCCGCGAGAGACTTAGGTCTCTCTTTCGCGGGGCGCCAGAGACTCCCTCTGCAGTCGAACTTGTTTAATCCCCGAAATTCAAACATTTTGACCTAATCTTTTCTTCTCCCTTCCGCCGTAAACCCCCACAAACCACCATAGTTCACCGGAAATCAACCATTTCCACCTATAATCACACACCCACTTCACCTACAATCATAAACCATCCGATTTCTACCATCCTACACACATTATTCACCATAAACGGGATTTTGCTTTGGGGTTTTAAGTTCAACTAGATTTTTCATAGTTTCTCTATTTTAACTCGAATCCAAGGTATGTTTTCTTGTTTGTTGTGTACTATGAGTCGTTTATTTCAGTTCGTAGTTAATTAGGTGTTAGTTTTAGTGTTGTGTCTTGTGTCTTGTTTGAGTAGTGTGTTTGTTCATGATTAGGGGTAGTTTGAGGTTGCGGATTGGTGTGGTTTGGGTATTTCAGTATGCTACAGGTTGCGGGTGGCTCGGTTTGGGGTATGCTACACATATTAGTGCTACCATGATCTAGGGTTTGAAAAAAGAGTAAGTGTGGGGATATTTGATGTATTGTAAAATACATCCTTTATTCGTGTATAGTTTGTATAGTTTCCGTTAGTTATAGTTTAGTTTTCGTTAGAATTTGCGTACTGTTGATCCAATTGCATTTTGCAGGTCTTAGGCGTTTGAAACTGCTGGAAATTGCATAAAACAAGTTAAAATATGGTAAAGTCAAGTCCTGGAACGTGTTGGAAAGCTCGGGAGCTGATACGGATTAAAATTTCTGGAAAATGGGTTTCTGGCGGGCCGCGACTAAGGAATGGAAGTCTCTCGCACCCAGCGAGAGACCTAAAAGGTTTGAAGATGTTAACTAGGCGCTGGCGGCCCACGACCCATCAGCTTATATCTTTCTCGGGGCGCCAGAGACTGTTGCTGGCAGAATTCGTCGAGTTGGTAAGGGGTTTGAGCTGGAGAATCATATATAATCATCATTAACTTTCATTAAACCCTAACTTACGAAGTAACAACACTTTGGACGATCTTAGAGCTGCATTGGAAGCGTTTTTGAGCAATCGAAGCTGTCGGTTGAAGGTTGGAAGTTCAGGGAATCATTTGGGTCGTCTCTTTAACATCCGGGTGTTGTTCCTTTGTGTTTCTTATACTTCAACTATGTTTTGTTTCTTTGAAAATACTTCGTTTATGTTTGTTTCAATGACTTGGATTGGCTAAATTTCGTTAACTACCTAGACAAGATGAATGGTTGCAATAAAGTTTGGATTTTTATTACGAATTTATGGATTTATTTATGTATTGTAGGCGATTTGATTATTAGCTAGATGTGTATGCGTACTTGATTGTGTTTGAATATTGTTTATTGCTTTACATAATTCTTGGTGACGGTCTTTATCACATAAATGAGTTGTGTTAGGTTTTAGATTTTGGTGACTGTCGATATCACATAATAAATCTTTAATATTTAGGGTTAAATCGGCCGATAAACCTTAAAAGCAATATTCGGTAATCTTATAAAATCAAGTGTTCTACTAACTCTCAATAGCTGAAAGGTGTGAGGTTATTGTTAGGTCTAAGCGATTAAACCGTAAGGTGGGTCCTTCTTAGGAAGTTAACCTATTAGCTGCTGTCTAACAAGTCTAGTTAAGAACCCAAATTTATCCTTGACTTGAGTCCCGAAACGGAGAGAGTCTTGTAGGGTACTTTCATAAATCATTAGAGGTCCGGACAAGGAGTCTAATTTACCGGTGAGCATAACAGCCTTTAGGGTGCCCTAATGTACTCTTGAAAAGGTTTAGGAGGCTTAGTTGGTAACTCGAGAGGTTTAGCATCTTACGATCCCGGTCCATAATAATCAACTTTCAAATAAAATCCATAACTAAAAGCATCCAGGATTCGAGTCTAGGTAGTATTTCCACCATCTGAGTAAAACCCAGATTAATTCGTTCTGGTTAGTTTAGTTAATTAATTTTGTTTAATTGTTTTCTTAGGATTTTTAGAACCCCACCCCCCCCTTTAAAACATAAAAATAGTTCAGTCCGTGTCAGAGTCAGTCTAAATAGATTCATTAACGTAGTTTAGTGTGTCTTAGTGAGTCTAGAGTATTACTTAAAGTCTAGAATTAGGTTAATTTAGTTAATTTTATTAAACTACTTTTTAGCACACCAAGTTAATGACTATATTTAAACTGACTCTGAAACGAACTGAACTATTTGTATGTTTTAGGGGGGGGGGGGGGTTTCTAAAAATCCTAAGAAAACAATTAAACTAAATTAATTAACTAAACCAACTAGAACGAATTACTCTGGGTTTTACTCAGATGGTGGAAATACTACCTAGACTAGAATCCTGGTTGCTTTTAGTTATGGATTTTATTTGAAAGATGATTATTATGGACCGGGATCGTAAGATGCTAAACCTCTCGAGTTACCAACTAAGCCTCCTAACCCTTCTCAAGAGTACATTAGGGCACCCTAAAGGTTGTTATGCTCGCCGGTAAATTAGACTCCTTGTCCAGACCTCTAATTATTTATGAAAGTACCCTATAAGACTCTCTCCGTTTCGGGACTCAAGTCAAGGATAAATTTGGGTTCTTAACTAGACTTGTTAGACAGCAGCTAATAGGTTAACTTCCTAAGAAGGATCCACCTTACGGTTTTAATCGCTTAGACCTAACAATAACCTCGCACCTTTCAGCTATTAAGAGTTAGTAGAACACTTGATTTTATAAGATTACCGAATATTTCTTTTAAGGTTTATCGGCCGATTTAACCCTAAAGATTAAAGATTTATTATGTGATATCGACAGTCACCAAAATCTAAAACCTAACACAACTCTATTATGTGATAAAGACCGTCACCAAGAATTATGTAAAGCAATAAACAATATTCAAACACAATCAAGTACGCATACACATCTAGCTAATAATCAAATCGCCTACAATACATAAATAAATCCATAAATATCATAAATTCGTAATAAAAATCCAAACTTTATTGCAACCATTCATCTTGTCTAGGTAGTTAATGAAATTTAGCCAATCCAAGTCATTGAAACAAACATAAACGAAGTATTTTCAAAGAAATAAAACATAGTCAAAGTATAAGAAACACAAAGGAACAACACCCGGATGTTAAAGAGATGACCCGAATGATTCTCTGAACTTCCAACCTTCAACCGACAGCTTCGATTGCTCAAAAACGCTTCCAATGCAGCTCTAAGATCTCCCAAAGTGTTGTCAATTTGTAAGTTAGGGTTTAATGAAAGTTAATGATGATTATATATGATTCTCCAGCTCAAACCCCTTGCCAACTCGAAGAATTCTGCCAGCAACAGTCTCTGGCGCCCCGCAAAAAAGATAAGCTGATGGGTCGCGGGCCGCCAACGCCTAGTTAACATCTTCAAACCTTTTAGGTCTCTCGCCGGGGGCAAGAGACTTCCTTTCCTTAGTCGCGGCCCGCCAGAAACACATTTTCCAGAAATTTCAATCCGTTTCAGCTCCCGAGCTTTCCAACACGTTCCAGGACTCGACTTTACAATATTTTAACTTGTTTTATGCAATTTCCAGCAGTTTCAAACGCCTAAGACCTACAAAACGCAATTGGATCAACTGTATGCAAATTCTAAAGAAAACTAAACTATAACTAACAGAAACTATACAAACTATACACGAATAAAGGATGTATTTTACAATACATCAAATATCTGAACTACTTGACAAAAGAACTGTGTTTCTTACATGTAGAATGACGCTAGAATAGATGAACGACGCCTGAATAGACGTGAAGTGAAAGAATGGCCGTTGATGTTGACGTCGAAGGCCGCCGGTGATACTGAAGTGATGAACGATGGCAACCGGTGATACTGAAGTGATAAAATTGAAAGTGAGCGGTGATTGAATTAGGAAATTTGGGTTTGGTTATTGGAGCGTGAAGTGAAGTAATGGATTTCAAAATTTTGGGTATACCCTTCTGACTCAGGTCCCCACCCCACCCCACATATTTGATGTATTTTTTAATTTAAAATTATAAACAGGTCACTAACGGGTCTTAACAGGTTAGCGGGTTTTAACCTGTTTAGACACGAAATTTAAACAGGTCTTATCGTGTCGACCTGTTTAGACACGAAACCTATTAAGGTCAAACACGAAACCTGTTAACTTCATGTAGGTTCGAGTCGTGTTATCGTGTTCGTGTCAGAATTGCCAGCCCTTGAAAATAGATCGTATCATGGGAAATTCAGAGTTTATTGACCGGTTCCCTGAAGCAGCAGCTTGTTTTTGTCACACCCCGATATTTCCACGTATTACCGGTGGGCCCGGTGGGGAGTATCATGACGTAGTTGATATCATCATAGTCAATTTATCACAGTTTAATGCACAGCGGAAGTCTAAAAGGAATTATACAAACCGATTTGAAAGTAACATAAATATTACACAACGGGTTGCAAGTGGATCCACAAGTGGATCTAAAATAAAAAGAAATATTGTTCAACAGATTTAAGCATCAAAAGCTTGCAAAACTCTTTATTTGATACTAGGAGTAGCCAGCCCATTACGCGTAGTACCTGCACTTAACCTTTTTGAAAAATACGTCAGTTTACACTGGTAAATACAATTAACTGACTCTTCTGAAAACATTTATAAAATTAGTTTGGGTGCACATGGCATAAAATCTTTTATAACTTGGGACAATTATTTTAAAATAATCTTGTATTCAGATTTACATGTTTGTCGTCCGTTTAGGACCCGGTTAGAAGAGCCGGATTAGATTAATAGACACACCACAAGTATAGGCCCACAAGAGAGTGAGATACCGTTTATACATACGCAACTGTCAGGTGTATGCCTACACCCCATGCTTAAGCCGTGGCCATTAATAATGAATGAGCCGAGGATATCCAAGACTTGGTCATTAACCCCCCCAGAGGCATTGCATCAAACAAAACAGATTAAAACGGGTTATGTAAATTTATTAATCACAATCCGATTTAAATAATTTCATACCCGACCAAGCGGTATTATTATAATACCGTATCCCAAGCTCGTATAACAGAAAATAAGTTAAAAGTATTTACCTGAGCAAAATTATAATTTTAATATCAGCCGTATATCAATCAGCAGTACAAGTAGCTTTTACTGGGCTCCTAAATCTGGAACGAAGGTTTTAATAACCTATTAGATTCCTAACGGGTGTTATTTAAGTTTAAACTTAGACCGGTTAGTTTTAATGAAAGGTTTAACGTTCAAAATGCAAGATTAAGCGAAGACCGGATTAGAATGTGATTTAGACCCAACAAGTACGAGGACTTGTATAAAATGGGTAAACTAAATACATTCTGGATTTTGAAGTAAAAATGATAAGGTTTGACCCGTTTCGGTTAATTTATGCAAACTAGTTACATAAGCCGCATCGAACGCGAATACGCATAACGGGTAATCAAATGAGTAATGTATAGGCTCCAAAAGTTACTATGCTTTAAATATGTTGTGATATCAGTAGGTTCCAAAAGGGTATTTTGGTCATTTTTAAAGTTTATAAAAGAGGTTAAATAGTAATCTGAGGTTCTGGTCTAAAATAATCAGTAAAAACATTTATTTTAATAAGTTACATCAGTAAGACATCATATATATATGTGAAATTTATCATTTACGGCCAAACTATGCACCGTAGGGGCATTTTGGTCATTTCACATATGCTATAAAGGTTAAATTTGGAAATCTGAGTTCAAAACTTTTACTTACTGTTAGAGTATAAAAATTTTCTTATAATATCAGTAGGTAATAAGTTTTAGGTGTCAAATATATTTTTACCCCATGCTATTCGTTTAAAAAGCGTAAAAGTCGGTATTTGATGATTTTCGGGTTATTTAAGGAAATCTGAGATTTTGATCAGTCTCTAAAGCTTAAAATATTTTATTTAACATATGAAATCATTAGGAAAAGGTTTGGTATCAAAATGTTATGTAAAACTCATTTTATCAAAGAAAAGGGCAATTTCGTCAATATCGAATTTTCACTAAAACTTTATAATATAATCAGTATAAACTTTGAAAAAAAAATTCAAAAATCCGTAAATATTATATTTTATCAGTGGGTAGAAAGTTTGGTGCCAAAATTTGGGTTTAAATATGATTTATACTAAAAATGCCATTTAATTAATAAAAAAGCTTTCATTTTACGATATCGCGCATAACTTCTAGTTTAGAGCATGAACTGATGTCAAATTTTTAGGACATGCTTATAAATCAGTAATAAAGGTTTTTTTCCTCTCACATTTTCAAAAATCTCATTTTTATATCAAAAGGGCATAATGGTCAACTTTTAAGCATTTAACGGAAACATGCAATGAACTAGGATTTCTATGGAACCAAGTTGTATAACCTCAGAGAGTTATACTAACATATAATATGGTCCTAAAGGAACCCTAAGGCATATCTAAACTAAGCTAAATCGGGTCAGAACTGAAAGTCAAAGCAAAAGTCTACTTTTGCGACTTTCGGTTGCGAACCGAGCCTAAACTCAGAATTGTCGAGTTGAACATGCCTAGACATGTTCTTATATTATTTACCAAGTTATTTAAGTGTTAAAACATGTTCCATAACCTCTGTATTATCAGTTATGAATTAATTTGTAAAAACTGACCCGTTTGACTTTTTATTAATAAGTTTGACCCGACAATTGACTGAGATAACGTGATAATTTGAAGGTGCCCTTTTAACGGTTTAACACCTACATAATTACCAACACATAGCCACTTTCAATTCGAATAATGGCTGGACCATTTGTGATTAATCACTAAGTCAAAGCTTAATTACGCCAACTTTGACTTTCGGTCATTACACTAATAAAACTTTAACTAAGGAAGCTAAGAACACTTACTAGAGTACTTAGCACGAATTTAGAACAGAAGAAAGCTTCCTTTTGCTCCAGGAGGCTTTAGAGAATGAGCTTTGAAGTAAAAATTCAAATGTGCAAATGAACTCAAGAACTACAAAGCCCTTATATAAGAAGTTTGATGCTCCAAAATCAATCCATTTGTCCCTATGTTGTTACCAGATGTTCACAGGTGTCCCTAGGGCAGTAAAAACCATGTACAAGCCCCAGGTATTGCTCAGAACCCATGCAAAGGCGGTGGAACAGGCTACAACATGCAGCTGTCCACTTTTTTAGTCGCTGGCACTTTTACGCGGCCCGCGTAAGAGTTGGAGTCGGCCTACGCGGCCCGCGACGAAGGGAGAATCCGGTAAAAAGTTTTAAAACTTTGCATTTTCAGTCCCTAGTCCATTTTAAGTTTAAATAACTTCCATTTATTGCACTTATGACCCCATAGTTAACTATTAAGGGCCTTAGGTCACATATTAACTCCGTTAAGCTCCCGGTTAGACGTAAGATCACCCGAAAAGTCTTGTTTTCATCGAAACTCCATAAAATTACTATCCAATATTCTTGAGAGCAAAATATACAATTATTACAATGCTTTCGGGGTCGTTAAGAGGTCACTCAGAGGTAACATTTAACAAGTTGACACTTTTAACCCCTATGTTTCGTAAGATCCTTAATTTAATCACAAACGACTTTCTATGTCCAACAATTTTCTTCATCAAAGAATACGAACATCTCATGAGGTCATTCAGAGGCACGAGCTTGGCATGATGACACATTTGATCCTTTTACTTACATATTTACATTGTTTGACAATTTAAGTCCCTCAGAATTAATTCATAACACGTCTAAGTCCATGACACGTGTCTTTATTACATTGGGCATGATTTTGCAAGGTGTTACATCCTCACCCCCTTAAAAGAAATCTCGATCTCGAGATTTACTGAAATAAATGAGGGTATTTCTGTTTCATTGTGGATTCAACCTCCCACGTGTATTCTGGGCCTCTACGGGCATCTCATTTTACCTTCACGATCAGCACATGCTTTCTTCGAAGCTTCTTAACCTGTCGATCCTCGATCGACAAAGGTCTTTCAACAAACTTCAAACTCTCATCAATCTGCACGTCCTTATGCGACATTGCTATCGACTCATCGGCTAGACATTTCTTTAAGTTGCAGATGTGGAATACATTATGAATTCCACTATGCTCTTCTGGCAGATTTAACTTGTAAGCCACAGTCCCGACACATTCGATGATCTCGAATGGTCCTATATATCTTGGGCTTAGCTTTCCCTTTTTGCCAAAACGCATCACCCCTTTCCAGGGTGACACTTTGAGCAATACTTTATCACCTACCTCGAATTTTAGAGGTTTACGCCTTTTATCCGCGTAGCTTTTCTGCTTATCCCTGGCAGCTTTGAGACGATCACGGATCTGAACAATCTTGTCCATCGTCTCCAGGACTATATCAGGTCCTGATAGTTGGGTTTCTCCAACTTCCGCCCAACATACTGGCGTTCTGCACTTCCTTCCGTACAAAGCCTCAAAAGGTGCTGCTTGAATGCTCGAATGTTAACTATTATTGTACGAAAATTCAATTAAAGGAAGATGGTCATCCCAACTTCCACCCAAGTCTATAACATAAGCTCGTAGTATATCCTCGAGTGTTTGAATCGTACGCTCACTTTGCCCATCCGTCTGAGGATGATAAGCAGTGCTGAAATTTAATCGAGTGCCTAAAGATTGCTGAAAGCTTTTCCAAAAATGCGATGTGTATCTTGTATCCCTATCAGAGATAATAGACACTGGCACTCCGTGAATAGATACAATCTCATCCACGTACAGTTGAGCTAGCTTGTCGGAGCTGTGAGTTTCTTTAATTAGCAAGAAGTGGGCTGACTTGGTCAATCTATCGACTATAACCCAAATAGTATCATTTCCTTGCTTTGTCTTTGGTAACTTAGTAATAAAATCCATAGTTACCATTTCCCACTTCCAGGTGGGAAGTTCCGACTGTTGCAGCAAGCCTGACGGCTTCTGACGCTCGGCTTTAACCTGCGCGCATGTCAGAGATTTAGCTACGTAGGTGGCTATAGATTTCTTCAAACCTATCCACCAGTAATTTGCTTTTAAATCCTGGTACATCTTATCACTGCCAGGATGAACTGAATATTTCGAACTATGAGCTTCTTGGAGAATCACCTCTCTAAGCCCTCCATGGATTGGAACCCAGATTCGACCATTCATCCTAAGGATTCCATCCTTGCCATATGATAATTGTTCAGCAGTTACGCCTAACTTCTCATTCGGATAGTTAGCTTCTAACACAACTTCTTTTTGAGCGGCTAACAACCTTTCATTCAAGCTGTTCTTTAATTCAATGCTCTTGGCATTGATCCAAATGGGCTTAACCCTTTCCTTCCTGCTCAAAGCATCAGCGACTGCATTCGCTTTGCCTGGATGATATCGGATTTCACAGTCATAGTCATTTAATGTTTCCATCCATCGGCGTTGTCTCATGTTAAGGTCCTTCTGATTAAACAGATGTTGAAGGCTCTTGTGATCAGAATAGATCACGCACTTTGTCCCATAAAGATAGTGCCTCCAAAGTTTTAGTGCAAATACAACGACACCCAACTCCAAATCATGGGTGGTGTAATTCTTCTCGTGCACCTTTAATTGACGTGAAGCATATGCAATAACCTTGCCCTTCTGCATAAGCATACATCCCATACATGTGTGCGATGCGTCGCAATAAATCACAAATTCTTCAATTCCTTTTGGCAATGTCAACACAGGAGCATTGCTTAATTTCTGCTTAAGAATATCAAAGGATTCTTGCTGCTTGGGACCCTAGTTAAACTTGACATTCTTGCGAGTTAACGATGATAGAGGTGCGGCAATCCTTGAAGAGTTTTCAATGAAACTTCTATAGTATCATGCTAGACCCAAGAAGCTGCGAATTTCAGTAGGAGTCTTAGGTTCTTGCCAATTCATAATCGCTTCGATCTTAGCGGGATCCACCTGGATACCACGCTCACTTACTACGTGTCCAAGGAATTGGACTTCACGAAGCCAAAACTCACATTTTGAAAACTTGGCGTAGAGCTTCTCTTGCTGCAGAAGTTTAAGGATACACCAGAGATGTCTTTCATGATCGGCTTGATTCTTCGAGTAAATAAGAATGTCATCAATGAAGACAATGACAAACTTGTCGGGGTATGGCTTGCAAATGCGATTCTGAGATCCATGAATGCTGCAGGTGCATTAGTGAGCCCGAAAGGCATCACTAAGAACTCATAGTGACCATAGCGTGTTCTGAATGCGGTCTTGTGAACATCTTCGTCTCTGACCTTCGGTTGGTGATAACCTAACGTTAGATCGATATCTGAAAAGTAGATTGCTCCTTGAAGCTGATCGAACAAATCATCGATCTTGGGCAATGGATATCTGTTCTTGATGGTAACCTTGTTTAGCTCGCGATAATCGATGCATAGATGCATCGAGCCATCCTTCTTTTTCAAAAACAGAATTGGTGCTCTCCAAGGGGACGAGCTAGGTCGAATAAAACCCTTTTCCAAAAATTCATCCAACTATGTCCTCAATTTTTTCATCTCAGTTGGTGCCAATCGATAAGGTGCTCTTGCAATTGGTGCTGCTCCAGGAATCATATCGATTCTGAACTCCACTTGCCTATCTGGAGGTAAGCCAGGTAGTTCTCCAGGAAAGACATCTGGATATTCAGAAATAACACGGATGTCTTCAATCTTGGGCTTTGGCTCATCAATGGTTACATGTGCCATGTAAATGACACAACCTTTCTTTAAACACTTCGATGCCTTAAGCATAGACACTTGCTTAGGCAATCCGTACTGCGTATCTCCTTGAATTGTTAATGGCTCACCATAAGGTGTCTTGATAACCACTTGCTTCTTATCACATACAATTTGGGCTTAGTTATGAGACAACCAATCCATGCCTATCACTATATCGAATCCTGCTAATTTCAACGGAAGCAAAGAAAACGGAAAAAAGTGATTCCTAATGGATATAAAACATCCATCTAGAATGGTTGAAGCAGTCTCTATAGTACCATCGGCCAGTTCTACTTCATACTTTATGCTTAGAGTCTTAACAGGCAGATTTAACAATTTACAAAATTTATTGTCTACAAAAGACTTGTCTGCACCAGAATCAAACAATACTCTAGCATAAACATCATTGATAAGAAAGGTACCTGTTATCACATTGTCGTTCTGAATGGCCTCCTGAGCATTCATTTGAAAGACCCGAGCATTGGTCTTCTTAGCCTCTTCAGGCTTCTTCGGATTCTTAGGGCAGTTGGGCTTAATGTGCCCCTTTTTGTTGCAACCGTAACAGGTTGCACCCTTCATCTTTTTGCAATCCAAAGTCCTATGTTCCTTGGACTTGCAGATCCCACATCCAAGAGGCTTTGACTGCGACTGCGACTGCGATTGAGATTTTGTTTCGAACCAGCACTTCCCAAAATGGTGCTTTTGGCAGGTCTTGCATTTGGGTTCCTCACCCGACTGTTGGTTGTCCTTTTTAAATCCGGAACCCTTCTTATACTTAGAGTTCCCCTTACGTTTCTTATCAGAATGGTGTGAGTTCTCATCCTCACGTTTCCTCTTCCCTTCTTCAGAATTCTTAAGTGATCTCTGCCTAAACCCATCGAGAGTAAGAGATAAAGATAGATCAACCACTGACCTCAATGTGGTAGGTCTGGATGCTTTCACATTTGCCTTGATTTCTGGAGCTAAACCTCCAATAAAACGAGCTATACGCTTCGGTTCTGGTGTGACCAAATAAGGAACCAATCAGGACATGGTGTTGAAACATGTAAGGAATGCCTGACAGTCCAAGTTCTTCATGACTAAGGTCAAGAAGTCGGTTTCAATCCTTTCCACCTCACGCTGAGGACAAAAATTCTCCCTGATTAATGCAACAAACTGATCCCAAGACAAATTATATATCGGAATCTTCCCTGTAGCTTGGATTAGTGACCTCCACCAAGCTAAAGCTTCACCTTTGAATGATTGTGAAACAAACCTCACAATATCTTATTCTGCACAACCACTGATATCAACCACAATATCCATCTCATCTAGCCACGTCATGCAATCAATGGCTCCTTTATCTCCTGTGAAGTCCCTTGGCTTGCAAGAGACGAAGTACTTGTAAGAACAAGTCTTATAACGAGGTTTTTGGTTAAGCACAATTTTCTTGGATGGAATACTTTTCTGATTCGATGAATGATGAGAATCGTCCTTCTTCGACTGGTGTGATTTAGAAGGGGGCTTACTATGAGCCACAAATAGAGTCTTCGAGCATGTATTACTTGGTTCTTTAAATTGTCGAGCAATGGCTCGAGTGACCGCATTATCTATCATTGCTTGTAATTCTGCATCTGTTACATTCATTCGGGTGTTATCATTTCTCTCTCTGGGATGACTGTTAACCTCTTCAGATTCAGACATGCTGAGGCTTGATTGCTATAAAATAATTGACAATATTTTATTCAGAGGTTGCTATGGAATCCTCATTTTGACGGTTCATTAACCATGGTAATTATAAACCATATTGGTTAATTTATTTAGGATTTTTTTTTATAATTTAACCCTAGTTATAAATCATTAAAGATATTAGAGTGCCACAAAAGGCCTAGTCACAAGGACAGTTTTAAAATTATTAGCCATGATCTTATAAGATCGAGGCATTAAAGTTTGAACATAGTTCTTCACCTTTTCTTGACAGGGAGTCATAGACTACAGCTGTCTTTTGTCTTATTAGACAATGAGTATGGCCCGCATGCACTTTATCACTAATGGATATTTTAAATTTGGTGAGAATAAGGAATTGGAAAAATCCAATACAAGGATGACTAGTGTGATTTTATCAAATCACATTTGCCAGGAGTGCTAATGTGACAACTCGTGCTCTCGACCCCAATCGATAATTGATTATTATTATTATTATTATTATTATTAGTATTTTATTATTTATTAAATAATAATAACCGTGTCGAGAGGAACGTATCGTTTAAACAACTAACCCGAGTCAAACATATTCATATTTGTTGGTGCATACGTCTGTCGACTTCGTCTTGTATCGAGTCTAGCATTGCAAATGACACGAAGATCGAGAGAACAGGATTCCGCTTGAAGAAGGCATGTCAGGTTCAAGCGAAATAACTGATTTAGCTTGAACAAGAGATTTCGTGTAACATCTGTGCTTGTAATCATAGTGAATAGTTTAGTTATCAATAAAACAATGTTATTCGATCCCAATGTTTGTTTTGTTATGTTTTACATTTTTCATGTTTTGACTTTTGTTCAATTTCAAACTCTACATCACTTTCTGGAGAGTTATACGCAAACTGGTGCGTAAACGTACTCAGTTTAATGCGAAAAATACTCCGGAACATCAATATATACTTAACATACCTTAAATAACCTTTACATAACTTAGAAATAAGTTTTGAAGGCTTTGGTATGTCAAAAACAAGTTAATTCGCTTATAGGGACTAAACTTGACAAACTGCAAAAGTATGCCAATTTGAACTGTAACGAACATTCCGGAACATGACCATAAGTTAAACATACCATAAATATCCTTTACATAGCTTAGAAATAGGCTTTGAGGGGTTTGGTGTGCTAAAAATAAACTTTTGGGTCATTCAGGGACTAAAAGTGTCAAAAAGTGCACAAGTTTGCATTTTCGCGCATAACTTACGTTCTGAATACATCCGGACATCCAAAAATTTATGTAAGCATGACTATATTATGCTTTAGTGTTTGGCTTGCCAAAAATCCATTCGTTGCGTCATTTGGATCGTTTTTCGTGCTTATGCACATTCCGTCGTAATTAAGCGAACATCGCATTCGTACGGCCAAACGAACCAACATCCGACATATTTTTGAACATGTTTCATATCCACAATGTTTAGGAATCATTTTAGGGCCTTAAAGTTGGCTTTACGGGCCTTAGAAGTGTCGGAAATGGCCTTAAACACGTGCAGGGACTGAAACTATCAATTCTGCAAACATATAGCTGATCTGCAACTCCCAGGCGGCCCGCCTGAGTTTCTGCACATCCTGAAGCGGGCCGCGTCTGACTTCCTGACCAGATTAATTGCATTTAACAACAGATTGCACCTGTTTGATTCACCACCACACATTCTCACATGCTTAGTCAGATGATAAGGATCACTTTGAGCTACCATAAGGTCCCAACACTTGTACGGGTGGGATTAAGGCACGTTTTCCATGAAACGATCTTAACGGTGGACCGAATACTATAAATACCCCACCCCCCATGCTTCAAAATCACAAGAATTTTGATTTGAGAAACTCTAAGTTGAAACCTTTGTTTCATACCTGAGATTTTTGAATCGAGATTAGCATTCGGGGACCCTTCGTAAGTATTCTTTCGTTCTTTTCCTTATTTTATTGCTTTTCGAGTTAGAAAGTCAAACTTTGTTTGACTTTCAGCGTTGACCAGCTCATGGTCAATGCGAAGTTCGTTTGAACTTCGCAACGTGATTGTAATCACGATGGTTATAGTCCCTTGGGACTATGCCTACTGATTACCATGTTGTCTAGGGTCGTAGGGTAAGCGATCTAATAAATCGCTTATACCTTCGAACCCGACCCAGTTTGGTCGATCATTAGGATCCGACCAAATACATTAGGTGACCATAGTAGGTAGAGAATAACCTTCCGAGGTTATACCCTATGGTCACATCGTTTGAGTAGTTGTATGATAGGTAGTTTATATGCCTTAGGTAAATTACCAGAATACCCTTTTCATGTATAATTGGTAATTTAGCATATGTAACCTAAAATTTTGTCACATAACTGATTTTGTAACATGTTTAGGCATATAACACTTGTCATAGGACTAGTTAGGCGGTCCAAACGCGTTTCACGCGAACGACGCGTTAAAGTAGCATAAGCTACCTAAACGGGTCGTAAACAATAATGTTAGGTTTCATTTAGTATGTAGGCTTTGTTAAACCAAATGACACGAGTCTCTACACTCGTTTGGTTTACGAACCCTCATGCTACCCGATCTTCCGATTTAGGTCCGGTTTATTAACATAGTTACCTATATTAGGTGCCGTTTGATTCCGAGATCTCTATCATTATTTGATTGTCATTCCAGGACTACTGAGTAATATCAAGTGAGTACATAGACCCCTCTTTTACTGTTTTCCAAACTGTTTTGGGGTGGAACACATGTGCCTACTTGTTACTTTCGTGCTTTCCTGTTTTCACATCATATACATGCTATGTTTGTTAGTACATTATAGTACATGATTTCATTACATTTCATGCTAGGTGTGCCCATTGTGTGCATTACTTAGTACATCGTTTTACATTACATTTCATGCTAGGTGTGCCCATTGTGTGCATTACTTAGTACATCGTTTTACATTACATTTCATGCTAGGTGTGCCCATTGTGTGCATTACTTAGTACATCGTTTTACATTACATTTCATGCTAGGTGTGCCCATTGTGTGCATTACTTAGTACATCGTTTTACATTACATTTCACGCTACGTATGTTCATTTGATTACATACTTAGTGCATTGTTTTCACATGCTTACATTTTTGGTATGACATTTGGTTTGTTTACAATAGAACAATACATTCATTAACATTTGCTACTCCGTTCGTTAGTAGGTAGTGGTACCATAGGAATTGACAACTCCCGTTCCGGACATCCTGGGTATGGGGATGAAAGGAATGACCGAATTCGATATACATAATTTAGATAAACCTTTAATTTGTTTAACGGTTTATCGCCACAGTCTCAAGGCTTGGATGTATGCATTTTAACAATACCGCATAAATGTTTGTATCAGTATAGCATGCATTTGTTACACAAAACATGACTTTGATTTAAACTGTGTTTTACTTCAATACCTTGTTGTTGTGCATTTTACATATGGTTTAGTTGATACATTTCACTTACCATACATGACATTTCTGGTTACACATTACATGATCTACATTGAACATAAACATTTTGACATTGATATACATATTTGGTGGTTTACATTGGACATAGACATTTAGATATGGTTTACACAATAACACTTGACAATTGGTTTGTACATGAACAAGTTACATTGGTGGTTGTTTGGGTAAGTAATTTGAGTAACGAGACGTGTGTAATATGATACAATCATGGTGGATACGCCGCTGGTACTTCCTATATATAAGTGCTTGTGTGATATTACATGACGTAGCGTTACTTAAATCACTTCAATGTTTGACATATTACATGTTACATAAACAACTTATTTCTCACAAGACATTGTCTTACAAAACAGTTTATTTTATACAACTCATTTTACATGGTTATTCATTTAACCTTACATTTATTTATACATATCAACTGATCTTATCGTCTTTCAAATGATTTACAAGTCAAAGCAAATTACAAGGTTCATGACTAAACATTTTCTTAAACATAAGTCATGAATCCTATTTTCACAAAACCTATGTATCTCACAGGCATTTTTATGCTGACGTACCTATTTTCACATGTGTTTTCAGGAGCTTTTCCGTAGGATGTTGATCATGACACTAGGGCGGACCTGTGCCTTAGAGACTAAAAACGAAGATAGACTTGTTTAATGATGTTATAAACTCTTTTGTTTACTGTTCAAGACAATGTAACACCCTTGTTTAATAAATAAAATACAACTTTGAATACCATGGTTATGAAACAATTTATTCTGTTACGACACGCCCCGGCGTTTCCGCCGCGATTTGTTGTTTTACGCGGTCGGGGTGTGACAGAAGAGTTGGTATCAGAGCCAATGGTTATAGGGAATTAGGTTATTAGTAATGCTTTGACCTAGACTATAACTTTTCTAGGACCCTAACACAAGTTATCTTGTGTTTAGATCTTAAAACATATACATCACCTATCCTTAGGTGATTATAAAAAAAAGAACCAAAATTTTTCCGAAACGATTTTTGAAAAAAACAATCATCTGTTTTTGAATAAATTATTACAAGGTTTTGAACCCTCTATTATAAGGTTTTGAACCCTCTGTTATATGGTTTTGAACCCCTTTGAGTTTTCAAAATCTCGTCAAGGTTTTGGGTTTTAAATAATGTGAACACGTGCAAACTGGAAGGGTGAATGCCTGTATTCTGGGTTTTCTGTCTAGGCAAGCACTTCGTATATATCTCATCAGACGCGAGACCAGTTGTGCTTACCTGGGAATTCTTGGGATGAGTGTTCACTTATAGGCGAGCATGTCTTCATTATACATTATTTTTGACCCCTTTACTTTGATTAGTCACTGTGTGTCGTTTGTTTGCTTTGTGATACGGACGATTGACCACCATCTTTGCTTTTGTTGATTTTGTTTCATCTCATTCTCTTCATCCAATCATCTCACTCGTTTCTTTTCATGTTTTCCTCTTTTAGAATGCCTCCTCGACGCGAGAACCAGATAGCAACTGCCGAGCTGGCAGAAATTATTGCGCAGCAGATGGCTGCTCAATTTCCAAATCTCTTTGCTCAATGGAACCAAGCTAACAACAACAACAATGTTCCATGCAAATACAAGGATTTTAACCAGGCTAAACCACTCAAGTTTAGTGGTTCTGAGGGAGCGACTGGGCTTCTTCAGTGGTTCGAGAGCATTGAGAATACTTTCCGCCACGTGCAGTGTCTGGATAATCGCAAGGTCGAGTTTTCTTCGAGCGTATTTCAGAAGAGGGCTTTGACATGGTGGAACGGGATTATGAGAGACCGGGGTGCAGAAGTTGCTCTCGCACAGACATGGGCTGAACTTAGAGCCCTCATGATGAGGGAATTCTGTCCCCGTCATGAGCAGCGAGCTTTGGAGAAGGAATTTGATGATTTGAAGCAAGATAGTGGTGAGCACAGGGCATATACTGATCGGTTTGAAGAGTTGAGTTTGCTTTGCCCGACTATGGTTACCCCACTCGACAAGGCTATCGAAAGGTACATCGACGGCCTACCTGACTCAGTACAAGACATCCTTACTGGTAGTAACCCTACCACACTCCGTCAGGCAATCGAGTTATCAGCGACACTGACTGAGTCGCAGATCCGGAAGAACAAGTTACACAGGAAGGGTGACAAGGGCAAGAAGCAGTCGGCTGACAAGGGGGATAGCAAGAAAGGTCAAAACAAGAATGGAAAGGACTCTGGTTCTTCGAAGAGGTCAAGGAAGCGTAAGGCTTCCCAAAATTTTGCTGTCACTGCCCAAGCTAACCAGACAGCTCCCAACCAACCCGCACAGCCTCCAGCAAAGAAACCCTATTCGGGGAATGCACCTTTGTGCAACAGATGCAACAGTCACCATCAGCCGCAACATCAGTGCCGTTTCTGTACTAGCTGTGGGAAGTCAGGTCATTTTGCCGATGTTTGTCGGTTTGCTCAGAATCGCGCAGTTCAAAACCCGGCTCAACAAGTTGCTCAGCAACAGGGTCAAGCTGCACGACCATATTACCCACCGGGTGCTTGTTATAATTGTGGGGATCTGACCCACTACAGAAACCGGTGCCCAAGGCTAGCCAACCAGAACCAGAACCAGAACCAGAATCAGGCTCAGGCTCGAGGGCGAGCTTTTAACATGAATGCCCAAGAGGCGTAGGCGGATGATAATGTGGTGAACGGTACGTTCTTTATTAATAATCAGCCTGCATCTGTTCTTTTCGATTCTGGTGCTGATATGAGTTTCGTGTCATTATCTTTTGAGCCAATGCTTCGCGTGTCTAGAACGAAACTAGGAAAACCTTTGACAGTAGAAGTTGCTAGCGGTGAACCAATTATTCTTAATTCTGTTCTACGCAACTGCCAGTTGAACCTAAACGATCATCTTTTTCCTATCGACCTCACGCCTATGCAACTTGGAAGCTTCGACGTTATAGTGGGTATGGATTGGTTATCCAAGCATCACGCGGAGGTAGTTTGTTTCGAGAAGATCGTTCGTGTGCCGCTTTCGACAGGCGAGATCCTACAGGTTCAAGGTGAGAAACCGTCCGGTGGTCTCAAACTCATGTCTTGTTTTAAAGCTCGGAAATATCTGCGAAGAACTATGTGGCTTTCTTAGCACATGTTACAGAAGATAAAGGCAAGGGTAAGTCTATTTCAGATATTCCTGTCGTTCGGGATTATTTTGAAGTTTTCCCTGAAGATTTACCTGGTCTGCCTCCGGCACGCCAAGTCGAGTTCCGCATTGATCTCATACCTGGTGCAAATCCCATTGCCAGAGCTCCATATCGTCTTGCACCGTCTGAGATGCAAGAGTTATCTAAACAGCTTCAGGAGCTCTCTGACAAAGGCTTTATCCGTCCCAGTTTTTCACCTTGGGGTGCTCCCGTTCTTTTTGTCAAGAAGAAGGATGGATCCTTTAGGATGTGTATCGATTATCGTGAGCTTAACAAGCTTACCATCAAAAATCGATATCCCCTACCTCGCATAGATGATCTCTTTGATCAGCTACAGGGCGCTTCTTATTTTTCGAAGATTGATCTACGTTCTGGGTATCATCAACTTCGGGTGCAAGAAGAAGATATTCCCAAGACAGCGTTCCGTACTCGTTATGGGCATTATGAGTTCACAGTCATGCCATTCGGTTTGACTAATGCTCCTGCTGTTTTCATGGACTTAATGAATAGGGTCTGCAAACCTTATTTGGATCAGTTCGTCATTGTTTTTATTGACGACCTCTTAATTTACTCTAAGACGCGAGCTGATCACGAGCAGCATCTTCGTCTTACTCTGGAACTCCTGAAGAAAGAGCAACTTTTCGCCAAATTCTCCAAGTGCGAATTTTGGCTTAAAGAAGTTCAATTCTTAGGACATATTATCAACGAACGAGGTATTCATGTAGATCCCTCCAAAATCAGTGCGATTAAGGATTGGGATACGCCTACTACTCCTACTGAAGTTCGTTCTTTTCTTGGTCTAGCGGGTTATTACCGCCGCTTCATTGAGAACTTCTCAAAGATTGCAGTTCCTTTAACTGCTCTAACTTAGAAGAACAAGCCCTTTGATTGGGGATTCAAACAAGAGAAAGCTTTTCAACACTTGAAGCAGAAGCTTTGTGATGCGCCTGTTCTATCATTGCCTGAGGGTGATGATGATTTTGTCGTGTATTGTGATGCATCGAAATTAGGCCTTGGTTGTGTTCTGATGCAAAGGAACAAAGTCATAGCATATGCATCGAGGCAGTTGAAGATACATGAGAAAAACTACACCACTCATGATCTTGAGTTAGGTGCAGTTGTTTTCGCTCTAAAGATCTGGAGACACTATTTGTACGGTACAAAATGTGTGGTTTTCACGGACCACAAAAGTCTTCAGCATATCTTCAATCAGAAAGAACTCAACATGAGGCAACGACGTTGGGTTGAGCTACTAAACGACTATGACTGCGAAATTCGCTACCATCCTGGTAAGGCGAATGTCGTAGCCGATGCATTGAGTCGTAAGGAACGTACTAAGCTTCATTGTGTACGTGTTCAATCTGTTATTCAAGCTCGATCCGATATCCAAGCACGCATTTCTCAGGCTCAACAATCTTGTTTTTCACAAGGATTGATGGATAAGGAATTTCCCTATCACATAACACCTGCTCTGGAACTGAAGGACAATGGATCGTATTACTTCATGGACTATTTGTGGGTCCCAAGCCAGGATGATCTTCGTACCTTGCTTATGGATGAAGCTCATAAGTCTCGTTATTCTATTCATCCGGGCTCAGATAAGATGTATAAGGATCTTCGTATTCAGTATTGGTGGCCTGGTATGAAGAAAGACATTGCCTTATACGTATCAAAATGCCTTACTTGTCTTAAGGTTAAGGCTGAACATCAACGTCCTTCGGGCTTATTGGTGTAACCAGAGATCCCAGTTTGGAAATGGGAAAACATTACTATGGATCTTGTTACCAAACTTCCACGCACAAAGAAAGGTCATGATGCCATCTGGGTAGTCGTTGATCGTCTTACTAAGTCAGCACATTTCTTGCCAATCCGTGAGGATTTTCTTGCTGACAGACTTGCTCAAATTTATGTGGATGAAATTGTAGCTCGACATGGTGTTCCGTTGAACATCATTTCTGACAGAGATGCTCGTTTCACTTCTCATTTTTAGAGAACCATGCAATCTGCTATGGGGACCCAACTTAATCTGAGCGCAGCTTATCATCCGCAAACGGATGGTCAATCGGAGAGAACAATCCAGACTCTGGAGGATATGCTTAGAGCTTGTGTGATCGATTTTGGTGGTAGCTGGGATTCACATCTTAAATTGATTGAATTCTCCTACAACAACAGTTATCACACCAGCATCAAAATGGCTCCTTTCGAGGCTCTCTATGGTCGAAAATGTCGTTCACCAGTCTGCTGGAATGAGATCGGCGAGGCTCAACTTACTGGACCTGCCCTCATTTTAGAGACAACTGACAAGGTCAAGAAAGTTCGCGATAACCTTCAGACAGCTATGAGCCGTCAGAAGAGTTACGCGGATCCAAAACGCAAACCCTTGGAATTTCAAGTCGGTGATCGAGTATTACTTAAGGTCTCACCTTGGAAAGGTGTGATCAGATTTGGAAAGAAAGGAAAACTTGTACCTAGATACGTTGGACCATTCAAGATCGTCGAAAGAATCGGTAAGGTAGCCTACAGACTTGAGTTACCTCCTGAACATGGAAATGTTCATCCAACTTTTCACGTGTCCAATCTCAAGAGGTGTTTAGCTGATGAGAACCTCCACATACCGCTTGACGAAATTCGTGTTGGCAAAACACTGAAATTTGTTGAGAAGCCAGTGGAAATCATGGAACGTGAAGTCAAGTGGCTTAAACGCAAGCGCATTCCTTTGGTCAAAGTTTTTTGGGAAGCTAAACGTGGACCCGAGTTTACTTGGGAACGCGAAGATCAAATGAAGGCGAAATATCCACATCTTTTTCCACGAGTTTCCTGTAAATAAATTTCGGGACGAAATTTCCACAAGTAGGGGAGACTGTAACATCTGTGCTTGTAATAATAGTGAACAGTTTAGTTATCAATAAAACAATGTTATTCGATCCCAATGTTTGTTTTGTTATGTTTTACATTTTTCATGTTTTGACTTTTGTTCAATTTCAAACTCTACATCACTTTCTGGAGAGTTATACGCAAACTGGTGCGTAAACGTACTCAGTTTAATACGAAAAATACTCCGGAACATCAACATATACTTAACATACCTTAAATAACCTTTACATAACTTAGAAATAAGTTTTGAAGGCTTTGGTATGTCAAAAACAAGTTAATTCGCTTACAGGGACTAAACTTGACAAACTGCGAAAGTATGCCAATTTGAACTGTAAAGAACATTCCGGAACATGACCATAAGTTAAACATACCATAAATATCCTTTACATAGCTTAGAAATAGGCTTTGAGGGGTTCGGTGTGCTAAAAATAAACTTTTGGGTCATTCAGGGACTAAAAGTGTCAAAAAGTGCACAAGTTTGCATTTTCGCGCATAACTTACGTTCTGAATACATCCGGACATCCAAAAATTTATGTAAGCATGACTATATTATGCTTTAGTGTTTGGCTTTCCAAAAATCCATTCGTTGCGTCATTTGGATCGTTTTTCGTGCTTATGCGCATTCCGTCGTAATTAAGCGAACATCGCGTTCGTACGGCCAAACGAACCAACATCCGACATATTTTTGAACATGTTTCATGTCCACAATGTTTAGGCATCATTTTAGGGCCTTAAAGTTGGCTTTACGGGCCTTAGAAGTGTTGGAAATGGCCTTAAACACGTGCAGGGACTGAAACTGTCAATTCTGCAAACATATAGCTGATCTGCAACTCCCAGGCGGCCCGCCTGAGTTTCTGCACATCCTGAAGCGGGCCGCGTCCGACTTCCTGACCAGATTAATTGCATTTAACAACAGATTGCAGCTGTTTGATTCACCACCACACATTCTCACATGCTTAGTCAGATGATAAGGATCACTTTGAGCTACCATAAGGTCCCGACACTTGTACGGGTGGGATTAAGGCACGTTTTCCATGAAACGATCTTAACGGTGGACCGAATACTATAAATACCCCACCCCCCATGCTTCAAAATCACAAGAATTTTGATTTGAGAAACTCTAAGTTGAAACCTTTGTTTCATACCTGAGATTTTTGAATCGAGATTAGCATTCGGGGACCCTTCGTAAGTTTTCTTTCGTTCTTTTCCTTATTTTATTGCTTTTCGAGTCAGAAAGTCAAAGTTTGTTTGACTTTCAGCGTTGACCAGCTCATGGTCAATGCGAAGTTCGTTTGAACTTCGCAACGTGATTGTAATCACGATGGTTATAGTCCCTTGGGACTATGCCTACTGATTACCACGTTGTCTAGGGTCGTAGGGTAAGCGATCTAATAAATCGCTTATACCTTTGAACCCGACCCAGTTTGGTCGATCATTAGGATCCGACCAAATACATTAGGTGACCATAGTAGGTAGGGAATAACCTTCCGAGGTTATACCCTATGGTCACATCGTTTGAGTAGTTGTATGATAGGTAGTTTATATACCTTAGGTAAATTACCAGAATACCCTTTTCATGTATAATTGGTAATTTAGCATATGTAACCTAAACTTTTGTCACATAACTGATTTTGTAACATGTTTAGGCATATAACACTTGTCATAGGACTAGTTAGGCGGTCCAAACGCGTTTCACGCGAACGACACGTTAAAGTAGCATAAGCTACCTAAACGGGTCGTAATGGGTCGTAAACAATAATGTTAGGTTTCATTTAGTATGTAGGCTTTGTTAAACCAAATGACACGAGTCTCTACACTCGTTTGGTTTACGAACCCTCATGCTACTCGATCTTCCGATTTAGGTCCGGTTTATTAACATAGTTACCTATATTAGGTGCCGTTTGATTCCGAGATCTCTATCATTATTTGATTGTCATTCCAGGACTACTGAGTAATATCAAGTGAGTACATAGACCCCTCTTTTACTGTTTTCCAAACTGTTTTGGGGTGGAACACATGTGCCTACTTGTTACTTTCGTGCTTTCCTGTTTTCACATCATATACATGCTATGTTTGTTAGTACATTATAGTACATGATTTCATTACATTTCATGCTAGGTGTGCCCATTGTGTGCATTACTTAGTACATCGTTTTACATTACATTTCATGCTAGGTGTGCCCATTGTGTGCATTACTTAGTACATCGTTTTACATTACATTTCATGCTAGGTGTGCCCATTGTGTGCATTACTTAGTACATCGTTTTACATTACATTTCATGCTAGGTGTGCCCATTGTGTGCATTACTTAGTACATCGTTTTACATTACATTTCATGCTACGTATGTTCATTTGATTACATACTTAGTGCATCGTTTTCACATGCTTACATTTTTGGTATGACATTTGGTTTGTTTACAATGGAACAATACATTCATTAACATTTGCTACGCCGTTCGTTAGTAGGTAGTGGTACCATAGGAATTGACAACTCCCGTTCCGGACATCCTGGGTATGGGGATGAAAGGAATGACCGAATTCGATATACATAATTTAGATAAACCTTTAATTTGTTTAACGGTTTATCGCCACAGTCTCAAGGCTTGGATGTATGCATTTTAACAATACCGCATAAATGTTTGTATCAGTATAGCATGCATTTGTTACACAAAACATGACTTTGATTTAAACTGTGTTTTACTTCAATACCTTGTTGTTGTGCATTTTACATATGGTTTAGTTGATACATTTCACTTACCATACATGACATTTCTGGTTACACATTACATGATCTACATTGAACATAAACATTTTGACATTGATATACATATTTGGTGGTTTACATTGGACATAGACATTTAGATATGGTTTACACAATAACACTTGACAATTGGTTTGTACATGAACAAGTTACATTGGTGGTTGTTTGGGTAAGTAATTTGAGTAACGAGACGTGTGTAATATGATACAATCATGGTGGATACGCCGCTGGTACTTCCTATATATAAGTGCTTGTGTGATATTACATGACGTAGCGTTACTTAAATCACTTCAATGTTTGACATATTACATGTTACATAAACAACTTATTTCTCACAAGACATTGTCTTACAAAACAGTTTATTTTATACAACTCATTTTACATGGTTATTCATTTAACCTTACATTTATTTATACATATCAACTGATCTTATCGTCTTTCAAATGATTTACAAGTCAAAGCAAATTACAAGGTTCATGACTAAACATTTTCTTAAACATAAGTCATGAATCCTATTTTCACAAAACCTATGTATCTCACAGGCATTTTTATGCTGACGTACCTATTTTCACATGAGTTTTCAGGAGCTTTTCCGTAGGATGTTGATCATGACACTAGGGCGGACCTGTGCCTTAGAGACTAAAAACGAAGATAGACTTGTTTAATGATGTTATAAACTCTTTTGTTTACTGTTCAAGACAATGTAACACCCTTGTTTAATAAATAAAATACAACTTTGAATACCATGGTTATGAAACAATTTATTCTGTTACGACACGCCCCGGCGTTTCCGCCGCGATTTGTTGTTTTACGCGGTCGGGGTGTGACATTTCGCTTGAGTGTATGAGTTGAGATTTCACTTGAGATGCGGTTTCGCTTAAGTCTGTTCAAGCGAAATCAGTTGTTTATAAATAGGTTTCAAGCGATATCATTTGTAACAGTTCTTGAATTTCATACTGAGGTGCTGCCGGTGTGTTTTCTGATTGTACTAGTTGTTATATCAATCTACAAGGTGTTTAAAGTGAATTGCTAGCTGTATCTAAGTCTGTTTCTTAGTTTCCGCATCTGAAACAGATAAAAACTCCTCTGAACGACTCGTTCGGGTTCGCTACATGATCCTACAAGTGGTATCAGAGCTCAGGAGGAGGAGTTCTGCAGATTTCAGCTTGATTTCATCTCGATTTCTTACTTCTACACTTTCTTTTATCAATTGGACAACTTTTCACGATTAAAATGGTCTTAATTTTTCACAACACAAGCGAAACAGTGTTTTAACAAACCCTTGAGAATATCAGCTTAAAATTCGGACTAAATCTGATAAAAATGGACTAAAAACCAGATTCCGCTTGAACGAATCATCAGATTTCGCTTGAAAAATTGTTGCCATTTCAAGCGAAATATCAGGTTTCGCTTGAAAATATCAGGTTTCGCTTGAAATATACCTGGTTTCGCTTGAAAAGTTTATTCATTTGATTTCGCTTGAAATTACAAATCTGTTTTCGCTTCAATTGAGTATTTCGCTTGAATTGACATTTTAGTTGAAATCTTGATTTCGCTTGAAGGTTGTTTGCAGGTTATTTCGCTTGAAGGTGGTATCTCGCTTGAAATTGTCTGGTTTGAGAAAAAGTGTACGGAATCATGAGTGAAGAATTTTATAACGTGTTTGCTACATCTCCGACTACTCCGGCTACCATTGCTCAAAACATGAACTTGGAAAACGAAACTGGAACTACTCAAAAACCCCCGAAGCTAATGAGCATTGAAGAGTATTACGGATGGAAAGACAGATTTGAAAACTGGGTTCAAGCTAACCATCGAAGATCATGGGAATGCATTCTAAAGAAGTATGTTCTACCATGTACAGAGTTGCAAGTTGTGAAAACAATTTCTGAATTCAGTGACCAAGAACGAGATATGTACAAAGCTGAGAAAATGATAATCAGTTTACTTCAGCAAGCTATCAAAGAAGACATCTTTGTGTTGCTTCAACATGACAAGACATCAAAATCAATTTGGGATGCTCTTAGAATTAAGTTTGAGGGTAGTGAAAATATGATTAAGAGTAAAAAGGCATTGCTTAAGAAAGAATTTGATCTATTCACTAGTTTGCCCGGGGAAGATACAAAGAAGCTAATTGAAAGATATTGTCACTTAGTGCGATCTATGTCGATGCTAAGTATAACCAAAGATCGTGAAGAGTTGGTTGACAAGTTAGCTGACGCTTTACCACAAAAGGAGTGGGGTACTTACTTGATGATTCTAAAAATCACTGGGGTATATGATGGGTTGATAATTTCTCAGTTCATTGAGAAGATAGAGGGTCAAGATCTTGAACAGCAAAAGATTGCGAGGATGAATAATCCGAGTGGTCAACAAGATGTGAAAATGTACTACAAAGGTAGTGTTCAAGAGGTTGAAAGAAGCCCAAAAATCCAAACTGCGTTTAGTGCTGGAAATTCTTCTGAAAATGTTGAACAAAGTTCAAACAAAAGCAGTGGATTCTCTTCATATCCGAGTGTTAATCCAAAAGATACAACATCAAGCTTTCAGCATCAAAGTTCTAAAAGTGGAAATGGTTATGTGATACAATGCAACATTGCTTTGAATCTTCCTGAGGGTCAAAGTTTCTCTGAAGAAGTTGCAAAAGATCACATGGCATTACTTGGTTCCGTGCTACTATCCTATGAAGGCTTGGTTGCAGGGAGGATCGGGAATCCTATGCTGACAAAGGAGGATTACGATCAGATAGACGCTGAAGAGATGGAGCTCATGGACATCAAAAGGTGTCTAGCTAGTGTCCTAAGAAGAGCAGAAAAGTTCAAATTGATTACTGGAAGAAATGATCTTCTTGATGCACATGTTTCTACTTTAGGTTTTGATAAATCTAAAGTTACTTGTTTTCGGTGCAGGGAGAAATGTCATTTTAAGAGGGAATGCAAGAATAGAGAAGCAAATGAAGCACATGAAGCAAAGAATCCGTTCGGAAAAGATGATTACTACCGGAAAGCCATATATCAACAAGTTGGTCAACAACAACAACAAGAACCACAAGTGGCTCATGGTAGAAAAGTGATAGAGGATTCAAAGAGAGCATGTTTGGTGAATCAAGAAGATTTTAACTGGAACAAATACATTTCATCCGACAGTAAAGCTTGTTTAATTAATCAAGATGATGAAAGACTGCCTGAAGGATTTAGCTGGGATATGTTTGTGGATGAAAAAGGAGAGTTTAAAGCTTTCATTGCTAAAATTATGAAAGAACCAGATATGTTTACCGAGTGGATGAAATCTATTGGTTTTAGTGTGAGGAATGAAGATGAAAAGTCTGTTTCATCAGATGAAAGCTCACTAAGATCTGATGAAAGCTCAGAAAAAGCAGTTGTTTTTTATCAAACACCATCTGATTCTGGTTTTTCAGATGATAGTTCTGACAAGTCAATTGAGTTTGACCAATCACCAACTGATGACAGCAGTGATGATAAGGAAGAAAGACATATTAATATTGAAAAATCTCATCTTTCTCCTGAAAGCTTTCATTTTTATTTTGCAGATCGATTGGAGAAGCTGAAAGAGAAACAAGCTGCAAAAGAACAAAAGAAAATGAAGTCTGAAAGTGTTGCTGAAAAAGATGAGATTATTCAAAGTGAAGAAGTTACAGTTGTTGCTGAGAAGATTGCTAAGACTGAGAAGGTGACTGAAACAGAAAAGGTAGTTGAAGTTGAGAAGATAATCGAAGTTGAAAAGATTGTGGAGGTAATCAAGCCTTGCTCAAAGTGTCTTGAATCTTGCAAAGAATGTGCAGCAAAAGATGAGAAGCTGATTGAGTTTGAAAAGATGAAAGAGCAATTACTGTTCAATCTAAATTACGTAAAAGAATCCTATGATGTTTTGAACAGAACAGTAACTGGTCTTCAAAAGACAAATTCTGAAAGAGAAAAAGCATTAACTATGATGAATGCTGTAATGATGACAAAGCAAAAAGCTATAAATCATTACATTGAGGAGTGTGCCAAGCTGAAACAAGAGTTGGAAAAGGAGAAAATTGAGAATGAGAGAATCAGACGCTTATTACAAAGTTATTCTAGTTCTGATTATCTTATTGATCGAATTTATCCAACTGTTGCAGGTTTCGAAGCTTTCCAAGACGAGAAGAAAAAAAAGAAGGATACTGGTAAGAAACCGAGTGTTAGCTATAACAAGTGTCCGCCCTCAATCTGGGAAGGTTATTCTCCCAGAAAACCAAATAAGGAGCAAGTCGAAAAAGCAGTCAATATAAAGCTAAAAACCGATACAACTGATGATTTACCAGAAAACATTGACGTTACTTTCACATCGTCTGACACTGATCATGAGTCTGAGTTAATTAAAAAGGTGGTCGATCAGGTGTTGGATACTGATGAGGAGTCTGAGTCAAAGTCTGAGTCTGGAGGTTCAAGTTCGTCAGTCAACAGTTCAAAATCGTTGGTTAAACGGGCTTACAGTAAAGAGTTTTTGTTATCAAAATCGAATTTGAATGATGAAACATTTGAAGTTGCATATACTTTGAATGATTCTGACAAATTATATTCTGACAAAGAGTTTCCTATAAGAAGTGTTAAGTCTGAAATGATCAAAAAGGTTTTCAAAATGACAGAAATCAATATTTCTGAAATTAAAAATTTAAATCTTTCTGAAAAACCTAAAAAGTACACTTCAAGAGTTCAACAACGTTTAAACAAGAAAAAAAGGTTATAATTTTGGTTCTGGTTTTCAAAAGAAACCAAACCATAATGGTAATTTCAAAAAGAAAGGTCTTGGTTTTACTCCATCAGAAAATTATAAAAATGAAAAATATGTCCGAGATATTAAATCAAAAATGACATTTGTTTCAGGAGGAAGTGCAGAAGAAGAACATAAGAAACCTTCTGGAGACAATCAAACCAGGAGTTTCTTGCTGAAAAGAAGAAAATAGGAACTGGAGTTTTTCACAGAAAGGATACTCGAACCTGTTTTAAATGCAATGAAGCTGGTCACATTGCATCAAATTGTTCGTTGAATACAAAGGAAAAACAGGGAGTATTTGAAAAACTTAAAGAAAAAGTTGTTGATATTGAACCACCAACTGAAAAATTCAAAATTTTTGAGAATTCGACTTATGAAGTTGGTGAGTGTTCAAAGAAATTTTTTTACAAAAAGAAAGCCAAAGACAACCAAATGTGGGTTGTTAAGAAGGTTGATGAGAAAATCGGCGATGAACCTGATTCCACAAAATCAGAGGAGTCACAGGTTGAGGTAAAAGAAGAAAAATCAGTGTCTTCAGTGGATGATGTTAAAATTCCACCACTGAAGGATGAAAATTTTAAACATAAGGTTGGTAAGGTTGAAATCTCGAATCAATTTTATTCTGAGAAGAATGAATTTGATGTTGAGAAAGTTTTTAATGGAAATGTGAAGAAAATTTTTGGAAAAATGATTGATCGGAAAGTAAAAGGGGTTAAAGATTTTTATGCTACAATGAAAGCAACTTGTAACCCTACTGAACAAGAGTTAAAAGCACTCAAGGTTGGTAAGACTTGGGTGGAAATTCTCTTTCCTTGAAAATCATGACTTGCCGGAGCTCCCAAGTTGGTAATCGTGGAGCATGAATCGGCATCTTTCTTGATAAAATTGTTTGTATGAAAGAGTTTAAAAAATGTGTTTAAATTTTACAGATTGTGACTTGCCGGAGCTTCCAGGTTGGTAAGTGTGAAGTAGGAATCGGCATCTTTATTGGTAAAATGAATTTGTGTAGATGTTTTATTCCTACAATTGGTAATGAGGTTTGTTTTTTACAAAATGATTCATCAAGGTCGTTAATTTGAACTTGATGTAATCCTTATACAAGTGGTTGAAAACAAAGGAATGATGAACCTCGAAACTACAAGTGGTAAAACCAACAAAACTTATTTTCCGGAAAAATCATTTTGGTTAAAACAAACTTAAGTGTTTTGAAATCATAATGAGAAAATAGTTTGTTGAAAGGGGGAGTTCTGATTGTTTATGCCAAGTGGATGGCGATTTGAGCTGATTCGATATCAGTTGTCACTTTATTGTTCAGTTTGTTTTCAAATTTTTTAAAAAATGTGTTTGCATTTTAGGGGGAGTAAAAATTTCAGAAAATCCAAAAACATTTGAAAATTTGAAAAAGTCAAAAACATGATAAAATTTAAAAATGAGTTTTGTGTCAAAGAAGAGGAAATGATAGTACATCAGTGGACGATCATAACATGCTAAAGAATTGTAAAGAAAAATGTGATAAACGGTCTCACTGATGATTTGTCAGTAGGTTTTTGCACATTTAGTAGATTGTGACGAGATATAAACCTAAATTTCAAACTTGCTTATATCGTGGGGAACATCTCTCGGATATATGGGTAACCCCCGAAATCTTGTTTGAAAGGTCCCTCTTTCTGAGATACCAGGTCTTTATACTCAGTGATATCTGGGGTATTATCCCGGGACTTCTGATTTTGCGGAAGCAATGGCCTAGTCCCCGGAGAATACTTTACTGCTTGCTTGAAATATAGCGCTGCCCTCAGCATAAAATGATGAGACAATAAAATTGCTAATCAATGCTGTTGTAAAAAAGATCCTCTAAAGGGGACACACCAAAAGTCGAGCCGTCATCTCTCTGCTGAACGGAAGTTCTGACCTGAGCTCTCACGGTTTCGCATCTAACCCCTTACAGATATCATCTGTGGTATACTCACCTGTAAGACTGAATATTGGGATCTGGATACGGGAGTATATTCTGAGGTGGGACATGCGATTAAGTTTAAGTTCTTAAAACACCTAATTCATATCTCGAAACAGTTGAACTTTGTGTGAAAATTTAAAGTGGATCAGTATACTGACAATCTAAGTGAATCGTTTAGAACTTAAAATGTTTAAAGCTTAACGGTGTTGATGATTTGTCTCATAAACTGATATGATCCTCTTACACAAACTCACAAAATATTGTTTGTATATATTTCTTTACTGCATTTCATTTCATTCAAAAATTCCAAAAAGATTTTAAGTGTGTTTTAGCATAAATTTTGAAAAATTCAAAAAGATTTTAGACAACTGATGTTGGAGAGCTGATTTTCAAAATTTCAAGTGCTAAACATGATGAGCATGTGGTGAGGGGGAGTGTGTGTTCTAAATGAGAAAAGTTTTTAAATATATGTATACAATTGGTTCATCAGAGACTAAATGTTAAATCATTCTAAGATTGCCCTACAAGTGGTTATCAGAAAATTTATTTTTGGGTAGAGATTTATGCAGATTAGAGCCAGGAATCGATTCTGAACCTGTGGAAAGTGTGAGCCAGGTCACAATTGTGAAACTGCTGATGTTGATGAACTTTAGGAATCAAGAGATCTAATCAAGAGAATTAGAAAGCTCAAGAGCCAGGTGGAGATTTTGGAAGAAAAATTTAGAAGAAAGGAAGCCCTAAGACTGATAAAGACTGAAGACGTTGAAGACTCTCCACTTAAGACTCGTCAACATTTGAGGGGGAGTCTGTTGGTGCATACGTCTATCGACTTCGTCTTGTATCGAGTCTAGCATTGCAAATGACACGAAGATCGAGAGAACAGGATTCCGCTTGAAGAAGGCATGTCAGGTTCAAGCGAAATAGCTGATTTAGCTTGAATAAGAGATTTTGCTTGAGTGTATGAGTTGAGATTTCGCTTGAGTCTGTTCAAGCGAAATCAGTTGTCTATAAATAGGTTTCAAGCGATATCATTTGTAACAGTTCTTGAATTTCATACCGAGGTGCTGCCGGTGTGTTTTCTGATTGTACTAGTTGTTATATCAATCTACAAGGTGTTTAAAGTAAATTGCTTGATGTATCTAAGTCTGTTTCTTAGTTTCCGCATCTGAAACAGATAAAAACTCCTCTGAATGACTCGTTCGGGTTCGCTACACGATCCTACAATTTTATATATATATATATATACTTTCCATTATATTTAATTGTCAATTAAACGGGCTAGTTCGTTAGATAAAACACATGGTATTTTTCGGATCCATACGCACGGGCCCAAGCCCAACCCAACTCACCTAAACCCTAACTTATATAAACACCTTATATCCCTTCACCCCCCACTTTTAATCAAATCACAACCCTAAACATAACACTGAGCTGTACACCTCTCCTTCCCTCTCTGCCAACCTGCCGACCAGATATTCCGGCGACCAGAGCTGCAAATCCGGCGCCCTGGTTCTCCGACATGCACACCAAACCCCCACAACCCATTCCCCAGTTATATCTTCTCTAAACCTACACACACATCAGACAAAACTCTCAAACCAAACATCTCCTTCTCGACTGTGACACCTGTGTCACTTCAACCATCAAACAAATGCCAAACCAATGAAATACTGTATTTCATACTTGGGATTTGTAAAAAAAAATATGTGTATCGTTTGCACATATCAACTCTTGTCCGATTTTAAGCTTTAAATCGTTTTCTGGAGGGTTATACGCGCTCTGATGCGTAAATATAACCAGTTTAATCCAACGAACACTCTGGAATAGTGAAATAGGCTTAACATACCTTAAATAACCTTTACACAACTTAGAAATAAGTTTTGAAGGCTTTGGTATGGCAAAAACAAGTTTATTCGTCTACAGGGACTAAACTTGACAAACTGCGAAAGTATGCCAATTTGAACTATAACAGACATTCCAGAACATGACCATAAGTTAAACATACCATAAATATCCTTCACATAGCTTAGAAATAGGCTTTGAGAGGTTTGGTGTGCTAAAATAAACTTTTGGGTCATTCAGGGACTAAAAGCGTCAAAAAGTGGACAAGTTTGCACTTTCGCGCATAACTTACGTTCTGAATACATCCGGACATCCAAAAATTTAGGTAAGCACTAAAATATTTTATTTTAGTGTTTGGCATAAGAAAAATCCATTCGTCACGCATTTTGGATCGTTTTTCACGCTTGTGCGCGTTCCGTCGTAATTAAGCAAACATCGCGTTCGTACGACCAAACGAACCAACATCCGACATATTTTTGAGGATGTTTCATGTCCACAATGTTTAGACATCATTTTAGGGCCTTAAAGTTGGCTTTACGGGCCTTAGAAGTGTCAGAAATGGCCTTAAACACGTGCAGGGACCAAAACTGTAAATCCTGAAACTTGGTTTCTGACCAGTCAGGCTAGGCGGCCCGCGTAAGATCAGTGTGTATCCTTACGCGGCCCGCGTCAGGCTCCCAGATCAGATAAGACAGATTAGTCAGCAGATTTCAGCTGATTAACTCTCATCCACACACTCACACTTGCCCTTTCAGCTCATGGGAGGCCATTTTTAGTTACCATAACTTTCCAACAAGTGTACGCACGAGATTCGATCACATTTTCCAAGAAACGATCCTAACGGTTTGGGAAATCCTATAAATATCCCACCCCCATTTGCTTCAAACTCACTAGAATCTGATCTAATGTGCTCTAAGTTGAAACCTTGGTTTCATACCTGAGCTATTTTGATCTAGATTAGCATTCAGGGACCCTTTGTAAGTGTTCCTTCGTTCTTTTATTGTTTTTCGAGTCTGAAAGTCAAACTTTGTTTGACTTTCTGCATTGACCAGTTTATGGTCAATGCGAAGTTCATTTGAACTTCGCAACATGATTGTAATCACGTTGGTTATAGTCCCTAGTGACTATGCCTACTGATTACCACGTTGTCTAGGGTCGTAAGGGTAAGCGGTCTAATAAATCGCTTATACCTTCGAACCTGACCCATTTGGTCGATCATTAGGATCCGACCAAACACATTAGGTGACCATAGTATATAGGGAATAACCTTCCGAGGTTATACCTTATGGTCGCTTCGTTTAAGTAGTTATATGATAGGTAGTTTATATGCCTTAGGTAAATTACCAAAATACCCTTTTCATGTATAATTGGTAATTAAGCATATGTAACATAACTTTTGACATCTAAACTGATTTGACAACAATATTAGACATGTTAAGGCATATGTTACTTGTCATAGGGCTAGTTAGACGTCTCGAGTGCGCTTTTGCGCGCACGACGCGTTAACGTAGCATAAGCTACCTTAATGGGTCGCGATGGGTCGAAAGCACTTAGGTTAGGTTCCGTTTTAGTATGAAGGCATTGTTAAACCATATTACATGAGTTCCCATACTCATTTGGTTTACAAGCCCTCATTCTATCCGATTCTCTAATTTAGGTCCGGTTAATTAACATAGCTACCTATATTAGGTGCCGTTTGATTCCGTGATCTCTAGCATTGCTTGGTGGTTATCTTAGGACTTCTGAGCAATCTCAAGTGAGTACATAGTTCCCCTCTTTTACCGTTTTCAAACTGTTTTGGGGTGAAGCATGTGTACCTATCTGTTATTTTCATGATTTCAAAGTATAATTGATTATACATGTTATTACTTATCATTTGACAAACTAAATGACTATCTATGGTTTAAACATTGATTTCTCAAAGAACATAAAATAAATTGTTGAATTGTACTTATTTTATGTTCACCAGACCGGTTGTTAGTATGATATAGCGCTATAGGATTAGACACCCCATTCCTGTTGTCATGGAATGTCTGAAACCAATTTGTTTCTCCATCCAAATAGGGATTGCCTTTGTGGTATCCCTATAGTCTCAAAGGTGTATTTTGATGCACTAGGTCTGAATGAATTCTTAAATCAAACTTTTAAAGTATAGTTTGATATACTCTCATGTGTGGTATTGTACAAAACCAACATATATTTTGTTAATCATCCAAAGCATATTTTGATATGTTATTTACAAAACCAAAACATAGTTTAATATGTTATTTATCGCATCCAAAGCATATTTTGATATGTTATTTATGAAACCAAAACATAGTTTAATATGTTACTTATGAATCCGAAGTATACTTGTAATATACTACTTAAAACTATTATTTTAAACAACGAAGGTATATTTAATGTACTATCTATCTATCGATTTGGGTTTTGGTTACTGTTTAGATAACGGGACGGGTGTAATGTGATGAAAACATGGTAGATACGCCGTTGGTACTTCTTATATATAAGTGTTTTCATTGCATTACATACCGTGGCGTTATTTAGTACACTTGGGTTAACGATATTGGAACTGAGATATACTTTAATATATTACTCATTCGATTCTCTTAAAATCCAAAGTATATTTTCAAATATACTATAAGCCTTTTTATCAAAATATTGTTTTACAAGCAACTTATCTTATACAAACTCATTTTACATGGTTATTCATTTAACCATACATTATTCTCTTATTTATACATATCATCTGATCTTATTGGTTTTCAAACGATTTACAAAACAAATCAATTTACAAGGTTCATGACTGACTTTTGCAAAACAACAACTTTTTCTAAACTTATAAGTCATGAATCCTATTTTCACAAAACCTATGTATCTCACAGGCATTTTTATGCTGACGTACCTATTTTTACATATGTTTCAGGTACTGCTTTGCAATGATTGTTGATACATGCTACATTTAGGATGGACTCGTGCCTTAGCAACTTTAAAACTTTGAAGATCATAGTTGTACTTATTTGATAGTATTAAAACAATGAGTTCATTTATTCAATAAAACAGAATTTATTTATTCCATGGTTATGAAACAATGATTCTGTTACAACACCCCCCGACGTTTCCGCCACGTCTAGTTACTTTACGTGGTCGGGGTGTGACAGAAAAGTTGGTATCAGAGCCAATGGTTATAGGGAATTAGGTTATTAGTAATGCTTTGACCTAGACTATAACCTTCCTAGGACCCTAACACAAGTTTTCTTGTGTTTAGTTTTAAAACAATACCGTCACTTATTCTTAGGTGACAACCATAATAAGAACATAAATTTCTATCCCGCTTTGAAAACTAATCATCTGTTCTAGGATGATTTATTATATGGTTTTGAACCCTTTAAGTTTTCAAAATCCCGTCAAAGTTGGTCTAAATAATGTGAACACGTGCAAACTGGAAGGGTGGGTGCCTGTACCCTGAGTTTTCTGTCTAAGGCTAGAGTGTTCGTACAAATCCACATAATCGGACCAGTCACTCTTACCTGGGAACTCTTGGGGTGAGTGTCCACTTATAGGCGAGCATGTCTTCGCGATACATTATTTCTGACCTATTTACTTTGATTAATCACCGGGGTCGTTTGTTGCTTTGTAGTAACAAACAAATAACCACTATCCTTGTTTTCATCAGATTTGTTTCATCTCATTCTTTTCGTCTAATTCTCTCACTCGTTTCCTTTCATGTTCCTCTTTTAGAATGCCTCCTCGACGCGACAATCAGATGGCGAATGCCGAACTGGTGGAAATCATCGCGCAGCAAATGGCTGCAGCCTTCCCAAATCTTTATGCTCAAATGATGCAAGCCATCAACAACAACAATGCTCCATGCAATTTTAAGAATTTTAACACGGCTAAACCGCTCAAGTTTAGTGGTTCTGAGGGAGCAACTGGGCTTCTTCAATGGTTCGAGAGCATTGAGAATACTTTCCGTCATGTTCAGTGTCCTGAAAATCACAAGGTCAAGTTTTCTTCGAGTGTGTTTCAGAAGAGGGCTCTTACGTGGTGGAACGGGGTTATGAGAGACCGCGGTGCTGAGGTTGCATTAGCACAGACTTGGGCCGAGCTTAGGGCTCTTATGATGAAGGAATTATGTCCTCGTCATGAGCTAAGGGCTCTAGAAAGGGAATTTGATGATTTGAAGCAAGACAGTGGGGAACATCGAGCCTATACTGACCGCTATGAGGAATTGAGCTTGTTATGCCCTACTATGGTTACGCCTTTGGATAAGGCGATTGAGAAATACATTGATGGTCTTCCTGACGTAATTCAAGATATCGTTACTGGCAGCAACCCTACTACTGTCAGATAAGCCATTGAATTGTCTGCCACTTTAACTGAATCCCATATCAGGAAGCATAAGCTGTTTCGGAAGGGTGACCCAAGACCATCTGACAAGACTGCTCAAGCGAAGCCAAAGGAAAAAAAGGATGAGGTATCCAAGAAGAAGAAGCGCAAAGAGTCTCAAAACTACGCTGTAACTGCTAAAGACAAACAGGTTGCACCAAGCCAGCCAACACAACCTCGCAAAAGACAAAACTATGTTGGTACTGCACCTTTGTGCAACAAGTGCAACCGTCATCATCTAGAGCAAGAGCAGTGTCACAAATGTACCCACTGTGGGCGGTTGGGACATTTGATCAATGTTTGTCGTTATGCAAATCAAGCTGCTGCAAACCCTGCTGCTGTTCAAGCACGGTTTCCACCGGGGTCATGTTATAACTGTGGTGACCTTATTCACTACAGAAACAATTGCCCAAGACTTGTTAACGCACCTCCAGCGCGAGGACGAGCATTTAACATCAATGAGGCAAACGGAAACAATGATGCAGCAGTGAACAATTAGTGTTTTGTATTTCCATGGTTGTTATCTTTTGACACTTCAAGACAATTCGGTTGTTACATAAATAAAGATTTGTTGTTCTTATTTCTGCAAAATTTATGCGATTGTGTGAATGTTTGATGCAACCTTATGATGTCAACCCAAAGATAAACTACTCGTGTGGTTCAGTTATCTTATGATCACTTGTGATCTCCCCAAGAACCTTAAACACTCGTTTCTTTTAAGAAACAAAGCCAAACTCTTATCGAGAATCCTTCTATCTTTATAGATAGATCCTTGAAAATCATTAAAGTGCCAAATAAAATCCATTGATTAGATTCCTGGTGTGTTTTAAATATCCATGCCCAAAGATAACGAATTAAAGAATCAAGTTAACTAATTTTGTGCTTATGTGTTTTCTTACATGCTTTGTGGTTGTATGTGATCCATCCAAATCCTCATAGAATCATCCATATCTCATACGAGAGATTCATAATAGGATATCCAAAGTTACTATCTTAAATCCTTAATGGACTTCTACGTTGTAGTCAAGTCCCTTGGGTTTTAAAGTACTATTCTAAAATTTGACCCCTTGAGTGGTCTAGATAAACAGATTGATTTTGAAAATCGGATTAGAAATATCATGTGATGATATAATTAAAAAGATCCCTTAAGTGGTCTATTTAAGGAGATCGTACGACGGTCTAGTTAAGAAGATCATGTGTTGATCTAGTTAAAAAGATCGTTCGTTGATTTAGTTAAAAAAGATCCTTTGGTGATCTAGTCGAGTCGCTTCATGTTTATTCAATTGATTTTTCCTCTACGCATTCTGAAATGAACTGTGCGGACTGTGCAAGGAATTACGTAATTATGGAGGCCTACATAATTATGGAATTTAGTGCACAGAAACCACAAGAAGTTTTGTCATGTGTTAAGACCTATAGTGACGAGAATAATGATACGGGAGAAGTCTTGGACCTTGACCGATGTCATTTTATCTTACACTCCCCAAATCTGATTTCAAGCACACACAAGTTTCCTATGATAAGTCTTCATAAGAAACGTTCTTCTGTCCGTAGTTCAAAATTCCATGTTTTACTACTACAAGGAATTCACTTTGAGGGTTAACAAATTCGCTAAGAATCCTAACATGGCCCAGAGTTTTACTTAAGGGTTCAATGGATCTATTAGAACGCGAAACCGTCACAGCTGTCTTCACAAGTTTCCTCTAGAATTAAATTTCGGGACGAAATTTCCTAAAGTAGGGGAGACTGTGACACCTGTGTCACTTCAACCATCAAACAAATGCCAAACCAATGAAATACTGTATTTCATACTTGGGATTTGTAAAAAAAATATGTGTATCGTTTGCACATATCAACTCTTGTTCGATTTTAAGCTTTAAATCGTTTTCTGGAGGGTTATACGCGCTCTGATGCCCAAATATAACCAGTTTAATCCAACGAACACTCCAGAATAGTGAAATAGGCTTAACATACCTTAAATAACCTTTACACAACTTAGAAATAAGTTTTGAAGGCTTTGGTATGGCAAAAACAAGTTTATTCGTCTACAGGGACTAAACTTGACAAACTGCGAAAGTATGCCAATTTGAACTATAACAGACATTCCGGAACATGAACATAAGTTAAACATACCATAAATATCCTTCACATAGCTTAGAAATAGGCTTTGAGGGGTTCGGTGTGCTAAAATAAACTTTTGGGTCATTTAGGGACTAAAAGCGTCAAAAAGTGCACAAGTTTGCACTTTCGCGCATAACTTACGTTCTGAATACATCCGGACATCCAAAAATTTAGGTAAGCACTAAAATATTTTATTTTAGTGTTTGGCTTAAGGAAAATCCATTCGTCACGCATTTTGGATCGTTTTTCGCGCTTGTGCGCGTTCCGTCGTAATTAAGCAAACATCGCGTTCGTACGACCAAACGAACCAACATCCGACATATTTTTGAGCATGTTTCATGTCCACAATGTTTAGACATCATTTTAGGGCCTTAAAGTTGGCTTTACGGGCCTTAGAAGTGTCGGAAATGGCCTTAAACACGTGCAGGGACCAAAACTGTAAATCCTGAAACTTGGTTTCTGACCAGTCAGGCCAGGCGGCCCGCGTAAGATCAGTGTGTATCCTTACGCGGCCTGCGTCAGACTCCCAGATCAGATAAGACTGATTAGTCAGCAGATTTCAGCTGATTAACTCTCATCCACACACTCACACTTGCCCTTTCAGCTCATGGGAGGCCATTTTTAGTTACCATAACTTTCCAACAAGTGTACGCACGAGATTCGATCACATTTTCCAAGAAACGATCCTAACAGTTCTTGAAATCCTATAAATACCCCACCCCCATTTGCTTCAAACTCACTAGAATCTGATCTAATGTGCTCTAAGTTGAAACCTTTGTTTCATACCTGAGCTATTTTGATCTAGATTAGCATTCGGGGACCCTTTGTAAGTGTTCCTTCGTTCTTTTATTGTTTTTTGAGTCCGGAAGTCAAACTTTGTTTGAATTTCTGCGTTGACCAGTTTATGGTCAATGCGAAGTTCGTTTGAACTTCGCAACGTGATTGTAATCACGATGGTTATAGTCCCTAGTGACTATGCCTACTGATTACCACGTTGTCTAGGGTTGTAAGGGTAAGCGGTCTAATAAATCGCTTATACCTTCGAACCCGACCCATTTGGTCGATCATTAGGATCCGACCAAACACATTAGGTGACCATAGTATATAGGGAATAACCTTCCGAGGTTATACCTTGTGGTCGCTTCGTTTAAGTAGTTATATGATAGGTAGTTTATATGCCTTAGGTAAATTACCAAAATACCCTTTTCATGTATAATTGGTAATTAAGCATATGTAACATAACTTTTGACATCTAAACTGATTTGACAACAATATTAGACATGTTAAGGCATATGTTACTTGTCATAGGGCTAGTTAGACGTCTCGAGTGCGCTTTTGCGCGCACGACGCGTTAACGTAGCATAAGCTACCTTAATGGGTCGCGATGGGTCGAAAGCACTTAGGTTAGGTTCCGTTTTAGTATGAAGGCCTTGTTAAACCATATTACATGAGTTCCCATACTCATTTGGTTTACAAGCCCTCATTCTATCCGATTCTCCAATTTAGGTCCGGTTAATTAACATAGCTACCTATATTAGGTGCCGTTTGATTCCGTGATCTCTAGCATTGCTTGGTGGTTATCTTAGGACTTCTGAGCAATCTCAAGTGAGTACATAGTTCCCCTCTTTTACCGTTTTCAAACTGTTTTGGGGTGAAGCATGTGTACCTATCTGTTATTTTCATGATTTCAAAGTATAATTGATTATACATGTTATTACTTATCATTTGACAAACTAAATGACTATCTATGGTTTAAACATTGATTTCTCAAAGAACATAAAATAAATTGTTGAATTGTACTTATTTTATGTTCACCAGACCGGTTGTTAGTATGATATAGCGCTATAGGATTAGACACCCCATTCCTGTTGTCATGGAATGTCTGAAACCAATTTGTTTCTCCATCCAAATAGGGATTGCCTTTGTGGTATCCCTATAGTCTCAAAGGTGTATTTTGATGCACTAGGTCTGAATGAATTCTTAAATCACACTTTTAAAGTATAGTTTGATATACTCTCATGTGTGGTATTATACAAAACCAACATATATTTTGTTAATCATCCAAAGCATATTTTGATATGTTATTTACAAAACCAAAACATAGTTTAATATGTTATTTATTGCATCCAAAGCATATTTTGATATGTTATTTATGAAACCAAAACATAGTTTAATATGTTACTTATGAATCCGAAGTATACTTGTAATATACTACTTAAAACTATTATTTTAAACAACGAAGGTATATTTAATGTACTATCTATCTATCGATTTGGGTTTTGGTTACTGTTTAGATAACGGGACGGGTGTAATGTGATGAAAACATGGTAGATACGCCGTTGGTACTTCTTATATATAAGTGTTTTCATTGCATTACATACCGTGGCGTTATTTAGTACACTTGGGTTAACGATATTGGAACTGAGATATACTTTAATATATTACTCATTCGATTCTCTTAAAATCCAAAGTATATTTTCAAATATACTATAAGCCTTTTTATCAAAATATTGTTTTACAAGCAACTTATCTTATACAAACTCATTTTACATGGTTATTCATTTAACCATACATTATTCTCTTATTTATACATATCATCTGATCTTATTGTTTTTCAAACGATTTACAAAACAAATCAATTTACAAGGTTCATGACTGACTTTTGCAAAACAACAACTTTTTCTAAACTTATAAGTCATGAATCCTATTTTCACAAAACCTATGTATCTCATAGGCATTTTTATGCTGACGTACCTATTTTTACATATGTTTCAGGTACTGCTTTGCAATGATTGTTGATACATGCTACATTTAGGATGGACTCGTGCCTTAGCAACTTTAAAACTTTGAAGATCATAGTTGTACTTATTTGATAGTATTAAAACAATGAGTTCATTTATTCAATAAAACAAAATTTATTTATTCCATGGTTATGAAACAATGATTCTGTTACATCACTCCCCGACGTTTCCGCCACGTCTAGTTGCTTTACGTGGTCAGGGTGTGACAGAAAAGTTGGTATCAGAGCCAATGGTTATAGGGAATTAGGTTATTAGTAATGCTTTGACCTAGACTATAACCTTCCTAGGACCCTAACACAAGTTTTCTTGTGTTTAGTTTTAAAACAATACCGTCACTTATTCTTAGGTGACAACCATAATAAGAACATAAATTTCTATCCCGCTTTGAAAACTAATCATCTGTTCTAGGATGATTTATTATATGGTTTTGAACCCTTTAAGTTTTCAAAATCCTGTCAAAGTTGGTCTAAATAATGTGAACACGTGCAAACTGGAAGGGTGGGTGCCTGTACCCTGAGTTTTCTGTCTAAGGCTAGAGTGTTCGTACAAATCCACATAATCGGACCAGTCACTCTTACCTGGGAACTATTGGGGTGAGTGTCCACTTATAGGCGAGCATGTCTTCGCGATACATTATTTCTGACCTATTTACTTTGATTAATCACCGGGGTCGTTTGTTGCTTTGTAGTAACAAACAAATGACCACTGTCCTTGTTTTCATCAGATTTGTTTCATCTCATTCTTTTCGTCTAATTCTCTCACTCGTTTCCTTTCATGTTCCTCTTTTAGAATGCCTCCTCGACGCGATAATCAGATGGCGAATGCCGAACTGGCGGAAATCATCGCGCAGCAAATGGCTGCTGCCTTCCCAAATCTTTATGCTCAAATGATGCAAGCCATCAACAACAACAATACTCCATGCAATTTTAATAATTTTAACACGGCTAAACCGCTCAAGTTTAGTGGTTCTGAGGGAGCAACTGGGCTTCTTCAATGGTTCGAGAGCATTGAGAATACTTTCCGTCATGTTCAGTGTCCTGAAAATCGCAAGGTCGAGTTTTCTTCGAGTGTGTTTTAGAAGAGGGCTCTTACGTGGTGGAACGGGGTTATGAGAGACTACGGTGCTGAGGTTGCATTAGCACAGACTTGGGCCGAGCTTAGGGCTCTTATGATGAAGGAATTCTGTCCTCGTCATGAGCTAAGGGCTCTAGAAAGGGAATTTGATGATTTGAAGCAAGACAGTGGGGAACATCGAGCCTATACTGACCGCTATGAGGAATTGAGCTTGTTATGCCCTACTATGGTTACGCCTTTGGATAAGGCGATTGAGAAATACATTGATGGTCTTCCTGACGTAATTCAAGATATCGTTACTGGCAGCAACCCTACTACTGTCAGACAAGCCATTGAATTGTCTGCCACTTTAACTGAATCCCATATTAGGAAGCATAAGCTGTTTCGGAAGGGCGACCCAAGACCATCTGACAAGACTGCTCAAGCGGAGCCAAAGGAAAAACAGGATGAGGTATCCAAGAAGAAGAAGCGCAAAGAGTCTCAAAACTACGCTGTAACTGCTCAAGACAAACAGGTTGCACCAAACCAGCCAGCACAACCTCGCAAAAGACAAAACTATGTTGGTACTGCACCTTTGTGCAACAAGTGCAACCATCATCATCTAGAGCAAGAGCAGTGTCACAAATGTACCCACTGTGGGCGGTTGGGACATTTGATCAATGTTTGTCGTTATGCAAATCAAGCTGCTGCAAACCCTGCTGCTGTTCAAGCACGGTTTCCACCGGGGTCATGTTATAACTGTGGTGACCTTACTCACTACAGAAACAATTGCCCAAGACTTGTTAACACACCTCCAGCGCGAGGACGAGCATTTAACATCAATGAGGCAAACGGAAACAATGATGCAGCAGTGAACAATTAGTGATTTGTATTTCCATGGTTGTTATCTTTTGACACTTCAAGACAATTCGGTTGTTACATAAATAAAGATTTGTTGTTCTTATTTCTGCAAAATTTATGCGATTGTGTGAATGTTTGATGCAACCTTATGATGTCAACCCAAAGATAAACTACTCGTGTGGTTCAGTTATCTTATGATCACTTGTGATCTCCCCAAGAACCTTAAACACTCGTTTCTTTTAAGAAACAAAGCCAAACTCTTATCGAGAATCCTTCTATCTTTATAGATAGATCCTTGAAAATCATTAAAGTGCCAAATAAAATCCATTGATTAGATTCCTGGTGTGTTTTAAATATCCATGCCCAAAGATAACGAATTAAAGAATCAAGTTAACTAATTTTGTGCTTATGTGTTTTCTTACATGCTTTGTGGTTGTATGTGATCCATCCAAATCCTCATAGAATCGTCCATATCTCATACGAGAGATTCATAATAGGATATCCAAAGTTACTATCTTAAATCCTTAATGGACTTCTACGTTGTAGTCAAGTCCCTTGGGTTTTAAAGTACTATTCTAAAATTTGACCCCTTGAGTGGTCTAGATAAACAGATTGATTTTGAAAATCTGATTAGAAATATCATGTGATGATATAATTAAAAAGATCCCTTAAGTGGTCTATTTAAGGAGATCGTACGACGGTCTAGTTAAGAAGATCATGTGTTGATCTAGTTAAAAAGATCGTTCGTTGATTTAGTTAAAAAGATCCTTTGGTGATCTAGTCGAGTCGCTTCATGTTTATTCAATTGATTTTTCCTCTACGCATTCTGAAATGAACTGTGCGGACTGTGCAAGGAATTACGTAATTATGGAGGCCTACATAATTATGGAATTCAGTGCACAGAAACCACATGAAGTTTTGTCATGTGTTAAGACCTATAGTGACGAGAATAATGATACGGGAGAAGTCTTGGACCTTGACCGATGTCATTTTATCTTACACTCCCCAAATCTGATTTCAAGCACACACAAGTTTCCTATGATAAGTCTTCATAAAAAACGTTCTTCTGTCCGTAGTTCAAAATTCCATGTTTTACTACTACAAGGAATTCACTTTGAGGGTTAACAAATTCGCTAAGAATCCTAACATGGCCCAGAGTTTTACTTAAGGGTTCAATGGATCTATTAGAAGGCGAAACTGTCACAGCTGTCTTCACAAGTTTCCTCTAGAATTAAATTTCGGGACGAAATTTCCTAAAGTAGGGGAGACTGTGACACCTGTGTCACTTCAACCATCAAACAAATGCCAAACCAATGAAATACTGTATTTCATACTTGGGATTTGTAAAAAAAATATGTGTATCGTTTGCACATATCAACTCTTGTTCGATTTTAAGCTTTAAATCGTTTTATGGAGGGTTATACGCGCTCTGATGCGTAAATTTAACCAGTTTAATCCAACGAACACTCCGGAATAGTGAAATAGGCTTAACATACCTTAAATAACCTTTACACAACTTAGAAATAAGTTTTGAAGGCTTTGGTATGGCAAAAACAAGTTTATTCGTCTACAGGGACTAAACTTGACAAACTGCGAAAGTATGCCAATTTGAACTATAACAGACATTCCGGAACATGACCATAAGTTAAACATACCATAAATATCCTTCACATAGCTTAGAAATAGGCTTTGAGGGGTTCGGTGTGCTAAAATAAACTTTTGGGTCATTCAGGGACTAAAAGCGTCAAAAAGTGCACAAGTTTGCACTTTCGCGCATAACTTACGTTCTGAATACATCCGGGCATCCAAAAATTTTGGTAAGCACTAAAATATTTTATTTTAGTGTTTGGCATAAGAAAAATCCATTCGTCACGCATTTTGGATCGTTTTTCGCGCTTGTGCGTGTTCCGTCGTAATTAAGCAAACATCGCGTTCGTACGACCAAACGAACCAACATCTGACATATTTTTGAGCATGTTTCATGTCCAAAATGTTTAGACATCATTTTAGGGCCTTAAAGTTGGCTTTACGGGCCTTAGAAGTGTCGGAAATGGCCTTAAACACGTGCAGGGACCAAAACTGTAAATCCTGAAACTTGGTTTCTGACCAGTCAGGCCAGGCGGCACGCGTAAGATCAGTGTGTATCCTTACGCGGCCCTCGTCAGGCTCCCAAATCAGATAAGACTGATTAGTCAGCAGATTTCAGCTGATTAACTCTCATCCACACACTCACACTTGCCCTTTCAGCTCATGGGAGAACATTTTTAGTTACCAAAACTTTCCAAAAAGTGTACGCACGAGATTCGATCACATTTTCCAAGAAACGATCCTAACGGTTCGGGAAATCCAATAAATACCCCACCCCCATTTGCTTCAAACTCACTAGAATCTGATCTAATGTGCTCTAAGTTGAAACCTTTGTTTCATACCTGAGCTATTTTGATCTAGATTAGCATTCGGGGACCCTTTGTAAGTGTTCCTTCGTTCTTTTATTGTTTTTCGAGTCCGAAAGTCAAACTTTGTTTGACTTTCTGCGTTGACCAGTTTATGGTCAATGCGAAGTTCGTTTGAACTTCGCAACGTGATTGTAATCACGATGGTTATAGTCCCTAGTGACTATGCCTACTGATTACCACGTTGTCTAGGGTCGTAAGGGTAAGCGGTCTAATAAATCGCTTATACCTTCGAACCCGACCCATTTGGTCGATCATTAGGATCCGACCAAACACATTAGGTGACCATAGTATATAGGGAATAACCTTCCGAGGTTATACCTTATGGTTGCTTCGTTTAAGTAGTTATATGATAGGTAGTTTATATGCCTTAGGTAAATTACCAAAATACCCTTTTCATGTATAATTGGTAATTAAGCATATGTAACATAACTTTTGACATCTAAACTGATTTGACAACAATATTAGACATGTTAAGGCATATGTTACTTGTCATAGGGCTAGTTAGACGTCTCGAGTGCGCTTTTGCGCGCACGACGCGTTAACGTAGCATAAGCTACCTTAATGGGTCGCGATGGGTCGAAAGCACTTAGGTTAGGTTCCGTTTTAGTATGAAGGCCTTGTTAAACCATATTACATGAGTTCCCATACTCATTTGGTTTACAAGCCCTCATTCTATCCGATCCTCCAATTTAGGTCCGGTAATTAACATAGCTACCTATATTAGGTGCCGTTTGATTCCGTGATCTCTAGCATTGCTTGGTGGTTATCTTAGGACTTCTGAGCAATCTCAAGTGAGTACATAGTTCCCCTCTTTTACCGTTTTCAAACTGTTTTGGGGTGAAGCATGTGTACCTATCTGTTATTTTCATGATTTCAAAGTATAATTGATTATACATGTTATTACTTATCATTTGACAAACTAAATGACTATCTATGGTTTAAACATTGATTTCTCAAAGAACATAAAATAAATTGTTGAATTGTACTTATTTTATGTTCACCAGACCGGTTGTTAGTATGATATAGCGCTATAGGATTAGACACCCCATTCCTGTTGTCATGGAATGTCTGAAACCAATTTGTTTCTCCATCCAAATAGGGATTGCCTTTGCGGTATCCCTATAGTCTCAAAGGTGTATTTTGATGCACTAGGTCTGAATGAATTCTTAAATCACACTTTTAAAGTATAGTTTGATATACTCTCATGTGTGGTATTATACAAAACCAACATATATTTTGTTAATCATCCAAAGCATATTTTGATATGTTATTTACAAAACCAAAACATAGTTTAATATGTTATTTATCGCATCCAAAGCATATTTTGATATGTTATTTATGAAACCAAAACATAGTTTAATATGTTACTTATGAATCCGAAGTATACTTGTAATATACTACTTAAAACTATTATTTTAAACAACGAAGGTATATTTAATGTACTATCTATCTATCGATTTGGGTTTTGGTTACTGTTTAGATAACGGGACGGGTGTAATGTGATGAAAACATGGTAGATACGCCGTTGGTACTTCTTATATATAAGTGTTTTCATTGCATTACATACCGTGGCGTTATTTAGTACACTTGGGTTAACGATATTGGAACTGAGATAGACTTTAATATATTACTCATTCGATTCTCTTAAAATCCAAAGTATATTTTCAAATATACTATAAGCCTTTTTATCAAAATATTGTTTTACAAGCAACTTATCTTATACAAACTCATTTTACATGGTTATTCATTTAACCATACATTATTCTCTTATTTATACATATCATCTGATCTTATTGTTTTTCAAACGATTTACAAAACAAATCAATTTACAAGGTTCATGACTGACTTTTGCAAAACAACAACTTTTTCTAAACTTATAAGTCATGAATCCTATTTTCACAAAACCTATGTATCTCACAGGCATTTTTATGCTGACGTACCTATTTTTACATATGTTTCAGGTACTGCTTTGCAATGATTGTTGATACATGCTACATTTAGGATGGACTCGTGCCTTAGCAACTTTAAAACTTGGAAGATCATAGTTGTACTTATTTGATAGTATTAAAACAATGAGTTCATTTATTCAATAAAACAGAATTTATTTATTCCATGGTTATGAAACAATGATTCTGTTACAACACTCCCCGACGTTTCCGCCACGTCTAGTTGCTTTACGTGGTCGGGGTGTGACATCGACTATTCTCCGACGAAGATGGCAGTGCCAGTGGGATGGGTAGCTAAACAAAGAACAATGATTTTTTTTGTGGCGACCTACCTGCTCTCCGGTGATGTACGGAAATCCGGCTATAGGCTGAGGTGCTGGCGAGACTCCGAAATAACATCGTGAAGGCTGTGGAACTCCCTGTACACAACAGCGGCGTTGTGGGGGTGGCTACGACTCAGGACCGACACGGTGACATTAACAAAAGGGATGGTGGTAGAGTGCATACTCTTCTAGGTTAGTATTTGGTTACTGTTTGTATCATGGTGGTTCCTAAACTTGTATACTGAGTTAACTGTTTGTTCGTTAGATGTGTATAAAAGTTGTGAATATTGTCCACAGAACTACTTATATGATGAAGTATATAGTGATTTGAACCCTCTGCGTGTTCTTTAAATGAAAGTGTGTGTGTTAGGTTATGAGATTTTAAGCATATGTATGCATGGGTATTAGCTGTTTGGTTCAAATGATTGTTAGAACTGTTGGGATGATTGTTGCTACAAGGTTTACTTTTAGAGGTCTATCATTTTAATAAAATGGATCTGATGTTTTGAATATCTAATTGTTTGATGATATGTTTATTATTGAGAATGACAATGATGATTCATGTTAATGCTTCGGTATCACGTTAGTTCAAGATTTGAATAGTCAATATGAGTTTTTAATGTTTGATGACGTGGGTTGGTTTAAATAATGGTTATTGTATTTTCATGGGGGTACAAGTTAATATGCGCAAGGTATAACTGAATTATGCATGCTGTTATATTTAGAAAAGATGATATGCAATGTGAATGATTCAAAATCTTTATATTTTTTTGTCTTTTTCTGGATGATTTGAAAAGGGTGGATTTAATGCATGTTTGTGACCTTACACCTCTTGGCTGGCCCCACTCAATTTATTTTGCAGTCTTAAGTGTTTAGTCGCACAGACTATTTTTAACCGCACACTAATTGCCAAGAATATAAATCACTTTTATTTACTTCTTTGGGCCTCATCGATGGTTGGGCCGCACCATTAGTTTTGTGAATTTGATTATGGATCGTACACTTCTGATCGCACACTACATGATTAGTCGCACACTTGTTTTGCCATTTAATATATGTCGCACACTCGTATTACCGCACACTTGTCAATGGACCGCACACTCTCGTGTGGGTCGCACACTTGACAAGTGGCCGCACATTAGACATACATTGGGCCTTATTCTAGTGGGCCGCACACTAGAAAAGCCCAAACCTTTTATAGGCCACACACAACTTACTGTTCCATGTCATTTCGTGTTAATTGTTTTATAAATGGATTATTTATGATTAAGTTGTTATGCCATAACTGTTACTAGTACACTACTTGACAAATACGTGTTAGATACATGTACCTTATACGTGATTACTTGTTTACCGTCCTAACAAGTGGTAACCATAATAGGATGTGGTTGACCAACGTAGGACAAACGATTTATCTACCGAGCAAACCGAGGTGAGTTCACACTCTTAAGGCATGGGATTCTCGGTGGGTTGGGAATGGGATTAAGAAGCTAAGATGAAACCGGTATATTCACCACTAATAGACTACATTAAACCTGCGTATTCTTAGATTGGGAAGAATACGTACCTCCGTCCTCGGATTGGGTAGGACGCCTACACTAAACCTGCGTATTATCGGATTGGGAAGAATACGTACCTCCATCCTCGGATTGGGAAGGACGACTACGTTTAACCTGCGTATTCTCGGATGGGTGGAATACGTACCTCCGTCCTCTGTTGGGAAGGACGCCAATATATATAACTAGTCTAGTGGTTTACAACATGGGGTTGCCCCCACTGGTTATGGTTTGGGAAACAAGGAATTGGTTAACACATGGTTTTCGAAAGAACTTATGGTTTTTGGAACAACTTTAAAATTGACAACCAACTGTGAACTCGTTCAACTTTGTTGTTGATTCGTTGTTACATGCCTTGCAGGCCTTTAGGTGCATATTGTTGGAACTTGCTGTCTGGGAGGCTGGAGTGGTCATGGGTCGAGATACATGGAACCGCAACACAAGACTAATGGTTTATTAACACGTAACGAATGAATTATGCTTCCGCTGTATACTGTGAATTGTTTGTAATGTTATAACACTTAATGTCAATAAATGAAAGTTTTATTTAATTATATTATGCAAAGTTCAATGTGATTGGTGGCTTGGATCCTGGTACGTCACACGCCCCGCGGTAATTCCGCATGTGGTATTTTGGGGGTGTGACAGATTGGTATCAAAGCCATTGGTTATAGTGAACTTGGTTTTAAAAAGGGAAAAACATTTTTGTAAAACCAGACTATAACCGAACAGTTCTGAAAACGTGAATACGACCATGACACTCAGCTCCAGATTGCAAGGTTCGTCTCTCGTATACTCATTGTACTACTTAACTAGTGAACACCTACATATGATATTGCATGTGATTGCACGTTTAGCACAACAGTATGAATTCATGTATTACTTGCATGTGTTATGTGACTGATAGGGTGGTATTTCCCTAAACATTCATGACTTACGATTCGTGATGCTCTTTGTTTGCTACTCGAGTTTGAGGAACCATTTGACATGAGTTAAGAGGAGCTGAGATGAGCATGCAAATCACAATATTATTGTGGGTGCACACATAATAATAATGTGGGGTGCATGCGAGTCCCAGTGAGGCTTAACAAGTGAAAAAAGGGGTTCCGTTCCGTTATTTGATCGATGTGAAACATAACAAACCTATAGGGGTCATAGCAGTGATTGTCCCCTACTCGAACGTGAACTTTTCATTTCTCACTGGATCCTTTCGAATCTCGATGCTATCGAGTATTACCTGAACACCCATCTAAACACCTAGCGAACCGTGTAGAATGTTAGGTACTTATACGAACGTCCCTGAGTTGGATGTCGCAGCGTCGAATGATTGATCGATACCTTTCTCACTCCTCTTCGTTTGCTGGAACTCATGTATTGACGTCTTACATCCCGAGGTGTGATCACTTCTGCAACACTCTCGCAACATATTGTGTATCACTCAAACAACTTGCAACATCGATGGACAGGAGGTGGAGCGTAGTACTTTACCGACCTCAGTACTTTGACGACCCTGATTACAGGCAACGGGCACTAGCGAATTGGCTTCAATCGAATCCTTAACCCTTGTCAGCGACTCATGGGGCGACACCAATGTACTCACAATTGTAACTTATAGTGTGAAAACAAAGGTGACTTCGACATGGATTGGCTGTTACTAAACAAGGCGACAACAACCGCGGGAACGACGACAGTACTGGAAATTCTCCTGGCGAAAACAACAACATGATGCTCATGGAAGGGCACTTGGGGCTGGCGTGGGTAACGCCAGGATTACAGAAACATGGTGGCCAGCACGTTCTTGGAAGCTAATTGTTTCGTTCCCGTTCTGTTCAACCCTGATACTTCCTGAGACCAGATCAGTGGTGGAAGCGGCTGATGGCAAGACAATTGAAGCCTCGTATGTTGTAGGGATGCAAATTCAACAGTGTGGGACAAGTTTTCGACATCGATCTTTCTTCTACTATCCACAATGGTGTTGATGCAGTAGTCAGTATGGGTTGGTTAACCAGACATCGCACAGTTATACCCTGAGAGGGGAAAGTTGTCGTCTGTCATAAAGTGTCCAAATGGTGCAGAGGTTAGCATCAAATCAGCAGTGAAGGCCAAAAGTGTCCACGGAAGGATTACCCCGCTATGATAGCACTCGTTACTGATGTCAAGGCTAAGGAAAAGAGGATCGAGGATCCACCAATTGTTCGTGATTTCTCCCTAAGTGTTACCAGAAGAACTATCAGGTTTACCTTCATATCGTCAGGTGGAATATCAGATTGGTATCATGTCAGAAGCAGCCCTTGTTACTAGTATTCCTTATTATCTTACACCAGGAAGGTTACAGGAACTGCCTAATCAACTTCAGGAACTATTGGACATGAGTTTTATCGGATCTAGTTTTTCGCTTTGGGGAGCCCCGGTTATACCAGTGAAGATAAGCCTTTTCGTTTGTGTACCGATTATCGAGAACGTAACAAGGTGACAGTTAGGAACCGCTTGTCTCGACCATGTATTGGCCACCTGTGACCAGTTGCAAGGAACAAGCTTCCATTCGAGGATTGGCTAGCGAACGAACTATCATCAGATGGAAGTCCAAGAGGAGAATGCTCTTAGAACATCATGACAAACGCAATGCAGTCATTTCAACTTTGTACACCATGATCATTGAGTTGATCAACACACCAGCAGCTTCAGGGATCACATGAATCGACCGTATTTGTTGACAACGTTCTGAATCATGACCAGGAGAAGGGAACACCATGGGTGGCATTTGTATCTTATTTTAGAACTTCTGAGGGAGGAGCCACTCCGCGCAAAGTCTTGTTAAATGTAATTTCTGAATTCGAAAGGTACCTTTTGGACATATAATCAACGAAGTGGGAATACACATGGATCTCGCTAGGACCCATTTTGGTTAAAACCAATCGACACCAAAGATTCCTTCGGGGATGCATCAATTCCTTGGTTTCGCTAGATACTATCGCAGCTTACCCACAGGATTTTGGAAGGTCGCACTGCTCAAATCACTTTAGCACAGTAGGGTGCTGTGTTAGTGAAAGATGAAACAGGAGGACGTCTTTTCAGTTTTCGAATTCTAACTCTGCAATGCACCAAGCATCGTCCTTACCCGAGGGTGTGGGTGATTTAGTGGTATGTCATGATGGTCCGAACCAGAGTCTCAGTTATACACAGACGCAACACGAGAGAGTGATGACTTACGTGATTGAGTTACAAAGAGGAACTGCACGACACACAATTGGCGGTGAAAACCGTGGCCTTGGGATTTTAGATGGAGGCATTACTTGTACGGTATCAAGTGCACCATCCACACCGATCACAAGAGTCTCCAGCATATCTTGGGTCAGTAGGAGATAAACATGCGACAACGTCGATGGGTCGGACTCCTCAACGACTACGAGTGCGCAATCAAGTATCATCCAGGCAAGGCCAACATTGTGGCTGATACAATTAGTCATAAGAAAACCAACCCTAAGCGTGTACGTGTGTTACAGCTTACTATCCATTCTAGTCTTCCTACCCAAATCCGTAATGCTCAGGTTGAAGCATTGAAGGAAGAGAACCTTTTAGCCAAGTCCATGCGGGGCATGGGTTATTAACTCAAACTCAAAGATGGCATCGGTTGAGTAGTGATGTAATGACCTGACTAAAACTGAACGTTTTCTCATGGTCAAGGAAACCGACAAGTTTTTCAAATCTTGCAAACATCTACTTGAAGGAAGTAGTTGCTAGGCGCAGGGCGCCCGACTCCCATTGTCTCTAGATATGACTTACATTTCACGTCCGATTTGTGGCAAGGCATGCACAAATCCTTCAGCTCACGATCATGCATAGGCACTACTTAACACCCATGAACGAATGGTCGAGCCAAACAAACTACTGAAGACATGCTGCAGGCATGTGCTACCCATTTTGTCCATGGCTGGAAACAACACCTACTTCATTTACAGTTGATGGAACTCAACCTTATGTGAAACAACCGTACACTAGTCCTGGTTACTCAGGACGTGCAACCATTATTAAGAGAGTGTTTTGGTGATTGTTTGCCTACTATACCAGTTCGCGTCGTCGACACAAGACTTTTGATACAACGCGCACTCTAAAGTGAGTTAACAACTCGTGCTAAAAGCATATCTCTGTAGTTTGGGACAACACACTATTTCCCCGGTTTTGGAAATACATACGGTACCCTAGCTTGAGGCTACACGCGCGTCCTTAGAAAAGTACATATTCCTGGATTGGAATACCACTATCCCTGGATTGGGACTGTTTTACATTTCTGAATTAGAGTACTACTATCCCCGGATTGGGGAGGAATACTTTTAAACATATTGGTTTAATTTTGATAGTTAGTTGATAAACTCAACTTTATCACTTCGTTGAGGAACCGGTTGAGACCACCCCCCCCCCCCAGCGTTGTAAGTTACCTATAGATTGTGTTCATTGGAACTCACTCCAAGCCATATTTTATAACAATTTTCGAGATGAAAATTCTTTCAACTAGGGATGATGTGACACCCGGCCTTCACAGTGTAACACACAAACCCCGTTAACTTTGATATTCGCTTGGACATCTCGTTTAAGTTTAGGGGTCTCAAAATCTCGCAAACACTCACGGAATCGTATCACAAATGAATAATTAATTATGTGAAATTCTGTGCTAGGCGAAGTGAGTATAGACTACGTGAATCTGTATGTTATGAGAATTTACGTGCTACATGACTTAATGTGCCATGTGTCAAGCATGATTCGTTTTGTGAACTTTTGTTAAACTACGTGTATTTACGTATAACAGTAAGGTTATTAACGCACCGTATACCTTAGCTTAAATTTCGAGGACGAAATTCCTGTAACATGGGGAGAATGTGACAACTCGTGCTCTCGACCCTAATCGATAATTGATTATTATTATTTTTATTATTATTATTATTATTAGAATTTTATTATTTATTAAATAATAATAACCGTGTCGAGAGGAACGTATCGTTTAAACAACTAACCCGAGCCGAACATATTCATTATATATATATATATATATACTTTCCATTATATTTAATTGTCAATTAAACGGGCTAGTTCGTTAGATAAAACACATGGTATTTTTCGGATCCATACGCACGGGCCCAAGCCCAACCCAACTCACCTAAACCCTAACTTATATAAACACCTTATATCCCTTCACCCCCCACTTTTAATCAAATCACAACCCTAAACATAACACTGAGCCGTACACCTCTCCTTCCCTCTCTGCCAACCTGCCGACCAGGTATTCCGGCGACCGGAGCTGTAAATCCGGCACCCTGGTTCTCCGACATGCACACCAAACCCCCACAACCCATCCCCCAGTTATATCTTCTCTAAAACCACACACACATCAGACAAAACTCTCAAACCAAACATCTCCTTCTCGACTATTCTCCGACGAAGTTGGCGGTGCCAATGGGATGGGTAGCAAAACAAAGAACAATGATTTTTTTGTGGCGACCTACCTGCTCTCCGGTGATATCCGGAAATCCAGCTATAGGCTGAGTTGCTGGCGGGACTCCGAAATAACATCGTGAAGGCTGTGGAAGTCCCTGTAAGCGGCAGCGACGTTGTGGGGTGGCTGCGGCTCAGGACCGACACAGTGACATTAACAAAACGGATGGTGGTAGCGTGCATACTCTTCTAGGTTAGTATTTGGTTACTGTTTGTATCATGGTGGTTCCTAAACTTGTATACTGGGTTAACTGTTTGTTTGTTTGTTAGATGTGTATAAAAGTTGAGAATATTGTCCACAGAACTGCTTATATGATGAAGTATATAGTGATTTGAACCCTCTGCGTGTTCTTTAAATGAAAGTGTGTCTATGTGTGTGTTAGGTTATGAGATTTTAAGCATATGTATGCATGGGTATTAGCTGTTTGGTTCAAATGATTATTAGAACTGTTGGGATGATTGTTGCTACAAGGTTTACTTTTAGAGGTCTATCGTTTTAATAAAATGGATCTGATGTTTTGAATATCTAATTGTTTGATGATATGTTTATTATTGAGAAGGGCAATGATGATTCATGTTAATGCTTCGATATCATGTTAGTTCAAGATTTGAATAGTCAATCTGAGTTTATAATGTTTGATGAGGTGGGTTGGTTTGAATAATGGTTATTGTATTTTCATGGGGGTACAAGTTAATATGCGCAAGGTATAACTGAATTATGCATGTTGTTATATTTAGAAAAGATGATATGCAATGTGAACGATTCAAAATCTTTATATTTGTTTTGTCTTTTTCTGGATGATTTGAAAAGGGTGGATTTAATGTATGTTTGTGACCGTACACCTCTTGGCTGGCCCCACTCAATTTATTTGCAGTCTTAAGTGTTTAGTCGCACAGACTGTTTTTAACCGCACACTAATTGCCAAGAATATAAATTACTTTTATTTACTTCTTTGGGCCTCATCGATGGTTGGGCCGCACCATTAGTTTTATGAATTTGATTATGGATCGTACACTTCTGATCGCACACTACATGATTAGTTGCACACTTGTTTTGCCATTTAATATATGTCGCACATTCGTATGACCGCACACTTATCAATGGACCGCACACTCTCGTGTGGGTCGCACACTTGACAAGTGGGCCGCACATTAGACATACATTGGGCCTTATTCTAGTGGGCTGCACACTAGAAAAGCCCAAACCTTTTATAGGCCAAACACAGCTTACTGTTCTATGTTATTTCGTGTTAATTTTTTTATAAATGGATTATTTATGATTAAGTTGTTATGCCATAACTGTTACTAGTACACTACTTGACAAATACGTGTTAGATACATGTACCTTATACATGATTACTTGTTTACCGTCCTAACAAGTGGTAACCATAATAGGATGTGGTTGACCAACGTAGGACAAACGATTTATCTACCGAGCAAACCGACGTGAGTTCACACTCTTAAGGCATGGGATTCCCGGTGGGTTGGGAATGGGATTAAGAAGCTAAGATGAAACCTGTATATTCACCACTAATAGACTACATTAAACCTGCGTATTCTCGGATTGGGAAGAATACGTACCTCCGTCCTCGGATTGGGAAGGACGCCTACACTAAACCTGCGTATTCTCGGATTGGGAAGAATACATACCTCTGTCTTCAGATTGGGAAGGACGACTACATTTAACCTGCGTATTCTCGGATGGGTAGAATACGTACCTCCGTCCTCGGTTGGGAAGGACGCCAATGTATATAATGAGTCTAGTGGTTCACAACATGGGGTTGCCCCCACTGGTTATGGTTTGGGAAACAAGGAATTGGTTAACACATGGTTTTCGAAAGAACTTATGGTTTTTGGAACAACTTTAAAATGGACAACCAACTGTGAACTCGCTCAACTTTGTTGTTGATTCGTTGTTACATGCCTTGCAAGCCTTTAGGTGCATATTGTTGGAACTTGCTGTCTGGGAGGCTGGAGTGGTTATGGGTCGAGATATATGGAACCACAACACAAGACTAATGGTTTATTAACACGTAACGAATGAATTATGCATCCGCTGTATAGTGTGAATTGTTTGTAATGTTATAACACTTAATGTCAATAAATGAAAGTTTTATTTAATTATATTACGCATAGTTCAATGTGATTGGTGGCTTGGATCCTGGTACGTCACACGCCCCGCGATAATTCCGCATGTGGTATTTTGGGGGTGTGACAGCTAACATATTTTCAGATGTTAACAAGGATTTGAATCTTTAAAAGGTTTTACCATCAGGGCCATGTCTAAAATGACATATGGGCTAGGTTATACCTCCAAGATTTCTTTTAATATTCTATTGGCAGATCAAAATTTTAAAATGGAATGATATTTTGATTTATAGTATATTCATACATATAATGACAAATGAAATTTAAATTAAAACATCCCATAATTAAAAGAAGTACATAATTGCCCTAAACGGGACTTTTAAAGAAATAACATTGTCCGCGCAGGGACAGAAATAAAAAGACAAGTCCACGCAAGGACCAAGTACATAAATAAAATGTCCACATAGGGACTTAATTGAAATTAAAAATTACAAATCAAATAAATAAGGAATTTTCAATAATCCCTCTTCTTCTTCTTCTTCCCCTTTATCAGGTTTGCCAAACCCTTAAGCAGACCCCGGCGGCTCCTACGCTCCTCCTGGACCTGTTGCTCCACCTCGTGCAACGGTTGGAGGATCTCCTCCTGCTGCGGTGGTTGGATTTGGGGCGGCTGTTGCGGTGGTTGGATTTGGGGCAGCTACGGCGGCTGCTGCTGCGAAGGTTGAGGAGGTGGCGGGTATTGATACCCATAGGCTGGGTACCCAGTTTGATATAAAGCTGCGTAGGGCCCTTCAATGTGGAGAGCATTGTAGTTGGCCGCTTTAAGGTACGGGTCGATGGCAGGGGCATTGTAGTAATTGTAACCCGAATATGCCTGATGTTCAAACGGGTTATACACCGCTGCACCGGCGTAGGAAGGGATTGGGTTATCATAACCCATGGGAGGTGGTGGTGCGACTGGAGCATAGTCGACTTCTGAAGCTGGGTTTGAAGGCCCACCCATTTGCGGGTCTTCATATAGTGGCGGGTAATGGCTGCCACTGGAGTGTTGGGGGGTGCTAAAATGAAATCCCCCACGCAAGGACATCCGTGCACCTGATCTTCTTCGCCTCGGTGGTTCTAGAGGCAGTTGCTGCTCTGGCGGTGGCGGTGGTGTGACCGCCTGGAAACGCGAATCTTCTGAGGGTTCCTGCTGCTGTTGTGCAGGTGGGTTGAATGGGGGAGTGAACTCCCAGTGGTATGTGGCCCATCTTTCTGCAAAACTGTCTGGGCCCCTGTAAGGCGAACCGTAAAATGATGATCCGCTGGTTATCTCGATGGGATGCGTTGGCATCCCAGTTGGTTGCATCTCAGGATCTGGATCTTCATCCATCTCCATGTCCTGCATTTCACGATAGTGGTCAGCTGGCCACAAAAGGTTTGGACCCTCTGGTTCTTGAATCTGGTTCATTGGATTGAACCTGCTCTGGAAGTATGGGGTCGGGTCCTGGAAGGCCTAGTGTGAAGTCGACCGCTGCAGCGGTATGAAGGAATGGTGCGAATCACTGTGCTCATCGTCTTGATGAGGTCCGAAAGAGTGATGATAAGACGGGGAGGAACTAAGGGAGACTGGAGGTCTCGCTGGCTCCAGATAAGTCCTCCAATCCTCCCGGGGAGTAGAGCTAACGGTTGCTGAAGGAGTTTGCCGGTGTGATGGCCCGGCCTCGTGGTCATTCCTAGCAGCTATTGGTGCCTTGCCTCTTCCACCTCTTCCTCTGAAACGTGGCGGCATTGTCTTTGTTCCTGCCAAAACAAACAAAAGAAAACAATAAGATTAGGATTAGTCCTAAGTCATTTGACTGGACTCGGAAGTCAAGGAATGTGCAAACTGTGTCATTGAGATTAAATACAAAAGGCTAGTGTTTAATTCACTCAATGTTGGCTCTGATACCAACCTGTCACACTCCGATATTTCCACGTATTACCGGTGGGCCCGGTGGGGAGTATCGTGACGTAGTTGATATCATCATAGTTAATTTATCACAGTTTAATGCACAGCGGAAGTCTAAAAGTTATTATACAAACCGATTTTAAAGTAACATAAATATTACACAACGGGTTGCAAGTGGATCCGCAGGCGGATCTAAAATAAAAAGAAATATTGTTCAACAGATTTAAGCATCAAAAGCTTGCAAGACTCTTTATTTGATACTAGGAGTAACTAGCCCATTACGCGTAGTTCCTGCACTTAACCTTTTTGAAAAATACGTCAGTTTACCTTGGTAAATACAATTAACTGACTCTTTTGAAAACATTTATAAAATTAGTTTGGGTGCACATGGCATAAAATCTTTTATAACTTGGGACAATTATTTTAAAATAATCTTGTATACAGATTTACATGTTTGTCGTCTGTTCAGGACCCAGTTAGAAGAGCCGGATTAGATTAATAGACACACCACAAGTATAGGCGCACAAGAGAGTGAGATACTGTTTATACATACACAACTGTCAGGTGTATGCCTACACCCCGTGCTTATGCCGTGGCCATTTCTAATGAATGAGCCGATGATATCCAGGACTTGGTCATTAACCCCCCAAAGGCATTGCATCAAACAAAACAGATTAAAACGGGTTATGTAAATTTATTAATCACAATCGGATTTAAATAATTTCATACCCGACCAAGCGGTATTATTATAATACCGTATCCCAAGCCCGTATAACGGAAAATAAGTTAAAAGTATTTACCTGAGCAAAATTATTATTTTAATATCAGCCGTATATCAATCAGCAGTACAAGTAGCTTTTACTGGGCTCCTAAATCTGGAACGAAGGTTTTAATAACCTATTAGATTCCTAACAGGTCTTATTTAAGTTTAAACTTAGACCGGTTAGTTTTAATGAAAGGTTTACGGTTCAAAACGCAAGATTAAGCGAAGACCGGATTAGAATGTGATTTAGACCCAACAAGTATGAGGACTTGTATAAAATGGGTAAACTAAATACATTCTGGATTTTGAAGTAAAAATGATAAGGTTTGACCCGTTTCGGTTAATTTATGCAAACTAGATACATAAGCCGCACTGAACGCGAATACGCATAACGGGTAATCAAATGAGTCATGTATATGTTCCACAAGTTAATATTCTTTAAATATGTTGTGATATCAGTAGGATGTAAGGGTATTTTGGTCATTTTTAAAGTTTATAAAAGAGGTTAAATAGTAATCTAAGGTTCTGGTCTAAAATAATCAGTAAAACATTTATTTTAATAAGTTACATCAGTAAGATATCATATATATGTGAAATTTATCATTTATGGCCAAATTATGTACCGTAGGGGCATTTTGGTCATTTCACATATGCTATAAAGGTCAAATTTGGAAATCTGAATTCAAAACTTTTACTTACTGTTAGAGTAGAAAAATTTGCTTATAATATCAGTAGGTAATAAGTTTTAGGTGTCAAATATAGTTTTACCCCCATACTATGCGTTTAAAAAGCCTAAAAGTCGGTATTTGACGATTTTAAGGTTATTTAAGGAAATCTAAGATTTTGATCAGTCTCTAAAGCTCAAAATATTTTATTTAACATATGAAATCAGTAGGAAAAGGTTTGGTATCAAAATGTTATGTAAAAGTCATTTTTATCAAAGAAAAGGGCAATTTCGTCCATACCGAATTTACACTAAAACTCTATAATATAATCAGTATAAAATTTGACAAAAAAATCCAAAAATCCCTAAATATTTTATTATATCAGTGGGTAGAAAGTTTGGTGCCAAAATTTGGGTTTAAATATGATTTATACTAAAAATTCCATTTAATTAATAAAAAGCTTTCATTTTACGATATCGCGCATAACTTCTATTTTAAACCATGAACTGTTGTCAAATTTTTAGGACATTCTTATAAATCAGTAATAAAAGTTTTTGTCCTCTCACATTATCAAAAATCTCCTTTTTATATCAAAAGGGCATAATGGTCAACTTTTAAGCATTTAACGGAAACATGCAATGAACTAGGATTTCTATGGAACCAAGTTGTATAACCTCAGAGAGTTATACTAACATATAATATGCTCCTAAAGGAACCCTAAGGCATATCTAAACTAAGCTACATTGGGTCAGAACTGAAAGTCAAAACAAATGTCTACTTTTACGACTTTCGGTTGCGAACCGATCCTAAACTCAGAATTGTCGGGTTGAACATGCCTAGACATGTTCTTATATTATTTACCAAGTTATTTAAGTGTTAAAACATGTTCCATAACCTCTGTATTATCAATTATGAATTAATTTGTAAAAACTGACCCATTTGAATTTTTATTAATAAGCTTGACCCGACAATTGACTGAGATAACGTGATAATTTGAAGGTGCCCTTTTAACGGTTCAACACCTACATAATTACCAACACATAGCCACTTTCAATTCGAATAATGGCTGGACCGTTTGTGATTAATCACTAAGTCAAAGCTTAATTACGCTAACTTTGACTTTCGGTCATTACACTAATAAAACTTTAACTAAGGAAGCTAAGAACACTTACTAGAGTACTTAGCATGAATTTAGAATAGAAGAAAGCTTCCTTTAGCTCCAGGAGGCTTCAGGGAATGAGCTTTGAAGTAAAAATTCAAATGTGCAAATGAACTCAAGAACTAAAAGGCCCTTATATAAGAAGTTTGATGCTCCAAGATCAATCCATTTGTCCCTATGTTGTTACCAGATGTTCACAGGTGTCCCTACGGCAGTAAAAACCATGTACAAGCCCCAGGTATTGCTCAGAACCCATGCAAAGGTGGTGGAACAGGCTGCAACATGCAGCTGTCCACTTTTTCAGCCGCTGGCACTTTTACGCGGCCCGCGTAAGAGTTGGAGTCGGCCTACGCGGCCCGCGACGATGGGAGAATCCGGTAGAAAGTTTTAAAACTTTGCATTTGAAGTCCCTGGTCCATTTTAAGTTTAAATAACTTCGATTTATTGCACTTATGACCCCCATAGATAATTATTAAGGGCCTTGGGTCACATATTAACTCCGTTAAGCTCCCGGTTAGATGTAAGATCAACCGAAAGGTCTTGTTTTCATCGAAACTCCATAAAATTACTATCCAATATTCTTGAGAGCAAAATATACAGTTGTTACAATGCTTTCGGGGTCGTTAAAAGGTCACTTAGAGGTAACATTTAACATGTTGACACTTTTAACCTCTATGTTTCGTATGATCCTTAATTTAAGCACAAACGACTTTCTATGTCCGACAATTTTATTCATCAAAGAATACGAACATCTCATGAGGTCATTCAGAGGCACGAGCTTGGCATGATGACACATTTGATCCTTTTACTTACATATTTACATTGTTTGACAATTTAAGTCCCTCAGAATTAATTCATTACACGTCTAAGTCCATGACACGTGTCTTTATTACATTGAGCATGATTTTGAGAGGCGTTACATCCTCACCCCCTTAAAAGAAATCTCGACCTCGAGATGTACTGAAATAAATGAGGGTATTTCTTTTTCATTGTGGATTCAACCTCCCACGTGTATTCTGGGCCTCTACGGGCATCCCATTTTACCATCATGATCGGCACATGCTTTCTTCGAAGCTTCTTAACCGGTCGATCCTCGATTGACAAAGGTCTTTCAACGAACTTCAAACTCTCATCAATCTGCACGTTCTTATGCGACATTCCTAGCGACTCATCGGCTATACATTTCTTTAAGTTGCAGATGTGGAATACATTATGAATTCCACTAAGCTCTTCTAGCACATTTAACTTGTAAGCCACAATCCCGACACATTCGACGATCTCGAATGGTCCTATATATCTTGGGCTTAGCTTGCCCTTTTTTCCAAAATGCATCACCCCTTTCCAGGGTGACACTTTGAGCAATACTTTATCACCTACCTCGAATTTAAGAGGTTTACGCCTTTTATCCGCGTAGCTTTTCTGCCTATCCCTGGCAGCTTTGAGACGATCATGGATCTGAACAATCTTGTTCGTCGTCTCTAGTACTATATCAGGTCCTGATAGTTGGGTTTCTCCAACTTCCGCCCAACAAACTGGCGTTCTGCACTTCCTTCCGTACAAAGCCTCAAAAGGCGCTGCTTGAATGCTCGAATGATAACTATTATTGTACGAAAATTCAATTAAAGGAAGATGGTCATCCCAACTTCCACCCAAGTCTATAACACAAGCCCGTAGCATATCCTTGAGTGTTTAAATCGTATGCTCGCTTTGCCCATCCATCTGAGGATGATAAGCAGTGCTGAAATTTAATCGAGTGCCTAAAGATTGCTGAAATCTTTTCCAAAAATGCGATGTGTATCTTGTATCCCTATCAGACATAATAGACACTGACACTCCATGAAGAGATACAATCTCATCCACGTACAGCTGAGCTAGCTTGTCGGAGCTGTGAGTTTCTTTAATCGGCAAGAAGTGGGCTGACTTGGTTAATCTATCGACTATAACCCAAATAGTATCATTTCCGTGCTGTCTTTGCTAACTTAGTAATAAAATCCCTAGTTACCATTTCCCACTTCTAGGTGGGAAGTTCCGGCTGTTACAGCAAGCCTGACGACTTCTGATTCCTTGCTTTAACCTGCGCGCATGTCAGACATTTAGCTGCGTAGGTGGCTATAGATTTCTTCAAACCTATCCACCAGTAATTTGCTTTTAAATCCTGGTACATCTTATCACTGCCAGGATGAACTGAATATTTCGAACTATGAGCTACTTGGAGAATCACCTCTCTAAGCCCTCCATGGATTGGAACCCAGATTTGACCATTCATCCTAAGGATTCCATCCTTGCCATATGATAATTGTTCAGCAGTTACGCCTAACTTCTCATTCGGTTAGTTAGCTTCTAACATAGCTTCCTTTTGAGCGGCTAACAACCTTTCATTCAAGCTGTTCTTTAATTCAATGCTCTTGGCGTTGATCCTAATGGGCTTAACCCTTTCCTTCATGCTCAAAGCATCAGCGACTATATTCGCTTTGCCTGGATGATATCGGATTTCACAGTCATAGTCATTTAATGTTTCCATCCATCGGTGTTGTCTCATGTTAAGGTCCTTCTGATTAAACAGATACTGATGGCTCTTGTGATCAGAATAGATCACGCACTTTGTCCCATAAAGATAGTGCCTCCAAAGTTTTAGTGCAAATACAACGGCACCCAACTCCAAATCGTGGGTGGTGTAATTCTTCTCGTGCACCTTTAATTGACGTGAAGCATATGCAATAACCTTGCCCTTCTGCATAAGCACACATCCTATACCTGTGTGCGATGCGTTGCAATAAACCACAAATTCTTCAATTCCTTCTGGCAATGTCAACACAGGAGCATTGCTTAATTTCTGCTTAAGAATATCAAAGGATTCTCGCTGCTTGGGACCCTAGTCAAACTTGACATTCTTGCGAGTTAACGATGATAGAGGTGCGGCAATCCTTGAAAAGTTTTCAATGAAACGTCTATAGTATCCTGCTAGACCCAAGATGTCACACCCCAAAATACGTCGCAGCGGAATATAATAAACGTAGTGGTGACGGAAGCTGGTGCCCATTTATATCTTAATGATCGATGCATTAAATTATTGGACATATTATCTTATTTAAAACCTAAGTTTTAAACATTTTGTTTTTAAACATGACATAACCATGACATAGTTAAGTTGTTTTGATCCTCACGGATCTTATTACATTCATCCCAGAAAGTTTTAAAAGTCAGTCCAACATTTTAAGTAACAAAATATGCATCAACAACCACAAGATACGCCATAATTCCCGAAGCCGAACTCAAGTACCTGTAGAACACGTTAAAATCAAGTGTCAACACAAAGGAAGGTGAGTTCACATATTCACTTACAAATAGTATTATTCCAAAGGAAAACTTTCTGATTTGGTGTTTATTTGAAAACATCCATATAATTTTAGAAAGTCCATTTTACTTCCTTAATAAAATCCATGGGCCTTCCGTCGGTTCATCAATCCGACAACTGTAATATATATTGTCCAGGTTTTGAATATTAAATTATAGCGTCAATTTTCAGACTCGTATGTTAGCTAGACAATACGAACTATATATTAACCATGCAGGGATAATCAAAGCTAGACAATAAACACAATATCAATTCGTCGTTTGACTTGACATGGGGCGACCGGTCACGACGGGGTTGTCAACCCGATAGATCTACCAACAATTCCTCGCGTGCAATACTTAAATGATTAAACAACATCATGGGCACAGGGTCCTCTTGAAGGACAATATGATGTCTGCCTCATGTACAATATATATATCCTACTAATATGACAATTTAATACATGATGTTGTACGAATCCCCTGAGTCTACATCATTCGAGACCCAGGCGGGCATCCGTCCCAACTATACGGTCATGTTTCGCCTAGGAAATACCGTATCATCCCAATGTCCAACATTTATTCATCAAAAACGTTTTTATTTCGAAACGTATGACTTATCAAATTTCATATATTTTCATCGAAAATATATATTTTATATTAAAAGGTATGTTTTATTTCAAAAACATTATTAAACCCTTTTTATTGACATGTTCTACCCCCAAAATATATACAAAGCAGTAAAAAGAGGGGTTTAGTGACACTTACCTTTGGGTGCTTATTTTAAATAGCGCAATCCCAGAGATTGATTTCTACACGTCCTATTATATATATATATATATAGGAATGATTTTAAATCAATATTCATAACACAAAAATCCTAAGTTTCTCCGTTTCTTAGAATTATCACATAACTTTGAGATTTTCTAGAAAAGTTATCATTTTTTATTATGCTGGCATGTTAATATATATATATATATATATATATGAGTCTATATATATATATATTTATGATTTTGCGACTTGAACGATTTTATTGGTGACCATTATTGTGTAAATCCGTTAACACTCCCGTTTATACGCAATATATCTACGATTTGCGCGTCGTAATATATATACATAAACGTTCACATAATTTAACACCGAAACATGTGAAATATTGTTAACTCATCCATTTTGTCATTTTTATAGCAAATATACATAAAATATCTAATATGTATCAAATTTCATACTCGACAAACAAGTTACACATTTAACACGATTTTTACCGTTTCTACCGCACAAAACGTACAAGCATACATGCGTAAGCTAGATTTCTAATATCATGTTAAAAACTTATCATATTTTCACACTTTCATGTTTAAATCACTTAACACATTATAACACATAAGGTTCACCCAAAATTTTACCTATACTAGTGTACATTGAAAAATGTGTATTTTAGCGATTCGGTAACGGTTTCGGGCGTCGGAAGTCACGTATGACTAACCAAACACCAAGTAAACTTAAAATTAGTTAAAATAATTTTAAAATAATTATTTTTAAACTAAAAATATCATTTTACTTACTGATCTAAATCAGTTTTGTAAAAATCCTCCGAAAAGCCGATTTTTGATCGTTTTAACGCATAGTTTTGTGTTAAACGTTACTATAATCATCCCAACTCGAAACAACTTGATATTTTAACAAAATACATATTATTTACTGATTAAAATAGTGGTTATAATCAGATTAGTGCAGTTTTTGTGTAGGTCACATAAATCATGCGATTTCACGTATTTTACAACTTTTAATGCACCAAGTACAACATGCAAAGCTAGTAAATATTATGAAAAAGTTATATTTCACTAAACACTTTAAAATAACTTTATTTTAGTGTTTATAATCTGATTAAAACTGATTTTTACTAAATCATACTCAAATCACCTTTTTATGATCACACATCATCATGCATGTTCAAGTAAATGCATCTAATGCATCCATGTAACATCATCTTCATTTTATATGAACTAAAACATATATATATCTAGCACATATTTAAATCATGTTCAAGTATTCAAGAACAATCATATTCTACACATGACTATCATCAAATCATTTATCATAAGTGCAAAACATGCACATTCTTACACATCTAAGACTTTTAACATCAAAAATTCATATGCATGCATACTTACACATACATACACGGCCATATACATATATAAACATGATTCTAAAAATTTACTTTTCACATAAACTCATTTTAAATCAAAAAGCTTCAATATCACAACTTTTTAAAACTTGCATGCATTCTACTATTAAGTAGCATGTTTATCAAGAATCACTTAATCAAGAATCAAAACATAATCACTTACACATACACCCACACTCACGGCCACACATGTACACATGTTCATCCATTCTTGTCTCCTTTAAAAACCCATTTGTTTTAGTTTTATGTTTTGTGAAAATCTCAAGATTCAAGAGAAACTTTCCAAGATTTACAACATCACTATGAACCAAGAACAAAATTTAGAGAAATGGTGTTTATACCTTCTAGGTTCTAGTGGTTTTTTGACAAAAATGATGATATGGATCTTGTTCTAGCTTGAATCTTCTTGAAAAACACCTTTAAACCTTCAAATGGACTTGAAATGAAATTGTATGAATCATGGATCTTCAAGAACAAAGTTGGATTTTGAAAATGTATGGATTTAGGATGTGTTCGGCTGTAGCTTGTTAAGAGAGAGAGTAAATTTGGGTTTTGATTTCATTCTTGGACTTGGAGAAGATTATAAAAGATTTACAAGTTTCCTTTCACTACTTATCTTTCCAAGAACAACTTGTGTCATACATGCATGCAAATGGAAGAGGGTGGGCACCCATGAGGCCACCACTTGGTCTCTTTCTCTGCTATATATTTCGAATATATACATATACATATATAATATAGACCAAAGACTGGTATTTTACTGGATACCGGGTATTTTATCTAGCTTTTTAATCCCGTTTTAGTGCGTTTTAAATTATTTATAACACTATATAAAAATAAACTCACCAAAATATTATTGAACAATATTTTGTTTGCCTGGACTGGGTACGCTGTCGGTATTTGGCAGTATGAGCGCTGTGCTGTGCGGTACGCGCTTAAATTCGCAAAAATAGGTATTTATGCGTTTTTATTTATTTTTATCATTCTAAAGTGATAAACTCATCAAATTATTACTAAAATGATTATCAGTTGCCTTGACAGGCTGTGTTGACAGTATTTTGTCGGTACACGCGCTGCATTGCGTGGTACGCGCTTAAACTCGAAAAATAGAGTTTCTTAGCGTTTTAATTTATTTTTCCTCACGAATATGATAAAAATTATTATTCTAATCATAACAGACTATTTTTAGGATTTTAACACTGATCGGGTGGTCACTGACGTTCATTTCGCATTTTAACCGTTACGCGATAAGCGTTAATTTTATCGTTGCTAACATAATTTTTATCAAAGTTTAATTTTACCAACTCATTAAATTTCACATATAAACATCATAACCAGTCAAATATAGCCCTGTTATCTATTCACAACATGTGTTACAATTGTACGGTACGGCTTGAAAAGCCGGGTGTCACACAAGAAGCTGCGAATTTCAGTAGGAGTCTTAGGCTCTTGCCAATTCATAATCGCTTCGATCTTAGTGGGATCCACTTGGATACCACTCCCACTTGCTACGTGTCCAAGGAATTGGACTTCACGAAGCCAAAACTCACATTTTGAAAACTTGGCGTACAGCTTCTCTTGCTGCAGAAGTTTAAGGATACACCGGAGATGTCTTTCATGATCGGCCTGATTCTTTAAGTAAATAAGAATGTCATCAATGAAGACAATGATAAACTTGTCTAGGTATGGCTTGCAAACGCGATTCATGAGATCCATGAATGCTGCAGGTGCATTAGCGAGCCCGAAAGGCATCACTAAGAACTCATAGTGACCATAGCGTGTTCTGAATGCGGTCTTGTGCACATCTTTGTCTCTAACCTTCAGTTGGTGATAACCTGACCTTAGATCGATATTTGAAAAGTAGCTTGCTCGTTGAAGCTGATCAAACAAATCATCGATCTTGGGCAATGGATATCTGTTCTTGATGGTAACCTTGTTTAGCTCGCGATAATCGATGCATAGACGCATCAAGCCATCCTTCTTTTTCACAAACAGAATTGGTGCTCCCCAAGGGGACGAGCTAGGTCAAATAAAACCCTTTTCCAAAAATTCATCCAACTGTGTCCTCAATTCTTTCATCTCAGTTGGTGCCAATCGATAAGGTGCTCTTGCAATTGGTGCTGATCCAGGAAGGATATTGATTCTGAACTCCACTTGCCTATCTGGAGGTAAGCCAGGTAGTTCTTCAGGAAAGACGTCTGGATAATCAGAAATAACGGGGATGTCTTCAATCTTGGGCTTTGGCTCATTAACGGTTACCTGTGCCATGGAAATGACACAACCTTTCTTTAAACACTTCGATGCCTTAAGCATAGACACTTGCTTAGGCAATCCGTACTGCGTATCTCCTTGAATTGTTAATGGCTCACCATAAGGAGTCTTGATAACCAATCCATGCCTATCACTATATCGAATCCTGCTAATTTCAACGGAAGTAAAGAAAGTGGAAAAGAGTGATTCCTAATGGATATAAAACATCCATCTAGAATGGTTAAAGCAGTCTCTATAGTACCATCGGCCAGTTCTACTTCATACTTTATGCTTAGAGTCTTAACAGGCAGATTTAACAATTTACAAAATTTATTGTCTACAAAAGACTTGTCTGCACCAGAATCAAACAATACTCTAGCATAAACATCATTGATAAGAAAGATACCTGTTACCACATTTTCGTTCTGAATGGCCTCCTGAGCATTCATTTGAAAGACCCGAGCATTGGTCTTCTTAGCCTCTTCAGGCTTCTTCGGATTCTTAGGGCATTTGGTCTTAATGTGCCCCTTTTCGTTGCAACCGTAACAGGTTGCATCCTTCATCTTTTTGCAATCCAAAGTCCTATGTTCCTTGGACTTGCAGATCCCACATCCAAGAGGCTTTGACTGCGATTGAGATTTAGATTTTGTTTCGAACCTGCACTTCCCAAAATGGTGCTTTTGGCAGGTCTTGCATTTGGGTTTCTCACCCGACTGTTGGTTGTCCTTTTCAAATCCGAAACCCTTCTTATACTCAGAGTTCCCCTTACGTTTCTTATCAGAATGGTGTGAGTTCTCATCCTCACATTTCCTCTTCCCTTCTTCAGAATTCTTAAGTGATCTCTGCCTAACCGCATCGAGAGTAAGAGATAAAGATAGATCAACCACTGACCTGAATGTGGTAGGTCTGGATGCTTTCACATTTGCCTTGATTTTTGGAGCTAAACCTCCAATAAAACGAGCTATGCGCTTCGGTTCCGGTGTGACCAAATAAGGAACCAATCGGGACATGGTGTTGAAACTTGTAAGGTATGCCTGACAGTCCAAGTTCTTCATGACTAAGGTCAAGAAGTCGGTTTCAATCCTTTCCACCTCATGACGAGGACAGAAATTCTCCCTGATTAATGCAACAAACTGATCCCAAGAAAAAATATATAACGGAATCTTCCCTGTAGCTTGGATTAGTGACCTCCACCAAGCTAAAGATTCACCTTTGAATGATTGTGAAACAAACTTCACAATATCTTGTTCTGCACAACCACTGATATCAACCACAGTACCCATCTCATCTAGCCATGTCATGCAATCAATGGCTCCTTTCTCTCCTATGAAGTCCCTTGGCTTGCAAGAGACGAAGTACTTATAAGAACAAGTCTTAACACGAGGTTCTTGGTTAAGCACAATCTGCTTGGATGGAATACTTTTCTGATTCGATGAATGATGAGAATCGTCCTTCTTCGACTGGTGTGATTTAGAAGGGGGCTTACTATGAGCCACAGATAGAGTCTTCTAGCGTGTATTACTTGGTTCTTTAAATTGTCGATCAATGGCTCGAGTGACCGCATTATCTATCATTGCTTGTAATTTCGCACCCGTTACATTCATTCGGGTGTTATCATTTCTCTCTCTGGGATGACTGTTAACCTCTTCTGATTTAGACATGCTGAGGCTTGATTGCTATAAAACAATTGACAATATTTTATTCAGAGGTTGCTATGGAATCATCATTTTGACGGTTCATTAACCATGGTAATTATAAACCACATTGGTTAATTTATTTAGGATTTTCTTTATAATTTAACCCTAGTTATAAATCATTAAAGATATTAGAGTGCCACAAAAGGCCTAGTCACGAGGACAGTTTTAAAATTATTAGCCATGATCTTATAAGATCGAGGCATTAAGGTTTGAACATAGTTCTTCACCTTTTCTTGACAGGGAGTCAAAGACTACAGCTGTCTTTTGTCTTATTAGAAAATGAATATGGCCTGCAGGCACTTTATCACTAATGGATATTTTAAATTTGGTGAGAATAAGGAATTGAAAAAATCCAATACAAGGATGACTAGTGTGATTTTGTCGAATCACATTTGCCAGGAGTGCTAACATGTATTCAGATGTTAACAAGGATTTGAATCTTTAAAAGGTTTTACCATCAGGGCCATGTCTAAAATGACATATGGGCTAGGTTATACCTCCAAGATTTCTTTTAATATTCTATTGGAAAATCAAAATTTTAAAATGGAATGATATTTTGATTTATAATATATTCATACATATAATGACAAATGAAATTTAAATTAAAACATCCCATAATTAAAAGAAATACATAATTGCCCTAAACGGGACTTTTAAAGAAATAACATTGTCCACGCAGGGACATAAATAAAAAGACAAGTCCACGCAGGGACCAAGTACATAAATAAAATGTCCACATAGGGACTTAATTGAAATTAAAAATTACAAATCAAATAAATAAGGAATTTTCAATAATCCCTCTTCTTCTTCTTCCCCTTTATCAGGATTGCCAAAACCCTTAAGCAGACCCCGGCAGCTCCTACGCTCCTCCTGGACCTGTTGCTCCACCTCGTGCAACCGTTGGAGGATCTCCTGCTGCTGTGGTGGTTGGATTTGGGGTGGCTGCGGCGGCTGCTGCTGCGGAGGTTGAGGAGTTGGAGGCTGGGTACCCAGTTTGGTATGAAGCTGCGTAGGGCCCTTCAGGGTGGAGAGCATTGTAGTTGGCCGCTTCAAGGTACGGGTCGACGGTAGGGGCATTGTAGTAATTGTAACCCGAATATGCCTGATGTTCAAACTGGTTATACGCCGCTGCACCGGCGTAGGAAGGGATTGGGTTATCATAACCCATGGGCGGTGGTGGTGCGACTGGAGCAGAGTCGACTTCTGAAGCTGGGTTTGAAGGCCCACCCATTTGCGGGTCTTCATATAGTGGCTGCCACTGGAGTGTTGGGGGGTGCTAAAATGAAATCCCTCACGCACGGACATCCGTGCACCTGATCTTCTTCACCTCGGTGGTTCTGGAGGCAGTTGCTGCTCTGGCGGTGGCGGTGGTGTGACCTCCCAATGGTATGTGTCCCATCTTTCTGCAAAACTGTCTGGGCCCCTGTAAGGCGAACCATGAAATGATGATCCGCTGGATATCTCGATGGGATGCGTCGGCGTCCCAGTTGGTAGCATCTCAGGATTTGGATCTTCATCCATCTCCATGTCCTGCATTTCAGGATAGTGGTTAGCTGGCCCTAAAGGGTTTGGACCCTCTGGTTCTTGAATCTGGTTCAGTGGATTGAACCTGCTCTTGAAGTATGGGGTCGGGTCCTGGAAGGCCCGGTGGGAACTCGACCGCTGCAGCGGTATGAAGGAATGGTGCGAATCACTGTGCTCCTCGTCTTGATGAGGTCCGAAAGAGTGATTATAAGACGGGGAGGAACTGTGGGAGACTGAACATCTCGCTGGCTCCAGATAAATCCTCCAATCCTCCTGGGGACTAGAGTTAAAGGTTGCTGAAGGAGTTCGCCGGTGTGATGGCCCGGCCTTATGGTCATTCCTACCAGCTATTGGTGCCTTGCCTCTTCCACATCTTCCTCTGAAACGTGGCGACATTGTCTTTATTCCTGCCAAAACAAACAAAAGACACCAACAAAAGATAACAATCAGATTAGGATTAGTCCTAAGTCATTTGACTAGACTCGGAAGTCAAGGAATGTGCAAACTGTGTCATTGACATTAAACACAAAAGGCTAGTGTTTAATTCACTCAATGTTGGCTCTGATACCAACCTGTCACACCCCGATATTTCCACGTATTACCGATGGGCTCGGTAGGGAGTATCGTGACGTAGTTGATATCATCATAGTCAATTTATCACAGTTTAATGCACAGCGGAAGTCTAAAAGTAATTATACAAACCGATTTGAAAGTAACATAAATATTACAAAACGGGTTGCAAGTTGATCCACAGGGGGATCTAAAATAAAAAGAAATATTGTTCAACAGATGTAAGTATCAAAAGCTTGCAAGACTCTTTATTTGATACTAGGAGTAGCTAGCCCATTACGCGTAGTACCTACACTTGGTAAATACAATTAATTGACTCTTTTGAAAACATTTATAAAATTATTTTGGGTGCACATGGCATAAAATCTTTTATAACTTGGGACAATTATTTTAAAATAATCTTGTATACAGATTTACATGTTTGTCGTCCGTTCAGGACCCGGTTAGAAGAGCCGGATTAGATTAATAGACACACCACAAGTATAGGCCCACAAGAGAGTGAGATACCGTTTATACATACGCAACTGTCAGGTGTATGCCTACACCCCGTGCTTATGCCGTGGCCATTTCTAATGAATGAGCCGATGATATCCAGGACTTGGTCATTAACCCCCCAAAGGCATTGCATCAAACAAAACAGATTAAAATGGGTTATGTAAATTTATTAATCACAATCCAATTTAAATAATTTCATACCCGACCAAGCGGTATTATTATAATACCGTATCCCAAGCCCGTATAACAGAAAATAAGTTAAAAGTATTTACCTGAGCAAAATTATAATTTTAATATCAGCCGCATATCAATCAGCAGTACAAGTAGCTTTTACTGGGCTCCTAAATCTGGAACGAAGGTTTTAATAACCTATTAGATTCCTAACGGGTCTTATTTAAGTTTAAACTTATACCGGTTAGTTTTAATGAAAGGTTTACGGTTCAAAACGCAAGATTAAGCAAAGACCGAATTAGAATGTGATTTAGACCCAACAAGTATGAGGACTTGTATAAAATGGGTAAACTAAATACATTCTGGATTTTGAAGTAAAAATGATAAGGTTTGTCCCGTTTCGGTTAATTTATGCAATCTAGTTACATAAGCCGCACTGAACGCGAATACGCATAACGGGTAATCAAATGAGTCATGTATAGGTTCCACAAGTTAATATTCTTTAAATATGTTGTGATATCAGTAGGATACCTTCCATTATGCCCAAAACGAATTTAAAACCAATTTAAGCCCCGTAAGGGTATTTTGGTCATTTTAAAAGTTTATAAAAGAGGTTAAATAGTAATCTAAGGTTCTGGTCTAAATAATCACTAAAAACAATTATTTATATAAGTTACATGAGTAAGATATCATATATATGTTAAATTTATCATTTATGGCCAAACTATGCACCGTAGGGGCATTTTGGTCATTTCACATATGCTATAAAGGTCAAATTTGGAAATATGAGTTCAAAACTTTTACTTACTGTTAGAGTATAAAAATTTGCTTATAGTATCAGTAAGTAATAAGTTTTAGGTGTCAAATATAGTTTTACCCCATACAACGCGTTTAAAAAGCGTAAAAGTCGGTATTTGACGATTTTCAGGTTATTTAAGGAAATCTGAGATTTTGATCAGTCTCTAAAGCTTAAAATATTTTATTTAACATATGAAATCAGTAGGTAAAGGTTTGGTATCAAAATGTTATGTAAAACTCATTTTATCAAAGAAAAGGGCAATTTCGTCAATACCGAATTTACACTAAAACTCTATAATATAATCAGTATAAAATTTGACGAAAAATTCCAAAAATCCCTAAATATTATATTATATCAGTGGGTAGAAAGTTTGATGCCAAATTTTTGGGTTTAAATATGATTTATACTAAAAATGCCATTTAATTAATAAAAAGCTTTCATTTTACGATATCGCGCATAACTTCTATTTTAGACCATGAACTGATGTCACATTTTTAGAACATGCTTATAAATCAGTAATAAAGGTTTTTGTCCTCTCACATTTTCAAAAATCTTGTTTTTATATCAAAAGGGCATAATGGTCAACTTTTAAGCATTTAACGGAAACATGCAATGAACTAGGATTTCTATGGAACCAAGTTGTATAACCTCAGAGAGTTATACTAACATATAATATGGTCCTAAAGGAACCCTAAGGCATATCTAAACTAAGCTACATCGGGTCAGAACTGAAAGTCAAAGCAAAAGTCTACTTTTGTGACTTTCGGTTGCGAACCGAGCCTAAACTCATAATTGTCGGGTTGAACATGCCTAGACATGTTTTTATATTATTTACCAAGTTATTTAAGTGTTAAAACATGTTCCATAACCTCTGTATTATCAGTTATCAATTAATTTGTAAAAACTGACACGTTTGACTTTTTATTAATAAGTTTGACCCGACAATTGACTGAGATAACGTGATAATTTGAAGGTGCCCTTTTAAGGGTTTAACACCTACATAATTACCAACACATGGCCACTTTCAATTCGAATAATGGCTGGACCGTTTGTGATTAATCACTAAGTCAAAGCTTAATTAGGCGAACTTTGACTTTCGGTCATTACACTAATAAAACTTTAACTAAGGAAGCTAAGAACACTAACTAGAGTACTTAGCACGAATTTAGAACAGAAGAAAGCTTCCTTTAGCTCAAGGAGGCTTCATAGAATGAGCTTTGAAATAAAAATTCAAATGTACAAATGAACTCAAGAACTACAAGGCCCTATATAAGAAGTTTGATGCTCCAAGATCAATCCATTTGTCCCTATGTTGTTACCAGATGTTCACAGGTGTCCCTAGGGCAGTAAAAACCATGTACAAGCCCCAGGTATTGCTCAGAACCCATGCAAAGGCGGTGGAACATGCTACAACATGCAGCTGTCCACTTTTTCAGTCGCTGGCACTTTTACGCAGCCCGCGTAAGAGTTGGAGTCGGCCTACGCGGCCCGCGACGAAGCGAGAATCAGGTAAAAAGTTTTAAACCTTTGCATTTTCAGTCCCTGGTCCATTTTAAGTTTAAATAACTTCCATTTATTGCACTTATGACCCCCATAGTTAACTATTAAGGGCCTTGGGTCGCACATTAACACCGTTAAGCTCCCGGTAAGATATAAGATCACCCGAAAAGTCTTGTTTTCATCGAAACTCCATAAAATTACTATCCAATATTCTTGAGAGCAAAATATATAATTATTACAATGCTTTTGGGGTCGTTAAAAGGCCACTCAGAGGTAACATTTAACATGTTGACACTTTTAACCCCTATGTTTCGTAAGATCCTTAATTTAAGCACAAACGACTTTCTATGTCTGACAATTTTATTCATCAAAGAATACGAACATCTCATGAGGTCATTCAGAGGCACGAGCTTGGCATGATGACACATTTGATCCTTTTACTTACATATTTACATTGTTTGACAATTTAAGTCCCTCAGAATTAATTCATTACACGTCTAAGTCCATGACACGTGTCTTTATTACATTGGGCATGATTTTGCGAGGTGTTACAGTTTTCTCCCATATCGGATTTCGGACCATACTCCTTGTTTGCATGTTTTGCCAAACATTGTTAGAGATAAACTGAAGCCCTTCAAGTTTGTTAACTTGATAGCGGATAAAACAGGATTTTTGAAGGAAGTTGAAACGATTTGGGCGATGGAAATTCAAGGTTTAGTATGTTTCAGGGGGTAAAGAAATTTAAGCTTCTCAAAACTCCGTTGCGTAAACTCTTTTATCAACAGGGTAACTTACATGAGAAAGTTAAAAGTGCTAGGAAGGAGATGGACCAATGCCAGTGTGAGATCGATGGTAACCCAATGAATAGTGAGCTAATGATTAAGCTTGATCTCTTAGTTCAAAGCTATAAAAATGCGGTTCGAGATGAAGCGTTGTTCTTGCAACAAAAATCCAAAGTAGACTGGCTCTCATTGGGGGATTCGAATACGAGATATTTTCATAATGTGGTTAAAGCTAAGAATCATCGGAGTAGGGTCTATTCCATAAGGGATGCAAGTGGCTTTTACACGAAGGTAAGATGGTTCTCAGGCTATGGTGGAACACTTCACAAACTTTCTGGGTAGTAGTATGGGTAGTACATTGCTGCCTACTCCGGACTTGTTTCAGAAGGTCTTGTCGGATCAAAAAGCAAACCACATGGTTTGAGAGGTGTCGGATGAGGAAATAAAAGCGGCCATGTTCTCTATAGCGAGTAACAAAGCCCCCGGGCCAGATGGTTTATACATCGGTTTTCTTTAAAAAAGCATGGAATGTGGTGGGGAATGATGTTTGTAAGGCGATTAAAGATTTCTTTCATAATGGTCAGTTGCTACAACAACTGAACCATACAATTCTTTTGCTAATCCCTAAGGTGAGTACCCCATCATTAATTACTGATTACAGGCCTATTGCTTGCTGTAACACTTTGTACAAGTGTATCAACAAAATTATCTCTAATCGCATTAAGGATGGTTTGGGTGATATTGTGAGTATTAATCAGTCGGCGTTTGTGCCGGGGAGAAAAATTGCGGATAATATTCTTTTAACGCAGGAACTTATGCATAATTACCACCATAAAATTGGCCTTCCTAGATGTGTGTTTAAAATAGATATCCAGAAAGCTTATGATATGGTCGCATGGGGCTTTCTGGAGCATACTCTTATGGGTTTTGGATTTCATACGAGGATGGTTAAATTGATAATGGCTTGTGTAGCGACAACATCATTGTCTTTGGCAATTAATGGTAGTTTTTATGGGTATTTCAAAGGGAAGCCGGGTTTACGACAAGGAAATCCTATGTCCCCATATCTGCTTACGTTGGTTATGGAGGTTCTAACGTTAATTTTGCAACAACAAGTAGCTATTTCAGCAGATTTGAGGTTCCATAATAAATGTGAGAAGCAAAGAATTATCAATTTATGTTTCGCTGATGACCTGTTCATGTTTGCTAGAGGAGATCATAGATCAGCGAGAATCATCATGGATGCTCTTGGCGTTTTCAAGGATACGTCAAGTCTTGTTCTGAGCATGTCAAAGAGCACGGTTTTCTTTGGTAATGTGTCGGATCAGGTCAGAATGAGAATTCTTGGTATCATGCCTTTTGAAGAAGGGATCCTTCCAGTTCGCTATCTAGGGGTTCCTTTAATATCGTTGAGTTTGCATTATAAAGATTGTAAAAGGCTGGTGGAAAATATGGATGCCAGAAATACGGATTGGAGGAATAAGTGTCTTTCCTTTGCTGGGAGATTGCAACAGATTCATTCGGTGCTATCTTCTATGCATATATATTGGGCGTCGGTCTTCGTTCTTCCAAAACGAGTTATAGCCGACCTTGAAGATAGAATGAGATGTTTCTTATGGACTCAAGGTAATAATATCAAAGGCAAAGGGAAGGTCAAATGGAAAACGGTCTCTCTTCCAAGGCGTGAGGTTGGATTGGAGGAATAAGTGTCTTTCTTTGGAGATTAATGGTAGTTTTTATGGGTATTTCAAAGGGAAGCGGGGTTTACGACAAGGAGATCCTATGTCCCCATATCTGTTTACGTTGGTTATGGAGGTTCTAACGTTAATTTTGCAACAACAAGTAGCTATTTCAGCAGATTTGAGGTTCCATAATAAATGTGAGAAGCAAAGAATTATCAATTTATGTTTCGCTGAAGACCTGTTCATGTTTGCTAGAGGAGATCATAGATCAGCGAGAATCATCATGGATGCTCTTGGCGTTTTGAAAGATATGTCAAGTCTTGTTCCGAGCATGTCAAAGAGCATGGTTTTCTTTGGTAATGTGTCAGATCAGGTCAGAATGAGAATTCTTGGTATCATGCCTTTTGAAGAAGGGATCCTTCCAGTTCGCTATCTAGGGGTTCCTTTAATATCGTCGAGATTGCATTATAAAGATTGTAAAAGGCTGGTGGAAAATATGGATGCCAGAAATACGGATTGGAGGAATAAGTGTCTTTCCTTTCCTGGGAGATTGCAACAGATTCGTTCGGTGCTATCTTCTATGCATATATATTGGATGTTTCTTATAGACTCAAGGTAATAATATCAAAGGCAAAGCGAAGGTGAAATGGAAAACGGTCTCTCTTCCAAGGCGTGAGGGTGGGTTGGGTATTCGGAAAGTGGTTGATATGAACAATGCTTTGATGGTTTCGCATATCTGGAGCCTGATTACTCATAGAGAATCGTTATGGGTCAAGTGGATCCATACGTACCGCATCCGTAACAAAATCTTTTGGGATATTCCGTTGAAGATTAATGTTACCTGGAGCTAGCGTAAGATGCTTCAACTAAGGCCTATGATTCGAGATTATGTATGGACGAGAGTAGGAAATGGAGCAAACACGATGGCATGGTTCGATAAATGGGATGAAATATGTCCCCTTAATTCTTTTATCACGCCCAGGATGATTGCAGATGTGGGCTTCTACATGGAGTCGAAGCTAGCGGACATTAATATGAATGGAGAATGGAGATGGCCGTTGGAATGGGTTAACCGGTTTCCTGTGCTACAAAATGTCCGTGATATAGTTCTTGTCCCTCACCAACAAGATCAGATTGTTTGGAAAAGGAGACAGGGAAGTATAACAGATTTTAGCACTTCCCCGGCTTGGAATGACATACGACAGGCCCAGATTGAAGTCCAATGGGTAAATGTGGTTTGGTTTCCGCAAGCTATTCCTAGACATTCGTTCTTAATGTGGTTTATCGTTAACAAGAAATTGAAGACACAAGATATTATGAGCACATGGAATTTTATGGCTAATGCTAATCTCAACCTCTTATGTTGTTCACTATGTACTTCAGGTCCTGATTCACACGAGCATTTGTTTTTTTTTAATGTAACTTTGCGTCACAAGTTTGGGATGGGGTCAAAGACAGAGCAGGCATGATTGTGGTTCAGAATCAATGGGACGACATTTTTGGTTTCCTAGTGGGTATCGCTAATTCCAAGATTAGTAGCCATGTTATCGCTAAGCTAGTAGTGAGTGCATTGGCCTACTTCATTTGGGAAGAGCGGAATAGAAGATTATTTTCAAGTAGAAAGAGGAGTAAGGATCAGCTTATTGAGGTGATTTTAAGTACGGTTAGGATGATGCTTAACACGATGCGGTTTAAGAATTCAATACATACAAATAGGGTCCAACAAGAATGGGTGCTTCCTCGAGGGCTGTTGATGGTGGATGATGATTGTGGTTGATAGTTCCGTTGCTTGGATTTTTTTGTTCTTTGTTTTCTCTAGTTGAGTTGTTTTTTGTTTGCGGTTTGTGTTTTCGCTTGTATACCCACGTTTGGCATGCCAAACGAGGGAATTGAGGGGTGTTTCTACTCTTCACTTGTTTTGTATGTGGTTGTTTGGTAATAAAATTCTCCGAGGTAACCCTTTACCCAAAAAAAAAAAAGCATGCAAGTGGATTTAATGTGTCCAACTTGACTTTTCCTATCCTCTAATTATGTGGATCGATGGGGAGATAAGGAATGGAAACATGGGTCTTGTAAAAATAATTGTTATAGATGTACATTGTCCAAGGTTGAAAGAAATCAAATAAAAAAATGTAGGAAAAGAAATGGGATTTAAATTTGATAGTTTTTCCATAAAACTAATAAACCTATTAGTTTATAAGATTAGTAAACGCCCAACTTATATACGTATATATATATATATATATATATATATATATATATATATATATATATATGTGTGTGTATGTGTGTATGTGTGTGTGTCGCATCCCCTGACCCCTGCTCCGGGAGCGGGCGGCCACGAGACACAGAGCCGGTGGTTTCGGTGTTTATTAATATGGCAGCGGAATTTATACATCAGGACCGTAGTTAGGAAATAGTATCAGAGTTTAAAATACCAAACTTTTTATAATAAATAATAAATACATGTGGTAAAACCCAAGTTTCCATTACAATACATTTATAGGGATAAACCCTAATTATTGAAAATAAAATCTCCTTTTTATTTAGGTAACTTTTATAGCCACTTCTTTAAGCCTTTAGTGCTCTCCAGCTGACTTCTATTAGCTTCACATTAAGTTACCTGAAACGCGTTATAAAAAGGTTTTATCAGTAAAAAATATTGGCGAAGGCATCACAGTTTAATCAAAACAGTTTTATAGCTTTATAGTATTGAGAGCGATTACAATGTTTATATCTACCCAATTACTCATTCAGTACTCTTAATCCTGACTTGTGGTCATATTACCCATTGGCTAACTCTCTGTCTAATAGTAACGAATTACAAGTAATGTATACAAAACCCCAACATACCGGCAGTAATTGTAGAATACATAGACTCAATCAGTGTTAAGTATAATTTAAAACATTTGAGGTTTTGGTGAAACAGTTCGACTCACAAAAAGATTTACAAAAAGAGAATGTACTCACTTTGCTGACTTAGATAATACTATAATTTCCTGATGATTCTCCTGGTTATTATCTATTAAAATTAAACAATGCACACGTGTTAGTAAGATAACCCAAATCACATTAGCCTTACAACACGAGACATAACTCCAACGAACTGAGTCAGGCAGAGCCTTGACATGCGTTATGGAGCCCTCGATCAATTGGGTAGGGTAACAAATACGTGATCAGGGGTTATAATACATACAATGAGGCAGAGCTACGCTTTTTAGGGGCATTATACCCGATATAATAACACTATATCTTTGAGAGAGAAAGAAAGAATTGAGCGACGATGAACTAATTGCGCCTCCTTTTATAGGCTGACATAGGGCGGCTCGCGCCCCGCGACCCCCTTGGGTCTGAACTTCGTGGCCCGCGAGACCACTAGGCTAGGCCCTAGCTTGGTCGAGTCAGTCCACTAGCCCCAACACGCGCCTAGACACGTGGAAACCGGAGGGCTTTCCTGGTGTCATCCTGTCACGCCCCGCGAACCGGCCAGCTATCCTAGTCGCGGCCCGCGAGCGGCCGTAATCATTTGTTTTTATTTGATTTTTATTAATATAAATAAAATTTAGGGTTGTTTCTCATATACAGGTTATATTTTAGGGCGTCTATGGTGTTGTAAGGGTTTTGGAGGGTTGTTATATCCTCCCCAGCTTGATTTAAATCTTGTCCTCGAAATCTACTGGAATAGGTGTGGATATTTCCTTTGCATCTCTGACTCGAGCTCCCAAGTATATTCTGGTCCTCTCTTGGAATCCCATTTCACTTTAACCAGAACTAATCTCTTGTGTTTGAGATTCTTGATTTTCCTATCTTCAATCTGAAGTGGTTTTTCTACAAATTTAAGTTTCTCATTTACCTCTATGTCCTGAAGAGGTATCACTAATGATTTGTCTGGTAAGCATTTCTTGAGATTACATACATGAAATACATCATGTATTCCTGCCATTTCCTCTAGCAGTTGTAGCTAATAAGGTACCGGTCCTATTATTCTAATAATCTCAAAAGGTCCAATATATCTGGGGCTTAGCTTTCTTCTTTTAACGAATCTAACCACTCCTTTCCATGGAAAAACTTTTAACAATACCTTATCTCTAACTTGAAATTCCAAAGGTTATCGTCGGTTATCTACATAACTCATTTGATGATCTCGTGCTGCTTTTAGTCTTTCCTTGACTTGAATAATCTTGTCCGTTGTTTCTTGTACTATTTCTGGTCTAGGTAGTTGCTTTTCTCCAATTTCTACCAAACAAACTAGGGTTCGGCACTTTCGTCCATAAAGTGTGTTAGGCCCTTAAAGGTTTATGGAAAAGTAAATAAGTGGATTAGTAGGAGTGTTGGACTAATGGTTGTATTTGGGCTTATTTGGGTAGTCTTGGGCCTAGGGTTTAGGGAGCATCCTCTCTAATCCCTTTCTATAAATAGCAAGTGATGTCATAGGTGCATGGTTGGTGATTGTTGGTGAATCTTGTATTTGACAAAACTTTGTATGCAAGATTTGAATCTTTTGGAATAGATAATCATCCTTCTTCTTCATCTCTTGCAACTTGTTTGTGTGATTCCGCCACCTTACGAGTTGTGTGATATCATTGTGATCTGGGTTTCGGGACTTACAATTGGTATCAGAGCCTGTCGAACCTGATTTCCAGGCTCGTATCTGATATCACGTTGGTTGTTTCGTTGTTACTATTCCGCATTTGTTACTGTTCCGACTTTCTGGATCGTTCTGTGCATTTCGGACTGTTTCTGTTGATTTCGGACTGTATTCAGAGTATTTCGGATCATTTTGGATCGTTATTAGTTGTATCAGACTTGAAGATTGCCTGATTTCGGACCATCATCATCAGATTTTGGATTGTGATCATCAGATTTCGGATCGTCATCATCAGATTTTGGATCGTCATCATCAGATTTCAGACCATCATCAACGGATTTCGGATTGTGATAATCTGATTTCGGATTGTGATCATCAGATTACGGACAAAATCCATCAGATCTCGGATAAAAGTCATCAGATCTCGGATAAGGGTTATCAGGTTTCGGACTGAAGTTAGTCATTTCGGATCATACTATTTGAAGATTGCTTGTTTTCATTTCGGACCCATCATCACGGATAAGGACCCATTTCGGATAAAGCCCCTCTCGGACCACTGTTCATTTTGGACTTGTTTCATCTCGGATCTGTGACCATTTCAGACTATTCATTTCGGACCTCATTTCAGTCATCACGAACATCATGTTGAACCAAACCGGTGTTATGAACGGTGTTGTAACTGCTGCTGATCTCGCTAATGCTACCCTTGCTGTAATCCAGACTCAGTCTTTGGCATTTCATCAAGAACTTGATCAAGTTATCGGCACGTCCACCAAGGTTCCAAGGTTCTTGTATGTGGACGATTACTACGGGTGGAAGTTTCGGTTTGAGCAGTACTGCAAGGCAAAAGAGCCTCATGTTTGGAGAAGCATCAAGAATGGGCCACGTACTATCATGTACGCTACTGAAGATGACCCACAAACTCAAATTCCGAAACCCGAAAACATTTACACTGATGATGACAGAAAGGTCATTGCTGAAGATGAAGCTGCTTATGGAACTTTGTCAATGGCACTTGGTCCAGACATTTCAATTAGAGTTAGAAACTGCAAAAGTGCAAAAGAAATTTGGGATTAACTGACACACCTGTTTGAAGGAAATGCTGACATGAAAGCCAGCAGGGTCAACATGATGAATCAACAGTTTAGTTCTTTCAATCACATCTATGGAGAAACTATTGAAAATCAGATTAGAAGGTTTGTCAAACTCGTGTCACAAATGGTGAGTGCTGGAATTAGCATATCAAACACTGGAATGAATCATCAGCTTCTTAACTCTCTGCCTAAAGGATGGGATGCCGAGGTTTCTATGATCAAGCGTACCAAGGATCTGAATGAAATGACATTGACGGAACTAATTGCTACTATTAAGTCTTGTGAGATCGACAATCAGCAAAGAGAAATTAATCACAAGAACTCACTGATGGCTGCTGGAGTAACTAGTCCCAACAATGCTACACTGATGTCTCAAGCTCATCCAAATCTGGTTTTTAGTCCTGTTCATGGAGTTATGAATCACAACCCAAACATTGTTTTCAGTCCTATTGCAGCACCAAAGTCAAACTATGTGTATAGGATGATTGTTCCTACCTCTGAAGCACCCGCTGTCAATACCACAAATGTGCAGTCACAATCTCAACCTCAACCTCAACATGCTAATGCTGCTTTCAGCTCAAACACTTAGTTTGCTCCTCAGAACACCCCATCAGTGGATCACATGGCTTTCTTAACAAAACAAAATGAAGAGAAACTTGCTCTTGCAGCCTCCATGATCTCCAGTTTCAATGCTTTCCTGGAAGGAGATCTCATGCCCTCAGGGGAGATAACACCAGATGTTAATCAAGTTGTGGAAGAAGACTTGGATGAGCTGGATGTGGCTTAGAACATGGCTATGTCAACATTTAAGGCTGACAAGTTTGCGAAAAGATATGGACGTCGTCCTATGTATGCTCGTCCTGGAGTGCTGAAACACAGACTAAGGTGCTACAAGTGCTATGAACCAGGGCATTTTGCTAGGGATTGCAAGAAGGTTCTTACAGGGTATGAAGATACTCAGGCAGCTGCAGCAAGGAACAAAGAATGGTCTATGGTTCCCGTCACACCTGCTGAGACTGCAACCTCAAGTGGACAGGGAAATTCTGGAGCTGGAAGGGCTTTGATCGCTTAGGAGCAGAATGGATTCAACTGGGCTGATGCTGTTGCTCAAGTGGAATCAATGAAGCTGTCTGAAACTGCTGTCATGGATAGGGTTCATCGGTGCTTGATGGCTATGACCGAGGAACCAAAATCTCTCGCCGAGACGGTAAATTCCCTTTTATGTACTGAACTCTGTAGGAAGAAAGTTGCTTTGCTGAGATCTCAAAACTCAGCATTAATCACTGATTACAATACTGTGATGGGAAAGTACATCAGTCTTCGAGAGAATAATAAAATTTTCTATGAAAAGATTGAGGCACTCAAAAAGGACATAGCTCAACTTCACAGAGATGTAAACCAACAGCAGTGTTGGGTTCATGAGTACAAACATAGACTCACAGTCAAAACACTTGAATGTGAATCTGTGAAGGGTGAGCTAGAACTTCTCACTGGAAAATACAAAAAAAATGAGTTAAATATTAAAAAGTTTGATACTTCCAGTGACACAGTTCGTAATCTGTGTAATGTGCAACTTGCTTATAAAGATAACAAAGGAAAGCGATTGGGATACACGAAGGTTCCGCCACCATATAATCATAATTATTCCAGATTGCCCATCACTGAGCAAGAAATGGAAAATTATGACAAAATGATGTATGGCAAACCTAGTGATTATGTTGCATATGATCCATCTAAGTTTAAAAATGATCCACAAGCTGATTTCAAAAAACCAATGAATTTTGTCAAAAATGAAAATGTTCAAAATGAATCAGTTGATAAGTCCGATCATATAAATGAAACAGTAACAAATACAGAAGCAGAAACTGAAACAAAAACGGAACCCGTTAACGCACCCGCAGAGGAGATGAAGGAAGGTTCACCAAATTCTGATTCTGTTGAAAATACTAACTGTTCTAGTTTGTGTGCAGAGTCATAAGAACTGAAGAGAAGTCTAAAGAGGATGATGAACCTGCTGCTGATATTGTTATTTCTGATAAAATGACCTTTATGCTTGGAATTGTGTTTTTTCTTGGTTTGCTGAGACTTGGGGTGTTCCCACTAAGACTGATGAATCTTGTGCTATTATCTTAGATTATGCATGTGATAAAAATGAATGTGTTGAGAATGTTGGAAATGTTGAAAATGTTTTGACAGGAGAGCATGATGCGTCAACTGAGGAATCTGAAACATCTGTTTCACGTAGCTCAGAAAACAATTCTGATGATTCAGAAAACTATACCTATATGGCTGAGACCTCTAATGACGCATCAGATGACGCATCAGAAGCTCCCTGCAATAATGAAAAACTTGATGCTTTTGCTTATAATAATGAAGAAAGTGTTGTTGAACAGGGATCATCTGACGATCTTGGCAGCCAAACAGAGGATTCAGGAATCTCGGAATATGAGCTAAAATCTTCAAACGGTTCCGATTGTGATGAGCAATCAGAATCTAGCAGCATTGTAAAAGAAGACAGTCAAATTGTCTTAGACACAGACTGCTCATCATCTGAGTTGCCAGAATCGTCTAATGTCGAGAGCTCAGAAGCTGATCTAACTGAAGAAGAGACATCCATAGAGTCCAATTCTGCAGAAACCCATGGAAACAGGAAAACTATGGAGAAGGAATCCATAGAAATCAATTCCACAGTCGAATCAGATGATGAGACTGTAGAAGAAATTATTGTGGAAACCTTCTCTGCAGATTCTTCTGAGAACACGGTCTCTAAGGAAAAGGAAGATGTGGAAGTCACTTCCACAGACAGTTCATCTATCGATCCCAAAAGTAACCTTAACAAAACAGAATCAACTGAATCTGTTCCCCCTAAAAGAAAGCGGTCACGTAGAAACAGAAGGCCAAAGAGAAAGAATGCAAAAAGGGAAAACCCAAATCTCAAGCAAACAGAACCCAAGCTCAAGGGTAAGGTCATCTTGATAGTTGTGAGCCGGGTTCATCCAAGAACAAGCACCCTCAAAAGCACTCATCGTCAAATGAATGGAAAAGACGTGACAAGTTCTCGAGAATAATGCAAGCTGAACTAGATGTCTTTTTCTCAAAAAGGCAGACATGTTTTAATTGTGGAATTCCAGGACACATCGCAAGAAATTGTGTTCATCGTCCCTACTACTCTAGGAACATGTACCATCAGAAGGCCATGCACTCTCATTTTATCAAAAATCGACATCCCAAAGCAAGGCCTTTTGACAGAGACTGGAATCTTGCTAAACAGGAAAACCAAAATTTTTTCAAAAGAAACAGGTTTCAAGAAAAGACAAAAGGTTTTTCATCAAACGAAAGTGTCTCAGACACCAAAGATTGGAAACCTAAAAATCCTGTTAGATTCCAGTCTCCGTGTTCGCAACCATCAACTTCTACCGCGCAGCCTAAAATCACAAACAACGATAAAAATCATATGATCTTTCGCGAAGTTACATACATAGATAGCGAATGGTAAACTCGGGTCCTCTATAGCCTGGGTTCCAGTCTCTAACTGATTCCGTTGTATGTGCAGCAACGACTATGGAGGGCTATCTTTAGACTTTGGTTTATTGATAGTGGTTGTTCTAGACACATGACGGGAGACATATCCCAGTTGAATGACATCAAGATATTCGACGGAGGATGTGTCAACTTCGCTGGGGGAGAATCAGGAAGAATCACCATGAAAGGCACAGTCAAGAATGGCGTCCTCACCTTTTCAGATGTTAACTATGTCCCTGAGCTTAAGCACAGTCTGTTAAGTGTATCACAGATGTGTGACAAAGGAATGGAAGTTCTCTTCGCTAAGAGTGGCTGTGTTATTCTGAAACCAGGGATTCTCATACCTGAAGACTGGTTTCTGATTGAAGCTGAACGTAGAGGAAATACTTACGTGATTGATATGAACAAAGCACCTACTGATCAAATTACTTGTTTGTTTTCAGAAATTGCTGAACATGATGCTATGTTGTGGCACCGTCGGTTGGGTCACCTGAACATAAAAAAATTGAATCGATTAGCAAAAGGAGGTCTCGTCAGGAACTTGCCAATCAAGGATTTCATGCAAATAGAAAAATGTGAAGCATGTGCTCGAAGAAAGCAGCATCGTCGACCTCATAAGTCCAAACCTTCTCACACCACTTCAAAGGTCTTGGAACTGCTGCATATGGATTTATTTGGTCCAGTCAATGTTCTCAGTATCGGGAGAAAGGCTTATTATTTGGTTATCACAGATGATTTTTCTTGTTTCACTTGGGTATTCTTCTTGGAGCAGAAGAGCGAGACTACTGGTTTAATTAAGAAATTTGTAATTCTCATGGAGAATCAGTCAAATGAACGAGTGAAGATTATCCGTTGTGACAATGGGACAGAATTCAAGAATGCTGAACTAAACGAATTTTGTGCCCTAAAAGGAATTGACCGTCAATACAGTACTGCTAGATCCCCTCAAAAGAATGGGGTTGCAGAAAGACGAAATCGTACTCTAATCGAAGCTGCTGGCACAATGCTGATAGATTTAGGTCTTCCTCTCATATTCTGGGCAGAAGCAGTAAACACAGCTTGCTACGTTCAGAATCATGCATTGATCAACAAGCGTCACATGAAAACTCCATATGAGATCATTGAAAGTCAAAAACCCTTGGTGCAACACTTTCACACTTTTGGCTGTCTGTGCATACTTCTTCTCATAGACTCCAAAGGAAAATTTGAAGCTCGAGGAGATCCATGCTATTTCATTGGATACGCTAAAAACACTTCTTATCGTGTGTACAACAAGGTCAAAAAGCAGATTGTGGAAACATATCATGTGGATTGGCTAGAAGAGAATCCAAAAGATGTACGCATTGGACCTGATTTGCTATATGATTATTCCTCCTTGTTTAAATCGTTTCCTGTTTTGTCTGATGAAATTGCTGATGCAGGAGTTTCCAATGCAGATATGCCTATTCTCTTTGAAGATGAAGACGAGGATGTGCCCTTGCAGACTTTAATCAAGAAGCTCACTGTGAATCCATCAGAATTTAGCAAGGAGGCAACAGCACAACGTCTCTCCTCCACTACTCAGGAGCCGATTCCTGATCCTTCAATAGCTTCCCCTGATGGTGAAGGTAGCAACTCTGACGCCTCTGCAGGACCGTCAAACGTTCAAGGAGCTTCTCTATTTCAAGAAACAATTCCATCGGATTGTACTGTGGATCCTCTGGTGATCAACACCGATGCACCAAATGAGGGGGAGACATCAGGAATAGCATCAAGAAGCTTCTCAAATTTGCAACCGAACCTACAAGTCCATGCAACAGCAATTCCACAGCATGTTCAGAAAAGTCACCTAATCACGAATGTCATTGGCCCAATATCTGCTGGTGTTCAGACCCGCAGCAAATCTGGAGACATCAACTTGTGCTTGTACTCTTGCTTCATATAACAGATTGAGCCTAAAAACATTAATGTTGCTTTGCAGGAACCTGGATAGGTTGATGCAACGCATGAAGAACTCAATCAATTCGAACGGCTTGGAGTATGGAAACATGAGAAGCTGCCCCAAGGAAAATGAGCCCTTGGCACACGATGGGTATTTCGTAACAAGCAAGATGATTCTGGTGTGATTGTGAGAAATAAGGCCAGATTAGTAGTCCAAGGTTTCAGTCAGGTTAAAGGTTTAGATTATGATGAAGTATATGCCCTAGTTGCACGCCTGGAAGCCATCCGTATTTTCCTGGCATATGCATCCTTTATGGGCTTTACATTCTATCAAATGGATGTCAAGACGGCATTTCTTTATGGGAAGGTCAAGGAAGAGATCTATGTTGCTCAACAGCCGGGCTTCATTGATCAAGAAAAAGAAGGGTATGCCTACAAGCTGGACAAGGCTCTGTATGGTTTGCACCAAGCACGTCGTGCATGGTATGCTACTCTAACAGAACATTTGCTCGCTCATGGGTACACTCGAGGGATGATCGATCAGACATTGTTCATCAAATATACGTTGACGACATCATCTTCAGATCAACTAATGATGCACTTTGCAAGGAGTTTGAAGAGGTCATGAAGAGAAAGTTCGAGATGAGTTCCTTAGGAGAGATGACAATGTTTTTGGGCCTGCAAGTCCGTCAGAATAGTCAAGGAATCTTGATTCACCAAAGTAAATATGTAAATGACGTTCTTGCAAAATTCAGCATGACAGATTCAAAGCCGATAGACTCTCCAATTGCAGAACGGCCGTTGTTGACTGAGGATCCGGAAGGAAATCCTGTTAATCAAACGTTGTATTGCTCCATGATCGGCTCACTGATGTATCTAACTGCGAGTCGGCCAGACATTCTGTACGCCGTCTGTCAGTGTGCTCGTTATCAGGCTAACCCTAAACTCTCTCATCTAACTGCTGTTAAAAGAATTTTCAGATATTTGAAGGGAGCTCCTAAACTCGGACTCTGGTATCCCAGAGATTTGAACTTTGATCTGTTTGCCTTTTCAGATAGCAACTTTGGAGGAACAGACAGGGATAGGAAGTCTACATCAGCTGGATGCCAGTTCTTGGGAGATAGACTCATCTCTTGGCAGTGCAAGAAGCAGTAGACAGTGTCTCTCTCCACAGCGGAAGCAGAGTATGTTGCAGCATCTGCCTGCTGCTCCCAGGTACTTTGGATGCAACATCAGCTGGAGGATTACAGTTTGACTTATCTTGATACAACCATTTATTGTGATAACGATGCCGCTATCCAGATCACTAAAAACCTTGTTTTTCATTCCAAAACCAAGCACATTGACATCAAAATTCACTACATAAGAGATTGCTTTTACAGAGGTCTTATTAAACTTGAACAGATCCATACTGATGCTAACACAACGGATCTCTTTACAAAACCTGTCAGCATCTCTAGGTTCAATGTGCTTGTAGACCTCTTGAAAATGTTTCGTTTCACCGACTGAGCAATTTAAAAAAAAAACTTTTATTATATATAATAAATAAAGGGGTTTTTATGTGTCTCATCTGGTAAATTTAAGCATAAAATATTCTACTTTTGCACAAATTTAGGGGGAGAAAAAGTTGCTGGGAAATGAAATAAACTTTCATGCCAAAGAACTTGATTAACACACGTAAGGTTTCAATGTTGAACAGGCTAGGCTTCACTGCGATGTGTTGATAGGTCTACCACTCGAAAAGCAAAAGAAGCAATGTGATACAAACATAATGGACTGGATATCTCATGGGTAACAGACCAACGGTGTATGATTTCATGGTCTTAAATCCTGCGTTGATAGATAGCCAACATCTGAGGTTTCGGGTCTTTATACTGATAAATCATCCAGGATATCAGGGCTATCCCTCTGTTGCATCCCGACTATATGCAGACCTGGGCACAGTCAGGATATCTTGCTAAAAGAGCCACAAAAAGGGCCAAAACTTGAAAACGGAAGAAATCTCACAAAAAGGAGAATTCCATGAGCTATTAAAGCCAAATTCGTACCGTTTAAGGTATCTGTCTCGCCCTCGTCAGATCTTCTCTGGTCACTCTGCTGTACGGAAGTACTGACCTGTTCACCAGGAAGTCTGGCGTTGAAAACTTTAAGGATGATTTCAGTATACTCACCTGCTATGATGAATCGTTGTGCTTACCTTGATCGCGGGGGTATGCCTTGGAATGGGACACACAGATGTTTCAGTATAAAAATACCCTAAACGTATCGCAAAGTTAAAAGTTGAAGTTTGAGCGGTGGATTTAAGGGGACAAACATATTGACAATCGCATGGACCGGTCCAAGTAAACGAAGGGCTGAAAAGTGTCCCTTAATCAATTCGAGAACGATTTGATCCCGTGACAGTCTTCCCAAAATAACCCCTATGTTAGTACCTTGTGCATATTATTATTTCATTATTATTATTATTTTAATATTTTACATGTTGCTTAGTGGGTTGTTTCGTTGATTTTGAAAGGGGGGGGGTGTTTTGCTATCTTGAAAAGGTGTTTAAAATAATAATTAAAAATTGGATCTGGTTGGCCCACTGATCTAGGATGGGGCCCATCAGTTTTGACCAAGTCAAAATCTGAACAGGCCCACCATCTCGGACCAAACATACGAAATGGGCCGGGCCCAATAACCATTCGAGACCATTAAATACAAAACGGACAAGGATTCGAAACATAATTTCCAATCATCTCGGACATAGTTCTTGAATTTCTCTCTCAACTCTCCTCATTTCGGACAATCTCGGATTGATTGCGGACTGAAGGTATATCATTACGGATCACAAAGCGGCATCACGGATGATCTCGGACAAGAGATCATCATTACGGATGATCCCGGACTGGGAGATTCCATCTCGGATGATCTCGGACGGATTGACTTTGTCATTCCAGATGAAGAGGTTTAGTCGAGATGAACCCTATCATTCCGGGCATTGACCTGTGCTGACCTGATTTTTGACCTTATCCCTGACTTGAACCTTTGGACTTTTGAACTGCTTTTTGGATTGCCTTTATAACAAGTTACTTGAGTCAAGTTTACGACGTGTTGATTTTGTTAACTCGTCGTTAACCCAAATACAAGTTAACTTTCATATTAAAAATGATCTAACGAAGACGTTTTAAGTGCAGAAAATGGCCGGTGAAATGTTGCAAGAAGGAAACCAACAGCAATTGGAAGTTAACGAATTTCATAATCAAGCAGGATTACTATCAGAACCTCCGGCGGATCAAGCGGAGTTGTTTGGATCCTTAATCAGGGGTCTGAACAATTATCCTCTCACGCACGCTTTAAGAGCAAATCCTGTCATGTGCAACAGCTGCATAAATACGTTTTGGAATACTGCGAAGATAAACAGGCAAGGTGCAGGCTCGATTGAAGCTATAGTGCAAAAGACAAAGATTATTGTGTCTGAAGTAGTGATTTGAGAAGTGTTAAGATTGGGAGATCAACCGCATCATCCAACATTGTACGATCAGTCAAGAGTTCAAGCTGCTCTCAGAAGGATGAGCTATGAAGGTGGATATCCTACTGTTCTGAAGAAAATATTTCCACCAAACTAGAGGCTCTTGGTTCACTTCTTTCTTCAATGCATAGCCGAAAACAAAGGTGGATTTGATCAGTTAAATAAGACGCAGACATCAGCGATTGTGGCATTAGTAAATGAATAGGATTACAACTTTTCGGCCTTCATCTTTGATAACATGAAGAAAATGTTAGATGATCCAAAGAAGAAGATTTTCAGCTATACCCAAGGTTCATCAAGATGATTCTAGACGAACGATACCCTTCGTTGGTTAAAGGTCCAAATTTCATTAACTTAAAGCCAATGGGGCCAGGGTGTTTTGAGAACGCATCTAGAAACAAAAGAGCCAAACATCATAATTTCGAGGCAAGGTTTCCACTTGAGAAGCATGGGAGGTTTGCCGATGTTGTGCAAGGAGCTCCTGTCGCGCTAGCTCCTCCAGTTGTCCCTGTTGCTCCAGTTCCGCCTCCAATCAATGCGCAGATAGCGGAAGAGCATGATGTACAGCTCATGCAGCAAGTACAATTGGCGGCTGATGATGAAGATGAAGTTCTTTTAGTTGACTCTGAATTCGAAACAGACTCGAGTGAAGAAACAGATTCTGGAAGCAAGATAGAGATAGTAATGTCTGATAAGGAAGAAGATGCGGTTCGACAGCCTGTGCCGATGACCTCTGATAATCTAGCAGCTTTGATTCAAAGTTTACAGGGTGGTGATGGAGACCCTCCATCCATCTCCACTGCTGGTATTAAAGAAACAACTGATGTTACTAAAGAATCAACTCCAAAGTAACAAAGAACCAGCACCGCACCTGACAAAACTCTTTTTGGGCCTTCGAGTGCCCCTGAGTCCACTCCTACCGTTGATCCTCTACCCGATCCACCAACAACTGATGCTTCGAAGAAAACAAATCTAGAGGACACAGACTTGCATGATTTCAACTTTGATTTTGAAGCCACCCCCTCACAGCCAGGCAGTTCTAGTCGTGGTGTTCAATTTGAAGCAGGAAGTTCTAGTGTTGCAAATACAACTGAGCATGATGAAGCAGCATTTCGATATGCAAGCGAGAAACGATAAGTTTTTTTATAGCGACAGCTATAGTGATAAAGATGAATATGTTAAGAGGTTGAAGAGGCGTGTAGTGGTACTAGAACAAGATGCAGAGTTGAAAAATGCTCAGATTGTTTCTCTCCAACAAGACGTTGCGTTAAAAGAAGACCAGATCTCGTCACTTCAATCACAACTCACCAATAGAGATCTTACCATAGATAAACTGCAAGGTGATGTAGGGATGTTGATGTCGACTGTTTACGATCTGAAAGCAAAACTTGAAAAGAAATTTGGAAATGAATTTGTGGATAAAGAGGATGAACAGTTTTATGTTGGAAGACCAAAGCAAACTCAAGAGCAAAGAGTAGCAGCACATGCAGCGGCTGAAGCTGAACGTGAAGCAGCCTTAGAAGCTTATCTGGCTGCTAAACCAAAGAAGTTAAGCAGCAAATCCAAGAAGAGGTGAGAGGAGAAAGAAAAAGAAAAACAAAGTAAAAAACAGTTGCAGGTGATGAAGAATCAAGATATGAATCCTCTGGATGAAAACTTTCAGTTAAAGGATTCCTCGACAAGGCCCGACAAACTTGTGATGGAATTAGGATCTACTCATTACGATGAAGTGGGAAACAAATCAGAAGTGGCATGTTGGAGATATGATCCAGACAAATGGATGTGGTTGGTTACTCGAAAGAATGGTCATAGAGAATATTATGGCAAAGAAAGTCAATTTGAATCTTGGACTCAGATTGAATTGAAGACTCTGTTACGTGCTCCTTACTATGATCCAGATCTAAGCAAGAAAGGCAGAGGTTGGGCGTTCCACTCACGTCTTGAAAAGGAACTGAGAACAAACTTTGCCACTATGAAGACTGCTGAGCCAACAGTAAGAAGAAATCCTGGTGTTCGTGATTCTTTCACCAAAAGGACTGTCAAATCCATCATCTGGCCTCCCACCGAATAAAGAGAAGATCATTCCACTTACAAGAAAATTTGAGAAAGGCATACTGAGGAAATTTAAGTTCTGGGCTTATGATCCTTGTTTGGCAGAGGCTGTCATCGTTACTGAAGAACAGTCCATCAGGATCCCTAATTCTTACGACCTGATGAGTTTTCATGAAGAAGACATTCTGGTTCTTACACAGCATCTAATCCGAACCAACGAAAAGTATGAAGAGTGTGCCAAATCATGGACAAGTGCTGCTGCCAACATCTTGAGACATTATCTGTTTGCTGATCCTCCGCCAGGTCCACATGATCCAAGTGTTTGATGCGTCTACTTATCCAATAAAACTAGGGGTAGATTGTTAGGCCCTTAAAGGTTTATGGATAAGTAAATAAGTGGATTAGTAGGAGTGTTGGACTAATGGTTGTATTTGGGCTTATTTGGGTAGTCTTGGGCCTAGGGTTTAGGAAGCATCCTCTCTAATCCCTTTTCTATAAATAGCAAGTGATGTAATAGGTGCATGGTTGGTGATTATTGGTGAATCTTGTATTTGACAAAACTTGGTATGCAAGATTTGAATCTTTTGGAATAGATAATCATCCTTCTTCTTCATCTCTTGCAACTTGTTTGTGTGATTCTGCCACCTTACGAGTTGTGCGATATCATTGTGATCTCGGTTTCGGGACTTACAAAGTGCTTCAAACGGTGCAGCATTAATGCTGGTATGATAGCTGTTATTGTTGGAAAATTCTATTAATGGTAAATGATTGTCCCAATTTCCTCCAAAATCAATTACACAGGCTCTAAGCATATCTTCCATTGTCTGAATCGTCCTTTCGCTTTGCCCGTCTATTTGCGGATGATAAGCTATGCTTAGATTCAACCTGGTTCCCATTGCTTATTGGAAACTTGTCCAAAAATGAGAAGAAAAACGGCTATCTTTATCATATACAATAGATAAAGAAATCCCATGTAATGAAACTATTTCATTTACATATAATTTGGCTAACTGTTCCATACTGAAAGTTTCCTTCATAGGTAAGAAATGAGCAGATTTGGTTAATCTGTCAACAATCACCCAGATTGTATCATTACCTTTCCGTGTCTCGGGTAATTTGGTAACAAAGTCCATTGTTATCAATTCCCATTTCAATATGGGCATTTCTAATTGCTGTAATAACCCTGAGGGTTTCTGATGTTCAGCTTTAACCTGTGAACATGTTAGACATTTAGCAACATAGTTTGCTATATCCTTTTTCATTCCTATCCACCAGAAATTCCTTCTTAGATCTTGGTACATCTTATCATTTGCGGGATGTATTGTTTATTTGGACTTATGGGCTTCTTCTAAAATTCTGTGGCGTAGGTTTCCTTGTTTAGGTATCCACATCCTTTCCTTATGGAATCTCCAGATTCCATCAGTTCCTTGTTCTAATTCCTTAATCATTCCTTTTAAACTTTCAGCATCGTCTTTGATGGTTGTTTCCTGTACCTCTCTAATTCGTTCATTTAAATCTATCTATAGATTTAATCTGAGAGAGCGTACTCATTTTGGCTTTTCGTGATATTTTCGACTTAAAGGATCAGCTACTAAATTAGCTTTTCCAGCATGATACTGGATATCACAATCATAATCACTAAGAATTTCCATCCAATGTCGTTGTCTCATATTTAATTACTTTTGCCCAAAAAGGTACCTTAAACTCTTATGATCTGTGAAGACAACAAACTTACTACCGTAAAGATGGTGTCTCCAAATCTTAAGGGCAAAAACTACGGCTCTTAATTCTAGATCATGGGTTGTATAATTCTCTTCATGTTTCTTAAGCTGTCTAGAGGCATAAGCTATGACCTTTTGACATTGCATCAACACACATCCATATCCTAACTTAGACGCATCACAATAGACTATAAACTCTTCAGTTCCTTCTGGTAATGAGAGTCTGGGTGCGTTGGTTAACCTTTGCTTCAGAATCCTAGAGGCTTCTTCCTATTTTGGTCCCCATTCAAACTTAACTAATTTGCAGGTTAGTTTGGTTAATGGAATGGCTATCCTAGAGAAATCTTGAATAAACAGTCTATAATAACCTGCCAGTACAAGAAAACTTCTTATTTCCATTGGTGATTCAGCGACTTTCCATTTAGTAATCACCTCAATCTTTGTGGGATCCACGTGAATTCCTTCATGATTAACCAAATGTCCAAGGAATTGCACTTCTTGTAACCAGAATTCGCATTTTGAGAATTTAGCATAAAGCTTCTCTTTTCTCAAAAATGTCAGAAGCGTATGCAGATGTTCTACATGTTCCTCTTTACTCTTAGAGTAAATTAGAATATCATCTATAAAGACAATTATGAATTTATCTAGGTATGGTTTACATATCCAGTTCATCATGTCCATAAATGCAGCTAGGGCATTGGTTAAACCAAATGGCAGGACTGTAAATTCATAATGATCGTACCTTGTTCTAAAAGCAGTTTTAGGAAGGTCCTCTTCCTGTACTTTCAATTGATGATATCCTGAGCGTAGGTCGATCTTAGAAAAGAATCAAGCTCCTTGAAGTTGATCGAACAGATCATCGATTCTTGGTAGTGGGTACCGATTTTTAATCGTAACCTTGTTCAATTCTCGGTAGTCAATGCACCTACGCATTGATCCGTCTTTCTTCTTGATAAACAGTATCAGTGCTCCCCATGGAGATGAACTAGGTTGTATAAAACCTTTTCCGAGCAGTTCATCCAGCTGTTTCTTCAGTTCCTACATTTCCGTCGGTGCTAGTCGGTAAGGTGCTTTGGCAATTGGTGCCGTTCCTGGTATAAGGTGAATTCAAAATTCAACCTCTTGATCTGGCGATAATCCAGGTAACTCTTCTGGAAAAACATTTGAGAATTTAGATACTACAGGAATATCTTTTAATTCTTTTCCTTTAGTCTGACAACCATGATGAAACCATGTACACCCTACACGGTCCAAAACCGTAAAGCCTACTTAACACTTTAATTGTGCGAAAACCCTAAAAACATGTGTGACTTATATGCTTGATTAAATGATACCTGTTATGTCTCAGAGAAATCCGAGAACACGTTATGACTGACATGAAACTGATAAGGGCCAACAGTGCGAAGTTGGTGTCCTTAGCCTTGAAACACGTGTTAAACGGGAATGTTCCGTTTAACAGCGCCCTAAACCTTTGAGGTTGATTATTAGGTTATCTGTAGCATTATTTAAGATTCCGAGTTCCAGGAACATCTTAATTTTGTGCCATAGACTGTGACATAAGTTTTGAATCCAATCAGAGATTGGCCACGCAAAACGAAGCAGCTTCCCGGTTAGGGAAACGCTCTCGTTTCAGGAATAACATAAGGTAATCAAACGTGCAAGGAACGATCGATCAAGCTTAAAAACACTTAAACCACCTTAATACGAGTATTTTATGATTAAAACGTAACTAGGTTCGGATTTCAAGACGGTTATGCATGATTTTTAAAACCGAATCTTTTGACACTAAGTACGCGCAAAACGGAGTCCGTCACACAAATCGAGAATGCGCCCGGGACCCGTAAACGAACCTAAACACTCAACGCAGGATAAACATTATCTTTTATCATGTTTTACGAGGCACGAGGTGGCCTAGGGGGGGCCTACCCAAACCGCCACCACCCCCCCCCCCCATAATATATATATGTTTTTTATTTTTTTCTTTGAATTCCCACACAAATATCTTCCAAATTTCTGCTTCTTCTTTCAAAAACCCAGCTGAATTATCAAGAACAACTCACAAATCAAAGGTATCAACCTTAATTTTTAAGGTTTTAGGCTTAGTTTCTTGATTTAACATGGTTTAGACCATAAAAACTTGTTTTAATCCATGAATTTTGAAAGTTTAAACAAGTTTAGGGGCTGAATAAGAACACCATGAGAGTTCCCTGGTGTTATATGGCAGCCATGGTTACAAATCTTTGGGTTTTGATACCCTAATCAACACCTATTCGACAAAAATCGCTTAACTATTCGATTAACCAAAAAACAATGAATCAAAGCTTGATTGATCTAAGTTCTAGCATATTTGGATTGTACTTGATGTGTAGGTACTGAACATAGTCCATACATACTTCTGGACTCAAGAAAAACACTCGGACTCGTGAAATCGCTAGGTATATCACCCGAAACTCGAAACTAGCATAGGCAGAATATTGTTTAGACCATAACTTGGTCCGTGATACTTATATTGATCTGAAATTTGGTATGGTAATGAAGGGTAGTGTCAGGAAGGTCCACGTAAAAGTTTAGAATTTTTGGAATTTTCTACGAGGTTTGGTAAATATTTGACCGTTTTATAAAAAGAATTCAGGAAAAAATAACAAAACGGATTCAATAAATCACCAAATTTTACAGGGACACTAAGGAATATATGAGGAATGTTCTGGGGAAATTCGGAGTCCATTGGTTGAGTTTTGGTTTGGGTTAAAAATCCGCGTATTTTGCGAATTTTCGGTAGCCGGAAACGCACCGAAACGAAATCGGAAAAATCTTAAAATTTTTGAAGATGTTTCTGGAAACATAAGGGATGTCCAGGAATTTTTTGGGAATTTTTGATCCTTGATGGTAATTAATATTAATTATGTAGTTAAATATGATTTTATAAATAATTTATTTAGACAAGTAAAATGCCAAAATAAGTTCCCAGAAATTTTTCCCATAATCTACTAATTTTTACTAGAAGTTGACTCAGTTGCTTGTTTACATCCTGTGTCACACTACTACATACACTGTGAGTTTTACTTCCCCATTTTCAAACTGTTTTCTGTTTTACATGGGGTGAAATGCATGTTACATACATTTATACGTGCACATGTATACATGATATGATGTGAATTATCTGAGTAAACACTAGTACATGAAAAGTCCCCACAGACCCAAGTGATTAACCGTAGGCCGGTGAATGTGTAAATAGTACTATTGGTCCGACAAACCCAATTGCGATGGCCAGAAACGCCATGAGATACATACGCAATTGTACATGTTTGAGCATAGGCTATGGGGTACTAGCCATAGCTACACAGGGGCAGTGCCGTGGTGGTTGACCACGGGGTTGAGTTGACAGTCAAGGCTTCACTTGTGGGCTCAGTATATATATTATGGTCCGGAACATAATAACATATTTGCTTGTACTTGGGATTTCTAAGAACGTCACTAAGAAAGGACAAGAAATGAACATATACACAAGTGGATACATACAATTATTATTTCGTGTCAACATGTACATACGTGTATATATTCTGTGTACATTGTACCCACACTATTCTGTAACTAGCAATTGTAGTTATAACTTGCTTCCTTACAGGTACGATGTCGACTGACACTAGTCAGAGTTACGAGGAGGATCCATCAATGGATCTAAATGTTGAGGCTGAAGAGACGGAGTCGGAGCAGGAGGACACTTTCGTTCCATATGAGCTATCCAGTGATGCGGCCGATCAGTCTAGATATCGCTGTGATAGTTACCCCCCGAGACGTCCTACACGACAGGGGATTGAGGTCACGAGTTCATTTCATTCTCCGCCGCCTGACCAGCCCGCTACGGTGGAATATAGTCATACCTCAGATCCTTACTACTACCCAGGCATGGCCAGGAGGAGCCCTACCCCGATTATTATTCGACGCTCTCCCACTCCTATTCCCAGGGTCAGTAGGTCCCATAATTCCGATACTCCAGCGGCTCGTATCTCACCTGCCCTATCAGATACACCCATTCCCCCTGCTATTAGGCTTAGACAGACGGCACGTAGGAGGGTGCCGATGCCAGGACCAGTTTTTACTCCTCCCACTTCACCATTTGCCCCTACCTCAGCAGGATTACGACCGACAGTCACCGCTAGGTTCATTGATCCGATGCATGGATCCACCCTTTCCTCACCCTACCATACCTATGAGTCGGGTGGGCCTTCACATCCTGTAGAGGATTCCCCTCCGCCAGTGTGGGGTATCCCAGCACCTCAAGCGGAGCCCCCTGAGTCACTGAGGAGTAGGAGTTGGATGGGATATGTGATTGAGCAGTTGGTAGCACTCACTGTAGCAGTAACAGAGGAAGTGCATCATCGTAGAGCTTTGTATGATGATATTATAGTTATCCAGCAGGCGATGATGAGGGTCCAGGACAGACAGACAGACAGACATATACGGAGTTTCGTCGAGGACGTGATCAGGCATTATTATGGTTTTATGGAGGAGCTATCGCACTGTTAGCGATAGGGTTTGTGTGGTTAGCTTTCTGGAGACGCGTGTAGAGACACGGTGTCATGGCCCCCGGCCCGGTTTTACCCGTTTCGGGAGCCGCGGGACAGAAATCCCGTGGTATTTATTTAATTTGGCAGCGGAATTATTAACGGGATCGTTAAAAAAAAACTTGAAAATGCCCAATTTATTTATTTCACAAATTGGGAATTACACCCATAATTTACAATAAAGGTGATTTCACCGGGAAATCCCTTGTTTTTACAAAAAACATGTTTCTTGATTTTATTGAGCCACTTCCTCAAGCTTGTAGTGCTACACAACACTTTTTCCTGGATCACAGCAGATTACCTGAAACATGTTTTAAAAATATTTTATCAGCGGGGAAATACTGGCGAATCATTCAAGTTGCACAAAACGAAACCTTGTTATAATATACAGTATTAAGGGTGATTACATTGTTTATATCAACCAATTACCCCAAATCGGTATTTGTCACTCGACTGTATCTGTGACTATGGTCAGATCACCCATTGGCTAACCCGTTGTCCAATGGTGACGGGAAACAAGTAATGTATACAAAACCCCACATACCGGCAGTAATTGAAGATTACAAAGACTTAATCCCTATAATTATGACTTTGAAACAAATAGAGTTTTGAAAGCAATTTGATAAAAAGAGAATGACTCACATTGCCGATTTAAACGGGCAGAGTTTAGCCTACCGATAAGCCTGTTAACCTAATTCAAATAACAATGCACACGAAAACTAGGTTAGTAACTTTAATCCAACTTTTACGACAACTCACGAGATCAAAACCTTCACAATGAATGACAAAGTGCGATACTTAAACATCCATCGAATTCACGACGAATGACAAAGCATAACCCGAGTTTGGGCAGCACTTAAACATCCATCGGATTGGTTTTTATCGATCGGACATTAAATCGTAGCAGTGATCGAGTTATTACCCTGTTATCGCGGCAGCATTTCGTGATTGTGTGTGTTTTTGGAGTAATCAGACGATATCTCAGTGTACGAATTGAATTTTAACGTCGAACCAACGCCAAACTTCAAGTGCCAAATTCCACTATATATACTGGAAAAAGGGCGCTGTTGCGTGTCACGAGAGGCTCTCGCGTGGCGCGATGGGTCACTTCTAGCATAGGGTAGCCTCGTGTCCAACTAGCCTGGGTGAGTTGACGGTTCGAAGAAATTCGCATTTGACAACAAACAGTGAGGATAATACCAATTAGGGAATACCCCCCCCCCCTGAGTTTTAGGGGCCCTGATCCTAATTCCGATTGTTCTGAAAATTTTAGGGGCCATGTAATATTACTTGGGGATCTCAATTAGGGTTTCTTATTGGACAAAATAAGATAAGAATTAGAACTTTTGGTGAGAGTTGTTACATCCTCCCCACCTTAATTAAGATCTCGTCCTCGAGATTTACTGGAATAAATGAGGATATTTTCGCTTCATCTCTGATTCCAGTTCCCAAGTGTACTCTGGTCCTCTCTTCGAATCCAACTTGACTTTGACTAGCACTAGTCGTTTGTGCTTGAGACACTTAACCTTTCTGTCTTCTATTTGTAGTGGCTTCTCAACAAATTTTAACTTCTCATTTACCTCTATATCTTGAAGAGGTACTACCAGGGATTCGTCAGATAGACATTTCTTGAGGTTGGATACATGGAATACATCATGTACCCTGGCTAGCTCTTCTGGTAGTTGTAAGCGATAAGCAACTGGTCCTATTCGCTGGATTACTGGGAATGGTCCTACGTACCTTGGACTTAACTTTCCCTTCTTACCAAACCGAACTACTCCTTTCCAAGGAAAAACTTTCAAGAGTACCTTATCTCCGACTTGAAATTCCAGTGGCTTGTGTCGATTATCGGCATAACTCTTCTGGCGATCTCGAGCCGTTTTCAGTCTTTCCTTGATTTGAGTGATCTTGTCGGTGGTTTCTTGTACGATTTCGGGACCTGATAATTGGCTTTCTCCTATTTCTGCCCAACAAACTGGAGTTCTGCACTTTCGCCCATACAGTGCTTCGAATGGGGCAGTTTCAATGCTTGCATTATAACTATTATTATAGGAGAATTCAATTAAGGGTAGGTGGTCATCCCAGTTTCCACCAAAATCTATTACACATGCCCTGAGCATGTCTTCCAGGGTTTGGATCGTCCTTTCACTTTGTCCATCTGTTTGAGGATGGTAAGCTGTACTTAAATTTAACCGCGTCCCCATGGCTTCTTGGAAACTTGTCCAAAAATGTGAAGTGAAACGACTATCTCTATCCGATACAATGGAGAGAGGGACTCCATGTAAGGATATTACCTCATCTACGTATAACTTTGCTAACCTTTCCATGCTAAAGGTTTCTTTCATGGGTAGAAAATGAGCAGATTTGGTTAATCGATCCACAATTACCCAAATCGCATCATTACCTTTTCTGGTTTTGGGCAACTTAGTAACAAAGTCCATTGTTATGAGTTCCCATTTCCATACAGGCATTTCTAATGGTTGAAGTAATCCTGAAGGTTTCTGGTGTTCTGCCTTAACTTGTGAACAAGTTAGACACTTAGATACATATCTAGCTATGTCCTTTTTCATTCCTATCCACCAGAAATTATTTCTTAAATCTTGGTACATCTTATTGTTACCTGGGTGCATGGTATACCTAGATTTATGGGCTTCTTCTAAAATCTTATTTCTTAATTCTCCTTGCTTAGGTACCCAAATTCTTTTCTTATTGAATCTCCAAATTCCATCATTTCCTTGTTCTAATTCCTTTATTCTTCCTTTCATTCCTTTAGCATCATCCTTGATTGCTGTTTCTTGAATATTTTTCAGTTGTTCCATTAAGTCTAATTGTAAACTTAATCTAAGAGCACGAACTCGCTTTTGCTTTTCGTGATACTTACGACTTAAGGCATCTGCAACTACGTTTGCTTTTCCTTCGTGATATTGAATATCACAGTCGTAGTCACTTAGGATTTCCATCCATCTCCTTTGCCTCATGTTCAATTCTTTTTGCCCAAATATGTATTTTAAACTCTTATGATCTGTATAGACTGTAAACTTACTTCCATACAGATAGTGTCTCCAAATCTTAAGGGCAAAAATTATCGACCCTAATTCTAAGTTGCATCGTATAGTTTTCCTCGTGCTTTTTCAATTGTCTTGAGGCATACGCAATTACCTTTTTGTGTTGCATTAGCACACATCCTAATCCTAGCTTAGAAGCATCACAGTAGACTTCAAAGTCTTCTGTCCCATCTTGTAAGGCAAGGATTGGGGTGTTTGTTAACCTTTGTTTTAAAATCCTAAAAGCCTCTTCTTGCTTAGGTCCCCATTCAAACTTAACTGATTTACAGGTTAGCTTAGTTAATGGCACAGCTATCTTAGAAAAAAATCTTTAATAAAGCGCCTATAGTATCCAGCTAAGCCTAGAAAACTTCTAACTTCCGTAGCTGATTGCGGGACCTTCCATTTGGTGATCGCTTCTATCTTAGCAGGATCTACGTGAATACCTTCATGATTCACCATATGACCTAAAAATTGCACCTCCTGTAGCCAAAATTCACACTTCGAGAATTTGGCATAAAGCTTCTCTTTTCTTAACAAAGTTAAGAGTGGATGCAGGTGCTCACAATGCTCGTCCTGACTTTTGGAATAAATAAGTATATCATCAATGAAGACAATTACGAATTTATCCAAGTACGGTTTACAGATCCTATTCATCATGTCCATAAATGCTGCCGGAGCATTTGTTAATCCAAAGGGCATGACTGTAAACTCGTAATGACCATACCTAGTTCTGAAAGTAGTTTTAGGTATGTCTTCTTCTTGTACCTTAAACTGATGGTATCCGGAGCGTAAATCTATCTTAGAGAAATATCTAGCTCCTTGTATTTGATCGAAAAGATCATCAATACTAGGCAATGGGTATCGATTCTTAATTTTAACCTTATTTAGTTCCCTATAATCGATACACATTCGCATCGAGCCATCCTTCTTTTTCACAAACAACACTGGAGCTCCCCACGGGGATGAACTAGGTTGTATAAATCCTTTACTGAGTAACTCATCTAATTGCTTTTTCAGTTCTAACATTTCGGTGGGTGCTAATCAGTAGGGTGCCTTTGCTACGGGTGTAGTTCCAGGAATCAAATGAATTCTAAATTCTACCTCCCTATCTGGTGGTAATCCTGGTAACTCTTCTGGAAATACATCCGAGTATTCTGATACTACCGGAATTTCCTTAAGTTCCTTACCCTTAGTGCTAATGATTACCGAAATCATATACACTATTCCTTGCTTTCGTTCATAACTAGCAACTTTCATTACCGAAATGAACTTCATTGGTTTACGCGGCTTATCCCCTGTAATCATAATTACTTCTCAGGTGGGTGCACGTATTTCGATGGAGTTCTTATCACAAAGGATTCGAGCATGGTTGGCTACTAACTAATCCATTCCTAATACGACATCGAATCCAGCTAAATCCATAGGTAACAGGTTTGCAGAAAATTTATGACCTGAAAGTTCTATATTTTCTTTTTGCAAAACCGTATCTATGTTAACAGAATTCCCGTCTGCCATTTCTACTGTAAAAACTTGCCTAAGTTTCATTAAAGGTTGCTTAAGAGCTTGGCAGAATGAAGTATTTATAAAACTTTGGTTTGCACCAGAGTCAAATAATACTTTTGCATATACATTGTGAACTAAGAACGTACCAGCTATCACGTCAGGAATCAGTTCGGCTTCCTGCGTGGTCAATTGGAAGGCTCTTGCGTTCTTCGTGTTATTATCTGCTGGTTTGACCAATTTAGGGCATTCTGGTCTGAAATGCCCAGCTTCTCCACAGTTGTAGCAGATCTTTGTTTTCTTTCTGCAATCGTCTTCACGATGTCCTATAGCTTTGCAGAAGTTGCAGGGTTCATTACATTTTCCAAAATGTTTCTTTTTACAATTCCTGCAGAACGGCGGAGTGGAAGATTGCCCAGTTCCTCTTTTCTTAAAATTGCTATTATTACCCATATGAAATCCTTGGGTAATTTTCTGAGCCAATTCCTTCTTTCTATTTTCTTCTCGCGTACACACCAGTCCGTCAGTCAAAGTGTTGGCCAATTCTACCGCATCATCGATCGTGCAGGGTCTCGCAGCTTTGACAATATCACGGATCTCGCTAATTAAACCCCAAATGTAGTGAGAAATAAGTACCGGTTCTGGCGAAGCCAGAGTAGGCACAATTCGAGCATATTCGAAAAACTTCGAAGTATACCCTCGGCAGTCAACATCCACCATTCGGTGGCTCAGGAATTTGTTCGCCATTTGTTCCTTTTCATATTCTGGGCAGAATTTTCTTTCCACCAGACGCTTAAATTCTTCCCAGTTCATGGCATAGGCCATGTCGCTTCCCTTAGCTTGTAATACCGTATTCCACCATTCTAATGCTTCTTCCTTGAGAAGGTGAGAAGCATACATGACTTTATCTCCCTCGGCACATTTACTTATTTTAATTACTGCCTCGGTTTTCTCCAACCAACGCAGTGCAGTAGTCGCCCCTTCATTGCCTGCAAATTTGACAGGTTTACAGGCAAGAAATTCTTTGTAAGTGCAACCAGGCGTTGCAGCTTTCATTCTCTTAGGAATTGGGGACTGCATCACATCATCGTTATTATTAATGTTGCTGCCTCCATTATCTTTTATCACGTTTTATGAGGCACGAGGTGGCCTAGGGGGGCCTACCCAAACCGCCACCCCCCCATAATATATATATATGTTTTTTACTTTTTTTCTTTGAATTCCCACACAAATATCTTACAAATTTCTGCTTCTTCTTTCAAAAACCCAGCTGAATTATCAAGAACAACTCACAAATCAAATGTATCAACCTTAATTTTTAAGGTTTTAAGCTTAGTTTCTTGATTTAACATGGTTTAGACCATGAAAACATGTTTTAATCCATGAATTTTGAAAGTTTAAAAAAGTTTAGGGGCTGAATAAGAACACCATGAGAGTTCCCTGGTGTTATATGACAGCCATGGTTACAAATCTTTGGGTTTTGATACCCTAATCATCACCTATTCGACAAAAATCGCTTAACTATTCGATTCACCGGAAAACAATGAATCAAAGCTTGATTGATCTAAGTTCTAGCATATTTGGATTGTAATTGATGTGTAGGTACTGAACATAGTCCATACATACTTCTGGACTCAAGAAAAACACTCGGACTTGAAGAAATCGCTAGGTATATCACCCGAAACTCGAAACTAGCATAGGCAGAATATTGTTTAGACCATAACTTGGTCCGTGATACTTTTATTGAGCTGAAATTTGGTATGGTGATGAAGGCTAGTGTGAGCACGGTCCACGGAAAATTTTAGAATTTTATAATTTTCTACGATTTTTGATAAATTTTTTACTTTTTTACAAAAAAGAATTCTGGAAAAAATACCAAACGGATTCAATAAATCACCAAATTTTACATAGACACTAAGGAACATATGAGGAATTTTTTGGGGTAATTAGGAGTCCATTGGTTGAGTTTTGCTTTGGGTTAAAAATCTGCGTTTTTTGCGAATTTTCGGTAGCCGGAAACGCACCGAAACGAAATCGGAAAAATCTTAAACTTTTTGGACATGTTTCTGGAAACATAAGGGATGTCCAGGTATTTTTTGGGAATTTTTTATCCTTGATGGTAATTAATATTATTTATTTAGTTAAATATGATTTTATAAATAATTTATTTAGACAAGTAAAATGCCAAAATAAGTTCCCAAAAATTTTTCCCATAATATACTAATTTTAACAAAGTTATATAAAAATTTACAGATCTTTATTCATATTCTAGGTTAAATGGGAATTTTGGGATTAAAAATGGATTATTTTAAATCAATTTCGGCAGTTTACCGTATAACGAACTGGCTGGAACTGGGAACTGACCCAACCCGAAAAATACTATAATTAAAACACGGGGACTATTCCGGGAGATTCCAGGGCGGATTGGACACTCGGGGTGTGTCCAATACCAATTCGGGAAATCCCTAACGGTGGAAACGGAAACTCAAAATTGGGCAACCTGGACTCCCCAAACACCCAAACTCCCTTAATGAAAAGTTAATCATTCTTAAATAACAACATGTTGGAACTATTGGTATTCCCGTACCATTGTCCGAACATGTTAAACTACTGACATTGCCTGGCACGCGAACCGGTGCCCGAAAGCCAAACTGAGACTAATACTACCCTAACATCCATCACCATACCAGTATCGCATAGGCTCAATCTGGAGCGAAAACTCCTGACCGAATCCAAGTTATACCTGTTACCGACTTAGATACTGACGTACGTCCATATTTGCATATGTAATTCTAGAAGTTGACTCAGTTGCTTGTTTACATCCTGTGTCACACTACTACATACACTGTGATTTTTACTTCCCCATTTTCAAACTGTTTTCTGTTTTACATGGGGTGAAATGCATGTTACATACGTTTATACGTGCACATATATACATGATATGATGTGAATTATCTGAGTAAACACTAGTACATGAAAAGTCGCCACAGACCCAAGTGATTAACCGTAGGTCGGTGAATGTGTAAATAGTACTATTGGTCCGACAAACCCAATTGCGATGGCCAGGAACGCCATGAGATACATACGCAATTGTACATGTTTGACCATAGGCTATGGGGTACTAGCCATAGCTACACAGGGGCAGTGCCGTGGTGGTTGACCACGGGGTTGAGTTGACAGTCAAGGCTTCACTTGTGGGCTCAATATATATATATATATATATATATATGCTATCCGATGTGCCAAATTGAACTATACTTACATCTATTTAATACAAACTAAAACAGTGAAACTCACTAAGCTATGTTTAGCTGATGTTTTCCAAATTGTAACATGTTTTTCAGGCTAAGCAAAGGAGTAATAGGCTTGTAGGAGTTCCAAGTTTAGAGAATGGATAGTACGTGAATAGATGCGTAGCTACTAGCACAAGACTACTTGTGGGAAAACTTAGTTGTCACTTACGTGTCGATGTGTTAATAAATAATGTAAACGAAACACGTTGGTAATGTATAATATAACATCTTTATGAGCAATGTGTCTGTTCCATGAGTCTGCTGCCCCCCACGTGCGCTTCCGCTGCGAGTCGGGGTGTGACATTTAGTGTTAATGATTATGGAAATCATATACACTATTCCTCCTTTCCTTGCACAACTTGCAGCTTTCATCACAGAGATGAATTTTGTTGATCTAGTTGGCTTATCTCCTTTGATAGTGATCTTTTCTCCCTTTGGTGTACTTACTTGCACAGACTTTTGATCACATTAAATATTGGCATGATTGGCTACCAACCAATCAATTCCTAATACAACCTTGAATCCAGCCAGATTCATTGGGTAAAGGTTAGCAGAAAAATTATGGTTTAGAATTTCTATTCTTGCTCCCTGCAAGATTTCACTTATCTTAATGGAGTCTCCATTTGCCATTTCCACTAGACAGTCTTGTTGAAGTTTAGTTAATGGTTGGTCGAGAAGTTCGTAGAAAGAAGTATTGATAAAACTTTGGTTTGCACCAGAGTCAAATAATACTTTGGCAAATATATCATTAACTAAAAACGTACCGGTAATCACATCCGGAATCATCTTGGCTTCTTCAGTTGTCAGAATGAATGCTCTAGCATTCTTCTTGGGTCCTTTAGTTGTCTTAGCTTTGTTGGTTGTCGCTAGAGCGAGTTTCTGACAGTTCGGTTTGATGTGACCAGCTTCTCCACAATTGAAGCATGGCCTATTGCTAGGTTTTCTCCTACAGTCTTCTTCCTTGTGTCCAGACATTTTGCAAAAGTTGTAGTATATCGAGCACCTTCCTGAGTGCTTCCTTTTGCAATACTTGCAATAGGGTGCAGAGGAAGAACCTGTACCTTTCCCACGGTTGGAATTACCGTGGTGAAATTCTTGGGTAAGCATTTGAGCTAGGTTCTTTCTCTGGTTTTTTTCTTGAGCACGTACCAATTCATCAGTCAGTGTGTTGGCTAATTCTACTGCTTCTTCTATGGTTTGGGGTCTAGCTGCCTTGACTACGTGTCTGATCTCACTAATTAATCCCCAAATGTAACGGGAGATTAACACTAGCTCGTGTGAGGCTAAGGTTGGTACTATCCTAGCATATTCGAAGAGTATGGTAGTGTAACGCTTGCAGTCTATTCCAGTCATTTTAAGATTTAAGAACTTATTGGCGATCTGTTCTTTTTCATGAGGAGGACAGAATTTTCTTTCGACTATCTCCTTAAAGTTAGTCCATTCCATATTATAAACTCTGTCACTTCCTCTGGACTGGAGAATAGTATTCCACCATTCTAAGGCTGCATTCTTGAAAAGATTAGAAGCAAACATAATTTTATCTTCATCTGCACATTTACTTATTTTTAGGACTGCTTCCGTCTTCTCTATCCAGCGCAAGGCTGCAATGGCTCCTTCATTGCCTGAGAATTCTATTGGTTTGCAAGCCAAGAATTCTTTGTAAGAGCAACCATAAGGGATGGTTCTTCTTCTTTTTGAAATTGGAGCTTGGATTATTGGTCCGTGATTTTCATTCACGTTGTGACTTGGTTCATTGGGTTGACGTTTACTTCCAATTGTAGATTTATTATTTTCTGCTTTTTTAACAGTCTTGATAATATAGGGCATAGCATTTATAATTCCTTGTGCGACTATGTGTTTGATGGCACTATTATTCACTTGGTTCCCGTTATTAACATTATTCTGGTTTTCCTGATTTACTTGGTTCGACATCTGAATTATAAACATTTATCAGGTATTAATATCACAGAATAAATTTAATACAAACAATCACACAAGCAGATTGATCAAAAACGTCGAACATTGCGACTGTACTCTTTTTATATATCTATATATATGCATCGATTATATATTACAACTGAAAATTTAACACACTAGTAGTGTCACACCCCGATATTTCCACATTTTACCGGTGGGCCCGGTGGGGAGTATCGTGACGTAGTTGATATCATCATAGACAAATTATCACAGTTTTAAACACAGCGGAAGTCGAAAGATAAAATATTACAAACCGAATGGAAGTAATATCATTTATTACAAAAACGGTTGCAAAGGGAACCACATGCGGATCAAAAGTTAAAAGGATCATTGTTCAACAGATTTATAAACATCTAAGCTTGCAAGACTCTTTATTGATGCTAGGAGTAGCCAGCCTATTCTGTCTAGTACCGGCATTTAGCCTTTTTGGAAAATACGTCAGTTTACACTGGTAAATACGATTAACCGACTCATTTTGAAAATGTTTAAGAAAATTAATTTGAATGCACAAGGCACAAAATATCTTTTATAACTTGGGACAATTATTTAAAAATAATCTTGTATACAGATTTAAATGTTTGTCGTCCGTTAGGGCCGGTTAGAAGAGCTGGACAAGATTAACTGACACACCACAAGTACAATGCCCACAAGGAATACCTTATTGTGGGATACTTTTCTACATACGCAACTGTCAGGTGTATGCCTACACCCCGTGCTTAAGTCGTGGCCATTTCAATGAATGAGCCGAGGATATCCAGGACATGGTCATTAACCCCCCAAAGGCCATATACCAAACAAAGCAGATTAAAACAAGTTATGTAAATATATTAATCATAATCCGATTTAATAATTACATACCGGACCAAGCGGTATTATTATAATACCGTATCCCAAGCCCGTATAACGGAAAATAAGTTAAAAGTATTTACCTGACCAAATTATATAATTTATCCCAGCCGTATACAATCAAGCAAATGCAGATATCTTTTACTGGGCTCCTAAATCTGGAATGAAGGTTTTAATAACCTATTAGATTCCTAACGGGTCTTAATTAAGTCTAAACTTAGACCGGTTAGTTTTAAAGAAAGATACACGGTTCGAAACGCATGATTAAGCGAAGACCGGAATAGAATGTGATTTAGACCCGACAAGTTTGAAGACTTGTATAATATGGGTAAACTAAACACATTCTGGATTTTGAAGTGAAAATGATAAGGTTTGACCCGTTTCGGTTAATTTATGCAAACTAGTTACATAAACCGTACCGAACGCGATAAATGCATAACGGGTAATCAAATGAGTCATGAACAGGTTTCCTAAGTTAACATGCCTTAAATATGTTGTGATATCAGTAGGATACCTTCCATTTTGCCCAAAACGAATTTAAACTCAAATTAAGCTCCGTAGGGGTATTGTGGTCATTTTAAAGGTTATAAAAGAGATTAAGTATTAATCTGAGGTTCAGGTCTGAAAATATCAGTAAAAATATTTAATTTAATAAGTTATCTCAGTAGGGTATTGCCTATATGTGAAATTTATCATCTTTAACCAAACTATGCACCGAAGGGGCATTTTGGTAATTTCACAAAAGCTTTAAAGTTCAAATTTAGAAATCTGAGTTCAAAACTTTTGCTTACTATTAAAATATAAAAATTTACTTAAAACATCAGTAGGTATTAAGTCTTATATGTTTAAAACTAGTAGATGCCCCGCCCGCGTTGCGGGGCGAGGGCCGAATAATTCTCAACCAATTAAAAAAAGACTACTATAATTTTCCTAGGAAAAAAAAAACAAAAACGATGATAAGACCGTAGTAAACTAATTAAAACAAAAAACCTTTATATTTTTCGTAAAAAAAAACTAAAACGATGGGAAAAACGTAATTTTTAACTGAGGGCCAAATCATAAATTTAATTCGGGGATAACTTGTAAACTAAATGGACCAACGGGGGAGTGCCAGGAAGTTGGCGGCATGACTGTAATTTTACACTGGGGGCAAAATTGTAATGTCACCAGGAAAAGAAACAAAAACGATTGGGAAAATGTAAAGTTAAGTTGAGGGTAAAATCGTAACTTGGCTGTGAGGAAAAAAAAACTAATGGCAAAACTATAAATTTATACGGGGCAAAATCGTAATTTTGAACCGAGTGCAAAATCAAAATTTTTAGCTGAGAGTAAAAGGGAATTTTTTTTTTTAAGTGAGGGTAAGAATATAATTTTGAACTGATGGCAAAATCGTAATTTTAAGGGGAAAAAACTAATGGCAAAAGTGTAAAATTAAACGGGGCAAATCGTAATTTTTAACCGAGGGCGAAATCGAAATTTTTAGCTAAGAGTAAAAGCGCAAATTTATTTTTATGTGGGGGCAAAAACATAATTTTATACTGATGGCAAAGTCGTAATTTTAAGGCGGGACAAAATCGTAAATTTGCTTAGCCAATAAGGGAGTGCCAGACAGGTGCCTGGCACTGTTGAGCCTGCCGCCCATTTCAACCAATTGGCTGACGGTCCTATTACCCGATGACATCATCATCTTGAAATTGTATGTATTGAAAATAGTTTTTAACTCATACTATGCGTTTAAAACGCGTAAAAAGTCGCTTTTAAGCGATTTTCGGGTTATATAAGAAAAGCTGATATTTTTATCATTCCAGAAGGCTTAAAATATTTTATTTATCATATAAAATCAGTAGCAAAAGATTTGGTATCAATATGTTATGTAAAACTCATTTTATTCAAGAAAATGGTATAACCGACAATTACCGAATCAAAGCTAGAACCCTATGATATGATCAATTTAAAAATAAATAAAAATCTTCAAAAATCCCAAAATATTATATTACATCAGTGGGTAAAAAGTTGGTGTCAAAATTTGGGTTTAGATAGGCTTTATGCTAATTATGCCGTTTAATTAATAAAAAGCTTTCTAATTACGCTATTGAGCATAACTCTTAATCTAGACCTCAAACTGATGTCAAATTTTTAGGACAAGTTTATAAATCAGTAATAAAGGTTTTTGTCCTCTCACATTTTCAAAAATCTCGTTTTAAGGTCAAAAGGGCATAATGGTCAACATTTAGGCATATAACGGAAAATTGCAAATGAATCGGATAAATTAAGATCCAAGTTGTATAATCTCAGAGAGTTATACTAATATGGAATATGGACCTAATGGAAGCTTAAGGAATTTCTAAAACTGTAACATCTGTGCTTGTAATCATTATGAACAGTTCTATTATCAATAAAACAATGTTATTTAATCCCAATGTTTGTTTGGTTGTGTTTTACATTTTTCATGTTTTGACTTTTATCCAATTTCAAACTCTATATCGCTTTCTGGAGAGTTATACGCAAACTGGTGCGAAAACATACCTTAAATAACCTTTACATAACTTAGAAATAAGTTTTAAAGGCTTTGGTATGGCAAAAACAAGTTAATTCGCTTACAGGGACTAAAGTTGACAAACTGCGAAAGTATGCCAATTTGAACTGTAACAGACATTCCGGAACATGACCATAAGTTAAACATACCATAAATATCCTTTACATAGCTTAGAAATAGGCTTTGAGGGGTTCGGTATGCTAAAATAAACTTTTGGGTCATTCAGGGACTAAAAGTGTCAAAAAGTGCACAAGTTTGCATTTTCGCGCATAACTTACGTTCTGAATACATCCGGACATCTAAAATTTTATGTAAGCATGACTATATTATGCTTTAGTGTTTAGCTTGCCAAAAATCCATTCGTCGCGTCATTTGGATCGTTTTTCGCGCTTATGCGCATTCCGTCGTAATTAACCGAACATCGCAACCGTACGGCTAAACGAACCGACATCCGAGATATTTTTGAGCATGTTTTAAGTTCCCGATACTTTAACTTCATTTTAGAGCTTTGAAATGGGGTTAACGGGCCTTAAACGTGTCAAAAATGACCTTATTGCATAACAGGGACCAAAAGTGTAAATCTGCCAAAGTTCAGGCATACGATGCGTAGCCATTTTTGCCCTACGATGCGTATGGGTTCTGCAGATCAGATTAGATTAAACAGTCAGCAGATTTCAGCTGATTAAACCTCATCCACACATTCTAAACTTGCCCTTTCAGCTCATAATAGGCCATTTTCAGTTACCATAACATTTTGACAAATGTACGCACTAGATTAAATCACGTTATTCAAGAAACAATCTTAACGGTTACCCGAAATCTATAAATACCCATCACATTTGCACACATTTCTCACAAGAATCTGATCATTTGTGCTCTAAGTTGAAACCTTTGTTTCATACCTGAGCTATTTTGATCTAGATTAGCATTCGGGGACCCTTCGTAAGTATTCTTTCGTTCTTTTATTGCTTTTCGAGTCCGAAAGTCAAACTTTGTTTGACTTTCTGCATTGACCAATTTATGGTCGATGCGAAGTTCGTTTGAACTTCATAGCGTGAGCGTGATCACGATGGTTATAGTCCTTAGTGACTATACCTACTGATTACCACGTTATCTAGGCTCAGTGACGAGCCGTAGTTTCGGGCAGAGTACGTATTCTTGCGTATTTTGTAACCAAACTACTCTTAGGTATCACAACCGTTTGTTGTGATACCAAACCTGTTTTCTAAACTTAGTTAAGCATGTTTTAACATGCTTAGCTCGTCACTTTTAGTTTAGTGCTTATATAGGGTCGTAAGGTAAGCGATCTAAACAATCGCTTATACTTTCGAACCCGACCCGTTTGGTCGATCATTAGGATCCGACCAAACACATTAGGTGACCATAGTGTATAGGGAATAACCTTCCGAGGTTATACCTTATGGTCGCTTCGTTTAAGTAGTTGTATGATAGGTGGTTTATATGCCTTAGGTAAATTACCAAAATACCCCTTTGATGCCGAAATTCGTTTTAATCATATGTAACATAACTTTTGACATCTAAACTGATTTGACAACCATATTAGACATGTTAAGGCATATATTACTTGTCATAGGACTAGTTAGGCGGTCCGAACGCGTTTCACGCGAACGACGCGTTAAAGTAGCATAAGCTACCTAAACGGGTTGTAATGGGTCGTAAGCACTTAGGTTAGGTTTCATTTAGTATGTAGGCCTTGTTAAACCATACTACATGAGTTCCCATACTCATTTGGTTTACGAGCCCTCATTCTATCCGATCTTCCGATTTAGGTCCGGTTTATTAATGTAGTTACCTATATTAGGTGCCGTTTGATATTCCGTGATCTCTAGCATTGCTTGGTGGTTATCTTAGGACTTCTGAGCAATCTCAAGTGAGTACATAGACCCCTCTTTTACTATTTTCCAAACGTTATGGGGTGGAACACATGTGCCTACTTGTTACTTTCATGCTTTACTGTTTTCACATCATATACTTGTTATGTTCGTTAGTACATTATAGTACATGATTTCATTACATTTCATGCTATATATGCCCATTGGGTGCATACTTAGTACATTGTTTTACATTACATTTCTGCTATGTATGTTAACTGATAGCATGCTAGCACATTGATTTACATGACTTTTCTACTTTGTATGTTAACTTAGCATACTTAGTGCATTGTTTTCATATGACTTGTATACAATTGCTATGACATTTGGTTTGCACAAACGAGACTATTATACGTTCATTAACATTAGCTACGCCGCTCGGGAGTAAGTAGTGGTACCATAGGACTTGACAAATCCCATTCCTAACATCTCGGGTTTGTTTGGATGTTAGGAATAACTGAATCCGAAAACATTTCTTTTGATAACTTTGACTGAAAGGGTTATCCGACTGTCTCAAGGCTTGAATGTATGCGTTAACTTACCACATAAATGTTTGTATCAATGTAACATGCACTACTTTGCAAAACATAACTTTTTGATATATTCAAAATACTTTGTTTTGTACATTTCTACATTTGGACTATTTGACAATACTTTACTTACAAGACATAACATTTGTTACACATTACTTGACTACTTTTGGACTATCAACATTTGACATGGTTTATACAAGGACTTTTGACAATTGGTTTAAACATAGACATTATACATTGTTGGTTGGTTAAGTGACTTAAATAACGAAATGTGAGTAATATGATACAAGCATGGTGGATACGCCGCTGGTACTTCCTATATATAAGTGTTTGTATTATATTACATATCATAGCGTTATTTAAATCATTCATTTTGAACTTATACGTTTTACACAAGTAACATGTTTTCACAAGACTTTGTTTTACAATACGGTTTATTTTATACAACTCATTTCACATGGTTATTCATTTAACCATACATTATACTTTTATTTATACATATCATCTGAACTTATTGTTTTTCAAGCAATTTACAAAACAAATCAAATTACAAGGTTCATGACTAAACATTTTCTTAAACTTAAGTCATGAATCTTATTTTCACAAACCTATGTATCTCACATGCATTTTTATGCTGACGTACCTATTTTCACATGTGTTTTCAGGAGCTTTTCCGTAGGATGAAGATCGTGACACTAGGGCGGACCTGTGCCTTAGAGACTTAAAATGATGAAAGACTTAGTTTAATTATGTTATAAACTCTTTAAATTTCTGTTTAAAACAATGTAACACTTATGTTGATAAATAAATGCAACTTTGAATGCCATGGTTATGAGACAATTAATTCTGTTACAACACTCCCCGACGTTTTCCGCCACGTCTTGTATGTTATACGTGGTCGGGGTGTGACAGAAGAGTTGGTATCAGAGCCAATGGTTATAGGGAATTAGGTTATTAGTAATGCTTTGACCTAGACTATAACTTTTCTAGGACCCTAACACAAGTTATCTTGTGTTTAGATCTTAAAACATGTACATCACCTATCCTTAGGTGATTAACAAAACAAGAATTAAAATTTTTCCGAAACGATTTTTGAAAAAAAATCTTCTGTTTTTGAATAAATTATTACAAGGTTTTGAACCCTCTATTGTAAGGTTTTGAACTCTCTTTTATATGGTTTTGAACCCTTCCAGTTTGATTAAATTTTTGGCCTTGTGCCTTCAAATTTTCAAAATCTCGTCAACGTTTTGGGTTATAAATAATGTGAACACGTGCAAACTGGAAGGGTGAATGCCTGTATTCTGAGTTTTCTGTCTAGGCAAGCACTTCGTATACATCTCAACCAGACGCGAGACCAGTTGTGCTTACCTGGGAATTCTTGGGATGAGTGTTCACTTATAGGCGAGCATGTCTTCATTATACATTATTTTTGACCCATTTACTTTGATTAGTCACTGTGTGTCGTTTGTTTGCTTTGTGATACGGACGAATGACCACCATCTATGCTGTTTGCAATTCTTGTTTTTATCATCTCATTCTTTTCATCCAATCATCTCACTCGTTTCCTTTCATGTTTTCCTCTTTTAGAATGCCTCCTCGACGCGAAAACCAGATAGCTACTGCCGAACTGGCAGAAATCATTGCACAGCAGATGGCTGCTCAATTCCCAAATCTCTTTACTCAATGGCAACAAGCCAACAACAACAACAATGCTCCATGCAAATACAAGGATTTTAACTCGGCTAAACCACTCAAGTTTAGTGGTTCTGAGGGAGCGACTGGGCTTCTTCAATGGTTTGAGAGCAGTGAGAATACTTTCCGCCACGTGTAGTGTCCGGATAATCGCAAAGTCGAGTTTGCTTCGAGCCTATTTCAGAAGAGAGCTTTGACATGGTGGAACGGGGTTATGAGAGATAGGGGTGCTGAGATTGCCTTGGCACAGACATGGGCTGAACTAAGAGCTCTTATGATGAGGGAATTCTGTCCTCGTCATGAGCAGCGAGCGTTGGAGAAGGAATTTGATAATCTGAAGCAAGACAGTGGTGAGCACAGGGCATATACTGATCGGTTTGAGGAGCTGAGTCTGCTTTGCCCAACCATGGTTACCCCACTCGACAAGGCTATCGAAAGATACATCGACGGCCTACCTGACTCAGTGCAAGACATCCTTACTGGTAGTAACCCTACCACACTCCGTCAGGCTATCGAGTTATCAGCGACGTTGACTGAGTCGCAGATTCGGAAGGGTAAGTTGCACAGGAAGGGTGACAAGGGCAAGAAAGAATCGACTGACAATGAAGATAGCAAGAAAGGTCAAAACAAGAAGGGAAAGAATTCTGGAGGGTCTAGGAAGCGGAAGGCTTCCCAAAACTATGCTGTTACTGAACAGGCTCAGGCTGCACCAAATCAGCCTGCGCAACCACTAGCCAAGAAGCCTTATCTTGGCAATGCACCTTTGTGCAACAGGTGTAACGGCCATCATCAACCACACCTCCAGTGTCGTCAGTGCACCAACTGCGGAAGGCCTGGTCATCTTGCTGCCACCTGCCGCATTCCTGTTAACCAGAACCAGGCAGTTCAGAATCAAGCCCAACAAGTTGCTCAGCCTCTTGCTCAGCAACAAGGTCAAGCTGCACGACCTCATTTTCCTCCTGGTTCGTGCTACAATTGTGGGGATCTGACCCACTACAAGAACCGGTGCCCAAGGCTAGCTAACCAAAACCAGAATGTGAATCAGAATCAGGCTCCGGCTCGAGGACGAGCTTTTAACTTGAATGCCCAAGAGGCGCAGGCAGATGATAACATGGTGAACGGTACGTTCTTTATTAATAATCAGCCTGCATCTGTTCTTTTTGATTCGGGTGCCGACAAGAGTTTTGTGTCATTGTCTTTTGAGCCATTACTTCGCGTGTCTAGAACAAAACTAGGTAAACCTTTGACAGTAGAGGTTGCTAGTGGTGAACCCATTGTTCTTGATTCTGTTCTTCACAACTACCAGTTGAACCTTAACGACCATCTTTTTCCTATCGATCTCACGCCTATGCAACTTGGAAGCTTCGACGTCATAGTGGGTATGGATTGGTTATCTAAGCATCGCGCAGAGATAGTTTGTTCTGAGAAGATTGTTCGTGTGCCGCTTTCGACAGGCGAGATCCTACAGGTTCAAGGTGAGAAACCTGCCGGTGGTCTCAAACTCATGTCTTGTTTTAAAGCTCGGAAGTATCTGCGGAAGAACTATGTGGCTTTCTTAGCACATGTTACAGCAGATAAAGGCAAGGGTAAGTCTATTTCAGATAATCCTGTCGTTCGGGATTATTCTGAAGTTTTCCCTGAAGAGTTACCTGGTCTACCTCCAGCACGCCAAGTCGAGTTCCGTATTGATCTCGTACCTGGTGCAAATCCCATTACCAGAGCTCCATATCGTCTTGCACCATCTGAGATGCAAGAGTTGTCTAAACAGCTTCAGGAGCTCTCTGAGAAAGGTTTTATCCGTCCTAGCTTTTCACCCTGGGGTGCTCCCGTTCTTTTTGTCAAGAAGAAGGATGGATCTTTTAGGATGTGTATCGATTATCGTGAGCTTAACAAGCTTACCATCAAGAATCGATATCCCCTACCGCGCATAGACGACCTCTTTGATCAGTTACAGGGCGCTTCTTATTTTTCGAAGATTGATCTACGTTCCGGATATCATCAACTTCGGGTGCATGAAGAAGATATTCCCAAGACAGCGTTCCGTACTCGTTATGGGCATTATGAATTCACAGTCATGCCATTCGGTTTGACTAATGCTCCTGCTGTTTTCATGGACTTAATGAATAGGGTCTGCAAACCTTATTTGGATCAGTTCGTCATTGTTTTTATTGACGACATCTTGATTTATTCTAAGACGCGAGCTGATCACGAGCAACATCTTCGTCTTACTCTGGAACTCCTAAAGAAAGAGCAACTTTTCGCCAAATTCTCCAAGTGCGAATTTTGGCTTAAAGAAGTTCAATTCTTAGGACATATCATCAACGAACAAGGTATTCATGTAGATCCCTCCAAGATCAGTGCGATTAAGGATTGGGATACGCCTACTACTCCTACTAAAGTTCGTTCTTTTCTTGGTCTGGCGGGTTATTACCGCCGCTTCATTGAGAACTTCTCAAAGATTGCAGTTCCTCTAACTGCTCTAACTCAGAAGAACAAACCCTTTGACTGGGGATTCAAACAAGAGGAAGCTTTTCAAAACTTGAAGCAGAAGCTTTGCGACGCGCCTGTTCTGACTTTGCCTGAGGGCAATGACGATTTCGTCGTTTATTGCGATGCATCGAAACTGGGTCTTGGCTGTGTTCTGATGCAAAGAAACAAAGTCATAGCATATGCATCAAGGCAGTTGAAGATACATGAGAAGAACTACACCACTCATGATCTTGAGTTGGGTGCAGTTGTTTTCGCTCTAAAGATCTGGAGACACTATTTGTACGGTACAAAATGTGTGGTTTTCCCGGACCACAAAAGTCTTCAGCATATCTTCAACCAGAAAGAACTCAACATGAGGCAACGACGTTGGGTTGAGCTTTTAAACGACTATGACTGCGAAATTCGCTACCATCCTGGTAAGGCGAATGTCGTAGCTGATGCATTGAGTCGTAAGGAACGTACTAAGCTTCATTGTGTACGTGTTCAATCTGTTATTCAAGCTCGATCCGATATCCAAGCACGCATTTCTCAGGCTCAACAATCTTGTGTTTCACAAGGTTTAATGGATAAAGAATTTCCCTATCACATAACACCTGCTCTTGAACTGAAGGACAATGGATCGTATTACTTCATGGACCGTTTGTGGGTCCCAAGCCAGGATGATCTTCGTACCTTGCTTATGGATGAAGCCCATAAGTCGCGTTATTCTGTTCATCTGGGCTCAGATAAGATGTATAAGGATCTTCGTATTCATTATTGGTGGCCTGGTATGAAGAAAGACATTGCCTTATACGTATCAAAATGCCTTACTTGTCTTAAGGTTAAGGCTGAACATCAGCGTCCTTCTGGTTTATTGGAGCAACCAGAGATCCCAGTTTGGAAATGGGAAAACATTACCATGGATCTTGTTACTAAACTTCCGCGCACAAAGAAAGGTCATGATGCCATTTGGGTAGTTGTTGATCGTCTTACTAAGTCAGCGCATTTCTTGCCAATCCGTGAGGATTTCCCTGCTGACAGACTTGCTCAAATCTATGTGGATGAAATTGTGGCTCGACATGGTGTTCCTTTGAACATCATTTCTGACAGAGATGCTCGTTTCACTTCTCATTTTTGGAGAACCATGCAATCTGCTATGGGGACCCAACTTAATTTGAGCACAGCTTATCATCCGCAAACGGATGGTCAATCTGAAAGAACAATCCAGACTCTGGAGGATATGCTTAGAGCTTGTGTGATCGATTTTGGTGGTAGCTGGGATTCACATCTTAAATTGATTGAATTCTCCTACAACAATAGTTATCACACCAGCATCAAAATGGCTCCTTTCGAGGCTCTCTATGGTCGAAAATGTCGTTCACCAGTCTGCTGGAATGAGATCGGCGAGGCTCAACTTACTGGACCTGCTCTCATTTTAGAGACAACTGACAAGATCAAGAAAGTTCGTGATAACCTTCAGATAGCTAGAAGCCGTCAAAAGAGTTACGCGGACCCAAAACGCAAGGCCTTGGAATTTCAAGTCGGTGATCGTGTATTACTTAAGGTCTCACCTTGGAAAGGTGTGATCAGATTTGGAAAGAAAGGAAAACTTGCACCTAGATACGTTGGACCATTCAAGATCGTCGAAAGAATCGGAAAGGTAGCCTACAGACTTGAGTTACCTCCTGAACTGGGAAATGTTCATCCAACTTTTCACGTGTCCAATCTCAAGAGGTGTTCAGCTGATGAGAACCTCCACATACCGCTTGACGAAATTCGTGTTGGCAAAACACTGAAATTCGTTGAAAAGCCAGTGGAAATTATGGAACGTGAAGTCAAATGGCTTAAACGCAAGCGCATTCCTTTGGTCAAAGTTCGCTGGGAAGCTAAACGTGGACCCGAGTTTACTTGGGAACGCGAAGATCAAATGAAGGCGAAATATCCGCATCTTTTCCCACGAGTTTCCTCTAAATAAATTTCGGGACGAAATTTCCACAAGTAGGGGAGACTGTAACATCTGTGCTTGTAATCATTATGAACAGTTCTATTATCAATAAAACAATGTTATTTAATCCCAATGTTTGTTTGGTTGTGTTTTACATTTTTCATGTTTTGACTTTTATCCAATTTCAAACTCTATATCGCTTTCTGGAGAGTTATACGCAAACTGGTGCGAAAACGTAACCAGTTTAATGCGACCAATACTCCGGAACATCAACATATACTTAACATACCTTAAATAACCTTTACATAACTTAGAAATAAGTTTTAAAGGCTTTGGTATGGCAAAAACAAGTTAATTCGCTTACAGGGACTAAAGTTGACAAACTGCGAAAGTATGCCAATTTGAACTGTAACAGACATTCCGAAACATGACCATAAGTTAAACATACCATAAATATCCTTTACATAGCTTAGAAATAGGCTTTGAGGGGTTCGGTATGCTAAAATAAACTTTTGGGTCATTCAGGGACTAAAAGTGTCAAAAAGTGCACAAGTTTGCATTTTCGCGCATAACTTACGTTCTGAATACATCCGGACATCTAAAAATTTATGTAAGCATGACTATATTATGCTTTAGTGTTTAGCTTGCCAAAAATCCATTCGTCGCGTCATTTGGATCGTTTTTCGCGCTTATGCGCATTCCGTCGTAATTAACCGAACATCGCAACCGTACGGCTAAACGAACCGACATCCGAGATATTTTTGAGCATGTTTTAAGTTCCCTATACTTTAAATTCATTTTAGATCTTTGAAATGGGGTTAACGGGCCTTAAACGTGTCAAAAATGACCTTATTGCATAACAGGGACCAAAAGTGTAAATCTGCCAAAGTTCAGGCATACGATGCGTAGCCATTTTTGCCCTACGATGCGTATGGGTTCTGCAGATCAGATTAGATTAAACAGTCAGCAGATTTCAGCTGATTAAACCTCATCCACACATTCTAAACTTGCCCTTTCAGCTCATAATAGGCCATTTTCAGTTACCATAACATTTTGACAAATGTACGCACTAGATTAAATCACGTTATTCAAGAAACAATCTTAACGGTTACCCGAAATCTATAAATACCCATCACATTTGCACACATTTCTCACAAGAATCTGATTATTTGTGCTCTAAGTTGAAACCTTTGTTTCATACCTGAGCTATTTTGATCTAGATTAGCATTCGGGGACCCTTCGTAAGTATTCTTTCGTTCTTTTATTGCTTTTCGAGTCCGAAAGTCAAACTTTGTTTGACTTTCTGCATTGACCAATTTATGGTCGATGCGAAGTTCGTTTGAACTTCATAGCGTGAGCGTGATCACGATGGTTATAGTCCTTAGTGACTATACCTACTGATTACCACGTTATCTAGGCTCAGTGACGAGCCGTAGTTTCGGGCAGAATACATATTCTTGCGTATTTTGTAACCAAACTACTCTTAGGTATCACAACCGTTTGTTGTGATACCAAACCTGTTTTCTAAACTTAGTTAAGCATGTTTTAACATGCTTAGCTCGTCACTTTTAGTTTAGTGCTTATATAGGGTCGTAAGGTAAGCGATCTAAACAATCGCTTATACTTTCGAACCCGACCCGTTTGGTCGATCATTAGGATCCGACCAAACACATTAGGTGACCATAGTGTATAGGGAATAACCTTCCGAGGTTATACCTTATGGTCGCTTCGTTTAAGTAGTTGTATGATAGGTGGTTTATATGCCTTAGGTAAATTACCAAAATACCCCTTTGATGCCGAAATTCGTTTTAATCATATGTAACATAACTTTTGACATCTAAACTGATTTGACAACCATATTAGACATGTTAAGGCATATATTACTTGTCATAGGACTAGTTAGGCGGTCCGAACGCGTTTCACGCGAACGACGCGTTAAAGTAGCATAAGCTACCTAAACGGGTTGTAATGGGTCGTAAGCACTTAGGTTAGGTTTCATTTAGTATGTAGGCCTTGTTAAACCATACTACATGAGTTCCCATACTCATTTGGTTTACGAGCCCTCATTCTATCCGATCTTCCGATTTAGGTCCGGTTTATTAATGTAGTTACCTATATTAGGTGTCGTTTGATATTCCGTGATCTCTAGCATTGCTTGGTGGTTATCTTAGGACTTCTGAGCAATCTCAAGTGAGTACATAGACCCCTCTTTTACTATTTTCCAAACGTTTTGGGGTGGAACACATGTGCCTACTTGTTACTTTCATGCTTTACTGTTTTCACATCATATACTTGTTATGTTCGTTATTACATTATAGTACATGATTTCATTACATTTCATGCTATATATGCCCATTGGGTGCATACTTAGTACATTGTTTTACATTACATTTCTGCTATGTATGTTAACTGATAGCATGCTAGCACATTGATTTACATGACTTTTCTACTTTGTATGTTAACTTAGCATACTTAGTGCATTGTTTTCATATGACTTGTATACAATTGCTATGACATTTGGTTTGCACAAACGAGACTATTATACGTTCATTAACATTAGCTACGCCGCTCGGGAGTAAGTAGTGGTACCATAGGACTTGACAAATCCCATTCCTAACATCTCGGGTTTGTTTGGATGTTAGGAATGACTGAATCCGAAAACATTTCTTTTGATAACTTTGACTGAAAGGGTTATCCGACTGTCTCAAGGCTTGAATGTATGCGTTAACTTACCACATAAATGTTTGTATCAATGTAACATGCACTACTTTGCAAAACATAACTTTTTGATATATTCAAAATACTTTGTTTTGTACATTTCTACATTTGGACTATTTGACAATACTTTACTTACAAGACATAACATTTGTTACACATTACTTGACTACTTTTGGACTATCAACATTTAACATGGTTTATACAAGGACTTTTGACAATTGGTTTAAACATAGACATTATACATTGTTGGTTGGTTAAGTGACTTAAATAACGAAATGTGAGTAATATGATACAAGCATGGTGGATACGCCGCTGGTACTTCCTATATATAAGTGTTTGTATTATATTACATATCATAGCGTTATTTAAATCATTCATTTTGAACTTATACGTTTTACACAAGTAACATGTTTTCACAAGACTTTGTTTTACAATACGGTTTATTTTATACAACTCATTTCACATGGTTATTCATTTAACCATACATTATACTTTTATTTATACATATCATCTGAACTTATTGTTTTTCAAGCAATTTACAAAACAAATCAAATTACAAGGTTCATGACTAAACATTTTCTTAAACTTAAGTCATGAATCTTATTTTCACAAACCTATGTATCTCACAGGCATTTTTATGCTGACGTACCTATTTTCACATGTGTTTTCAGGAGCTTTTCCGTAGGATGAAGATCGTGACACTAGGGCGGACCTGTGCCTTAGAGACTTAAAATGATGAAAGACTTAGTTTAAGTATGTTATAAACTCTTTAAATTTCTGTTTAAAACAATGTAACACTTATGTTGATAAATAAATGCAACTGTGAATGCCATGGTTATGAGACAATTAATTCTGTTACAACACTCCCCGATGTTTTCCGCCACGTCTTGTATGTTATACGTGGTCGGGGTGTGACAAAAACAATCTAAATCGGGTCAGAACTGAAAGTCAAAGCAAAAGTCTACTTTTGTGACTTTTGGTTCCGAACCGAGCCTAAATTCAAAATTGTCGGGTTGAACATGCTTAGACATGTTCTTACATTAATTACCAAGTTATACAAGTGATAAAACAGGTTTCATGGCTTCTACATTGTTAATTATGTGTTTATTTGCAAAATACCTTTCTGTTGACTTTTTATGATTAAGTTTGACCCGACAATTGACCTAGTTAGAGTGGAAATCAGAGGGTGCCCTTTTAAGGGTTTATTACCCACATAATTACCAACTCAAAGCTACTTTCAATTTGACAATTGACTGGACCATTAGTGATTAATCACTAAATCAAACCTTAATTACGATAAGTTTAACTTTTGGTCATAAAACTAAATTAAACTAAAATTAGGAGGTTAAGGACACTTACAATAGTCCTTAGCACGAAAATGAAACTTAAGAAATCTTGTTTGAAGATCAGGAAGCTCCAGAGAGTAGCCTTGAAGTGATTTTTGAAATGCACAAGAAATGTTACAACTTCAAGTTCTATATATATCCAAATAGAACTCACAAGATCACTCCACAATAGTCTAGGATTGATCCCAGATGAGTCCAAGTGTCCCCTATGCATGAAAAACCACTGGTGCAGCTCCTGAATTCAAAAACCAGGCTTTTAAGGCGGTGGAACTGGCTTTACTCGCAGCTGTGCAGAGAATCTGCCCAAGTCAGGCCGTCACATCGCACGACGGCAGAAGGTGGTGGTGGTGGTGGTGGCGTGATGCCACCATGTCCATTACCTGATCAGCAAGTTTCAATTAATGACATTTCACCCCCTGGACCTTCTAAAGCGTAATTTCTTCCATTTTAAGCACTTTTAACCCATTTAACTTTTATTCTTATGATCCATGAGATATAACCAAACACCGTTAGGTCTGGTTTCGTTAAATGATAACCGAAAACATAAGTTTTTCCTTGTTGACGCTTTTAACCCCTTAATTACGAAAGTTAACTTATCTTCCTCATACGATATCGAAACCTTGTGAAATTTTTATCACTTATTCTTGGGAGCATAATTAATCGTTATAAAGCTTCGGGTTTGTTAAAAGGTCACTCAGAGGTATAAATTAAACATGTTGACACATTTAACCCTCGCGTCTTGTAATCTTTCACTTTCTTCCACAAACGGTTTCATACGATTCATGATTTATCCGTTTATGGGTATAAACATCGTGTAGGGTCGTTGAAAGGCAAAATTTTCATATGTTAACACTTTGGATCCTCTTACACACATACTTTCTTCGTTTGGCAACTTTAGTCCCTCGTAATCAATCCGTTAAACGTTTAAAGTCCATGACACGTGTCGATACTATATTTGTCATGATTTTGCAAGGTGTTACATCCTCACCCCCTTAAAAGAAATCTCGACCTCGAGATTTACTGAAATAAATGAGGGTACTTCTGTTTCATTGTGGGCTCAAACTCCCACGTGTATTCGGGACCTCTTCGGGCATCCCACTTAACCTTCACAATTGGTACGTGCTTCTTTCGAAGTTTTTAACCTGTCGATCCTCAATTGACAAGGGTTTTTAAAAAAGTTTCAAGCTCTCATCTATATGCACATCCGTATGTGGCATGACTAGTGGTTCATCAGCTAGACATTTCTTTAGATTGCAGATGTGAAACACATTATGAATCCCACTGAGCTCTTCATGCAGGTTTAACTTGTAAGCCACTATTCTGACACATTCAATGATCTCGAATGGTCCTATGTATCTTGGGATTAACTTTCCTTTCTTACCAAAACGCATCACCCCTTTCCAAGGTGATACCTTAAGTAGAACCTTATCACCTACCTCGAACTTTAGAGGTTTACGCCTTTTATCTGCGTAGCTTTTCTGCCTATCTCTGGCAGCTTTGAGACGATCTCTTATCTGTACAATCTTGTCTGTCATCTCCAGGACTACATCAGGTCCTGTTAGTTGGACATCTCCAACTTCTGCCCAACAAACGGGTGTCCTGCACTTTCTTCCATATAACGCTTCAAAAGGTGCAGCTTGTATAATGGAATGATAGTTATTATTATATGAAAATTCAATCAATGGAAGATGATCATCCCAAATTCCTCCTAAATCAATAACACAAGCTCGTAGCATATCCTCGAGTGTTTGAATAGTGTGTTCACTTTGACCATCCGTCTGAGGATGATATGCAGTGCTGAAATTTAATCGAGTGCCTAGGGATTGCTGAAAGCTTTTCCAGAAATGCGATGTATATCTCGTATCCCTATCAGAGATGATAGATACTGGCACTCCATGGAGAGATTCAATCTCGTCCACGTACAGCTGAGCTAACTTATCTAAGCTGTGTGTTTCCTTAATAGGTAAGAAGTGGGCTGACTTGGTTAATCTGTCGACTATAACCTAAATAGTATCATTTCCTCGCTTTGTCTTTGGTAACTTAGTGATGAAATCCATAGTTACCATTTCCCACTTCTAGGTGGGAAGTTCAGGCTGTTGCAGCAAACCTGACGGCTTCTGGTGTTCTGTTTAACTTAAGCACACGTCAGACATTTGGCCACATAAGTGGCTATAGATTTATTCAAACCTATCCACCAGTAATTTGCCTTTAAATCCTGGTACATCTTGTCACTTCCAGGATGGACAGAATACCTAGAACTGTGGGCTTCTTGAAGGATAACATCCCGAAGTCCTCCATAGATTGGAACCCATATTCGGCGATTCAATCTTAGGATACCATCCTTGCCATAAGATAACTGTTCAGCAGTTACTCCCAACTTTTCATTCGGATAGTTGGCTTCTAACACAGCTTCCTTCTGAGCGGCTAACAACCTTTCATTCAAGCTGTTCTTCAATTCAATGCTCTTGGCATTGATCCTGATGGGTTTAACCCTTTCCTTTCTGCTCAAAGCATCGGCGACCACATTCACATTGCCTGGATGGTATCGGATTTCACAATCATAATCATTTAAAGTCTCCATCCATCGACGCTGCCTCATGTTCAGATCCTTCTGATTGAACAGATGCTGAAGGCTCTTATGATCAGAATACATCACACACTTGGTGCCATATAAATAATGCCTCCACAGCTTTAGTGAAAATACCACGGCCCCCAACTCCAAGTCGTGGGTGGTGTAATTCTTTTCGTGTACTTTTAACTGTCGAGAAGCATAGGCAATAACCTTGCCTTTCTGCATTAGCACACATCCCATACCAGTGTGTGATGCATCGCATTATAATACAAATTCCTCTATTCCATCAGGCAAAGTTAACACAGGTGCATTGCTCAACTTCTGCTTAAGAATGTCAAAGGATTCTTGCTGCTTAGGCCCCCAGTCAAACTTGATATTCTTGCGGGTTATTGAAGTTAGGGGTGCTGCAATCCTTGAGAAGTTCTCAATAAAACGCCTATAATATCCTGCCAGACCCAAGAAGCAGCGAATCTCTGTGGGCATCTTCGGCTCTTGCCAATTCATGATAGCTTCAATCTTAGCGGGATCCACCTGGATACCACGCTCACTAACCACATGTCCAAGGAATTGGATTTCATGAAGCCAAAATTCACACTTTGAAAACTTGGCGTAGAGCTTCTCATGCTGAATAAGTTTAAGAATACAACGAAGGTGCTTTTCATGGTCAGCTTGATTCTTTGAATAAATGAGATGTCATCAATGAAGACGATGACAAATTTGTCCAAGTAGGGTTTGCAAACGTGATTCATGAGGTCCGTGAACGCTGCTGGTGCATTAATGAGCCCAAAAGGCATCACCAAGAACTCGTAGTGACCATAACGAGTCCTAAATGCAGTCTTGTGCACATCTTCATCTCTAACCTTCAGCTGATGGTAACCTGACCTTAAATCAATCTTGGAGAAATAACTTGCCCCTTGCAATTGATCAAACAGATCGTCAATCCTGGGCAATGGATATCTGTTCTTGATAGTGACCTTGTTAAGCTCGCGATAATCGATGCATAGACGCATCGATCTATCCTTCTTCTTTACAAATAGAATTGGTGCTCCCCAGGGAGATGAGCTAGGTCTAACAATTCCCTTTGCCAATAGATCATCCAGTTGAGTTCTCAACTCTTTCATCTCAGTTGGTGCTAACCTGTAAGGTGCTCTTGCAATAGGTGCTGCTCCAGGTATAATGTCGATTCTGAACTCCACTTGCCTATCTGGGGGTAAACCAGGTAGTTCTTCAGGGAATACTTCTGGATATTCAGAAATGACAGGGATGTCTTCAACCTTGGGTTTTGGTTCATCGATAGTCACTTGTGCCATATAGATGGCACAACCTTTCTTTATACACCTTGATGCCTTAAGCATAGACACTTGCTTAGGCAACCCATACTGAGTGTCTCCCTGTATGGTAAGTGGCTCACCATACGGAGTCTTGATCACCACTTGTTTCTTGTCACAAACAATCTGGGCTTGGTTATGAGATAACCAATCCATGCCTATCACTATGTCGAAACCAGCTAATTTCAAAGGAAGCAAGGATAACGGAAAGGAGTGGTTCCTAATGGATATAAAGCATCCATCTAATATAGTTGAAGCAGTTTCTAGGGTACCATCTGCCAATTCTACTTCATATTTTATACTTAAGGTTCTAACGGGCAGGTTTAATAACTTACAAAATTTATCATCCATAAATGATTTATCGGCACCAGAATCAACAATAACCTTGCATAAACATCATTTATAAGGAAAGTAACTGTTATCACGTTGTTATCCTGGACTGCTTCCCGTGCATTCATTTGGAAGACCCTAGCATTGGTCTTCTTGCCTTCTTCAGGTTTCTTCGCATACTTTGGGTAGTTGGTCTTGATATGCCCTTTCTCATTGCAACCATAACAGGTCGCATCCTTCAACTTCTTGCAATCCAAAGTCTTGTGTTCTTTGGACTTGCAGATCCCACGAACAATCGACTTCGACTGTGACTGTGACTTTGATTCAAACCTGCATTTCCCGAAATGACGTTTCTGGCAGGTTTTGCATTTAGGCTTCTCATCCATTTGCTGGTTACCCTTGTTAGACCCAGAATTCTTCTTGTGGTCTAAGTTCCCCCTATGCTTCTTGTCAGAACGACGTGAGTTATCATCCTCATGTTTCCTTTTTCCTTCTTCAGAACTCTTAAGCGATCTAAGCCTGATCGCATCCAGAGTAAGGGATAATGACAAATTAGCTGCTGACCTAAAAGTAGTAGGTCGAGATGCCTTCACACTAGGTTTGATCTCCAGGGCTAAACCCGCAATAAAACGAGCGATACGTTTTGGTTCCGGTGTCACCAAGTATGGAACCAATCGAGACATGGTATTAAAATTCGTGAGATGGGCCTGACAGTCTAAATTCTTCGTAACCAATGTCAGAAAGTCGGTCTCGATCTTCTCAACTTCGTGTTGAGGACATAAATTTTCTTTGATTAGAGCAACAAACTGCTCCCAAGCCATGCTATACAAGTGGAACTTTCCTGTAGCTTGAATCAGTGACCTCCACCAAGCTAGAGCCTCTCCCTTAAACGATTGTGACACAAACTTCACAACGTCCTGCTCTACACAACCACTAATGTCAACCACTATATCCATCTCATCGAGCCAGGTCATACAATCGACGACTCCCTTCTCCCCTATAAAGTCTCTAGGCTTGCAGGAGACAAAATACTTATAAGAACAGCATTTAGCACATGGCTCTTGATTGAGCACAACTTTCCTAGAAGGAACACTCCTCTGATTTGAAGAGTGATGAGAATCACTCTTGTGAGCTGTATGAGTTCTGGAGGGTGGTTTTGAATGAGGTACAGACTGAGTTCTGACATGGGTACCACTAGATTCATTAAATTGTTTGTCAAGAGCTCGCGTAACGGCATTATCTATTAATGCCTGCAATTCCGCGCCTGCTACATTAACTCTGGAAGTGTCATGATTCTCCCTTGGATGACTGTTGACTTCGTCTAACCCAGCCATGTAGCTTGATTGCTACATAAAATATTGACAAGATTTATTCAAAAGCCCATTATGGAATTGTCTTTTATGGCAATTCATTAACCATGGTAATCATAAGCCATATCGGTTAATTTAACTAAGCATGTTTATTCAGGATTATAATTATCCTTAGTCATAATTTATTAGCATATTATAATGGCACATAAGGCCAGGTCACAAGGACAATTCAATTTATAAGCCATGATCTTATAGGATCGAGACATTAAAGCTTGAATCATAGTTCATTACCTTTCTTGACAGGGAATTATAGGCTACAATTGTCTTTTGTCTTATATGACAATGATTATGGCTCGTTGTCACACCCCGACCATGTAAAACAACAAAACGTGGCGGAAACGTCGGGGAGTGTTGTAACAGAATTAATTGTTTCACAACCATGGATATTAAAGTTACGTTTTATTTATCAAACAAGAGAGTTACATTGTCTTAAACAAGAAACAAAGAGTACATAACATAAATCAACTAGTTCTTGCTTTGTTTTAAGTCACTAAGGCACAGGTCCGCCTAAGTGTGTCTCGAACATCCTATGCAACAGCTCCTGAAAACACATGTGAAAATAGGTACGTCAGCATAAAAATGCCTGTGAGATACATAGGTTTTGTGAAAATAGGATTCATGACTTGCGTTTAAAGAAACTGTTTAATAAAAGTAGCCATGAATCTTGTTGAGTGGTTCCTTTCATAAATCATTTGAAAAGTGATAAATAAACCAAATGATATATATGTATAAAGGAATAATGTATGGTTAAGTAAATAATCATGTAAAATGAGTTTGTATAAGTTAAGTTATTAGTAAAACGATGTTTATGTGAAGATTGTATTGTATATGTAATATGTAATATGTCTAAACTGAAATGGTTTAAATAACGCTACGATATGTAATACCATAAAAACACTTATATATAGGAAGTACCAGCGGCGTATCCACCATGTTTTTATCGTATTACACGTCGCCTCGTTACTTAAATCACTTACCCAAACAACCACCAAAATGTAATGTTTAACAATTGTAGAAATGTTTATGTATGGTCAAATACGGTTCACACGGTTCAGAAGTTACAAACGGTTCACATAATCAAATGGTTATAACGGTTCACATAGTCAAATGGTTACAACGGTTCACATAGTCGAATGGTTACAACGGTTCACATAGTCAAATAGTTATAAACGGTTGAAAATGTGATATAATGTGTTCATATGCTGGATGAGCATATGCAACAAAATGTAATGTAAAAACAATGTGCTAGCATGCTGAGTAAACATACATAGCAAAACAAGGTAATGTAAATCAATGTGTCCATATGTTGAGTAAACATATGCAACTAATGTAATGTAAATCATGTACTATATATGTACTAATGAACATAGCAAGTATATGATGTGAAAACATGGAAAGCACGAAAGTAACAAGTAGGCACATGTGTTTCACCCCAAAACATTTTGAAAACAGTAAAAGAGGGGTCTATGTACTCACTTGAGATTGCCTAGAAGTCCTAGGATAACCACCAAGCAAAGCTAGAAGATCACGGAATCAAACGACACCTTAATATAGGTAGCTATGTTAATAAACCGGACGAGTATTGGAACTCATATGATATGGTTTAACAAAGCCTACATACTAAAATGAAACCTAACCTAAGTGCTTACGACCCATTACGACCCGCTTAGGTAGCTTATGCTACTTTAACGCGTCATTCGCGTAAAACGCGCTCGGACCGCCTAACTAGTCCTATGACAAGTAAAATATGCCTTAACATGTCTAATATTGTTGCCAAATCAGTTTAGATGTCAAAAGTTATGTTACATATGCTTAAAATGAATTTTTGGCGTAAAAAGGGCATTTTGGTAATTTACCTAAGGCATATAAACTACCTATCATGTGACTAATCAAACCTAAGTGACCATAAGGTATAACCTCAGAAGGTTATTCCCTACGCTACTATGGTCACTTAACATGTTTGGTCGGATCCTAATGATCGACCAAACGGGTCGTGTTCGAAAGTCTAAGCGGGTGTTTAGTCCGCTTGACTTTCGGCTCCACACAAGCACTAATCTAAAAAAAAGTGACGTGCTAAACATGCTAGAACATGTTTAGTTAAGTTAGAAAACAAGTTTTGATATCAAAACAAACGGTTTTGATATCCTAGAGTAGTTTGGTTACAAAATACGCGAGAAAACGCATTTTGGCCGAAACTACGACTCGTCAATGAGCCTAGATAACGTGGTAATCAGTAGGTATAGTCACTAGGGACTATAACCATCGTGATTACACTCACGTTATGAAGTTCAAACGAACTTTGCGTTGACCATAAACTCGTCAAAGCAGAAAGTCAAACGCAGTTTGACTTTAACGACAAAAATGAATGAAAAGAACGAAAGAATACTTACAGAAGGTCCCCGCAAGCTCTTGATCTGATTTACTCTCAGGTATGAAGCATAAAATTCAACTTAGAGAGCCAAAATCAGATTCAAGTGTGCTTTGGGAGGAAGTGAGGGTGGGTATTTATAGGAATTCAAGAACCGTTAAGATCGTTCATCGAAAACTGAGCTTTGATCTGGACCTTACATGTGTGCCCATGGTTTTCTAAAACCATGGGAGCCCCTAATAATGGACTAGGTTCATTGAATACCAGCCCATGGTTTTGCAAAACCATGGGTTAAAACCATCAACACTTCAAAATGGACTAGGTTCATTGAATCTGGTCAGAAATTTCAAAAATGGTCCTTGCACTTGTAAAACTTGATTTTTTGCACTTTTAAGCCTCGTTAACCCCATTTCAAGGCTCTAAAATAAATTTAAAGTATAGGGAACTCAAAAAATGCTCAAAAGTATCTCGGATGTCGGTTCGTTTGGTCGTACGGTTGCGTTGTTCGGTTAATTACGACGGAAGCCGTAACGGACGCAAAAACGGTCCAAATTGCGTGACGAATGGATTTTTCTCATGCCAATAACTAAAATAAAATATTTTAATGATTACATAAATTTTTGGATGTCCGGATGTATTCAGAATGTAAGTTATGCGCGAAAATGCAAACTTGTGCACTTTTTGACGCTTTTAGTCCCTGAATGACCCAAAAGTTTATTTTAGCACACCGAACCCCTCAAAGCCTATTTATAAGCTATGTAAAGGATATTTATGGTATGATTAGCTTATGGTAATGTTCCAGAACGTTTGTTACAGTTCAAATTGGCATACTTTCGCAGTTTGTCAAATTTAGTCCCTATAAGCGAATTAACTTGATTTTGTCATACCAAAGCCTTCAAAACTTATTTCTAAGTTATGTAAAGGTTATTTAAGGTATGTTAAGCATATGTTGATGTTACAGAGTATTTTTCGTGTTAAACTGATTTCGTTTACGCACCAGTTTGCGTATAACTCTCCAGAAAGCGATTTAAAGCTTGTAATCGAACAAGAATTGATATGTGCAAAAGATACACATATTTATACCAATCCCAAGTATGAAATAAAATATTTCATTGGTTTGGTATTCGTTTGATGGTCACAGTCACACAGGTGTCACACTCGTAGGCCCTACATCACAAATGGATGTTTAAATAATAAAGAAAGGATTGGAAGAATCCAATATAAGGATGACATGTTTGATTTTAACGAATCACATCTGTCAGGATTGTTAACATGTTTTCAGATGTTAACAAGGATTTGAATCTTCTTAAACAGATTTTACCATCATGGCCAGGTCTTATAATGACATGCAGGCTAGGTTATACCCTTTAAGATTCTTATTTAATATTTAAAGGCAGATTTTTTTAAAAGGAATGACATATTTTAGATTTATTTATTTCGTATATATTATATTTATGCATATAACGACAAAATGAAATTTAAATTATAACATGCCACTAAAATTTAAAAGAGTACATATTTCCCTAAACGGGACTTTAACAGAAATAACTTGCCCATGCAGAGGCTAAACTGAAACTACAAGTCCTCGCAGGGACTGAATACAGAAATAGATGTCCACGCAGGGACTTGATTGAAAAAGAAATACAAATAAAACAAATAAGGAATTTAATGATCCCTTTTGCTCTTCCCCTTGATTAAACTTGCCAAACCCTTGAGAAATCCCCTGTGGCTTCTACGCTCTTCTCGAACCTCACGCTCCACCTGACTCAACCTTTGAAGAATATCCTGCTGTTGCGGCTGGATCTGCGGTGGCTGCGGCTGCTACGGCTACAAAGGTTGAGGAGGGGGCTGGTATTGGTACCCATAGGCTGGGTATCCAGTCCCCCAGGGAGCTCCATAAGGCCCTTCAGGATGGAGAGCAATGTAGTTCACCACTACAAGGTATGGGTCAGCCTCGGCGTAGTTGTAGTTAGTATGGGCTGGCTGCTCGAAAGGGTTATACGCCGCTACACTGGTGGCGGTGCGACTGGCGCTGACTCCACCTCAGAAACAGGGTTAGAAGGCCCACCCATCTGTGGGTCTTCATATAGTGGCGGGTAATGACTGCCACTTGAATACCAAGGGGTGCTGATACGGATTTCCCCTCGCACGGACATCCGTGCAGTTGTTCTTCTCCGCCTCGGTGGTTCCGGAGGCGGCTGCTGCACTGGCGGCTGTGGAGGTGGAGTAACCGCTACAAAACGCGAATCCTCCGAGGGATCCTGATGTTGCTGCTATGAGTGGTAACTGGGAGTAAACACCCAGTCGTATTGGGCAAATCTTTCCTCATAACTGTCTGGACCACGATAAGGTGATCCATGATATGACGACACATCCGAAATCTCGATGGGGTGAGTAGGTGTCCCAGATGGTGGTTCAGCGGGATCTGGGTCATCATCCATATCCATTCCCTGAGCTTCAGGGAAATGGTCTTCAGGTCCCAATGGGTTATGACCCATTGGTTCTTCACTATGGTTTGCCGGGTTGAACCGGCTCTGAAAATAAGGGGTCGGGTCTTGAAAGGCCCGGTGTGAGGTTGACCGTCGTAACGGTAAGAAAGAGTGGTGCGAGTCTTCGGGCTCGTTCTCCGATTGCGGCCCCAAAGAATGAAGGTACGAGGGTGACAAACTTAGCGAGACAGATCGCCTCGCTGGCTCCAAATATGTCCTCCAATCCTCCTGAGGACTTGTGCTCATTGTCACAGACGGTGTTCCACATTTTACCGGTGGGCCCGGTGGGGAGTATCATGACGTAGTTGATATCATCATAGACAAATTATCACAGTTTTAAACACAGCGAAAGTCAAAAGATAAAATATTACAAACCGAATGGAAGTAATATCATTTATTACAAAAACGGTTGCAAGGGGATCCACAGGCGGATCAAAAGTTAAAAGGATCATTGTTCAACAGATTTATAAACATCTAAGCTTGCAAGACTCTTTATTGATGCTAGGAGTAGCCAGCCTATTCCGTCTAGTACCTGCATTTAGCCTTTTTGGAAAATACGTCAGTTTACACTGCTAAATACGATTAACCGACTCATTTTGAAAATGTTTAAGAAAATTAATTTGAATGCACAAGGCACAAAATATTTTTTATAACTTGGGATAATTATTTAAAAATAATCTTGTATACAGATTTAAATGTTTGTCGTCCGTCAGGGCCGGTTAGAAGAGCTGGAAAAGATTAACTGACACACCACAAGTATAATGCCCACAAGGAATACCTTATTGTCGGATACTTTTCTACATACGCAACTGTCAGGTGTATGCCTACACCCCGTGCTTAAGTCGTGGCCATTTCAATGAATGAGCCGAGGATATCCAGGACATGGTTATTAACCCCCCAAAGGCCATATACCAAACAAAACAGATTAAAACGAGTTATGTAAATATACTAATCACAATCCGATTTAATAATTACATACCCGACCAAGCGGTATTATTATAATACCGTATCCCAAGCCCGTATAACGGAAAATAAGTTAAAAGTATTTACCTGAGCAAATTATATAATTTATCCCAGCCGTATACAATCAAGCAAATGCATATATCTTTTACTGGGCTCCTAAATCTGGAATGAAGGTTTTAATAACCTATTAGATTCCTAACGGGTCTTAATTAAGTCTAAACTTAGACCGGTTAGTTTTAAAGAAAGATACACGGTTCGAAACGAATGATTAAGCGAAAACCGGAATAGAATGTGATTTAGACCCGACAAGTTTGAAGACTTGTATAATATGGGTGAACTAAACACATTCTGGATTTTGAAGTGAAAATGATAAGGTTTGACCCGTTTCGGTTAATTTATGCAAACTAGTTACATAAACCGTACCGAACGCGATAAATGCATAACGGGTAATCAAATGAGTCATGAACAGGTTCCTAAGTTAATATGCCTTAAATATGTTGTGATATCAGTAGGATACCTTCCATTATGCCCAAAACGAATTTAAACTCAAATTAAGCTCCGTAGGGGTATTTTGGTCATTTTAAAGGTTATAAAAGAGATTAATTATTAATCTGAGGTTCAGGTCTGAAAATATCAGTAAAAATATTTAATTTAATAAGTTATATCAGTAGGGTATTGCCTATATGTGAAATTTATCATCTTTAACCAAACTATGCACTGAAGGGGCATTTTGGTAATTTCACATAAGCTTTAAAGTTCAAATTTAGAATCTGAGTTCAAAACTTTTGCTTACTACTAAAATATAAAAATTTACTTAAAACATCAGTAGGTACTAAGTCTTATATGTTTAAAATAGTTTTAACTCATACTATGCGTTTAAAACGCGTAAAAAGTCGCTTTTAAGCGATTTTCGGGTTATATAAGAAAAACTGATATTTTTATCATTCCAGAAGGCTTAAAATATTTTATTTATCATATAAAATCAGTAGCAAAATATTTGGTATCAATATGTTATGTAAAACTCATTTTATTCAAATAAAGGGTATAACCGACAATTACCGAATCAAAGCTAGAACCCTATGATATGATCAGTTTAAAAATAAATAAAAATCTTCAAAAATCTCAAAATATTATATTACATCAGTGGGTAAAAAGTTGGTGTAAAAATTTGGGTTTAGATAGGCTTTATGCTAATTATGCCGTTTAATTAATAAAAAGTTTTCTAATTACGCTATTGAGCATAACTCTTAATCTAGACCTCAAACTGATGTCAAATTTTTAGGACAAGTTTATAAATCAGTAATAAAGGTTTTTGTCCTCTCACATTTTCAAAAATCTCGTTTTAAGGTCAAAAGGGCATAATGGTCAACATTTAGGCATATAACGGAAACATGCAAATGAATCGGATAAATTAGGATCCAAGTTGTATAATCTCAGAGAGTTATACTAATATGGAATATGGACCTAATGGAAGCTTAAGGCATTTCTAAAACAATCTAAATCGGGTCAGATCTGAAAGTCAAAGCAAAAGTCTACTTTTGTGATTTTCGGTTCCGAACCGAGCATAAATTCAAAATTGTCGGGTTGAACATGCTTCGACATGTTCTTACATTAATTACCAAGTTATACAAGTGATAAAACAGGTTTCATGGCTTCTACGTTGTTAATTATGTGTTTATTTGCAAAATAGCTTTCTGTTGACTTTTTATGATTAAGTTTGACCCGACAATTGACCTAGTTAGAGTGGAAATCAGAGTGTGCCCTTTTAAGGGTTTATTACCCACATAATTACCAACTCAAAGCTACTTTCAATTTGAAAATTGACTGGACCATTAGTGATTAATCACCAAGTCAAACCTTAATTACGATAAGTTTGACTTTTGGTCTTAAAACTGAAATTAGGAGGTTAAGGACACTTACAATAGTCCTTAGCACGAAAATGAAACTTAAGAAATCTTGTTTGAAGATCAGGAAGCTCCAGAGAGTAGCCTTGAATTGATTTTTGAAATGCACAAGAAATTTTGCAACTTCAAGTTCTATATATATCCAAATAGAACTCACAAGATCACTCCACAATAGTCTAGGATTAATCCCAGATGAGTCCAAGTGTCCCCTATGCATGAAAAACCACTGGTGCAACTCCTGAATTCGAAAACCAGGCTTTTAAAGCGGTGGAACTGGCTTTACTCGCAGCTGTGCAGAGAATCTGCCCAGGTCAGGCTGTCGCGTCGCACGACGGCAGAAGGTGGTGGTGGTGGCGTGATGCCACCATGTCCATTACCTGATCAGCAAGTTTCAATTAATGACATTTCACCCCCTGGACCTTCTAAAGCGTAATTTCTTCCATTTTAAACACTTTTAACCCATTTAACTTTTATTCTTATGATCCATGAGATATAACCAAACACCGTTAGGTCCGGTTTCGTTAAATGATAACCGAAAACATAAGTTTTGCCTTGTTGACGCTTTTAACCCCTTAATTACGAAAGTTAACTTATCTTCCTCATACGATATCGAAACCTTGTGAAATTTTTATCACTTATTCTTGGGAGCATAATTAATCGTTACAAAGCTTCGGGTTTGTTAAAAGGTCACTCGGAGGTATAAATTAAACATGTTGACACATTTAACCCTCGCGTCTTGTAATCTTTCACTTTCTTCCACAAACGGTTTCATACGATTCATGATTTATTCGTTTAAGGGTATAAACATCGTGTAGGGTCATTGAAAGGAAAAATTTTCATATGTTAACACGTTGGATCCTCTTACACACATACTTTCTTCGTTTGGCAACTTTAGTCCCTCGTAATCAATCCGTTAAACGTTTAAAGTCCATGACACGTGTCGATACTATATTGGACATGATTTTGCGAGGTGTTACAAGTAGTTTTGCATCAATATCTATTTTAGTTGGTTACACACACACACACACACATATATATATATATATATATATATATATTATCAAAATACAAAATTACACACATATCCATATATTATACTAGGTGTCATTCATCCAATACTGCATCTCACGCTCGTCGTATTTCCAAACGAGATTTTCTCCTATCTGTCAAATTCTATTTCCTTCGTCAACTAAATTTTCGCCATACTAACGAAGTTCCTGTACATATTCTCAGCTCATTGGTGGGTTTACTGGTGGGGCTGGCACTGGTTCTTTGGGAGTATATAATGCCGAATATGACCCGTTGTCATCCCACCATGGATCGTATTCTAAAGGGATTGGGGTTGGGATTCTAGGTAACTCATTGGGGTCGAATGCTTGGATTGGGAATTGGTCCTCCTGGTTGGGTTCTAACATTTGTTGATCGGGAAATAAGGGTAACAGTGGTGGTTCAGCTATTTGGTTCAGATTAGGGTCTGCTCCTGTAGTGGCTAACATTATGGAAATCTGCTATCCGCCTATCAAGTTCCTCTTCCCACAATGGTCTATTAACTGTTTCCTGGGTTTGTGCATTCACTTCCCTATTTTCTTTCGCTAATGCTCTCTGTTGTTGTAACTGCTCCTGACCCCTGCCTCGGGAGCGGCTGTAGCTAACTGCTCCTGTAGTGGTTGCAGCTCTGATACCACCTTCTGTCGCAGCCCCCGACCCCTGCCCTGGGAGCGGGCGGCTGCGAGACGCAGAGCCGATGGTATCGGTGTTTATTAATATAGCAGCGACATTTATACATCAGGACCGTAGTTAGGAAATAGTATCAGAGTTTAAAACACCAATCTTTTTATAATAAATAATAAATACATGGGCTAAAACCCAAGTTTCCATTACAATACATTATAGGGATAAACCCTAATTATTGAAAATAAAATCACCTTTTTATTTAGGTAACTTTTATAGCCACTTCTTTAACCCTTTAGTGCTCTCCAACTGGCTTCTATTAGCTTCACATTAAGTTACCTGAAACGCGTTTTAAAAAGGTTTTATCAGCAAGAAATACTGGCGAGTGCATCCCAGTTTAATCAAAACAGTTTTATAGCTTTACAGTATTAAGAGCGATTACAATGTTTATATCTACCTAATTACTCATTCAGTACTGTCAGTCTTGACTTGTGGTCATATTACTCATTGGCTAAGGGCCTGTTTGGTTGGCTCTGAATGAAACCATTCAGAGGTGCACCTCTGATTCGGTCAGAGGTGTAGTTGTTTGGCACGCAAAATGTTAGCCTCTTAATGGCATGAATCAGTCTGTATCATACAGATCTAATATCATGCTGAATGGAAACAAAAGACTTGGTTACCCTTTCCCCTCTCTTCTCCTTCTCTTCTCAACAACAAACCCAAGTTCATCAGCCAACACCTCCGCCGCCTCCTCCCTCTCCTCACCACCTCCGCCTCCCGCCGCCTTCCTCCTCCCTCTCCTCACCACCTCCGCCTCCCGCCGCCCTCAGCCCTCTCCTCACAACCCATCTTCTTAAACCGCCACACAACCCATCACCTTGGATCGATTGAACGAACGGTGGTGGCACACATCGACAAGACAGACGGAAGGGAGAGAGAAATCGAAGACGAGCCGCTGGTTCAGAGCCGCTGGATCGAAGATCGATTGTGTTGAGGGGTGTTCAGTGGCGACGGTGGTGAAGTGGTGGTGGGTGTTGTGGAGGTGCAACGGTGGTGGTGACGGTGTAGTGGTGGTGACGGTGGAGTTGCAGTGGCTGTATTTTTTTTGGAGTTGCAGTGGATGTATATGGATGGAGATGGTATAGGTATAGATAGAGAGAGAGTTCTGGATGGAGGATAGAGAAAGTTGTGAGGATGGAGAAAGTTGTGAGGATGAAGATGTAATATATATTTAATAATAAAATGGGTTTTTTAATTAAAAGGGTAAAAATGTCATTTTACACAGTGATTCACAGATTCAGATGTGCAACCAAACAGCACTTTACTGGTTCAGCACTTACTGGTTCAGAACCTCTTACCCATTCAGACCTCTTATTCATTCAGCACTTATTGATTCAGATGTTGCCAAACAGCCCCTAACTCTTTGTCCAATAGTAACGAATTAAAAGTAATGTATACAAAACCCCAACATACCGTCAGTAATTGTAGAATACATAGACTCAATCACTGTTAAGTATAATTTAAAACATTTGAGGTTTTGGTAAAACAGTTTGACTCACAAAAAGATTTACAAAAAGAGAATGTACTCACTTTGCTGACTTAGATAATACTATATCTTCCTGATGATTCTCATGGTTATTGTCTATTAAAATTAAACAACGCACACGTGTTAGTAAGATAACCCAAATCACATTAGCCGTACAACACGAGACAGAACTCCAACAAACTGAGTCAGGCAGAGCCTTGACTTGCATTACAGAGCCCTAGATTAATCGGGTAGGGTAACAAATATGTTATCGGGGGTTATAATACTTACAACGAGGCAGAGCTTCGCTTTTTAGGGGTATTATACCCGGTGTAATAACACTATATCTTTGAGAGAGAGAGAGAAAGAAAGAATTGAGCGACGATGAACTGAGGCTTATGCCTCCTTTTATAGGGCTGACATAGGGCGGCTCGCACCCCGCAACCCCCTTGGGTCTGCCCTTCGCGGCCCGCGAGACCACTAGGCTAGGCCCTAGCTTGGTCGAGTCAGTCCACTAGCCCCAACACGCGCCTAGACATGTGGCAGCTGGAGGGCTTACCTGGTGTCATCCCGTCGCGCCCCGCAAACCGGCCAGCTATCCTGGTCGTGGCCCACGAGCGGCCGTAATTATTTGTTTTTATTTGATTTTTATTAATATAAATGAAATTTAGGGCCGTTTCTCAAATACGGGGTATATTTTAAGGCGTCTAGGGTGTTATAAGGGTTTTAGGAGGGTTGTTATAATATATATACATTAAAATATATACCTTTTAGCATGTGTAGAAAATTTACAAGACGAATCCTTAGTTAGCATACAGATAAACATATGGTTTTTCTTAAAAACATATAAAGTCTTGGAAAATAAGTCTTAAATATAAAATTTATACACAGTGAACTTATCTTTATACTTTTATATAATTATTGAATTTATCACCAATTTTCGTTTTCGTTTATCGACTAACTGCGTACCAAAAATTTCCATGAATCACCCAGTACATGACCTGAAATAGCCGGACTTTGCTAGACACAAGATGACCTAATTACTGATAATTAAGTTAAATGCATGTTATTAATTATATAAATAGTGATTAGGTTGTACGGATTGACCAATTTTGCTGGTTGTCACATTATCCCCCTGTTGAAAGAATTTCGTCCTGAAATTCAAGTCGAGTCATCCGGAACAGGAGTCTTCTCAACTAGATGGGGATACTTTGTCTTCGTTTGATTCTCACGTTCCCAAGTATACTCGGGTCCGTGATGTGAGTTCCATCAAACTTTGACTAACTTGACGCGACTTCTCCTAGTATTTTGGACCTTCTCGTCCATAACCTCAATAGGTTCTTCGGTGTATTGGAGTTTGTCGTCAATGTGAATCTCATCTGCCGGGATGATAATTGTTTCTTGAGTAGGACTCTTTTTAAGGTTCAACATATGAAACGTATCGTGTATCCTAGTGAGTTCTTCCGGTAATTTCAGCATGTAGGCAACGGTACCAACCTATGCCAAGATTTCAGAAGGTCCTATGTATCGTGGGTTCAACTTTCCATGCTTTCCGAATCTGGATACGCCCTTACAAGGCGAGACTTTCAACAAAACTTTGTCTCCGACCTCGAAGGTTAAAGGTTTATGCCGTTTATCCGCGTAGGTCTTTTGTCTATCTCAAGCCTCCTTGATACGGTCTTGGATTTGAAAGATCTTGCCCGTAGTCTCTTGGACTAGTTCGGGACCAATTAGTTATTTATCACCGACTTCCGTCCAACATAGCGGTGATCGTCATTTGCGTCCGTATAGAGCTTCAAATGGTGTGGCTTGTATGCTAGTGTGATAACTATTTTTTTATAAATACACAATCGAACAACTTATGTTTTTGAAACTAAAATTGGATAAATCATGAACTTGCCAACTTTATGTTGATACCCTACTGCATGCTTTGAAGGTACTCAATGATTGCAGGAGCTTGCAGCAGGGAGTGTAGTGGTCGCATGAATCCGTGCTGGGTTTCCTTATTAAAAATTATAAACTTTTGAACTTTTGCTTAAACTGTTTGACTTATGCTCCCGCTGTTTTCTTTAAACGTTGGTTGAAACTTAAGACTTTGGAATTGGACTTTAATAGTCACTAATCGTATTGGGTTGATAAACTGTTTTATTATTATGTTTGTTCAATATGATTGGCGGCTTGTTCCTGGTCAGTCACACACCTCGCGGTAGTACTCCGCATGTGGAAATTGAGAGTGTGACATCGTATCAATAATATTTAACAAGTAAATATAATAAAGACAAAAACCCTATCTATTACAACTTTGAACCACAAAATGAGTCAAAACCATAAACTAATCTATTACAACTTCGAGCCGCAAAATGCGCCAACACCATAAACAAAACCAAACATAAAACACAACCACAAGGTTAGGCCCGATTTACATATTCAACATAACCAAAAGTTCATTTGGGCATGTTTTGGTCAACCAAATATTAACAATTAAAAATATGACCAAAAAATATATATTGCCCAAAATGAAAATAAATAAAAAACTTTAGACTTATAAAGTTTGTGACTTATTATTCCGGTGAAAAAAACCGGTTTCGATTTGCATGTGGTGAGCATCTACTCTGATACCACCTGAAGGGATTCGTGGTATAATATATTTTTTTTGAACCCGGTTCATATATGTATTTATTTATTTCTTACAAAGATTAGTCAAAAACACTTATGACAAATATGTATACATACATATATGTTAGTTAAATAAACTTTTACTATTAAATATATATATATATATCCAATTTTAAGCAATGGAAGCAAAGGTAAAAATATATAAATAATATGAACACTTTTATACCAAGGAGTATCCGCAATGGAAAAAGATCACCGACATGCAAACACGAAATAAAAACACAAACCATAAGGGGTTTAGATATACCTTCGGTTAGTATATAACCGGTTGAGACACCGAGATTCAACGAACATGTGCTAGTGATATGAACTAACGAAACGTAGGTATAGACCCATGTAGCAGCGGTGGTGGCTGGCGGCGGCAGTGGCTGGGCCGGTGGCGGCTTCGTTTGTTACACGTGCCTTTTAAGTTTTGCAAGTTCTTCTAACCCCTTAATGTAACGCCCTGCTTCTTCATACTTTCCTTAATTAGAAAGTCTTGGTTGTATTTCTATTTTTGGAAGTCTTGTGTTCTTGTAATCATTCTTTCGTTGTAATAGTTGTAAACTCCGAGACTTGAATCATAAATAAAACTCGTATTTCTTTAAATTCGTGTTATACATACTTCATACATGTTTGTACATTTGAATTCGTGAAACAATTGATGCTTTATTCGTAATTCATGGAAACTATGCGTTAAACTTGCAAATTCATGGAATACATGAATAATGTGTCTTTTTAATGCATATGATACTTAAAAACAACATTCATACATTTAAACATACTTCATTATACTTGTTTTATGTTAACATTACTTGTTTTACCCTTAAAATATGCTTTTATATCATATTACACCCTTAAAACACCTTAAAACCCTAAATAAGAAACATGAGGGGCCAAATATGACAACAATTGAAACACAAACCTCACCAGGCCAAGCCTGGCAGGCCGCGACTCACCCCACAAATACCTTCGCGGGCGGCGAGCTAGCTGGATCCAAGACCAGCTTAACCAACTCGACAATTGGTCACCTTTGTTGTGTTTTGATTGGTTTTAAGTGTGTTTCTTGCATTTAAGCCTCACCAACCCATCCCTAATACATCCTCTATATAACCCAAGCCTCCTCCAAGAATTTTTCACTTTCCTAACACTCTCTAGTCACTCTCAAACACTCTAAAAACGCAGCTGAATCCAGAAGATAATCAGATTCATATCATCTCACAAAAGTGAGCATAGCTCACTCAATTCTTAACTTTTTCCTTGATTCTTCTTGCTACTTGCTTGGAACAACCTTAGGAATGTTTCCAACAGGTTTTCCATGAAAAAACAAGGCTAAAACATCACCAAATAAGGCTCCAAACTTTCTATTTTGATTAAACATTTACTAAACTCACTTAACTTGAAGTTTCTCAGACACATTCCTATGTCCTTATGCTCATAATCACTTCTATGGTTAGTTGGGCTTAAAAACAAGGTTATGACACTTAAAATCAGAGCTTAAAACCTAGTAATCTTTTTATTTTAGTTAGGGTTTAACCCACAAGTAGTGAACAAGCTCAAAGCTTGATGTTTGTGTGATTATAGCACTAGCTTGGGCTATCCTACTAAAAATCCACACATTACATGATGATTTCTTAGATTAGTTGTAATTATTTCCTTTCTTATTGTATGTTCATGACCCTCCTTGATTGTTTATAACAACAAGTGTAGTGGTGAACACCAAGAGGTACCTAAATGGAAGACTTGTTCTTCCTACCTCCTACATGACTTATATGATAAACAAAGAGGTTCCTAAATGGGGGATTCATCCTCCTACCTCATGCTTGACCTATATGACATAATCTACACTATATAATACTTATATATTATCCAAAGAATCGAACCTTTGATGATGAATTAGTGGTCATTTGTCAAAGTACTAGATTACATCATCTAAGACTTAATAACTTGTTCTGATTCTAATGGATATTTTACCCATGAAAACATTCTAACCCTTGGGGATTACATAGTGTCAAACAAGTATTAAATGACTAGATGATTACTTTCTCATATGTTATTTTCATGTAATTTAAATCTCTGAATCTATAATCTTCCGTTAAAATCTCCATGCTCATCCACCTATGTTTCTTCGTGTAGAAGGACAAGGTGCTCCAAACTAATCTACCAACAACTCTCGCGGGATTAACAAGTGGAAAGGTTGCAAAACCGTGAGTATACTCGAAGCCCCTCTTTACGTTTACCACTTTTGAGGTGTAACATGTTTACTTATGAAACTTACACATGAACTTTATTCGTAAATGCACAAACATTCCTATTACATGCTTGCCTACTTGATTACTTGATACATTGAACTTGGGGTTATTCGTTTTGTGTTAGACTTATCATTAGCTTTGATCGAGCCTATCCTTGACATATATAGCGCTATAGGATTAACGCACCACCCGTAGACTTGAGATTAAGTCATGAGCTTATTGCGTTTCATCATTGGTTTGATTTGTTAGACACATGCCGATTTTAATGTTTATCTTGTATCATTAGCTTGCCATGAGGAATCATTTAAACTTATCTTTGTATGCTATGTATGTATCAAAATTGTATACTCGCCTTTGCTTTTGCATTGAACTTTATTTTAAATATGTTACAGGTTGAGGATGACGATGCTATGAAATGAAGTAGCGATGATGCTTAGATACACATATAGACGTGCTAGGTTTAATATGTTGTATCAATTTTGTTATTGTTATGTTATGAAAATGTTGTTATTCGAATTTTATGTAATGTTTGACAATTTGAAGTTATGAAATGAAATGGGTTTTATTTAATTATTGTTACAAAATAGCGTTATGTGTGATGAGCAATCTTTCTTCGTCCCACTCCGATGATTCCGCCATTGGTTTGGGTGTGACAGATTGGTATCAGAGCCATAACTATAGGGAATTAGGTAGAATTGCCATGTTCAACCAAGTCTATAGTAAGTACCTCATTTTTGACCATTCTTGTTTCATGTTTAAAATGTTATGCTTCCTACCTTGCTTCTTTCTCTTCTTTTTGGTCTAAATACTTACATTATGTCTTTCCTAAGACATTTTACACAATATACTTGAAGACTTGAAGACACTCTTTATACAAAAGACACGAGTTTATCAAAATAGGCGTGAAACCCACAATTTGGTGAACGACTCTCATCCCGCCTATACTTTATTTTTTGCACGAAATTACGCCATTAAGTTAGGAGTGAAATCCACATCTTAATGGTAAATTTCCAATTAAAACTCTAGTGGACCCTCATCAAAGTGTCGAAATTATATTTCGACCTGACGAGTACCAACCACAATAGGGTACGAAATCATCAAGTTAGGGGTGAAACCCGCATCTTGTCGATTAAGTCCCATTCCTTGATTTTCAATCTCGCCAAAGTTTCGATTGTTCCAATCGATTAGAGACGTGTAGTAACTGGAAGGGTAAGATACCGATAATCGCTCCTTGACGAGAGTATCTTACCTATAGGCCAAAACCTTTCTCTAATTTGAAAGGACTTTCGATTCACTTTGGAATAGTCGACGTTTCTCTACCCGAAACAATCCCATGTTTTATGATCCTCTCTTTTATGTGATTCAATTTATATGTGATTTTATACTTATTACCTCGTTCGTTTCAAAACCGTTACACAACTCACACGTCTCGCGCAATCAAGAACAATAATAATTCTCGAGAACAAATTAAATTTATACTCTTTTACGCATTCATACGTGTTTAAACTTGTTGAATACTTGTCGAATACAAGTGAGTTATACATGATACATGAACGCTTACATGCTTATACATGCAAAAACCTTGTTATAAAATTTATGATCAAGTCTTATCCTTTCCTTTAATTTCAAACTTCTAGATGGCATCTCCAAGCTCATCAAAGAAGTCCAAGTCAAAGAAAGGTTCCAACAACGACTCCATCTTCAAACAAGAGCTAGTTGGGCTCATCGCTAAACAAATGGCCGATCAAATGGCCCGAGTGATACCTGACATCGTGAGCCGCATTCAAACCAACTCCAATTCTCCCATGGTTCTATGGACTCCAAGGTGGAGAAACCAAAGACACCATTCCACCGCACTACTCACTTGGTTTGACGCCATGGAGATCACTTTCCACCAGAGTGGTTGTCCTGATGACTTGTGCACCCAGAACGCTACAGGGGTGTTCTGATCAAGAGCTCTTGATTGGTGGAACTCTGAGCGAAGAACAAGAGGTGAGGATGCCACCCACGCTTTGCCATGGGCTGAGCTAAAGAAGATTATGAGAGAAGAATTCTGCCCTCCTCACGAGCTGAGGAAATTGGAACACGAGTTTTGGCACCTCAAGCAAGTTGAAAACGACAACGATGGTTTAACCCTCCGCTTCAAACAACTTAGCATTCTTTGTCCTAGCCAGGTTGATACCCCAGAGAAATCCATCAACAAATACATCCACTCTTTACCCAATTCTTTCATGAACCTCATAGAGGCTCCTTGCCCAACTACTATCAAGGAAACCTTTCGTTTGGCCGCTCGTCTAAACAGTAACCATGTCATGCGCAGAAATGCCGCAAAAGCTTAACTGAAAAACGTGCACCAAGCCACCGTTGAACCCACAGTTTAACCCTTATCCTCCACCAAGAAAAACTGAGGCAAGAAGCAGAAGGCTTCAAGCCAGAACTGCGTGGTCATCACTCAGCCCAACCCTCAACCCTTGTAAGCCATGCCTGCAGTATCCAACGTTGAACCTCCGCATAAAGGTTACACTGGGACTCAACCCAAGTGTGGCCAATGCCAATACCATCACCCACCCAACGTTCCATGCCACAAGTGTGCCAATTGTAACCGATATGGGCACTTTTCTCAAAACTGCCACAAACCACCTATGCCCAATCAAAACCAGGCTGTGGTATCTCAAAACCCCGCCCCCAATCAAGCTCAAGCTCAAGTCGCTCCTGTGCGAGCGTGTTTCAAATGTGGTGATCTTAACCATCTGGCAAACGTCTGTCCTCAACAAAACCAGCCTCAGCAGCAACAACCGTAACAGCAACAGCAGCAACAGGCTCAACAACCAGCTAGAGGCCGAGCTTTTCTTCTTACCACCGCTCAGGCGCAAAATGCAAATGACGTCATTACTGGTACGTTCCTTGTGAACCATGTTTATGCTTCTTGTTTATTTGATAATGGCGCCAATAAAAGTTTTGTGTCGTTAGAATTCGAACCATTGCTTAAGTGTAAATGCTCTAAGTTGCCAAGATCTTTCGCTGTCGAAGTCGTTGATGGTAAATCTGTCACTGTCAATTTCGTCCTTTCTAAGTGTTCCTTGATTATTAACGAGCATACATTTCGCATTGACCTCATACCTATGCAAATGGGTAGCTTCGACGTCATAGTAGGCATGGACTGGCTTAGGCGAGTTCGTGCTGAAGTCATTTGTTCTGAAAAGTTTATTCGCCTCCCTCTTCCAAACGGTGATTCTCTGCATGTCTATGGCGAGAAACCTTCTCAAGGTCTCAAGCTTATGTCGTGTATTCAAGCCAATAAATTCTTACGCAAGGGTACCTTCGCCTTTCTCGCCCACATTGAGGAAAAGAAGGACAAAGGCCCAAGCATGAGTGACATTCCTGTCGTACGTGATTTTCCCGATGTGTTTCCCAACGATCTTCCTAGTCCGCCTCCTGCTCGTTCTGTCGACTTTCGAATCGATTTAGTGCCTGGCGCTACGCCTGTCACTAAGTTTCCTTATCGTTTAGCACCCTCTGAGATGCAAGAGCATTCGAGCCAACTTCAAGAGCTTCTTGATAAAGGCTTTATATGCCCTAGTACATCTCCTTGGGGCGCTCCCGTTCTATTCATCAAAAAGAAAGATGGGTCATTCCGCATGTGTATTGACTATCGTGAGCTCAACAAGCTTACTGTTAAAAACCAAGACCCTCTTCCTCGCATTGACGACCTCTTCGATCAATTGCAAGGCGCGACCTGTTTTTCAAAGATCGATCTTCGTTCTGGGTATCATCAACTTCGAGTTCTCGGAGAAGATATACCTAAGACCGCTTTTCGTACATGATATGGTCACTACGAGTTCGTGGTCATGCCCTTTGGTTTGACCAACACACCTGCTGTTTTCATGGATTTGATGAACCGCGTGTGCAAAGCGTACTTGGACCGTTTCGTGATCGTCTTCATCAACGATATTCTTATCTATTCCAAGACACAAAAGGAGGATGAGCGAAACTTACTTCTTATCCTTCAACTCCTTCGTATTGAACGATTATACGCCAAATTCTCCAAGTGTGAATTTTGGTTGAAAGAGGTTCAATTCCTTGGTCACACAGTCAACGAACTTGGTATTCACGTTGACCCTGCTAAAATCGAAGCTGTGAAGAATTGGATCGCACCTAAGTCTCCGTCTGAGATTTGTTTGTTTCTTGGTCTTGCTGGTTATTATCGTCGTTTTATCTCCAACTTCTCTAAGATCACCGTTCCTTTAACCTCTTTGACTCAAAAAGAGAAACCTTTTGTTTGGGGTCCCGAACAAGATGAATCTTTTCAAACTCTTAAGGACATGCTTTGTAATGCTCCTATTCTCACGCTTTCTGATGGTAGCGACGACTTCGTCGTGTACTGCGATGATTCAAACCTTGGCCTTTGTTGTGTCCTTATGCAACGAGACAAGATTATCGCTTAAGCTTCGAGGCAACTCAAAATACATGAGAAGAATTATACTACTCATGACCTTGAACTTGGCGCAGTTGTTTTTGCCTTGAAAATATGGCGACACTACCTTTATGGTACCAAGTGTGTAGTCTTCACCGACCATAAGAGCCTTCAACATATCTTCAACCAAAAGGAACTGAACATGCGTCAACGTCGTTGAGTGGAATTGTTAAATGACTACGACTACAAAATTCGCTACCATCCAGGTAAAGCGAATGTAGTAGCCGACACGCTTAGTCGTAAGACTCATGTAAAGGGTATTCGTTGTCTCCAACTCGTTAACAATCTTCAAAACCGCATTCGTGAAGCTCAATATGCCTCTATTAACGAAGGTAGTCTCTCCATTGAGAAAAGAGGTGGTGTTGAAAAGGATCATGTGTCTAAATTCGATGGTATTCTATACTATCTCAATCGTATCTGGATTCCTAATCGCCAAAACCTTCGAGACTTTCTGATGAAGGAGGCACACAAATCGAGATATTCCATTCATCCTGGTGCTGATAAGATGTACCAAGATATGCATATGTCCTATTGGTGGCCTAGAATGAAGAAGAGTATCTCCACCTTCGTTGCGAAATGTGTCACTTGCTCATTGCTAAAGCTCAACATCAATGTCCCTCTGGCTTGCTTGAACAACCAGAAATTCCTGTCTGGAAGTGGGAGAGCATCGCTATGGATTTCATCACTAAGCTCCCTCGTACTTCCTCTAGTCATGACAGTATTTGGGTAATCGTCGATCGATTGACCAAATCAGCTCATTTTCTTCCCATTCGTGAAGATTTCAAAGTTGATAAATTGGCTAGAATCTACACTGATGAGATCATTTTTCATCATGGTATCCCCATTGACATCATTTCCGATCATGATGGTCGCTTTACGTCCCGTCTTTGGCAAACCTTTCAATCTGCTATGGGTACTATTCTAAACCTTAGCACCGTTTTCCATCCTCAGTCAGAAGGTCAAACCGAGTGTACTATCCAAACCTTAGAGGATATGCTTTGTTCATGCGTAATCGATTTTGGTGGCAACTGGTATTCACACTTGCTTTTGATCGAATTCTCGTACAACAATAGTTATCACGCGAGTATTCAAATGGCACCCTTCGAAGCGTTGTATGGTCGCAAGTACCGTTCGCCTATTTGTTGGCACGAGATTGGTGAAGTTCAAATCACTGGTCCCGAGCTTATACAAGAGACAACGAACAAGATTTTACAGGTTCGAGACAATTTACTGAAAGCCAGGAGCCGACAAAAGAGTTACACCGACAAGCGTCACAAGCCTTTGGAATTCGAGATAGGTGACTTCGTACTTCTCAAGGTGTCCCCTTGGAAGGGTGTGGTTCGATTTGGTAAGAAAGGAAAACTCGCACCTCGCTACGTTGGTCCTTTCAAGATTCTCGAAAGGATTGGCAAGGTTGCGTATAGACTAGACCTACCTGAAGAACTCAACAACGTTCATCCTGTCCTCCACGTCTCAAACTTAAAGAAATGTATAGCTGATGAAGGACTTCAAGTTCCCCTAGAAAATCTTCAAATCAACAAGACTCTACATTTTCTGGAAAAACCCGTCGAGATCATGGACCGAGGGGTCAAGAGATTGAGGCGCAGTCAAATTCCTATTGTTAAGGTTCGATGGGAAGGAAAACATGGCGCTGACTTCACTTGGGAACTCGAGAGTGATAAGAAGATGAAGTATCCACAACTTTTCGTTACTTCTTCCTAAATTTGGGACGAAATTTCCTAAAAGAAGGGAAACTGTAACACCTACTTCTTCGTACTTTTCTTAATTACAAAGTCTTGGTTGTATTTCTATTTTTGGAAGTCTTGTGTTCATGTAATTGTTCTTTCGTTGTAATCGTTGTAAAATCCGAGACTTGAATCATAAATAAAACTCGTATTTCTCTAAATCCGTGTTATACATACTTCATACATGTTCGTACATTTAGATTCGTGAAACAATGGATGCTTTATTCGTAATTCATGGAAACTATGCGTTAAACTTGCAAATTTGTGGAATACATGATTAATACATCTTTTGAATGCATATGATACTTAAAAATGACATTCATATGTTTAAACATACTTCACTATACTTGTTTTATGTTAACATTACTTGTTTTACCCTTATAATATGCTTTTGTATCATATTACACCCTTAAAACACCTTAAAACCCTAAATAAGAAACATGAGGGGCCAAATATGACAATAATTGAAACACAAACCTCACCAGACAAGCCTGGCGGGCCGTGACTTGCCCCACAAATACCTTCACTGGCCGCGAGCCAGCTAGATCCGAGACCAGCTCGACAATTGGTCACCTTTTGTTGTCTTTTGATTGGTTTTAAGTGTGTTTCTTGCATTTAAACCTCACCAACCCAACCCTAATCTATCCTGTATATAACCCAAGCCTCCTCCAAGCATTTTCCACTTTCCTAACACTCTCTAATAACTCTTAAACACTCTAAAAATGCAGCTTAATCCAGAAGATAATCAGATTCATATCATCTCACGAAAGTGAGCATAACTCACTCAATTCTTAACCTTTTTCCTTGATTCTTCTTCCTACTTGCTTGGAACAACCTTAGGTATGTTTCCAGCAGGTTTTCCATGAAAAACCAAGGCTGGAACATCACCAAATAAGGCTTCAAACTTTCCGTTTTGATTAAACATTTACTAAACTCACTTAACTTGAGGTTTCTCATACACATTCCTATGTCTCTATGCTTATAATCACTTCTATGGTTAGTTGGGCTTAAAAACAAGGTTGTGACACTTAAAATCAAAGGTTAAAACCTCAAACTTTCTGTTTTGGTTAGGTTTTAACCCACAAGTAGTGAACAAGCTCAAAGCTTGATGTTTGTGTGATTATAGGACTAGCTTGGGCTATCCTACTGAAAATCCACACATTACTTGATGATTTCTTAGATTAGTTCTAAAAATCCACACATTACTTGACGATTCCGTGGGTTGAAGAAGAGGATGTCTCATTGTGTGAATCGTGGGCCGAAACGCTTATCCACTACATGCCTCGTAATCGCTCGGGTCCGTTTTGGGGGCGTATTTTCTTACAATTATGTATTCAAAGGGGTGACACCACACGAACTGTGGATGCACTTTCTTCGCATTTTAGGGCTATCCTTTTGGATAGTGAAAGATTTAAGACAGTGCACAACACGGTGACCTTTCGGATGACGACGTCATACAAATCGCCATCATCAACTACAGGCACGTCTAAAACCGTGACTTTAAACACGTTTCAGAGTGGCAGATAAATAGATTTTTTTGTTTAATTATGTTTAGTGTTATTTTTTTATTTTAATTATGAAATGATTTTTTAGTTTATTTCATGTCTTTTTTTAGTTTCGTTTTTTTAAGTTATGTAATGTTTTTATTTTTTAAATTATGTAATGTTTTTTTTATAAATGTTATTTATTTAAATAGTATTAATATTTTTTTAAAATTAAATAGATTTTATATAATTTTGAATGTAAAATAATAAATAAAATTGTGTGCCACATGTTGAATAACGCTACCCTTTCACGCCTCATTCCACTCCTCTCGTTTTTGCACGACGCCATTTTTCTGACACGTGCTGAAGTGGTATCCACATGTCACATAATGCCCCCTTTTCAAGCCCCCCACCCCACTCCGTTTAGTCTTAGGATTAAAGTTTTACAATTATTCATTATTTGTTATAGTAATGTTAATTTAAATAGCCGTTCCAAAAAAAAATTGTTGTAGCAGTGTTCCAAACAAAATGTATGGCAACACTTTAGAGGATTCGTGGGAGCAGTGGTGAAGCTTGAAAAAAAAGTTCGGGGGGTCGAAAAGTAACAGACCTAATTGTTTTTTCTATCGTGTAGTTTCGTGGTGTATGTTCTGGTTAGACGTCGATGATTCAATTCGGGTCAGATCAAACATTAATATCAAATAAAAAACATTCTCAAACATTAAAAAAATTATCATTTTATTCTTCCCTATAGCATAATCTAATAATAAAACAAGTTAACAAATCACCCTAAATTTCAAACTCTAATTTCTATCTAAATCAAATCACAATAAGATTAAACAAATAAAATTAGACATAGTTACAAAAAGATTCAACAAGTTTAGGGCAAAAATTCAGACCAATTTCACCTCTAATTTCCACCTAAATCACATAAATTGCAGTCCTAAATCAAACATAAAGATAAAAAAAACATACCTTCAACCTTATGAAGATTGAAGAAGTCGAACAAGAGTACAAGACCACAACAACGAGCAGCATTTTGGCTTCTGTTATCGAACAAGAAGATGAAGTCGAATCGTTCTGGAACACCTGTGTTTTCCCCCCTTTTGCAGTTCTGGCTTGTGGCTTCTGTTCTTCTGGTCGATTGTGACACCCCAGGAAAACCAGGAAAACCAAACAACTTAACTAGCTTCCTCAGTGAGTGCCTACCAAATTTCGGGACGAAATTTCTTTCAACTTGGGGATGATGTGACAACTCGAAATTTAGAACCTTTCGTTGTATGCTTAAACGTGTGACTAGTTAAACTTATGTGATTTAATGAATGATAAGTGAACCTTTATATGATTTTGTGTTATGTTACATGTATGTTTGTGTGTATGTATTCGAGTATGTTAGGAGCCGAAAGCCATGAACCCGACTCGAGACCATGTGGTCTCGAGTGAACTAGTGTGACATATGGGCCGGTTGGGCCGTGCACCTCATCCGAGTCCATTAGGGTGCACTACTTAGAACTAGTATATAATCCTCATGTTAGCCATACTTGTCATTTTTGGGCAACAACACTTATACTCTCCAACACACACACTCTCCACTCTCTCACACTAAAACCCTAAACACTAAACATCACCTCTTCTCCTTCTTCTCGGATTCAACCAACCGACCACCAAAGGGATTCTCGGATTTTTGCTTGTTCACACCAAACAAAGCTTCATCTTTCACCACCTCACAACCGGATAGTGTTTATGATGTTGGTTAGTGATTTTATGATGTTGGTTGTGTTAAATGATAGCATGAATGGTAGGATTTAACTAGTATAGTTGTATGTTTGATGATGGGTGTGAACCGAATGTGTATGATGTATATGATGATGCTTGGTTAACATACTTTGATTTCGGATATGTTGCTTAATGAACACACAATATTTTATGTCTAAGTATGATTCAAAACCATGGAGTGTTGATGTTCATAGAAACCGGCTTGCATAGGTGTAGTACCATGTTAATGAGATTAGGGTAGAGTTGATTTTTGATATGTTATGTGATGATTTGAAACTATGAGATGAATATGTTCAAGAATTGATTGTTGTTCATGACTTTGTTAGACTTAGGTTCATATGAATGATGATGAACATGATGAATGTATGAAGAACTTGATGAATATCATAAGAACATGGTTGAATATTTGAAATCTGATTTGTTTGATCCATTTTAGGAAATTACTAGACAAATAAACATGTTTATGAGAGTAGTACAGACTGTTTCATGAAATCAAATTCTCATTGGATAGTACACTGTTCCGAATCAGCTTATGTCCACTCGTAACCATCAGTTGCGACTCGAAACCAAGCACAACGAGTCGAAATCTCCCGGTTGCGACATCAGTTGCGAGTCGCAAACGCCTAGTTGCGACTCGGGATCATACGCGGATACACACTGTTGGACTTGTTTAATTATGGGCTTATTTGATTGGGCCGGACTCTCGGGCCTAGTGTACAGACCTTATATATTACTGTTGAATGTGAATGTCGATGAACTGCCATGATTAAACGTGTAACCCATACGTGCACTACTTGAATGCGAACCTGATTGTATGATACCACCATGATAGGACGTGAGTAGCCTCAACGTTGCTTGTTTGACTTTTCTGTGTTCCTACCGAGCAAACCAAGGTGAGTTCACACCCTCTACAAAGCATGGGATTCCCAGGGGTCGGGAATTGGGGTTAAGGAACAGGGTTCCTCGTCCTCCTTGGGTAGGACAGCAAAGGTTCAGGAATGTAATTCCTCGTCCTCACGGACAGATATCTCGTACTAGACCAAAACTCTATCACGAAGTCCCTCATTTTTATATCGACTTAATCGCCGGGCCAATGGCGAGCGGGTCATTAGTTAGATAGCGCTATTTAGGTCTGACAAACCTCACACCGTGCCGCAGAGGACGGGCGTGAACTAATGGATCTGGGGCACGTCAATGATGATAGACATTGACAGTTTCAGGGCACATAAACATGACTACAGTCAGCAGTCAATATGGTAACGAGTCTAGTGTATACATGGGGTAGCCCCCACGGCCGAAATGCCAGATAACTAACACGGGGTAGCCCCCACGGCTGGATAGCCAGAGTAACCGGGAACAAACAAGTCACGTTTTTAACTATGGGGTAACCCCCACGGCAGGATGCCAGCTAAAGGAAACTGTTTTCGAAACAACTTAAAACGAACACCCAACCGTGAACTCACTCAACTTGTTGTTGACTCGTTACTACATGCTTTGCAGGTCCTTAGGTTTCTTAGCTGGAGCTTGCATGGGGGAGGATCGTTGTGGGACATGGATGGCTGTGTGCCATGTTAAACTTTGAAACTATTAAACTTATGTTTTGGCTTTAAGACTTATGCTTCCGCTTGCAACTTAATTATGTTTTGTTTGAACACCAATTGTATTGGGTGGATTTTTATAACTACTTATATGCTTGTTCAATATGATTGGTGGCTGGATCCTGGTCAGTCACGCCTCCAAGCGGTGGTACTCCGCAGGTGGATTTTGGGGGTGTGACATCGATGTCCCAAAGTAAACGAATTAGGGTTTTTTTATAGGGTGGGCTTTTGAGTTGGGCTATATAATGATTTGATTTGGTTTATATAATATACATTCTAGTATTCTACCAAATATAATGATTTGGGCTATAATATTTGGGCTAATTAAATAATTTGTTTGGGCTATATAAATAAAAAATTAAAACCGAGGTGTCAAAAACGTATATACCTAAAAAAATTTATAAAACTGGGGGTATATACCTACAAAATCCTATACGAAATGTACATATATAACACTACTGACCGAAAAGTTCGGGGGGTCAGGTGCCCCTCCCCACCCCTTTAATCACGCGCCCCTGCGTGGGAGCAAGATTATGCATTGCAAAAAATTGTCTAGTAATCATTGAGATTAGATTTTATGTGAGACACACCCCACTTTTGTTAAAGTACACTTGTGGACACATCGCTACACTTGTGGACACATCGCTATTTAACAGCACGTGATCATCAATCTGTGACAACTGTCAAAATTCCAGGTATCCGTACAACTATTAAATTATGATTAGTGCTTAATGACTGTGCTGAATTACAATTTATGACTTGCATTGCTTTCTGATTGCTTGCCATATACATACATGTGCATCACATATTGCAAATGATATATCATTAATGCATACAAACTATATTGATTCAAATGATGCACGAAACACAGTTAGCATAGTTATCAGACAAATCAGAAAAATGCTTACGGAGTTCAGTACATAGACAGAAAATGTGTTGAGACACAGAATGGGCAAGAAACCAAGTATTACACTAGTATAGTGTGTAGGAAAGTAAGAATCACAAAACTGCCTTCCTAGAGATAGTTTAAGTGCCGGAAAGTGCCTAAAACTCTCATAAACTGCAGAATTCTGCAGAAAATAAGCAAAATCAGCATTTAAACAATCTAATATCATGCAGAAATATGGTTAAATAGTCCTGAATGTTTTCCTAAGTGTCGGGAATCAAAATTGTCACAAAAGGTAACATAAAGCACACTAAACTGCATAGTTTAGCACCTTAACGAACCAGTAATCAACCGAACAACCGGACACTACCCGAAACACCAAATTTTCACTAGAAGCATTGTTTTAACATTACCAAGCTAGTTATGGTCCCCGAACATCATAACACATAATATAACATCTAGTAACTAATACACCTAACTAAATACTTGAAATCTAACCATGAACTAACTTTCTAGATTAAACCTAGCCTATACCCCCCCCCCCCACCTAGTTTACGGCCCAACAAGGACCCCACCATGAGATTTTATTTTGATTAAATAATGGATCTTGTTTCACTTTAGAAAACATATAAACCAATGGAGAATGAGAGTTAGTGTGTTATAAGTATAACCATAAGGAACATCACTTTCATTTCTCATTCATCACCAACACACTTCATCTTCTCCTTTCCTCCTCTCCACTCTCGGCCGAACATAACCACCCACACACCACCATCATTCAATCTTGTTCCATTCAATCTACACTCATACAAAGGTGTTAGAAGGTGCACAAAGAAGCTTGGAGCTTGTAGAAGTTGAAGGACCTTCACTTCATTTCTTCCATTGATCATCCCTAGCCTTGAGCTACTAGTAAGAACATCATACTCTTCATTTTACATCTTGTTTAAGTGGTTAAAAGATGATACATGTTGTTAATCATGATGAACACTAAGAAACAAGAACATGAAACATGAACATTAGCTTAAAATCATAAGAAATCTTGATGTTTATGTGTTATTATGCTTGTTGATTGTTTTTTTTGATGTTGATCATCATATGATCTTGCTAGATGATGATTAAAAACATAATCTAGCAAGATGAGAGGATGAAAATGTTAGAGATTAATGGATCATACTCACATAAGTCATGAACTTAGAAAGAATAAATTGTTTTCTTGTAAAATGATGATCAAAGTAAGATGTAAGTCTTGTAAATCTAAGATTTCAAGAATGATTTTTCAAGAAATCAAGTTAAAAATACAAAGTTTAGTTAATCTTGGTTCTTGAAGAAATCAACCAAGTTTTTAGAGGTTAAACATGTGTAGAAACACATGTGTAACAAGAAAAATCCAAGAAGAAACATTTTTAGAAAATGTAATTACAAGTTGTAAAGAACTATTTTCTATAAAAATGAAGTTTTTAAATAAACAACCACACTTTAAAGGGTAACTAAGCTTACTAAACACACTAGTAAGTTACTACACATTTTTATAAATTTTCAAGTTCATGAAGTAGTAGCTTATGCTTGTTTTTGGCAAAATGGTAAGTATAAATTGATTTGTTGATTGATTGTTTTGATTTACAAAAGAAAATGATATGCCTTGAAGGCATGGAAACCTCCATTTTTAAGGGAAACTATGATAAAATTTTTCTAAATATTAAACACTTAGAAAAATATTTCTAAACAAATATTTACAAGTAGATTTCAAACCATGAATTTTTTACATAAAGTTTGCCATAATTTTTGTTACAAAAATTATAAATATTGGAGGTTGGTTTTTATAAATGAAAGTGACTAAATATGTATTTAGAAAAATATATATTTAGATGTCACCATGTGTGTGATTATTTGTATATTATGTGTATTAGTTATATTATTTTAGGACTTGAAATAATATAACTCATCAAAATACCAAAAATTATAATCCAAAATATTACCAAAATTCCAAGAATATGAATATTCAAATTATACCCACAATATTGGTGAAACCGAACAAAAGATATAACTCACAAAATATTCCGGAAATTTTTTCATGGGTATATTTTGGTAATGAGTATTTTGGACACCAAGTGAATGAAAATATGATTTTTACAATTATTACGAAATTATATCATATTTTTGACAAGAAGAAAATAAATTATTTTGGATGAATAAAAATCTATATTTTCTTGGAATTAATAGAAGATATATTATTTTTGGAAGAAAAATATATTTTCTTGAATAAACATGAAATACATTATTTGTGGGAGAAAACATATTTTCTTAAATAAACTTGAAGTATATTATTTTTGGATAAAAAAAATGGATTTATATATATTTTCTAAGTTAGACTTGAAAATATATTATTTTTTTAGCCTTATGTGAAATTTATAAATATTTTTGCCGAGGGAAAAATTATTAATAATTTTTCTAAGTAATATTTTCTTAAAATATATATTTTGGAAATATATATTGATGTATTTTTATTAAAAATAATATTCCGGAAAAGTTAAGTGTAAGAATACTTAATACACACAATAAAAATACGTATTTTCATACGTATAAATACAATCTGGAATACGACACCAATACATGGCAAAAATATACAAGAATAAGAATACAAATACAAATACACCCATCCTTGGGAAGTATATACATGTATAAATACATAAAAAGTAACAAGTTAAAATATATTATTTTAACTAATATTCCAAAATTTAATAAATATAGTTTAAGTTATGTAGGATCGATGAATCGATCAAACGAGTCAATCAGAAGAGTTCTCGATCAATACGAAAGGCGGAATCAGACGTATCGATGTTGAATCAGCTTGATTTGCACATAGAATCACTTTAACTGTCACTTGTATTGATTTAAAACTGTTTACAGATCTGGAGACACTTCGGCAGAGCTTCACTACCGGAATCCAAAGTTACAAATGACAAACCAAGACCCACTATATACAGGAGAGGCCAGTTCGCATGAACCATACATTCCAGTTCGCACGAACTGATCTGGTCCAGTTCGCACGAACTGGTCAGTTCGTGTGGACTGGCTGATTCTAGCCTGTTTCCCGTTTTTCTCAAACTACGTGTCTTGGTCTATCTAACCTATTACATGACTCGATACAAGACGAAGTCGACAAACATATGCACTAACAAACTCCCCCTTGGATGTTGACGAGTCTTTAGTGTGTCGAGTCTTCAGTCTTGATTAGTCTTTTCGCTCTTTCCAAAGTATCTTTCTCTGAAGCATCCTTCAATCTCTCTCTTCTTCTATCATAATCTCAATCTGGTTCTATCCTCTCTCTAATTCTCTTGATCAGATCTCTTGATTCTTTAAGTCTTCAGACTCCCCCTTTCGATAAGCTGGGATCGCAGTCTGGAATTCACTATCTGGACAAACTCTACGCAAAAGTAAATTTCATTTTATAACAATGTTAATCTCTACTTACCACTTGTATTTGAAACACTCAAATTTGACATTTCATTAATTTGAAACCATTTAATTATTTCAAAATCATTTCTCTTTTCAAAACAAACTCTCCCAACCCTGTTGTTCATCATGTTCAGCACTTAGAATTTTGAAAATCAGCTTTCCAACATCGGTTGTCGAAAATAAGATGAAATAAAATCTTTTTGAATTTTCAAAATTTTATGCTAAAACACATTCTTTTTGGATTTTTAAGATTTTGGGAAATAAACTATATACATACATCTTTTTGTGAGTTTGTGTAAGAGGATCATATCAGTTTTTGACAAATCACTAGCACCGTTGAGCTTTAAACACTTTAAGTTCTAAACGATTCACTTAGATTGTCAGTATACTGATCCACTTAAATTTTCACACAAAGTTCAATTGATTCGAGATACGAGATTAGTATTTTAAGGACTTAAACTTATTCGTGTGTCCCACCTCAGAATATACTCCCGTATCCAGACTCCTATATTCAGTCTTACAGGTGAATGTACACTACTGATATCTGTAAACGGGTAATGCGAGACCATGAGAGCTCAGGTTAGAACTTTCGTTCAATCAGAGAGACGATGGCTCGAATTTTAGGTGTGTCCCCTTTGGAGATCTTTTCTTCAACAACACATGATTAGCATTTTTCAATGTTTCATCATTTTTTATGCTGAGGGTGGGCTTTATGATTAAAGCAATGCAAAGTATTATACGAGGACTAGGCTATTGCTCCCGCAAAATCAGAAGTCCAGGTATAATACCCCAGATATCATCACGCACAAAGACCTAGTATGTCAGAAATAGAAAGCCCTTCAAACAAGATTTCAGGGGTTACCTATATATCCAAGAGATGTTCCCCACTAGATAAGTAAGTAATGATATTTAGGTTTATATCTCGAAAACAATCTACTAAGCGTGTAAAAACCTACTGGCATATCATCAGTGAGACCGTTTATCACATTTTAACTATCCAATTCTTTAGCGTACTATGATTGTCTACTAATGTACTATCGTTTCCTCTTTTTCACAACAAAACTCATTTTGATTTTTTCGATGTTTTTGGTTTTTGGATTTTATCATGTTTTTTTATTTTTCAAATTTTCAAAATTTCTAAAATTTTTTACTCCCCCTAAAATCAAAAATATGTTTCAAATTTTTGATTTTCTAGGAAAATTTGAAACGTAAAAGCAATAAACTGTACAAATAAACTGACAAACTGATGTGAATTGCTTCAATTCGCCATCCACTTGGCTTAAACAATCAGAACTCCCCCTAACAACAAACTATTTTCCCATTATGATTTCAAAACACTTAAGTTTGTTTTAATCAAAATGGTTTTTATGGAAAATTAATTTTGTTGATTTCACATATCATGGGGTTTCATTCATCACATTGTTTTTTCCACCACTTGTAAAATCTAACACTTGTGGGTTTTTAACAAAAACATTTTTCAAGAAAGATGCCGATTCATGCTCCACGATTACCAACTTGGGAGCTCCGGCAAGTCAGGATTTTCAGTTAAAGAGATTCACCCAAGCCTGACGGTCCTTGGGTGATTCTGAGTCATCATCACTCGGTTTCTTTCCTTTCTTATTCTTTTCATAGAATTCCTTTACCCCTTTGACCTTCCCGTCAACCATTTTTCCAAAAATATCTAGAACTTTAGGGTTAAAGGCTTTTTCAACATCAAAATCTTTCTTTTCAGAAAAGAATTGATTTGAAATTTCAACTTTGCCAATTTTTTGTTCTAAGTTTCCATTTGACAAAGGTGGAAAATTTGCATCATCCATTGTCGGAACGGAATTATCACTTTTTAGCTCAACTTGTAGTTCCCCTGACTTTGACGAATCAGATTCATTGCCAGAAAGTGTTTCTGATTTCTTAACAACCCACTTGTGATTGTTAAGATTCACATTTCATTTGTAAAATCTTTTAGAACACTCACCAACTTCATATGTTGAGTTTTTGAACACTTTAAATTGTTCAGTTGGTGGTTCAGTTTTATCAACAGCTTTTTCTTTGAGTTTAGAAGAAACTTCCTGTTTTATGTTGGTTGCCATTGGACAGTTCCAGGCAATGTGACCAACTTTTTTGCATTGGTAACAGGTTCTTGTCTCCTTCTTCTGAGCAACATCATTCTTCATTCCCTCTTGCTTCTTAGCAAGGAATTCTTTGTTCGTCTGCTTCCAAAATGAGCTCTTTTCTTCTTCTTCTTCTTCAGAACTTGCTCCTGAAACAAAAACAACTTTTGATTTAAAATCTTTAACATATTTTTCATTTTCTTTTGGAATAAAACCTAATCATTTCTTTTTGAAATTATTGTTATGGTTTGGTTTCTTTTGATAACCCGAACCAGAACTGTAACCCTTTTTCTTGTTTAACCTTTGTTGAACTCTTGAAGTGTATTTTTTAGGTTTTTCAGTAAGATTTACATCTTTTATTTCATAAATATTAATTTCTGTTAATTTGAAAACCTTGTTAATCATTTCAGTTTTAACACCTCTTATTGGAAATTCTTCATCAGAATATAATTTGTCAGAATCATTCAAAGTATATGCTACTTTGAATGTTTCGTCATTCAAATTATTTTTTGATATCAGAAAATCATTATTATAAACCCTTTTTCCCTTTTCAACTGTTGGACTTGAAGTGTCAGACTTGGACTTTGACTTTGACTCCTCGGTTTCATCTTTATCTAACACATGATCGACCACTTTCTTTATTAACTCAGACTCATGATCAGTGTCAGACGATGTGAATGTGACGTCAATGTTATCTGGCAATCCATCTGAAGGTTCAGATTCCCACTTTAAATTGGTTGCCTTTTTTACTCTTTCTGAATTAGTATTTTGTGGAGAATATCCTTCTTCAAGCGGCGGTGGACACTTTGCATAATTGGTACTATGTTTCTTACCAGTATCCTTTACTTCAAATTTCTTCACTTCAAACGCTTCCATGCCTTCTACTGTTGGGTAAATCTTGTCAATCACGTAAGAAGCACACGAATAACTTTTCAATAACCTGTTTACCCTCTCAGTTTCTATCCTTTGAGTTTCCAATTTTTGTTCAAGTTCAGCACATTTCTCAATGTACTGATTGATGATTTTCTGCTTTGCCATGAACGCTCCATTGAGTGTCTTCATAGCTATCTCTTGTTCTTCGCTTGACTTGCAATATTGATTCATAGCTTTGTTTAAAACATCATAAGATTCTTTCAGTCTATTCATGTTATGAATCAATTTATTGTTGTGCCTTTTCACAGTATCACAATTTTCACACTTCTCAGGCATCTTTTCAGTATCTGCTTCCTTCTCAACCTTGATCGCTGGAATTTCTTTAACCTGCTTATTTATTACTCGAACATTTTCCTTAGGTTTGACATTTTCTTCAATAGTTGTTGCCTTATGATTTTTCTCTTTCACAGCTTGTCTTTCTTTGATCTCTTCCATTTTACCTGCAAAACACAAATTATCCCTATCAGATGAAAATTTTCTTTTATAATATTCAAGTTTTCGAATTTCTTCACTGTCATGATCACTCTCTTCATCCGAAGAGTGATCAAAGATTGGTGCTTTTTCTGAAGCCTCTCTTGTTGAAACTGGTTCTTCTTTGATCTTTTTAGGACTGAATTGCTGATATTCGTAATAAGCATATGCTAATTCATCTTCAGCAGTTGAATCTTCAAACATTTGAGCAACAAACGCTTTAGAATTTGTAGTTCTGTTAGGATCATAATGATCCCAATTAAAACCTTCTAGAATCCTTTCATCTTCTTGATGAACTAAATAAGCTTTCTTTGATGGCTCTTCGATCTGATCTTTCCTAGCATGTGAAATTTGTGGCGATTGTTGTTGATGTGGAGCAACTTGATGATAAATTGCTTTTCGATGATAATCATTGTTGCCGAATGGATTTTGAGCTCCATTTGCTTCGCGATTTGTACATTCTCGCTTAAAATGCTCCTTCTCACTGCAACGAAAACAAGTAACTTTAGATTTACCAAAACCTAAAGGTGAAGTTCTAGCATCACGGAAATCATCTCTTCCAGTGATCTGTTTAAACTTCTAAGCTCTTCTCAACACACTAGCCATGCACCACTTTATATCCATAAGTTCCATCTCTTCAGCATCAATCTGATCATAATCCTCTTTGGTTAACATTGGATAACCAATTCTTCCGGCTACCAAACTTTCATAAGACTCTAATACAGTTACCAATAAAGACATATGACCTTTGGCTACATCTTCCGAGAAATTCTGACCATTCTGAAGATGTAATGCAATGTTGCATTGTAGTACTTGGCCATTACTGCTATATGAACTTTGCGGTTTAGAATTGGTTGCTGAAAAATTTGGGTCAAATGATGGATATGACGAGAATCCAGTATTGTTGTTTGGCCCTTGAGATGACCCTCCAGAAGAATTGTTTGAGTTAAATGCAGTTTCGATTTTTGGTGCAATGTTGGTCTTATCACTCGTACTTCCTTTGTAGTACAAACCAATGTCCTGTTCACCATTAGAATTCTTCATTTTCTCCATCTTCCGTTGTTCCATCTCTTGAACTTCGAGTTTTTCAATAAACTTGCTCAGCGATAGATTCGCAAATTCACCATTATTCTTCAAGATCATAAGATACGTGCCCCAAACATCTTGTGGTAACGCATCGGCCAACTTTTCAACCCATTCTTCTCTATCTTTCTTGATATCTAAACGTTTCATGTTAACTACCAAATTGCAATATCTTTCTATAATATCTTTGGTGTTTTCAGTTTTTAATCCACGAAAAAGATCAAATTCTTTCTTCAAAAGCGATTTTTTGTTCTTGATCATGTCTTGGCTTCTAACAAATTTTGTTTTTAGTGCTTTCCACATTGAATGTGCACTTCCGTTGTGTTGCAATAAGATCAAGATATCTTCCTTAATGGCTTGTTGCAATATACTGATCATCATCTTTTCACTTTTGTATTTCTTTCTCTCTTTGTCATCAAAATCTTTAATAGCAACAATTTCTCTGTATTCATCAATCGGTCTAACATATCGTTCTTCAACACATTCCCACGCGTCTAAGTGATTAGCTTGAACCCAATTTTCAAAACGTTCCTCCCATCCGTTATACTCCTCGATACTCATGAGCATAGGCGGTTTTTGCATGGTGCCCATTTCATTTTCTAAGATCACATTCTGAGCCATAGTAATCGGGGTAGCAAATGCGTTATAAAATTCAGAATCCATGTTTCGGTTTTGAAAATTCACAATGACACAAAGTTCAAACGATCTGGTATGATTTCAAACGACCTGAATGTTATTAACCCTCCCCGTGCGAACTGGTTTTGATCTCCAAACGACCTGACACTTCGTACGATGTGGATTTGGTGTGATCTGGTAAATTTCAAACGAATTGAACACCTCGTTCGAACTAATTCAACTTCGCACGAACTGAATGAATCAATCCATGTGAACTGATGTTGTTTCAAGCGACTTGATCAACTCGTGCGATCTGAGTTCAATCCGTATGACCTGAGTAACCTCGTGCGACCTGATCAACCCTAAATGATCTGAACTGAGTTTCAATTCGTGCGAGTTGGATGCTCAACTCGTGCGACCTGAAGCAATTTTCACACGACCTGGATGATTCTCGAACGAACTGACATGTTTTCGGTTGATTTTTGTCAAAATTGATCACGTTTTAGGTTGAATTAAGTTCTGATTTTTTCAAGGATTGTTTAAAACTGTGTTTCGCGTGTTATATCACAAAATCAGTCCATTTTATCCGTAAAATCTTGGTAATTTTGATGAAAAAGTCTAAAAGAATGAGTAGAAATCAGAATTTTCGGTGAAAACAAGCTGAAATGGTAAGAACTCTTCCTCCTGAGCTCTGAAACCACTTGTAGGATCGGTGAATCGATCAAACGAGTCAATCAGAAGAGTTCTCGGTCAATACGAAAGGCGGAATCAGACGTATCAATGTTGAATCAGCTTGATTTGCACATAGAATCACTTTAATTGTCACTTGTATTGATTTGAAACTGTTTATAGATCTGGAGACACTTCGGCAGAGCTTCGCTACCGGAATCCAAAGTTACAAATGAAAAACCAAGACCCACTATATATAGGAAAGGCCAGTTCGCATGAACCATACATTCCAGTTCGCACGAACTGGTCAGTTCGTGTGGACTGGCTGATTCTGGCCTGTTTCCCGTTTTTCTCAAACTACGTGTCTTGGTCTATCTAACCTATTACATGACTCGATACAAGACGAAGTCGACAGACATATGCACTAACAAGTTAAAATATTTATTATTTTAACAAAAAATTATATAACTTGGAATAAGATTGATGACACAAAGAAACGTAACTCAAAGACACTAATTAATACTAAGTCGAGGCATGACCCGCTCGTCTAATAGACCGTAGTACGTTGTAGGTAGTTGTGTACACCAGAGGAAACTTTGAGTTACGATCGGATTCGAAGAATGCAAAACTGTGAGTTCATGTCCCCCTTTTCTTTTAACTGTTTTCGGTTTTATAACTTCGGGGGTGAAATACATGTTACAAATGATACAATGATTACAAATGGTATGGTTAGCTAAGGAAATACTATTAGATCATGTGAATGGGTAGGCGTTATCTTGAGACCATTAATCCTTGTTAAGGACCGAGGGGCATGAGTGATAGATCTATTTGGGTGTTGCGAGCCCCACCCATGGGTCCGCGAGTTGACTGCATGTGGTGACTATGTCGTTCTAGCCAGGAGGCCCGGTATGATATACGCAAAGGATTGGGCCTTCCTACATCGTTGCACACATATTAATGACCTTGCAAATCATTAATCGATCTGTTCCTTGTTGCTTTCATACCAGGGTTTTACAAATACATACTTACATACAATGATTACAAAGGTTTATTCGTGCACACATACAAACACATGAACTCGCTCAACTTTTGTTGATGTTTTCAAACTACATGTATTTCAGGGAATTAAATGAGGATCTGGCGGGCGTTTGGAGATTTCAAGTAATATTGGAAATAAAATATGTCATCCGAAGCCTAAGGGTTTGGATAGTGTGTCTTATCCTAGATAAGACACATCTTTCAAAGCCTGGTTTTATTTAAAGTCTTTTGTCGAGTCCTTATGGAACTCTAAAACAATTTGCATGGTTTGTATTCGGATTTGAATTTTGTCGTTGATTTTCAAGACAATGTTGTTTGGGATGTTTTAAACTTAAATCAATGGATGGACATCTTTAACTTTATCTTATAGATGTTTGTTATGGTTGGATGCAATGATATTAAGCAAGTCACACATAATCACGCTTCCGCAAAAGTCAGGGTGTGACAGTTTGGTATCAGAGCTTCGATTGTAGTGAACTAGGATTCTTTCTCGAGTCTAGACTATAATCATTAGGGCTCTCATGAAAATACTTTGTACAACATGTTTTCATTGCATACACGAAATGCCCAGATCCATGGAACAAACATTTTTACAAAAGGAAAGACACGAAACACGAATGCAATCACAAACCCCAGACTAACCGTTAGACTATGGAAGGATAGAAAGGATTCGTGAGGAATGATGAGGATACATGATTTCATGATACATTGCCTTTGATTGCATACTAAATGATAGTGGTTAATATATGTGCATATGTTATGATTGTTATGTTACAGACACTATGTCTTCATCCGAGAGTGGATTGTCTGACACTGATGACCCCATGGCTATTGTTTCCGATGACGAGATCGTACCAGAGCCAGAGATCTTTACATCCGATACTAAGAACGACCCAGACATGCTATCAGACGACGATGACGACTTTCAGCCATTTGTGTTGCCTGATTTTGGAGATGACTTACCGCTTGCTGATGGTATTCCAGATGAGGATCCTTTTGTTATTCCCATTCCAGTCCTTGATCATCTTATCATCGGGCATCCTGATGGTGAGCATATTGTGGCATCGATCCTCGCTCCTGTTCCTTTAGTGGTCATCCCTCCTGAGGATTGGCCTTTTGATGATCTGTTTGATGATGATGTTGATCTGTTTGTTGATGGTCCTCCTGATAACGCCCCTGGTGATGGAGAGCTAGATGAGGACGTTATTGCTAGTCCACCTCTCGAGATTCCCGTTATTGAGATTTCCTCTAATACTAGTTTGCACTCTGTCTCAGATTCCTTTGAGTCTGTGATGTCTTCCGCCTTGCAGGCAGTTGGATTACGATGTTATGCCACTGATTCTGATGATACAGCCATGTCAGCTGCACCATCTCCTCCACACGATCCCGAGTTTGATCTTGAGCTAGATTTTGTTCCTGTTGATCAGCCTGATGTTGCACCTGCTGATCCTGAGCCCATGCCTGATCATGACCCTATTCCTTTTGGCATACCAGACATTACATCCCTCATACCTGATCCAGTTCCTACACCCGTTAACCCTCCTGTTATAAAGCCACTTATCCCTCCACTTGCACCCGCACCCGCTGATGTTGCTCCTTTTCATCCTGTGGAGTCTGATGTCCATCATGTTGATTTACCTATCGTTTTCTTGCAGGACATACCCGCACCCTGTCCAGGGGAAGGTACTTCAGGCCAGCAGCCTGGTCATGACCCTCATGTTTCAGCAGCTTTTCCACACATTCCTCAGTCGACGCCATTTGCTCCTTTTACTTCTTCACCACTGGATGAGTCACTCCGATGGTTCCTACCGTATACTATGCCAATTTCGGATCCCTACCATCCCTCACATTTTGTTGGCTATACACGGGATGAGTTACTTCTATCGCTTCAGCTTCAGTATGAGATTATGAGTCGTAGGATTTTGGAGCTTGAGATGACACCGCGTCCTTTACCATGTCCTTGTCAGCCTGCTTTTGTTCCGCCTCGTTCATCACCGTCTCTGTTTTCACATCCACCTGCACCTCTTACTCCATTCCCAGAGTTTGATGCTCGATTTCTTACCGTCGAGCAGCAGATCTGTTATCTACTGTGTCATGTTTATGAGCTTGAGGAGGAGCTTACGCATGTGCGCAGCTTGCTTTTCTTTCCTCCACCTCCTCCTCCACCACCACCATCAGCATAGTTGGTTTTTGGTTTTATGTAGGTTGCATTGCTTTTGATGAACACCACTATTGGGCCGAGCTTGTGAAGCCTTTTGGAGATTACCTTTTGATTGTATGACCTTTGTAGATTGGTAGACTTGTTGGACAAGGGTAGTGTGACCCTGTGATCCTTTTGATATGATACACTTTGTAAGACATGTAACAATATTTTGTGGTTGCTGATTAATGAAAGCTCAATCGTCATGTTCTCATTAAATACGTTGTTAATTTACATGTTTGTGCCATGATTGTGATGATATATGCTTGCTTACTATCATAAATGCTATTATATATACGTACTATTTATTATACGAATAAGACCTAACCTATCCAATCTTCTTCTAAGAAGATGCCTCCTCGAAGGAACACTCAGTTGCCCACAACCGAGGCAGAACTACACGAACGAATTTCACAGGCAATCGAACAACATGAGGCCCTACGCTCCGAACACAGCGGAGGCACATCAGGGAATAACCCACCTCACGGTAATGTTTAAGTCACCTAAGAAACATTACAATACGTTTGGACATTTCCAAGTGCATTTTGCTAATGCTTTCTATGAATGATGTTACTCATGTACAGGCTGTACTTACAAGCAGTTCCTAGACTGCAAGCCTCTGAACTTTGACGGCCCTGGAGGTGCTGTAGCTTTTGTAAGATAGGCTGAGAAGACAGATCTTGTGCTGCGAATGAGTAAGTGTGCGCCGGAGCACCAAGTCACTTACATTTTTGGACTATTCCTAGATGGAGCTCTATCGTGGAGGTTCAGACTCTAGGTGAGGCTGCAGCGTATGCTATGCCTTGGGATGAGATGAAAGAGCTAATGCGGAAGAAGTACTGTTCAAGGGCTAAAATTCAGAAGTTGGAAACCGAGTTTTGAAATCTGAAAATGGATGGTCCTAAGATAGCTGAGCACGTGCAGAGATTCCATGATTTGTCTCGTGTTGTCCCCTACATGGTAGAACCAGAATTCAAGCAAGTTAAACGTTTCATTTGGGGATTGGCACCCCAAATACAGAGCACTTCTAAGCCTCCAACGATCACTGAAGCCATTCACTTGAGTGTGCCTTTGACGGAAGAAGCAATCAGATTGGGCAAGTTTTCAATCTCCAAGCAGAAGAAGAAAGACACTCATGTGGAGTTGTCTGGAGAGAACAAAAGGAAGTTCTCAAACTTCAAGAAGGGTACCCAAGGAAACAACAGCGGTACTAACAAGCGTAGAGATGCTAACCCACCAGCCGAGGTCAGGACTGGTGCTGCAAGTTCTGAGAACAAAGGAAAAGGATATATGGGTACTCTGCCCAAGTGTGATATTTGTCAGCATCATCACACCAGACGATGTAGGTATGGGAAATGTGAGAACTGTGGCAAGGTGGGGCATGTCAGGGAGGCGTGCTGGTACAGTGCTGGACGAAGGAATGGAGGATCTGGTGGAAATGGTAATGGAAACCGCAACGGTAATGGGAATCAAATTGGAAATCGCAATTAAGGAGGAAATGGAAACTTCGGTGGAAATGGAAATCGTGTTGGTATTGGGAATCAAGCTGGTAACGGAAACCGTAGCAGAAACAACAATTAGGGCAGAAATGGAAATGGAAATGGTCGCGACCAAGGTTTTTTTGGTTGCGGTGATGTAGGGCACTTCAAGCGAGATTGCCCAAAGAACAACCAAGCTCAGGGAAGAGTCTTCAACATTGGAGCTAGGGAAGCTCGTCAGGATCCGAACGTAGTCACTGGTACGTTCCCTATCAATCAACATTTTGCATCTGTGCTATTTGATACCGGTGCCGACTATAGCTTCGTATCTCTAGAGTTTAAGAATATACTTGGGCTAGTTGCAAGTAAGTTAGAAATCCCGTATTCAATAGAACTAGCTAATGGGAAGCTAGTGAAGTGATTAGAGGCTGTGTGATAGAGCTTGGAGAGCGTGAGTTTACGCTTGATCTGCTGCCAGTTGGATTGGGAAGCTTCGACGTAGTGGTTGGAATGGATTGGTTGTCGAGTAATCGAGCTGAGATCGTATGTCATGAGAAGATTTTTTGCATCCCGATGGCGAATGAAGAGATGATTGTGGTACACGGAGAAAGGCATGATACGCCTCTACGGATTATCAGTTGTTTGAAGGCCCGGAAGTCTATGCATAAAGGATGTGTTGCCTTCTTGGCTCACGTTGTCGATAAAGAAGCCGAAGAACCAAAGCTCAAAGATATCCCGGTGGTAAGGGAATATCCTGAAGTCTTCTCCGAAGACTTGCCAGGATTACCTCCACAATGACAAGTCGAATTCCATATTGACTTGGTTCCAGGCGCCGCACCTGTCGCCAAGGCACCTTATCGACTTGTGCCTTCAGAGATGCAAGAGTTGTCGACGCAGCTTCAGGAGCTTCTGGACAAGGGATTCATTAGACCAAGCTTCTCGCCTTGGGGAGCTCCAGTTCTGTTTGTCAAGAAGAAGGACGGTAGTTTTCGTATGTGCATAGACTACAGAGAATTGAACAAGCTAACCATTAAGAATCGGTATCCTTTGCCTTAGGATTGATGATTTATTCGATCAACTTCAGGGTTCGAGTTACTACTCCAAGATCGATCTTCGATCAGGGTATCACTAGCTGTGAATTCAAGAAGAGAGTATACCGAAGACTGCCTTTAGAACTCGTTATGGACATTACGAGTTTCTAGTAATGCCATTTGGTTTGACAAACACGCCGGCAATATTTATGGACTTGATGAATCGAGTTTGCAAGCAATATCTCGATAAATTTGTGATTGTATTTATCGATGATATTTTGATCTATTCACGGACAAAGGAAGAGCATGAACAACACCATAGAGCCATCTTAGAGTTGCTTAAGAATGAGAAACTTTACGCTAAGTTCTCGAAGTGCGAATTTTGGTTGCGTGAGGTACAGTTCCTCGGTCACGTGGTAAACGAGGATGGAATTCATGTGGATCCCACCAAGATCGAGGCGATTAATAATTGGGAAACTCCTAAGATGCCAACCGAAATCCGACAGTTTCTAGGTTTAGCAGGGTATTACCGCAGATTCATTGAGGATTTTTCCAAAATCGCTCAACCGCTGACCTCCCTTACTCAAAAGGATAAGAAGTATGAATGGGGAGATAAACAAGAAGAAGCATTTCAGCTGCTTAAGAATAAGCTTTTCGATGCACCTATTTTATCCCTACCCGAAGGCACCAACGACTTCGTGGTATATTGTGACGCCTCGCGTCAGGGATTGGGTTGTGTGCTAATGCAACGACAAAAGGTTATCGCTTATGCTTCGCGCCAGTTAAAGGTTCATGAGAAGAATTACACCACACATGATTTGGAATTAGGCGCAGTGGTGTTTGCTTTGAAGATATGGCGACATTATCTGTATGGTACTCGGTGTACTATATTTATAGATCACAAGAGCCTTCAGCACATATTCGACCAGAAAGAGCTTAATATGAGACAGGGGCGATGGGTAGAGCTGTTAAATGATTATGATTGCGAAATCAAATATCATCCAGGAAAGGCGAATGTGGTGGCAGACGCCTTATGTCGAAAAGTAAGGATCAAGCCCATAAGGATTAGGGCTTTGGAGATGATTGTTCAGACAGACCTCTCGTTGCGTATTCGTGCTGCACAGAGAGAAGCTCTTAAGAAAGACAACTTAAAGGCTGAATATCTACGTGGGATGGAGAAAAAGTTGGTACCCAACGAGGAAGGAACCTTGTATTTTATGGGACGAATTTGGGTTCCGCTTTTTGGTGGTCTTAGAGACGTTATCTTCGATGAGGCTCATAAATCAAGGTACTCGATCCATCCAGGATCGGACAAGATGTACCAAGATTTGAAGGATTATTACTGGTGGCCAAGACTTAAGGGCGATGTGGCTACTTACGTTGGAAAGTGTTTGACGTGTGCCAAGGTAAAGGCCGAGTATCAGAAGCCTTCATGTCTTCTGCAGCAACCCGAGATATCCATGTGGAAATGGGAGCAGATCTCAATGGATTTCATAACAAAGTTGCCCAAGACTCCTAGAGGTCATGATACGATTTAGGTAATCGTGGACCGTTTGACAAATTCTGCGCACTTCCCGCCAATCAGAGAAAAGGATAACACAGGTAAGCTAGCTGAGCTGTACCTAAGAGAGATAGTCGCACGTCATGGAGTGCCTATCTCGATTATATCAGATAGAGATGGAAGATTTGTGTCAAGGATTTGGAAATCCTTTCAAAAAGCGTTTGGTTCTCAGTTGAATCTGAGTACTGCTTTTCATCTACAGATGGACGGTCAAAGCGAGAGGACGATTCAAACGCTAGAAGATATGCTACATGCTTGCGTAATGGACTTGGGTGGTAGTTGGGACACTCACCTACCTTTGGTTGAGTTTTCCTATAACAACAGTTACCATACAAGCATCCAAGCTGCACCGTTCGAGGCTCTTTGCGGACGCAAGTGTCGATCGCCGTTATGCTGGGCAAATGCAGGCGATAGACAGCTGGTTGGTCCCGAACTGGTCCAAGAGACAACTGATAAGATCATGCAGATCCGAGAGCGCATCAAGGTGGCTCGTGATCGACAAAAGAGTTATGCGGACAAGAGATGAAAACCCTTGGAATTCGAAGTGGGTGAAATGGTTTTGTTGAAAGTTTCACCTTGGAAAGGTGTGGCACGCTTTGGGAAGCTTGGTAAGTTAAACCCACAATTTATCGGACCGTTCAGAATTTTTGAAAGGGTTGGTTCTGTAGCATACAAGTTGGAGCTACCAGAAGAACTAAATGGTGTTCATGATACATTTCATGTATCTAATTTAAAGAAAAGTCCAACTCAAGAGACAGTGGTTATCCCTGCCGACGAAGTTCACATTGACGACACACTACACTTTACCGAAGAACCCATTGAGGTTACTGATTGGAAGGTTAACAAGACTCGAAGGAGTAGTGTTAAACTCGTCAAGGTTTGATGGAATGCGCGTCACGGCCCAGAGTTTACTTGGGAGAGTGAAGACCACATGAAAGCTAAATACCCGCATTTGTTCCCCCACACCCCTGCAGCTAGTAGTAAAGCTTAAAATTTCGGGATGAAATTTTCTTAACAGGGGGAGAATGTGACAACTGTCAAAATTCCAGGTATCCGTACAACTATTAAACCATGATTAGTGCTTAATAACTGTGCTGAATTACAATTTATGAATTGCATTGCTTTCTGATTGCTTGCCATATACATACATGTGCATCACATATTGCAAATGATATATCATTAATGCATACAAACGATATTGATTCAAATGATGCACGAAACACAGTTAGCACAGTTATCAAACAAATCAGAAAAATACTGACGGAGTTCAGTACATAGACAGACAATGTGTTGAGACACAGAATGGGCCAAAAACCAAGTATTACACTAGTATAGTGTGTAGGAAAGTAAGAATCACAAAACTGCCTTCCTAGAGATAGTTTAAGTGCCGGAAAGTGCCTAAAACTCTCATAAACTGCAGAATTATGCAGAAAATCAGCAAAATCAACATTTAAACAATCTAATATCATGCAGAAATATAGTCCTGAATGCTTTCCTAAGTGTCGGGAATCAAAACTATCACAAAAGGTAACATAAAGCACACTAAACTGCATAGTTTAGCACCTTAACGAACCAGTAACCAACCGAACAACCGGACACTACCCGAAACACCAAAATTTCACTAGAAGCATTGTTTTAACATTACCAAGCTAGTTATGGTCCCCGAACATCATAACACATCATATAACATCTAGTAACTAATACATCTAACTAAATACTTGAAATCTAACCATGAACTAACTTTCTAGTTTAAACCTAGCCTATACCCCCCCCCCCACCTAGTTTACGGCCCAACAAGGACCTCACCATGAGGTTTTATTTTGATTTAATAATGGATCTTGTTTCACTTTAGAAAACATATAAACCAATGGAGAATGAGAGTTAGTGTGTTATAAGTATAACCATAAGGAACATCACCTTCATTTCTCATTCATCACCAACACACTTCATCTTCTCCTTCCCTCCTCTCCACTCTCGGCCGAACATAACCACCCACACACCACCATCATTCAATCTTGTTCCATTCAATCTACACTCATACAAAGGTGTTAGAAGGTGCAAAAAGAAGCTTGGAGCTTGTAGAAGTTGAAGGACCTTCACCATTTGCTTTTATCCACTTCATTTCTTCCATTGATCATCCCTAGCCTTGAGCTAGTAGTAAGAACATCATACTCTTCGTTTTACATCTTGTTTAAGTGGTTAAAATATGATACATGCTGTTAATCATGATGAACACTAAGAAACAAGAACATGAAACATGAACATAAGCTTAAAATCATAAGAAATCTTGATGTTTATGTGTTATTATGCTTGTTGATTGTTGTTTTTGATGTTGATCATCATATGATCTTGCTAGATGATGATTAAAACATAATCTAGCAAGATGAGAGGATGAAAATGTTAGAGATTAATGGATCATCCTCACATGAGTCATGAACTTGAAAGAATAAATTGTTTTCTTGTAAAATGATGATCAAAGTAAGATGTAAGTCTTGTAAATCTAAGATTTCAAGAATGATTTTTCAAGAAATCAAGTTAAAAATACAAAGTTTACTTAATCTTGGTTCTTGAAGAAATCAACCATGTTTTTAGAGGTTAAACAACTGTAGAAACACATGTGTAACAAGAAAAATCCAAGAAGAAACATTTTTAGAAAATGTAATTACAAGTTGTAAAGAACTATTTTCTTTAAAAATGAAGTTTTTAAATAAACAATCACACTTTAAAGGGTAACTAAGCTTACTAAACACACTAGTAAGTTACTACACATTTTTATAAATTTTCAAGTTCATGAAGTAGTAGCTTATGCTTGTTTTTGGCAAAAAAATAAGTATAAATTGATTTGTTGATTGATTGTGTTGATTTACAAAAGAAAATGATATGCCTTGAAGGCATGGAAACCTCCATATTTAGGGGAAACTATGGCAAAATTTTTCTAAATATTAAACACTTAGAAAAATATTTCTAAACAAATATTTACAAGTAGATTTCAAACCATGAATTTTTACATAAAGTTTGCCATAATTTTTGTTACAAAAATTATAAATATTGGAGGTTGGTTTTTATAAATAAAAGAGACTAAATATGTATTTAGGAAAATATATATTTAGATGTCACCATGTGTGTGATTATTTGTATATTATGTGTATTAGTTATATTATTTTAGGACTTGAAATAATATAACTCATCAAAATACCAAAAATTATAATCCAAAATATTACCAAAATTCCAAGAATATGAATATACAAATTATACCCACAATATTGGTGAAACCGAACAAAGGATATAACTCACAAAATATTCCGGAAATTAATTCATGAGTATATTTTGGTAATGAGTATTTTGGACACCAAGTGAATGAAAATATGATTTTTACAATTATTACGAAATTATATCATATTTTTTACAAGAAGAAAATAAATTATTTTGGGTGAATAAAAATATATATTTTCTTGGAATTAATAGAAGATATATTATTTTTGGAAGAAAAATATATTTTCTTGAATAAACATGAAATACATTATTTGTGGGAGAAAATGTATTTTCTTAAATAAACTTGAAGTATATTATTTTTGGACAAAAAAAATGGATTTATATATATTTTCTAAGTTAGAATTGAAAATATATATATATATTTTTAGCCTTATGTGAAATTTATAAATATTTTTGCCAAGGAAAACATTATGAATAATTTTTCTATGTAATATTTCTTAAAATATATATTTTGAAAATATATATTGATGTATTTTTATTAAAAATAATATTCCGGAAAAGTTAAGTGTAAGAATACTTAATAAACACAATAAAAATACGTATTTTCGTACGTATAAATACACTCCGGAATACGACACCAATACATGGCAAAAATATTCAAGAATAAGAATACAAATACAAATACACCCATCATTGGGAAGGATATACATGTATAAATACATAAAAAGTAACAAGTTAAAATATATTATTTTAACTAATATTCCAAAATTTAATATAGAGTTAATTACTGTTTTCGTCCCTGTGGTTTGTCAAAAATCACTATTTCAGTCCATTAGTTTAAAAATTGCGATTTCAGTCCCTGTGGTTTCAGTTTCGTAACCATTCCAGTCCCTGTGGTTTTACTTTCGTAACCTTTTCAATCCATTTATTTTGTAAGTACAGGGACTGAAATGGTTACGAGGTGGACTGAAATGGTTACGAAAGTGAAACCACAGGGACTAAAATCGCAATTTTTAAACTAATGGACTGAAATAGTGATTTTTGACAAACCACAGGGACGAAAACAGTAATTAACTCTTTAATAAATATAGTTTAAGTTAAAATATTTATTATTTTAACAAAAAATTATATAACTTGGAATAATATTGATGACGCAAAGAAACGTAACTCAAAGACACTAATTAATACTAAGTCGAGTCACGACCCGCTCGTCTAATAGACTGTAGTACGTTGTAGGTAGTCGTGTACACCAGAGGAAACTTTGAGTTACAGTCGGATTCGAAGAATGCAAAACTGTGAGTTCATGTCCCCCTTTTCTTTTAACTGTTTTCGGTTTTATAACTTCGGGGGTGAAATACATGTTACAAATGATACAATGATCACAAATGGTATGGTTAGCTAAGGAAAATACTATTAGATCATGTGAATGGGTAGACGTTATCTTGAGACCATTAATCCTTGTTAAGGACCGATGGGCATGAGTGATAGATCTATTTGGGTGTTGCGAGCCCCACCCATGGGTCCGCGAGTTGACCGCATGTGGTGACTATGTCATTCCAGCCGGGAGGCCCGGTACGAAATACACAAAGGATTGAGTCTTCCTACACCGTTACACACATATTAATGACCTTGCAAATCATTAATCGATCTGTTCCTTGTTGTTTTCATACCAGGGTTTTACAAATACATACTTACTTACAATGATTACAAAGGTTTATTCGTGCACACATACAAACACATGAACTCGCTCAACTTTTGTTGATGTTTTCAAACTACATGTATTTCAGGGAATTAAATGAGGATCTGGCGGGCGTTTGGAGATTTCAAGTAATATTGGAAATAAAAGATGTCATCCGAAGCCTAAGGGTTTAGATAGTGTTTCTTATCCTAGATAAGACACATCTTTCAAAGCCTGGCTTTATTTAAAGTCTTTTGTCGAGTCCTTATGGAACTCTAAAAGAATTTGCATGGTTTGTATTCGGATTTGAAGTTTGTGGTTGATTTTCAAGACAATGTTGTTTGGGATGTTTTAAACTTAAATCAATGGATGGACATCTTTAACTTTATCATATAGATGTTTGTTATGGTTGAATGCAATGATATTAAGCAAGTCACATATAATCACGCTTCCGCAAAAGTCAGGGTGTGACACAATCGTCAATTGAGGGTTCGATGTCACATCCGGATGGTGCAATGACTATCATCGTCGTATGAAATATTTCTCCATCATCCAACGACCACTAACACAAATAATCGAATCGGAAATGGATATGCCATATAACTCTCTAATATATTTGAAGATAAAGAAAATGATAAAGCTTAATAGTAAAGGCAACTTTGTAAGGCTCACATCGGTTGTAGGGGTGTGCAGAATTCGTTTCGAATTCGAAAAATTCGAAATTCGTTTAAATTCGATTCGATTATTAAGAATTTGTTTCGATTATAAGAATTCGAATTCGAATTCGATTCAATTCGAGTCAAGTAAATCGAATACGAATTTATAATTTCAAATTCGATTCGATTCGAAATTCGAATAAAAATTATACATTTTTATTTATTATTTTTATATATAATATAAATTATTTTCAAATTTTTTTCCAAGTATTAAAATTACCCATTACCAAACCCACTACATGGCCTATAACTAAAATCTAATTAACAAATATATCAATAGATTTCTAAGTGTAAAAATATTAACTTGTAATGTGGAGTGGTTATTCCCGATTTCTCGTTTTGAATTTTAGACTTGTGGTACTTTATTTGGAACTTTTTAATGTGATATCGTGATTTATGGCTGCTTTAAAATTTATGTTTCATTTTGAAAGTTTTTTACATGTTTTTAAAGAATCCGAATTAAATCGAATTTATTCGAATTCGATTCGAATTCGAATTTTAGTCGAATATGAATCGAATACGAATTGGGTTTTTTATTCGAATACGAATTCGAATCGAATTCGATAGGTTTTAATCGAATTCGAATCGAATACGAATTCAAGGAAAAATAAAAATTATTCGAACAATTCGATTCGAATAATTCGAAAATTCGATATTCGATTCGATGAACACCCCTAATCGGTTGAGGGAGATAACGAAACCTTCTATATAAGAGGGATGCAAACATTCTCAACCATGACATATTTTGCATAGGCGAGCAATTTGTCGGTTGAAAACAAACCGTGAGTTCCAAGATGAGAAACCCATTAGAGGCAAAGCCGGTAATATCATGAGACGGTTTATTTAGGTTGCTACAAACTCACTTCTTAAATTCATTGATTCTTGCATCAACGAATTGTAAAGACAAAAGAAATGTGTAATTTGTATCAGGTTTTCTTAATATAAGGATGTGTTACATAGATAATGGATCAACAAAAACTAATTGTTATTTAGTTTAACCAACTTAACAGTTCTTTCAACGGCGAATACGCACGTCTATTTGTAATAAATCCACTTAATGTCCATATTGTGGGACTTGAAATCGCACCATTTAATGCAAATGAACCACTTTGTGACACTTGAAACCGCACTATTTTTAACGCAAATAGACCATTGTATAGGACTTGAAACCGCACCATTTTAACGCAAATATAAAACCTTATTACCCTAGGCCAATATGTAATAAAAAACTAACAAATTTAACTAACATATTTAACATGTGTTTACGTGAATCATATATACGATTGGCCAATGCAAATGCAGGTCAACCTATAAAGTCTACTTGTCTATATGATTCCATCTTCTTGTTTACCTATTATCCCATTTTAGATCATATATGGTCCTCTTTTTAGAATCATGGTCCCTACAAGCATAATGTCACAAACTCGTTAGAAAATAGTTTCAAATCTATAATTCTCGAATACCATATCGTGCCACAAATCCATATACATCGTCATACAAAATTTTAAGTCAAAACTTTCAAACTTATCATCACAAAGACTAGGATCAAATACAAACTACATTTCGTATACAAATTGTAAGAACTAGTTAAAAAATGTCATGTGTCATCCAACCAATTATAGAGAAATGGTAAAATAATATCAATTATATTGAATTCCCTATAATTATGATAACAACCAGTTAATTCTTTATTTGGATTTTCATTTTGTTTTCAATGTGCTGATATATTTCTTCAAAAAGAAAAGTAATGATATCATTCACAGATGTGCTAAAATCAATTATCTTGATTAATTTTCATGTGCTAATATAATTTAAAAGTGGTACTTTTATGTATGTATATTTTAGTATATACTAATTTAACCTTTTTTAAGTGCTAGAATCTATTTTCATAGTTTGTAAGATAAATGTGGTTTATACCATAACTAACTCCTAGCTAGGATCTATTTTCATAGTTTGTAAGATAAATATGGTTTATACCGTAACTAACTCCTATCATCATATAAAAAGCTTGTTATTATATTATATAACTTCGGGCTACATCCGACAAAGTCATTTTAGTTTGACCTTTTTATTTTATGTGAGGTAGAACCGAGAACGTGCACATAGTTGCAAACAAACAAAAGATAAATTATTTAACTTTCGGTTGTCATACTTTTCAGGCTTAAATCCACTCCTTTATTTCCTTTAAATACCACATTAAAATAGACAGACTAATGTTTATATATATTTGAAACATTAAATTATTTTAAATCTAACATTAATAAAAACTAGGGAATTAGGACATAAGATTGATAGGATAATGGGATGGATGATGTGAAGAAATATAGCTAGTTCTTGAAGAACTCTAAACAATGTTCTTGGTCGAGATTTCGACTCCAAAACTTCTTGTAGTATTCTGTGTACGTAAAGTCTTTGAAAACACGCGTCGATCCATCTTTTATTAGTTCGTTAGGAGCGCTGAGGACTGAGTCATTACAGGGACATAAAAACGAAGCTATTGACATTCTTGGTTGGTCTGAGTTGACTACAGCTCGATGCCACACACTCTTGTATTCACCATTACTCAACGCCTATTAAGAAAAAAAATAAGCTAGTTAGCATTCGAAATTGCTCAACCCGACACATTATCATGTTGGCTACACAAAAATGTAAATCACCTCTAGTTGGTCGCCAATGTTGATGACAAACGCGTTAGGGTGTGGTTTAACCGCTACCCATTTGCCATCTTTTTGAACTTGTAATCCAGAGACAAGCGTGTCTTGAAGGAGTATGGTGAGTGCATTAGGATCAGTGTGACCAGGCAACCCATAAGTTAACTCGGGTTCAGGGCACACAGGATAATGGTTGATGGCCATATGTTGTCCTTGCTCGCCTAATATCGTATTTATTCGCTCTTTTTCTAAACCTAAACTTTCTGATATGAATTCAAGTATCCTCATCCCCAATTCGCGTACCGCTATACAATAATTTCCAACATATTCTCTGAAAAATAAATTAAAGTGATAATGACGACAATGATTAGCCAACTAACATATATTTTTTTATGTCAAATTTAAATTATAACGGTCAATATAGATGAATCATCATAACGTTTCTTATATATTATTTTTGAAAGGTGTGAATTATTCGCGAATGTCGGCAGTTTAACATACGTTGTTTTAACCGGGTCCGCGCTAGAGAGCCTCCTCGCACAATAGATCCCTAATTTAAATCTCTTAATGAGAAACCCCTATCACATAGACTCAAACTTAAGACCTGAAGGGAAAAAACTCACCCAAACCAACCAGATGTAAAATTTAAATACTCGTGACGACCACTAAACCACTAGTGATGGCTGCTACATATATATAAAATGAACACATAATGGGTGACGAAAAGATTCGTGGCTTATGACTAGAAGCAAACATGACTTTTGAAGGTTAATTATTGGAAAAACAATATAAATAAATATAAATGAGGGTGATGTCAACACATGTCTTGTTGTCTGACGTCGGCACCGCGTGGGATGTCATCCACTCTAAATAAACGACATTGACCAAGTGCAATTGATTGAAAGTAACGTGTACTTAAGCGACGATTCACTGTATCGTCATATCTTGTCCTCTTATCCTCGCATTTAACTGGGCGGCACGTAGGCGGTGACCGCCCCAAAAAACAAACACTATATGGCCAGAAATCACCGGTAAAGGAGGTTCGTTCAGAATGACGGTGGGGGAAGAATTAACCACCACTAATCTTTCTTAATTTATATAAAATAAAAATATACGAATAGACAAATTAAATGCATATGGTGCATTTGAAAACATTTATGCCTCTCTATAACTACGTGTAAAAGAGTCGAGTACAGCTGAGTCAGAGACTGACTAGGATCGAGCAGGTCATCATACTTTACAAGGCTCAAGCTCGAGCTGGGCTCTGTTTGAGCCTACTATTTTTACTAATAAACACCTAATTTTGTGTTGATAATATTTAATAGAAGAGAGAAACCATAAATTATCAGATTTAAAAGAATATGCTTATAAGTTTATATGATTCTTATAGTTATTTAGTTAAAATTTAATACGTATTAGACTCGTTTGAATCCAAGTTCTCATGAAAAATTGGAGGGGATTCAACTATAACAAGGTTTTTAGATGAGTCACGTATATACAATAGATACTTGAACTGTACAAAATAAAAAACTAAATTATATTAGTGAAGTGGTGGTTTATTAATAAAGAAAAAACCTTTAAACACTTGGTTTTAAGAGAAGGAGATCTTAGATTCAAGCCTTGTAAATGACAAATATTAAAAGAAATTTGCCGTTAAAAAAATAAATAATTTTTTTTTAACGACAAATTTCATTTATTCTTATCGTCTGTGAAACTTGAAAGTAAGACCTTCCCTATTAAGTTGTTTAAAAGCTTTGTATTTGTCAATGTATACATAAATGACGTGGCGCATGATAGAAATATATATATAAAATTAGAATTTATTTTCATAATAAATTAGGTACGAAAAATAACTTTTGAAATTAATCATGGGACTCTCATTTATGGACCTGGTCAGATATATAGAATTAGTGGTGCACAAAAAACCCGAACCCAGATCTGGACCAGGAAAAAAAACCCGGAACCGGGTATTATAAAAACCGGGTTTTCTATACCCGAACCCGAACCCGACCCTACCCATAGGGTAGAGACCGGGTATTCATATTTGATCTAAAACCCGAACCCGGAACCGGGTTTTTTTATACCTGATTTATACCCGAAACCCGGTTTTTATAAATACCCGGAACCGGGTTTTATAAATACCCGGAACCGGGTTTTATAAATACCCGGAACTGAGTTTTTTTTATACCAGGTTATATAGCTACCTCTAGTTTTAAGTAGATGTATCTTTGAAAATATGATTACACACACCTAATTATTGACATTCCACTTCTGTTTAAGCTTATGGGCTTCGTGAGGGCTTTTAAGCTTTGGGGGAATATCACTCACAAAGTTGACTGAATTTTTTTGTTCCCTACTCCCCTTGCTTAACTGCACTTGATGTAACATTTGTTACTGTACACCATTGAAGACATTTAAAACAGAGAGTGGTTGGAGATTATTTACTGCAGAAGGGAGTGGTTTTGCTCCAATTAATTACATTTGGTCAATCCCCAACAGAAACCCATTAAATAAGCCTAGACCACAATTAATATGCACAACAACTAAAAATTAGTATATAGAAATACGAACGGTAATATTATTGTTTCTATGTTTAGGTTTTTTTTTTTTTTTTGAAAGTTAAACCAACGATTGACCCGTCTCATCCAAAGATTCAACTCAGGACTATTCCTTCGATCTAGCACTATCGAATTTAAATTTAGAAATGTCATTAAAATTTCAATAGGCATCATCTACTAAAACATATAAAGAAGAATTAATACCCGGCCGGGTTTTTTTAATACCCGGTGCGGGTTTTTCCCCAACCCGATGCATACCCGAACCCTACCCGATGAATACCCGAACCCGGAAATAGGGTATTATAATACCTGAGTTTTATAAAACCCGACCCGAACCCGGGTATATAGGGTATACATTTTTTGGTAGAAAACCCGGACCTGACCCGGTTTTTAATAAAAACCCGATTTTGTAAAACCCGATCCTACCCGAACCCGGTTCCATACCCAAAACCGGCTTTTAAAAAAACCCGATTTGTACACCACTATATAGAATTGGGTTCCACATGCACGTTGTCATTAATTTTCATCATTCGTTTTTTCTTTTAAATTTTTGTCATGTGTTCATATAATTTTCTAAGAATTATTTTTATCGTATAAATGATTTTGATAAACGGCAACTTATTTTTAATTATAGTTTTAACCGGTATGCTTTTATAATAACGCATTTAAATTACACAAATTAAACTAATATAGATGCGATTAGCTCTCACATACGTTAAATTTAATCCTAAATCTACACCAATGTCATCGTAAGACTATAACCTTCAATCATTTTATAACTAATCACAGATTTTAAAGTTAAGGTGTTGTCCCCGTAAGGTTAAAGGTTCGATCCATGCTAAAAACGAATTTAATGTAATTTAAGTCATTCAAAAAAAAAAATACAAATCTTGAAACCGCTATACTAAAAGTCATTTAGCTTTTAAAAATAGGTATATGTTGAATTCAAAATTTTTATTTAATAACTACTTGAGTTTGAGAGAGGGTTCTTGGGTTCAAGTCCTATAAACAATAGGGATTAAGGGACCGTTTGGCGACTTCTGAATGGTTAAATGTTGAACCAGTAAAAGGTCTGAACTATTAAGAGCCAGTATAATGCTTAACCGTTCAGAGACAAATGTCTGACCAATTCAAATTAGAGGTCTTAACCATTCAGACACAGTATAATGTTTAACCATTCAGAGATAAATGTCTGAACCATTCACACATCTGCTCGTGAAAAAAACAGTCTGAATCATTAAGTGTTGAATCAGTAAGAGGTCTGAAACATTAAGAGCCTCATTAAGAGGTAAACAAACAACCCCCTAAAAGAAAGAGTAAATTACACTTTATGTCCTTCATGTATTTACACAAATTATGAAATGTGGCTTTAAAAAAATAATTACAGATTATGTCAAAAACATCATGTTATGTAACATTTTATGTCCTTTTAACCCAAGTGAGTTAATTATCTTAGTTAGGTTAAATCAAGGTAAGGACAATATTGTTCTTTCACATACCATAAAAGACACAAAGTATAATATACTCAGTTAGTTATCATTAAGGACACAAAGTGTAATTTACTTTTAAAAGCATTTTTATCTTTTAGTTAATATTAAAAGTAAAAAATAAAAGTTTAATTATTTATTATATATACCATAACATGATGATTTTGGACATAATGTATAATTATTTTTCCTAAATGTCATGTTTCATAATTTGTGTAATACATAAAGATAAAGAAATATGATTTAAAAAAAATATTTAATAACTAAATAAATGTGTGAAGGGTTTAAAATTTTCAAAAGAATTTTTTGGAAGGCTCAATACGATTTTATATGACATCATAACAAATACGTCACCTCTAACGTGACATGCTCAGAAGATATCCAATAAAAAATTATAACTTTATCTTGCTAACGTCGGCATTTGCCACAAGTTCTAGATCAGGCTAGATTAGACTTAGTCAAATTTGTTTCCATATTATTTTATTTTATTAAGAAAGAAAGAAATAAATCAAACTTTCATATTTTGTGTTACAAGATTTATTTCCACCAATAAAACGGTAAAAATAATAATAACATGGTATATGTAGATAACATATACAGAGTGACATTTATATGTTAATATACTAACGAAATACATAAAATGCCTTCAAATGGTGAGAAACCAAATAAAATATAGATATGTGAATTTGTTTCACGTATATAATAGTTTTAGATATTTAAGTTGAAGTTAGTTAGACATGCTTACTCTCGTCTAACTGTAATAAATTCCACAAATCTTACCCATTTTCTAATAAGAAGGTTGATTTATATTTGAAGTAAAATGCATTCTTATATCATATATTGTATTGTAAAATTGTTATTACCACATATAGGATAAATATTTAATCATGTACAAATCAAGCAGACAGAGTCACATAAAAGGTCTATATTCTCACCTTTCGGTTTTGTCCATTTCATGGACCCATCACATGTGCACTTTCAATCATAGATTTAACTATTTACCTAAACCATTTTATCTAATAATCAAGTCAAATATCAATATAATACTATTAATCATGTCTTTTATATTTTGTTTGTTACTGTTTTATCAATTTAGTCTATGCGTGTCATTATCAATTTGATTATTCTTAATTGCTAATAAATAAATATAATGTGTATATAGATGTAGATTTTTATAGAGTTGACTTGTATATAAAAAAAAAAAAAAAAACCCAAAAACTATGAAAGAAAAGGAGCACAAGTTTTTATCCTTCCATGACCTTTCTAATTATATATTCCGGATTTCAGTAATTCACTACGCGTAAGAGAGAGAGAGAGAGAGAGAGAGAGAGAGAGAGAGAGTTACTTGAAATAACAAGGATTGGAAGGCCATTCAGGAGAGTACTGATCCAAAGGATAGCAGTGAAGCCGGAGATAATCCCTCCAGTTATGAACTTGTTCTTTCTTGACGTTGAAGCTCGTCGAAAGCCTCAACGTCTTCGTGGGATCCTCCGAGTAGAGCTTCATCTTCTCCTCAACCGGCAACTGGAAGAATTCTCTCCCTACCTGTTCCATCTTCTTCACCAATTCATCCGCCACACCATGGTTTATCACCTGATTAACAATCACTTTAAATTAACACCCTAGACAAATTCCACGTCATGGACTCCTCCATAAACATAAAAAGAAACTCTTAAATTTAAAATCTTTTTAAAATATGAGTTGTACTTGTTAGTGGTAACAAGTACAAAACATAATAATAATATAATAATTGACCCTGACTAAAAAGTTCTAGTTCTGCTACCATTTCTTAGCCAGAAAAGCGCATATGCACCTGGAAAAAGCCGTAGTGACGGCACGCATCGCCGATTTGCTGGCTTATGAGCTCCCGGTCAGCTCCACCGATGTCAATAACCGGAACATCGTTGCATTCGGAGACCTGGGATAGGTTAGGCCTGTCGGTGACCGGACGGACGTAACTGTCGGGTAAAGTAGTGTATTGGATGCCACTGGAGATGACTTTTCCCGCCATCGGAGGAGGGTTTACGGTGGTGAGATTTGTAGGACCGACCAGCAAGATTCTGACTATTGAAGGAAATTGCGAGGTAAGTGCGTAGCATGTGGACATGATGTGTGTATATATAAGGTCTGCGACCTTTTTTAATTTAAAATTAATTTAATTTAATTTAGTACTTATTAAATATATTTTATTTCTAAAATTAAACACCAGCAATATGCTTATATTTTATTATTTGAGTCTTACTTCCCATGTTAATAGTTTACTAATAACTTATTTATTTTAATAGTCTTATTTACCTTTTAACGGCTTTATAGCCAATTGGTATTTTTAGGGTGCGATAAGACTTTGTGACCGACAGGTCTGAGTTTGATTCTCACAATAAAAAGAGGGGGGGGGGGGGGGTGTTTCATATTTATTGGGTTTCAACCTAATTGGTGTATGTCATTATGTCTAATGTTGTAAAAATCCCGACTAATCTTTGTGTAACACCCCAAATTTCATGTGTTATTTAACAACGGCTAAATATAAGCAAATAATAATAGATCATACTTGAGGGACCAAACTTGGATATGTGGAAAGATGTATTATTAAAACACAAAATTTACAACACAAACACATCCATCACATGTATGTGTCGACTAGAGCTAGAAGGGAAAAGAAGAAAACCCTTGTTATCACAAAATCAACCAAATTGAAAGAAAATCGAAGCTTGATTGTATGCATGGATTAAGATTAATGGCCATCTAAGTGTTCTTATCACCATGTAAGTTGAATTTTGTGTGTTATTGAATGTTGATGAAATGGGTTATGTGTAATCCATGATTGTTTATGAAATTGAGCATGAGTGTTAGATAAATACATCATGTAGAAGTAGTATTTTGCTTAATTTTGACCATATAGATGATTTAGGGTAAAACCTACTTAGTATTTGTAGAAAAATGAAGTCTAGTGAAGTTTATATGTAAATTAATGTAATGTTGATGTTGAAATAGTGTTATAGAAGAAATTTTGATGAATAATTTGATATGAAACAAAAGATATATGGTTATGAAGATGATTTGTGAAGATTGATTGATTATGATAATCTATGGATGAAATAGGAAATATGTGCTTTAGTTACTTGTACATTATGCCTTGTTGATGGGACGCACACAACATGTTCGATGAAATGTCTAGATTGATTTAGTTGTGTTTTGATACGAATCCTTGTTAAATTGATGTAGTAGAATGAAAATGGAAGTGTGTATAGTTATTTAACACTATGATGAATAAAGAAAAATGCATATGTAATGAATTCGTATGAAAGCTAAAAGTGTGAAGTTGTAACATATAGGAGCGAAGGAAGAAAGCACGGGCCATTCAAAGACGCAAGTAACGCAAGATCACGATAAGTTCTTATGAACTTCGATTAGTCATAATGTAGAATACAGCTTTGGTTTTATTTTATTGTTGCTAGTTGTAAAATGTAGAATTATGAAGTATGAATAATGATCCGTCATTAACGGGTCAAAACGAATGGATAACGAAATTAAGAAATAGATATGAAATGATTCGTTGTAAACGGGTCATAATGGATTGAAGTTTTGAAATGGTGAAATGGTTAAATATTGAACCGTCGTGAATGGGTCAAATTTGCCATAGATGATAGACTATGTGAAGGTTCTAGTCTTTGACTCGTTATGAACGAGTCGGATGGATTAAAGATATGGATGATGAAATGGCATGTGAAACATCCGTTTTTAACGGAAATGACTAGTTGAAATAAGTAAAAGATAAAAAGGAACGAATTCTTGCTATTCATTGTTAATGGGTCAAATAAAGGATGAATTGGTATGTAAAGTCATGATGTTAAAAGAGTTTGTACTAATGAACTTATTCGTGTTTGAATGATAGGTAAATCTCATCTTTGATGATGGCGAGCTTGGATCAAACACACTACATCTTATGCCCTCTATGCGCTTCCGGTTATGTTTAATGTCAAATGGGTCAAAACTCTTTTTGGATTGTAAATGTCACTTTATACTTAATGTCTTTTGTAAGTAAGTTAAATCGGTAGTTTGAACAAATGTTGTTTAAAACGCTTAGATGGTTGCAAATGTTACAGTTAACCATAAGGGTATTTCGGTAAAACTTATGTTACGGTATGAAAGTTTAAATTTTTAGCGTTTTATTTGTTATTTCGACCTTACGAAATTATGGGAGTTACACTCCGATTAATCACTAATTGGAGGTTCACTGATTAATGACCGATTAATCACTAGACGATAAATGACGATCCTATTCTGGCTAGATCCCAGCCAAATTTCGACCAAACCTTATAACATACAGTCAATTACTTAAAAAAAGGGTGAGTGAGAGGTTAAAACATGTCTACTTTGAAAAAATGATTATGCCTAAAAATTACATATAGAAATCCCGATCCGACTAATTCCGATTAATCAATAGTCAGTACCCCTCCGACTGACTAGCGCCTAACGATTCTTACAACAATGATTATGCCTAGTGGAGATGGATATGATCGAGTGGTTCCGCTGGTGGTACGATGATACGCCAGTGATCCGTCAGGAATCCAAATTTGTCGTTCAAAAAAAAGTATATTTTATAAGTAAAGACTATAATATTATACAATAAATTTATTTATATTTGAGAAATAGTATTTGTAAAAGATTTAATAAATGGTATAACCAAAATCTTTGTTAATGTAAGTGAAGTACACCTAACTTGAGTATTTATACAACTAATACATTGAACAAAATATTATGTGATTATAAGTTGAAAGTTAATCAATTTTTTCCATTATAAAAATCCCGACTAGCCTTTTATTAGTCGCTAATTAATCACTAGTCAGAGAATGATCGAGTAATTTTTATCTAATCGACCAATTAATCAGTAGGCGGTCAACAGTGGTCAAATCCAGTCCTAATTTGCCAAAATCAGTGGTAGTCTAGCGATTCCGACCAGATTTTTGACCAAAACCTGTAAATTCCGTCATTTAATCCTATCAAATTAAAATACATATAAAATTGAAAATTACATATAACATCACAATGCGACCATTCCCTATTAATACCAATTAATCGTTAGTGGATACCCCTTCGGTCAAGTAGCGTATAGCGATTCTTACAACACTGATTGTTTTTGGTATAGATAGTGTAAATAGGTGTGGTCTGAAGCATATTCTTTTTTAAGATTCTTAAGGGGATACAATGCATGCGTCAATATGTGGGACGGGAGGTGAAAACCCGTGTGTTCGCCCAACTGTTTCCATACCATACAAAACTCATATCAGATGGTGCTTACTTCCTAAACACCATCCATAGTGAGGATTCTTTTTTATCCTAGAGTATTACTATTGTTATTGTATTATTATTATTATTATTTTATATATTTTATTATTATTATTATTATTGTTATTTTACTATTCTTATACTATTAAAATTATTAGTTTAATTATATTATTTTTACTGCTATTATTAGTTTTTTATTTATTTTATCAAAATGTGGTTTAGGGATGGGAGGAATGAGAAAGTTCCATTTTTAAGGTTTATATTTATATGATGGAATATTGGATTTTAATAATTCTAACTATTTGTCGTTGGCCGCCACAGTCTCAACTTTAAAAATAACCACTATCAGTCCGAACTATTAATATATTGGCCTCCAATGGATACTGAGACGTTTTTCCGGTGACCGAGGACTAACGGTGTTAAGGTTATGTTAGTCATGGTCCATTGGAAGCCAATATATTAATAGTTAGGACTGTCAGTGATTATTTTTGAAGTTAGAACTGTTGACGATCAACGACAAATAATTAAAATGTCACACCCCCAAAATCCACACGCGGAGTATCACCGCTTGGAGGCGTGACTGACCAGGATCAAGCCACTAATCATATTGAACAAGCATGTAAGTAATAATAAAATCCAACACAATACAATTGGTGTCCAAACAAAACATAGTTTAAGTTGCAAGCGGAAGCATAAAGTTTAAAACCAAAACATCAGTTTAAACATTTCAAAGTTTAACATGGAACACAGCTGTCCATGTCCCACAACGACTCTTCCCCATGCAAGCTCCAGCTAAGTACCTAGTGACCTGCAAAGCATGTAGTAACGAGTCAACAACAAAGTTGAGCGAGTTCACAGTTGGGTGTTCGTTTTAAGGTGTTCCAAAAACAGTTTCCTTTAACTGGCATCCCTACCGTGGGGGTTACCCCATAGTTGAAAACGTGTTTTGTTTAATCCCGTTTACTCTGGCAATGCAGCCGTGGGGGCTACCCCATGTTTAATCATCTGGCTCTCTGGCCGTGGGGGCTACCCTATGTATATACTACTAGACTCGTTACCATATCGACCACTGACTTTAGTCATGTTTATGTGCCCTTAGCGTCAATGTCTATCATCATTGACGTGCCCAGATCCATTAGTTCACGCCCGTCCTCTGCGGCACGGTGTGAGGCTTGTCAGACCTAAATAGCGCTATCTAACTAATGACCCGCTCGCCATTGGCCCGACGATTAAGTCGATATAAAAAGGAGGGACTTCGTGATAGAGTTTTGGTCTAGTGAAGTTTAACTGTCCATGAAGGACGAGGAATTACATTCCTTAACCCATACTGTCCTACCCAAGAAGGACGAGGAATCCATATTCCTTAACCCATTCCCAACCCCTGGGAATCCCATGCTTTGTAGAAAGTGTGAACTCACCTTAGGTTAGCTCGGCAGATAAACGAAAGGTCAATCGAGCTGCTAGAGGTCAACCACGTCCTAACATGGTTACCATACAAGTCAGGTCTAGGTTCAAGTAGTGCACGTATGTTTACACATAAGCTAGCAGGTTACGCACACGTATTGATCATGGCAAACACATTAACAGTTAAGTACATAACATGCTCATACTTGTACGATTTAAAAGATTGGGCTCGCACAAGTCTCACAGCCTTGTGCGATTCACCCATTGAAGCCCAAAGATACCCGGCCCAATAAAACATAAGCAGTCCAGCATGTAAACGGCCCAAACAACTAAATATTGGTCTTGTGCGATCCGGATAGAATTGTGCGATCCGGACGACTTATGCGATCCAGTTGGGTTGTGCGAGTGGATATTGGGCTTTAAGGCCCAACCGTCCAAATGTTTGTGTGTGGCACAAGCCTTGTGCGATCAGCACTATCTTGTGCGATCCACAAGGTCTTGTGCGATCATGCAAAAGCTGTGTTGTACGCTGTGTTTAATCAGTTGCACTAGTCTTGTGCGACTCCCTTGTGCGATCAGATCAGATCCTGTGTGATCTGATCTTGTGCGACCGAGGAGTCTTGTGCGATTGGTTAACTAATCTCCTTAATTCATGCAATAGATACAATCATTCAAACAGTTTCCAAATTTACCATTTATCAATCAACACAATCAAAGATTTCTAACCAATCCCTTAATCGATCAAAACAAGGTCTTTATCATAAAGTTCATGAAGTTCATATGAACCCTAAATAAACATCCGAATCAAGAACACAACCTATCATAACATTCAATCGGATCTAACACTAGGATCATCACATATCATCCGAGATTCAAACACAACACCGCCGACTTACCTACCTTCGGTTCTAATCATCATTATCATTATTTGATTATTAATTCGTATCCTGATCCAATCATACACATGTGAGCCGATTATATGAGCATTAACCATTAATAGTTTATATCACATTCAATCACAAGATATCATTAAATCATCATGTAATACATATAGATCATAACATCATCTAACATATAGTTGATAATTACAAACACTAACCAATTGAGAGGAGGATAGAATCGATCCAAGCAAGAAAGCTTCGAGAGATGAGGGTGTTTGTCGTCGGTTTCGTGAGAGAAGGAAGAGAGAGTAGGGTTTGTGTGTGTTCTTGTTTTGCAACAAATGAGAAACAAAACTCCCTAAGGGTGTGTGTATGCGCATGACGGAGTGGGCCGAACCCAACTTGGGCTGCCCTTTTGATTCGAGTACATGTTGTGCGGCCCAACAGGGCTTGTGCGATCGGTTCGTTAATATACATACATTCGTTACACATAACACATTTCAATCATTAAATCAAATCAACAAAGTTCACATAATCACATAACGTTCACTCAGGTTACATTAACGTACAAAGAGATGTTTGAAAGTACGAGTTGTCACATTATCCCCAAGTTGAGAGAAATTTCGTCCCGAAATTTGGTACGTACTCACTGAGGAAGCTAGTTACGTTGCATGGTTTTCCTGGTTTTCCTGGGGTGTCACATCCTCCCCCCGTTGATCTGGAATTTCGTCCCGAAATTCCGCAGTAGCTTCAGCCTCAGTAGTGGTTGTACTGTTTGCGAACAATTGGGGATACTTTTGTTTCATTTGGTCTTCGCGCTCCCAGGTGAACTCTGGGCCACGACGGGAGTTCCAACGAACCCGAACGAGTGGTATTCTGGTACGCTTGAGAATTTTCACATCTCGGTCAGTAATCTCTACTGGTTCTTCGACGAATCGCAACTGCTTGTCGATAGTGAGCTCCTTCAAAGGAACTATGAGGGTCTCATTTGACAGACACTTCTTCAGATTCGACACGTGGAAAACGTTGAGAACTCCACTGAGTTCTGCTGATAGGTTCAGTTTGTAGGCCACTTTGCCTATTTTCTCAATGATTTCGAACGGTCCAACGTATCGTGGATTCAGCTTGCCTCGTTTACCAAAACGAACAACACCCTTCCAGGGTGAGACTTTAAGTAGCACTCGATCCCCAACCTGGAACTCGAGTGGTTTCCTGCCTTTATCAGCGTAGCGTTTCTGACGGTCACGAGCTGCCGCCATTCGTTGTCTTATTTGAGAAATCCTTTCTGTTGTGTCTACCACAAGTTCTGGGCCAGTGATCTGACTATCCCCCATCTCTGCCCAACAAAGAGGTGATCGGCATTTACGCCCGTACAATGCCTCAAACGGAGCGGCCTGAATGCTGGTGTGGTAACTGTTATTATACGAGTACTCCACTAATGGGAGATGCTTTTCCCAGCCGTTGCCAAAATCGATAACACATGCACGAAGCATGTCTTTAAGGGTCTGGATGGTGCGTTTAGACTGCCCATCCGTCTGCGGGTGATAAGCTGTGCTCATATCTAAACGTGAACCAAAGGACTTGTGCATTGCTTGCCACAGTTCAGAAGTAAAACGTGCATCACGATCAGAGATAATAGAGGTTGGCACCCCGTGCCTCGAGACAACTTCCTTAAGATATACGTCTGCTAGAGTGGAGAACTTATCCGTTTCCTTGATAGCCAAGAAGTGTGCAGACTTTGTGAGTCGATCCACGATCACCCAAATAGTATCATTTCCACGTTGAGATCTAGGTAGGCCAGTAACGAAATCCATGGAAATTTGCTCCCATTTCCATTGTGGTATCTCTGGTTGTTGGAGTAGGCCCGATGGTTTTTGATATTCAGTCTTGACTCTCGCACAAGTCAAACATTTGCTAACATAAGTTGCTATGTGAGCTTTCATGCTAGGCCACCAGTATGTAGTTTTGAGATCGTGGTACATCTTATCCGAACCAGGATGTACTGAGTAGCGAGACTTGTGTGCTTCATCCATCACAAGCTCTCGTAGGTTGCCATAGAGTGGGACCCAAATGCGTCCTGTTACGTAGTAAGCACCGTCTTCCTTTTGTTCTAACCGTTGCCTTGAGCCGCGTAGAGCTTCAGCCCTGATGTTTTCTGGTTTCAATGCTTCTACCTGAGCATCTCGTATCTGAGAAGGAAGACTAGACTGGATAGTAAGTTGTAATGCTTGCACTCGTTTAGGCGTAGTGTCCTTTCGACTGAGGGCGTCAGCCACAAGATTGGCTTTGCCTGGATGGTACTTGATGGCACATTCGTAATCGTTCAATAACTCGACCCATCGATGTTGACGCATGTTCAACTCCTTTTGCTTGAAGATATGCTCGAGACTCCTGTGATCGGTGTAAATGGTGCACCTGGTACCGTATAGGTAATGTCTCCATATCTTGAGTGCGAAAACAACAGCTCCCAGCTCCAAATCGTGCGTAGTGTAGTTCCTTTCGTGAATCTTAAGTTGACGTGACGCATAAGCAATAACCTTGTCACGTTGCATCAGCACACATCCAAGTCCCTGAATAGATGCGTCGCAATAAACCACAAAATCGTCTGTGCCTTCAGGCAATGAGAGGATAGGGGCGCTACAAAGTCTATCCTTTAAGTGTTGAAACACAGTTTCTTGTGCATCACCCCAACGATAAGTGACACCTTTCTGAGTTAGTGAGGTGAGAGGTTGCGCAATCCTGGAGAAATCTTTGATAAACCTTCTGTAATAGCCCGCCAAACCCAAGAATTGGCGAATTTCCGTTGGTGTTCTAGGTGCAGGCAAGTTCTTGATCGAGTCTACCTTGGATGGATCAACATGAATCCCATCCTTGTTTACCACGTGGCCTAGGAAATGGACTTCACGAATCCAGAAGTCGCATTTCGAGAACTTTGCATAAAGCTGTTCTGTTCAAAGGAGTTCCAAAATAAGTCGTAGATGCTGCTCATGTTCCTCCTGACTCTTAGAATAGATCAGGATGTCGTCGATGAAAACTATAACGAACTTATCTAGGTAAGGCTTGCACACTCGATTCATAAGGTCCATGAAAACCGCAGGTGCGTTTGTCAGCCCAAAAGGCATGACTAAAAACTCGTAGTGTCCATAACGAGTTCTAAAGGCTGTTTTGGTGACGTCCTCTTCTCGGACTCTCAGTTGGTGATATCCCGATCTCAGATCAATCTTTGAATAGAAACTCGACCCTTGCAACTGGTCGAATATGTCATCAATGCGTGGAAGAGGATAACGATTCTTCACAGTCACCTTGTTGAGCTCGCGGTAGTCAATACACATTCTGAAGGTACCGTCCTTCTTCTTCACAAATAGCACTGGAGCTCCCCATGGCGAAGAGCTAGGACGAATAAAACCCTTATTCAAAAGCTCTTGCAGTTGCGTGGACAGTTCTTCCAATTCTGATGGAGCTAAATGATAAGGTGCTCGAGCTATGGGCGCTGCTCCAGGAGCCAGCTCGATTTGAAACTCGACTTGATGATGAGGCAGAAGACCAGGTAATTCCTTAGGGAATACCTCAGGAAAGTCACGTACGATGGGAAAATCTTCTATCTTCTTTTCTTTCTTCAAGGTGTCAGTAACGAGAGCCAAAATAGCAGTGTGGCCCTTTCGCAAATACTTTTGGGCCTTAAGGAAAGAGATGATGCTCACAACCGCACCACTCTTGAGGCCACGAATCATGAGAGGTTCATCCCCTGAACGAGGAATACGGACAATCTTCTCGTTGCAAAGAATCTCTGCTTGATGTTGGGATAACCAGTCCATCCCAATGACAACGTCGAAGCTACCCAGAACGATAGGAATGAGGTCGATAGAGAAGGTCTGATTAGCAAGAACAAGACTACAACCCTTAACTACGTGTGTGGCCTCTAAACTCTTACCATTAGCTAGCTCTACAGTGTGCTTGGTGTTCAAAAGTGTCGGGATACGCTTAAGCATTTGGCTAACTTTTAAGGACACGTAGCTAGTATCGGCACCCGAATCAAATAAAACAGTAACATAAAAGTCGTCCAGTAGGAACTTACCCGTCACGACGTTGGGATCATTCCTTGCATCACCTTGGCCAATAACGAACACACGACCCCTGGCACCATTGTCGTTGTTACCCTCGTTGTTCCCATTCCCCTGGTTGTTATTATTGTTGTTGTTATTCTGGTTCGGGTTCATTTGGGGACAATCTTTCTTGAAGTGGCCTTCAGCTCCACACTGAAAGCACCCTTTGCTGATGTCTTGCTGCTGCTGCTGCTGGCATTGATTTTGTGGGGCTTGTTGTTGACGATTCTGATTCGCGGGGTGTAAGCTTCTGCAATCCTTTGCAGCGTGACCTGGCTTGTTGCACCGATGACAGCTACTCCTGGTGCATGGCCCGCTGTGGTGTAGGTTACAGCGATTGCATTTGGGGTGATTTCCGCTGTACCCTCCTTGACTTTGACTACTAGATGATTGCTGACCAGGGCTCTTGTAGTCGTCAGTCCTTCTCTGCTAAGACTGAGACTGAACAGAAGTTGAACCTTTGCTTGAAGTTCCATCCCATTTACGTTTGTTGTCGCTGGGAGTATCAGAAGCAGTAGCGCTAATACGCTTTGGTAACCTGTTCTGCTCCACCGCCTGATCCGTGAGACGATGAGCCAACTTGATGATCTGTTGAATGGTGCCAAGATTTGCAGAGGTCACGTGACTTTGAATCTCTGGCACTAAACCCTATAGGTACAGTTCAATACGTTTGATGGGAGGGTCTACCATAGTAGGGCACAGAATAGCCAACTCGTTTGACCTTCTTGTATATGCTTCGATTTCTGACCCCGTCATCTTTAAGTTGTAAAACTCTACCTCCAGCTTATGGATGTCATCACGGCTACAATATTCTTCTTTGATCTGTTCCTTGAAATCGTTCCAGGGGGTGGCGTTAGCAGCAACTAACCCCAGCATTTGGACCTGAGCGTTCCACCACGTGAGCGCTATCCCCTCAAGGGTACCAGTAGCATACTTCACCCTGCGAGCCTCAGGGCATTCACACATCTCGAAGATAGATTCGAGTTTCTTGAACCAGTGGAGGAGGCCTACGGCTCCTTCAGTGCCGCTGAAAGTAGTAGGTCGGCAGTCCATAAAAGTTTTGAAGGTGCACACAGGTGGCTGAGCATGTTGACCTGTCGTGGGTGTAAGAAGGGACACGGTTAAGCACAAGTGTTGGTTTACGAGAGTAGGACCTAATGATCCTAGAGTGAGTTTAGACTGCAGGGTATACCTCCTGCTTGTGCGGCTGCAAGTGCCGCAGCAATTTGTTGGTTAATCAGAGCCGTCAACTGGGCTTGAGTCATGTTAACGCATCCACTCATGATCTTCATATCAAAGGAAAACATGAGTGAGAGAGGTTCGTGAAAGTGCGATGACAGAAGAGAGTAAGCACACAAGTGTTCTCAAACAGTAGTTACTACGTTAACTAAGCATACCATGAGCAAAGTTCTATGTAACTAACAAGTAGGCAATAAAACATAAACCATATCACCTAGAATGTCGAGTCCTGCACGTGGAGCGAAGCGTCGTTGTGGATCGTTGAGCACTATACAGGTTATAGTCTGGTTTTAACAAAAACTTTTTCCCTTATTAAAACCAAGTTCACTATAACCAATGGCTCTGATACCAATCTGTCACACCCCCAAAATCCACACCCGGAGTATCACCGCTTGGAGGCGTGACTGACCAGGATCAAGCCACCAATCATATTGAACAAGCATGTAAGTAATAATAAAATCCAACACAATACAATTGGTGTCCAAACAAAACATAGTTTAAGTTGCAAGCGGAAGCATAAAGTTTAAAACCAAAACATCAGTTTAAACGTTTCAAAGTTTAACATGGCACACAGCTGTCCATGTCCCACAACGACTCTTCCCCATGCAAGCTCCAGCTAAGTACCTAGTGACCTGCAAAGCATGTAGTAATGAGTCAACAACAAAGTTGAGCGAGTTCACAGTTGGGTGTTCGTTTTAAGTTGTTCCAAAAGCAGTTTCCTTTAACTGGCATCCATGCCGTGGGGGTTACCCCATAGTTGAAAACATGTTTTGTTTAATCCCGTTTACTCTGGCAATGCAGCCGTGGGGGCTACCCCATGTTTAATCATCTGGCTCTTTGGCCGTGGGGGCTACCCCATGTATATACTACTAGACTCGTTACCATATCGACCACTGACTTTAGTCATGTTTATGTGCCCTTAGCTTCAATGTCTATCATCATTGACGTGCCCAGATCCATTAGTTCACGCCCGTCCTCTGCGGCACGGTGTGAGGCTTGTCAGACCTAAATAGCGCTATCTAACTAATGACCCGCTCGCCATTGGCCCGACGATTAAGTCGATATAAAAAGGAGGGACTTCGTGATAGAGTTTTGGTCTAGTGAAGTTTAACTGTCCACGAAGGACGAGGAATTACATTCCTTAACCCGTACTGTCCTACCCAAGAAGGACGAGGAATCCATATTCCTTAACCCATTCCCAACCCCTGGGAATCCCATGCTTTGTAGAAAGTGTGAACTCACCTTAGGTTAGCTCGGCAGATAAACAAAAGGTCAATCGAGCTGCTAGAGGTCAACCACGTCCTAACATGGTTACCATACAAGTCAGGTCTAGGTTCAAGTAGTGCACGTATGTTTACACATAAGCTAGCAGGTTACGAATACGTATTGATCATGGCAAACACATTAACAGTTAAGTACATAACATGCTCATACTTGTACGATTTAAAAGATTGGGCTCGCACAAGTCTCACAGCCTTGTACTATTCACCCATTGAAGCCCAAAAATACCCGGCCCAATAAAACATAAGCAGTCCAGCATGTAAACGGCCCAAACAACTAAATATTGGTCTTGTACGATTCGGATAGAATTGTGCGATCCGGACGACTTGTGCGATCCAGTTGGGTTGTGCGAGTGGATATTGGGCTTTAAGGCCCAACCGTCCAAATGTTTGTGTGTGGCACAAGCCTTGTGCGATCAGCACTATCTTGTGCGATCCACAAGGTCTTGTGCGATCATGCAAAAGCTGTGTTGTACGCTGTGTTTAATCAGTTGCACTAGTCTTGTGCGACTCCCTTGTGCGATCAGATCAGATCCTGTGTGATCTGATCTTGTGCGACCGAGGAGTCTTGTGCGATTGGTTAACTAATCTCCTTAATTCATGCAATAGATACAATCATTCAAACAGTTTCCAAATTTACCATTTATCAATCAACACAATCAAAGATTTCTAACCAATCCCTTAATCGATCAAAACAAGGTCTTTATCATAAAGTTCATGAAGTTCATATGAACCCTAAATAAACATCCGAATCAAGAACACAACCTATCATAACATTCAATCGGATCTAACACTAGGATCATCACATATCATCCGAGATTCAAACACAACACCGCTGACTTACCTACCTTCGGTTCTAATCATCATTATCATTATTTGATTATTAATTCGTATCCTGATCCAATCATACACATGTGAGCCGATTATATGAGCATCAACCATTAATAGTTTATATCACATTCAATCACAAGATATCATTAAATCATCATGTAATACATATAGATCATAACATCATCTAACATACAGTTGATAATTACAAACACTAACCAATTGAGAGGAGGATAGAATCGATCCAAGCAAGAAAGCTTCGAGAGATGAGGGTGTTTGTCGTCAGCTTCATGACATGAGAGAAGGAAGAGAGAGTAGGGTTTGTGTGTGTTCTTGTTTTGCAACAAATGAGAAACAAAACTCCCTAAGGGTGTGTGTATGCGCATGAAGGAGTGGGCCGAACCCGACTTCGGCTGCCCTTTTGATTCGAGTACATGTTGTGTGGCCCAACAGGGTTTGTGCGATCGGTTCGTTAATATACATACATTCGTTACACATAACACATTTCAATCATTAAATCAAATCAACAAAGTTCACATAATCACATAACATTCACACAGGTTACATTAACGTACAAAGAGAGGTTTGAAAGTACGAGTTGTCACATTATCCCCAAGTTGAAAGAAATTTCGTCCCGAAATTTGGTACGTACTCACTGAGGAAGCTAGTTACGTTGCATGGTTTTCCTGGTTTTCCTGGGGTGTCACATCCTCCCCCCGTTGATCTGGAATTTCGTCCTGAAATTCCGCAGTAGCTTCATCCTCAGTAGTGGTTGTACTGTTTGCGAACAATTGGGGATACTTTTGTTTCATTTGGTCTTCGCGCTCCCAGGTGAACTCTGGGCCACGACGGGAGTTCCAACGAACTCGAACGAGAGGTATTCTGCTGCGCTTGAGAATTTTCACATCTCGGTCAGTAATCTCTACTGGTTCTTCAACGAATCGCAACTGCTCGTCGATAGTGAGCTCCTTCAAAGGAACTATGAGGGTCTCATCTGACAGACACTTCTTCAGATTCGACACGTGGAAAATGTTGTGAACTCCACTGAGTTCTGCTGGTAGGTTCAGTTTGTAGGCCACTTTGCCTATTTTCTCAATGATTTCGAACAGTCCAACGTATCGTGGATTCAGCTTGCCTCGTTTACCAAAACGAACAACACCCTTCCAGGGTGAGACTTTAAGTATGTCACACCCCCAAAAATCCACCTGCGGAATGCCACCGCTTGGAGGCGTGACTGACCAGGATCCAGCCACCAATCATATTGAACAAGCATGTAAGTGATTATAAAATCCAACCAATACAATTGGTGTTCAAACAAAAACATAGTTTGAGTTGCAAGCGGAAGCATAACGTTTAAAAACCAAAACATAAATTTAATTGTTTCAAGGTTTAACATGGCACATAGCTATCCATGTCCCACAACGACTCTCTTCCATGCAAGCTCCAGCTAAGTACCTATTGACCTGCAAAGCATGTAGTAACGAGTCAACAATAATATTGAGCGAGTTCAAAGTTGGGTGTTCGTTTTAGGTTGTTTCGAAAACAGTTTCCTTTACCCGGTATCCTGCCATGGGGGTTACCCCATAGTTGAAAACGTGATTTGTTTAACCCAATTACCCTGGCAATCCAGCCGTGGGGGCTACCCCATGTTTGATTATCTGGCTCTACGGCCGTGGGGGCTACCCCATGTATGTTACTAGACTTGTTACCATATCAACTGCTGACTGTAGTCATGTTTATGTGCCCTGAACTGTCAATGTCTATCATCATTGACGTGCCCAGATCCATTAGTTCACGCCCGTCCTCTGCGGCACGGTGTGAGGTTTGTCAAACCTAAATAGCGCTATCTAACTAATGACCCGCTCGCCATTGGCCCGGCGATTAAGTCGATATAAGAAGGAGGGACTTCGTGATAGAGTTTTGGTCTAGTGGAAGTTATCTGTCCAAGAGGACGAGGAATTATATTCCTGAACCAGCACTGTCCTACCTAATAAAGGACGAGGAATCCATGTTCCTTAACCCCATTCCCAACCCCTGGGAATCCCATGCTTTGTAGAGGGTGTGAACTCACCTTGGTTTGCTCGGCAGTTTAATTTACTTGGTTAAGTATGCTGGTCACCGCGTCCTAATATGGTTACCAGTATAGGTTAGGTTGGGTGTAAGGAAGTCACGTATACCCTACACGTATCTAACACATAGCATACATGTCATACGATTATTCTTTTAAGTTATTGGGCCTGTTCTAATTCTTAATCAGCACGTAGCATATCAGCACATCTACAAGCCCAAAACACATTGGCACACTTGGCGGCCCAATAACCTAGTCAAACAGCCCAATCGGGACTAGGTGGTCTCGACTCGAGAATATGCAGTCTCGAGTCGCAACCAGGATGGTCTCGAGTCATGGGTGCCTGGTCTCGAGTCATGCAGGCATGAGTCGCAACCTCGAAGGTCTCAAGTCCAGTCTCGAGTCGAGATCATGAGGTCTCGAGTTGTCATGGCTTGGTCTCGAGTCGCAATCAATGCAGTTTCTAGTTGTAGCTTATTGGTCTCGAGTTTCCGTTTTGATGGTCTCGAGTCGAAACCAGAGGTCTCGACTCATTTGTCTGCTGATTCTGGTGCACCTCCAAGACTTGTACGAACCAATAGAATTCTAATTTCATGATTTGGTGTCCTATCCAATGAGGGTTCATAAACATGTTTTGTTGTCTAACATCCTAATCAAATAGATCAAACATAGCAAATTTTGAATATTCATATCTTATTCAATGAGTTCTTCATCTAGGGTTTTCATCATTTATGCAAACATGCTCATTCGGATCTTAAGTCTAGCATGCGTTTTACTCAAAACAGAAATATGTATTCATACAATCTATATGTTATGACAACTTTGCATATTATTATCAAAACAACATTCGCCCTATAACTTCAAACATAAATCGAATGATCATAAGCATCCCATACATCCATCATTCAAATATCTTAGCCACTCATCATCATACAAGAGTTATCATATGTCATCCATCATTTAATCATTCCAATCAAGTAACACCATCATTCACATAAACACTTAGTAAGCATCAAAAACACTAACCGGTTGCTACATACTTATAACTTATCATTCATTTTAACCAAATAACTACAAGGTACTAACCGGTTAGATGTTGAGGGTATGAGGAATCAATGAACCAACTTCCGGGTGACGGTCTCGAGCTTGATCCGCGAGTCTTAGTGCCTCCGGTTGAGTCCGAGGGAGAGATGAGAGAAGGTTTGTGGTGGTGTTCTAGGGTTTTAGTGAGAGAGAGAGAGAGAGTGTGTAGGAGAGTGAGTGTGGGTTGCCCAAAAATGGCAAGGTTGGCTATCCACAAGGGTTATATACTTGTTCTAGGTTGGTGCACCCTAATGGGTTCCGAATGGATTTAAGGAGGTGCATGGCCCAACCGGCCCAACTGTTTTACTGTTCACTCGAGACCAAGCGGTCTCGAGTTGGGTTCGTGGTCTCGGCTTATTACACACCCACATATACCCAACTATACATTACACGTACATATTAAGGACACATAGCACATCAAAGTAATCACGAACTTTCATTTACTAATATATAAACACATAGCGTTTAAGCATGTCACACCAGTATACAATTGAAGGGTTCTAAATTTCGAGTTGTCACATTATTCCCAAGTTGAAAGGAATTTCGTCCCGAAATTTGGTAAGTACTCACTGAGGAAGCTAGTTAAGTTGTATGGTTTTCCTGGTTTTCCTGGGGTGTCACATCCTCCCCCCGTTGATCTAGAATTTCGTCCCGAAATTCCGTAGCTTCAGCCTCAGTAGTGGTTGTACTGTTTACGAATAGTTGGGGATACTTTTGTTTCATCTGATCTTCGCGTTCCCAGGTGAACTCCGGGCCGCGACGTGAGTTCCAACGAACTTGAACGAGAGGTATTCTAGTGTTCTTGAGGACCTTAACATCCCAGTCCGTGATTTCAACTGGTTCCTCGACGAATCGTAACTGCTCGTCGATGGTGAGCTCCTTCAAAGGAACTACGAGGGTCTCATCTGACAGGCACTTCTTCAGATTCGACACATGGAAAACGTTGTGAACTGCACTGAGTTCTGCTGGTAAGTTCAGTCTGTAGGCCACCCTGCCTATTTTCTCGATGATTTCAAAAGGTCTGATGTATCGTGGGTTAAGTTTTCCTCGTTTACCAAAACGAACCACACCCTTCCAGGGTGAAACTTTGAGTAGTACCCGCTCCCCAACCTGGAGCTCTAGTGGTTTTCTGCCCTTATCGGCGTAGACTTTCTGACGGTCATGAGCTGCCGCCATGCGTTGTCGTATTTGAGCAATTCGTTCGGTTGTGTCTACCACATGTTCTGGACCAGTGATCTGACTATCTCCCACCTCTGCCCAACAAAGAGGTGACCCGCATTTACGCCCGTACAATGCCTCAAACGGAGCAGCTTTAATGCTGGTGTGGTAGCTGTTATTGTACGAAAATTCCACGAGTGGCAGATGCTTTTCCCAGCTGTTGCCAAAGTCGATTACACATGCACGAAGCATGTCTTCTAAGGTTTGAATAGTGCGCTCAGATTGCCCGTCCGTCTGAGGGTGATACGCTGTGCTCATGTCTAATCCTGAGCCAAAGGATTTGTGCATTGCTTGCCACAACTCTGAAGTAAAACGTGCATCACGATCCGAGATAATGGAGGTGGGCACCCCGTGCCTCGAGACAACTTCCTTAAGGTATACGTCTGCTAGAGTGGAGAACTTATCCGTTTCCTTGATAGCTAAGAAGTGTGCAGACTTTGTGAGTCGATCCACGATCACCCAAATAGTATCATTTCCGCGCTGAGATCTAGGCAGGCCGGTAACGAAATCCATGGAAATCTGCTCCCATTTCCATTGTGGTATTTCTGGTTGTTGGAGTAGGCCTGAGGGTTTCTGGTATTCAGTCTTGACTCTCGCATAAGTCAAACACTTGCTGACGTAAGTTGCTATGTGGGCCTTCATGCTAGGCCACCAATACGTAGTTTTGATATCGTGGTACATCTTATCCGAGCCAGGATGTACCGAGTAACGAGACTTGTGTGCTTCATCCATCACTAGCTCTCGTAAGTTACCGTAGAGTGGGACCCAAATGCGTCCTGTTACGTAGTAAGCACCGTCTTCCTTCTGTTCTAAGCGTTGCCTTGAGCCGCGTAGGGCTTCAGCCCTGACGTTTTCTGGTTTTAATGCTTCCCCTTGAGCATCACGTATTTGGGAAGGAAGGCTAGAATGTATAGTGAGTTGCAAAGCTCGCACGCGCTTAGGCGCAGTGTCCTTTCGACTAAGGGCATCGGCCACAACATTGGCTTTGCCAGGATGGTACTTGATTGCACATTCGTAATCGTTTAATAACTCGACCCATCGTCGTTGACGCATGTTCAGTTCCTTCTGTTTGAAGATGTGCTCGAGACTCCTGTGGTCGGTGTAAATGGCGCACTTGGTACCGTATAAGTAATGTCGCCATATCTTAAGTGCAAAAACAACAGCTCCCAGCTCTAAATCGTGCGTAGTGTAGTTCCTTTCATGAACTTTAAGTTGGCGTGAGGCGTAGGCTATAACTTTATCCCGTTGCATCAGTACACAACCAAGACCCTGAATTGATGTGTCGCAGTAGACCACGAAGTCGTCTGTGCCCTCTGGCAAAGAAAGGATAGGTGCGCTGCAAAGCCTATCCTTTAAATGCTGAAATGCTAATTCCTGTGCATTTTCCCATCGATAAATGACCCCTTTCTGTGTTAATGAGGTGAGAGGCTGTGCAATCTTGGAAAAATCCTTAATGAACCTCCTGTAGTAAGCTGCCAAACCCAAGAATTGGCGAATTTCCTTTGGGGTATGAGGTGCAGGCCAGTTCTTAATCGAGTCCACCTTGGATGGATCAATGTGAATCCCATCCTTGTTTACCACATGGCCTAGGAAATGGACTTCACAAAGCCAGAAGTCGCATTTCGAGAACTTTGCGTAAAGTTGTTCTGTTCGAAGGAGTTCCAAAATAAGTCGTAGATGCTGCTCGTGTTCCTCCTGACTCTTAGAATAGATCAGGATGTCATCGATGAAGACTATAACGAACTTGTCTAAGTAAGGCTTGCACACTCGATTCATCAAGTCCATGAAAACCGCAGGTGCGTTTGTCAGCCCAAAAGGCATGACCAAAAACTCATAGTGCCCATAGCGAGTTCTAAAGGCTGTTTTGGAGACATCCACTTCTCGGACTCTCAGTTGGTGATATCCCGATCTTAAATCAATCTTTGAATAGTAGCTCGAGCCTTGCAGCTGGTCGAACAAGTCGTCGATACGTGCAAGAGGATAACGATTCTTCACCGTCACCTTGTTGAGTTCACGATAGTCGATACACATTCTAAAGGTACCGTCTTTATTCTTCACAAATAGCACTGGAGCTCCCCAGGGTGATGAGCTAGGGCGAATAAAACCCTTATCCAAGAGTTCTTGTAGTTGCGTAGAGAGTTCTTTCAATTCTGATGGAGCTAAGCGGTACGGTGCACGTGCTATAGGCGCAGCTCCAGGAACTAGTTCAATCTGAAACTTGACTTGGCGATGAGGCGGAAGGCCAGGTAATTCCTCAGGAAATACCTCAGGATAGTCGCGTACGATCGGAAAATCTTCTATCTTCTTTTCTTTCTTCGAGGTGTCTGTAACGAGAGCCAAAATAGCGGTGTGGCCCTTCCTCAAACACTTTTGGGCCTTAAGGAAAGAGATGATGCTCTCAACAGCACCCCTCTTATCGCCACGAATCAGGAGAGGTTCATTACCGGAACCAGGAATACGAACAATCTTCTCGTTGCAAAGAATCTCTGCTCGGTGTTGGGATAACCAATCCATCCCAATGACAACGTCGAAACTACCCAAGACGATAAGAATAAGGTCGATAGGGAAGGTCTGGTTAGCAAGAATAAGTTTACAACCCCTGAGTACGTGTGCGGCCTCTAAACTCTTACCATTTGCTAGCTCTACAGTGTGCTTGTTGTTCAAGGGTGTTGGAACACGCTTAAGCATTTGGCTAATTTCTAGTGACACGTAGCTAGTATCGGCACCCGAATCAAATAAAACTGTAACATAAAAGTCGTCGAGAAGGAACTTACCCGTCACAACATTGGGGTCATTCCTCGCTTCACCTTGACCAATCACGAACACCCGCCCCCTGGCACCATTGTTGTTGTTGTTCCCATTGTTGCCATTCCCCTGATTGTTTTTATTGTTGTTGTTGTTGTTCTGGTTCCTGTTCAGTTGGGGGCAATCTCTCTTGAAATGGCCTTCAGCTCCACACTGAAAGCACCCTTTGTTGATACCTTGCTGCTGCTGCTGCTGTTGTCGCTGGTTCTGAGGGGCTTGTTGTTGACGATTCTGGTTTGCGGGGTACAAGCTTCTGCAGTCCTTGGCGGCGTGACCTGGCTTGTTGCACCGATGACAGTTACCCCTGGTGCATGGCCCGCTGTGGTGTAGGTTGCAGCGATTGCATTTGGGGTGATTCCCCTTGTACCCACCATGACTCTGACCACCAGATGATTGCTGACTGGGGCTCTTGTAGTCATCAGTCTTTCTCTGCTGAGACTGAGATTGCACAAAAGTTGAACCTTTGCTTGAAGCTCCATCCCATTTTCTCTTGTTGTCACTAGGAGTATCCGAAGTAGCTGTAGCACTTATCCGCTTTGGTAACCTGTTCTGCTCCACCGCCTGATCAGTGAGACGGTGGGCCAACTGAACAACCTGCTGGATGGTGGCGAGGTTAGCTGAAGTCACATGACTTTGGATTTCTGGCACTAGGCCCTTGAGAAACAGTTCGATGCGTTTGATGGGAGGATCCACCATTGTAGGGCACAGGATTGCCAGTTCATTCGATCTTATCACATAAGCTTCAATTTCTGACCCCGTCATCTTGAGGTTGTAGAACTCTACCTCCAACTTGTGAATGTCAGCACGATTGCAATACTCCTCTTTGATCATTTCCTTAAAGTTATTCCATGGGGTGGCGTTAGCAGCAACTAACCCCAGCATTTGAACCTGAGCGTTCCACCATGTGAGCGCTAGACCCTCGAGAGTACCGGTAGCATACTTCACCCTGCGAGCCTCAGGGCATTCGTACATTTCGAAGACAGATTCGAGCTTTTCAAACTAGTGGAGGAGACCTACGGCTCCCTCAGTGCCGCTAAAAGTAGTGGGTCGGCAGTCCATAAAAGTTTTGAAGGAGCACACAGGTGGCTGAGCATGTTGACCTCCTGCGTGTGCGGCTGCAAGTGCCGCAGCAACTCGTTCGTTAATCAGAGCCGTCAACTGGGCTTGAGTCATGTTAACGCGTCCACTCATGATCTTCATACAAGAGGGAAACATGAGTGAGAGAGGTTCGTGAAAGTGCGATGATGGAAGAGAGTAAGCACACAGGTGTTCTCATACTATAGTTGCTATGTTTATCTAAGCATACCATGAGCATAGTTCTATGAAATCTAACAAGTAGGTAACAGAACATGAACCATATCACCTAGATTGTCGAGCCTTGCATGTGGAGTGAAGCGTCGTTGTGGATCGTAGAGCACTGTACAGGTTATAGTCTGATTTTAATAAAACTTCTTCCCTTATTAAAACCAAGTTCACTATAACCAATGGCTCTGATACCAATCTGTCACACCCCCAAAAATCCACCTGCGGAATGCCACCGCTTGGAGGCGTGACTGACCAGGATCCAGCCACCAATCATATTGAACAAGCATGTAAGTGATTATAAAATCCAACCAATACAATTGGTGTTCAAACAAAAACATAGTTTGAGTTGCAAGCGGAAGCATAACGTTTAAAAACCAAAACATAAATTTAATTGTTTCAAGGTTTAACATGGCACATAGCTATCCATGTCCCACAACGACTCCCTTCCATGCAAGCTCCAACTAAGTACCTATTGACCTGCAAAGCATGTAGTAACGAGTCAACAATAATATTAAGCGAGTTCACAGTTGGGTGTTCGTTTTAGGTTGTTTCGAAAACAGTTTCCTTTACCTGGCATCCTGCCATGGGGGTTACCCCATAGTTGAAAACGTGATTTGTTTAACCCAATTACCCTGCCAATCCAGCCGTGGGGGCTACCCCATGTTTGATTATCTGGCTCTACGGCCGTGGGGGCTACCCCATGTATGTTACTAGACTCGTTACCATATCGACTGCTGACTGTAGTCATGTTTATGTGCCCTGAACTGTCAATGTCTATCATCATTGACGTGCCCAGATCCATTAGTTCATGCCCGTCCTCTGCGGCACGGTGTGAGGTTTGTCAAACCTAAATAGCGCTATCTAACTAATGACCCGCTCGCCATTGGCCCGGCGATTAAGTCGATATAAGAAGGAGGGACTTCGTGATAGAGTTTTGGTCTAGTGGAAGTTATCTGTCCAAGAGGACGAGGAATTATATTCCTGAACCAGCACTGTCCTACCCAATAAAGGACGAGGAATCCATGTTCCTTAACCCCATTCCCAACCCCTGGGAATCCCATGCTTTGTAGAGGGTGTGAACTCACCTTGGTTTGCTCGGCAGTTTAATTTACTTGGTTAAGTATGCTGGTCACCGCGTCCTAATATGGTTACCAGTATAGGTTAGGTTGGGTGTAAGGAAGTCACGTATACCCCTACACGTATCTAACACATAGCATACATGTCATACGATTATTCTTTTAAGTTATTGGGCATGTTCTAATTCTTAATCAGCACGTAGCATATCAGCACAGATACAAGCCCAAAACACATTGTCACACTTGGCGGCCCAATAACCTATTCAAACAGCCCAATCGGGACTAGGTGGCCTCGACTCGAGAATATGCAGTCTCGAGTCGCAACCAGGATGGTCTCGAGTCATGGGTGCCTGGTCTCGAGTCGTTCAGGCATGAGTCGCAACCTCGAAGGTCTCGAGTCCAGTCTCGAGTCGAGATCATGAGGTCTCGAGTTGTCATGGCTTGGTCTCGAGTCGCAATCAATGCAGTTTCTAGTTGTAGCTTATTGGTCTCGAGTTTCCGTTTTGATGGTCTCGAGTCGAAACCAGAGGTCTCGACTCGTTTGTCTGCTGATTCTAGTGCACCTCCAGGACTTGTACGAACCAATAGAATTCTAATTTCATGATTTGGTGTCCTATCCAATGAGGGTTCATAAATATGTTTTGTTGTCTAACATCCTAATCAAATAGATCAAACATAGCAATTTTGAATATTCATATCTTATTCAATGAGTTCTTCATCTAGGGTTTTCATCATTTATGCAAACATGCTCATTCGGATCTTAAGTCTAGCATGCGTTTTACTCAAAACAGGAATATGTATTCATACAATCTATATGTTATGACAACTTTGCATATTATTATCAAAACAACATTTGCCCTATAACTTCTAACATAAATCGAATGATCATAAGCATCCCATACATCCATCATTCAAATATCTTAGCCACTCATCATCATACAAGAGTTATCATATGTCATCCATCATTTAATCATTCCAATCAAGTAACACCATCATTCACATAAACACTTAGTGAGCATCAAAAACACTAACCGGTTGCTACATACTTATAACTTATCATTCATTTTAACCAAATAACTACAAGGTACTAACCGGTTAGATGTTGAGGGTATGAGGAATCAATGAACCAACTTCCGGGTGACGGTCTCGAGCTTGATCCGCGAGTCTTAGTGCCTCCGGTTGAGTCCGAGGGAGAGATGAGAGAAGGTTTGTGGTGGTGTTCTAGGGTTTTAGTGAGGGAGAGAGAGAGAGAGAGAGAGAGAGAGAGTGTGTGTAGGAGAGTGAGTGTGGGTTGCCCAAAAATGGCAAGGTTGGCTATCCACAAGGGTTATATACTTGTTCTAGGTTGGTGCACCCTAATGGGTTCCGGATGGATTTAAGGAGGTGCATGGCCCAACCGGCCCAACTGTTTTACTGTTCACTCGAGACCAAGCGGTCTCGAGTCGGGTTCGTGGTCTCGGCTTATTACACACCCACATATACCCAACTATACATTACACGTACATATTAAGGACACATAGCACATCAAAGTAATCACGAACTTTCATTTACTAATATATAAACACATAGCGTTCAAGCATGTCACACCAGTATACAATTGAAGGGTTCTAAATTTCGAGTTGTCACAAAGTAGCACTCGATCCCCAACCTGGAACTCGAGTGGTTTCCTGCCTTTATCAGCGTAGCTTTTCTGACGGTCACGAGCTGCTGCCATTCGTTGTCGTATTTGAGCAATCCTTTCTGTTGTGTCTACCACTAGTTCTGGGCCAGTGATCTGACTATCCCCCACCTCTGCCCAACAAAGAGGTGATCGGAATTTACGCCCGTACAATGCCTCAAACGGAGCGGCCTGAATGCTGGTGTGGTAACTGTTATTATACGAGAACTCCACTAATGGGAGATGCTTTTCCCAGCCGTTGCCAAAATCGATAACACATGCACGAAGCATGTCTTCAAGGGTCTGGATGGTGCGTTCAGACTGCCCATCCGTCTGCGGGTGATAAGCTGTGCTCATATCTAAACGTGAACCAAAGGACTTGTGCATTGCTTGCCACAGTTCAGAAGTAAAACGTGCATCACGATCAGAGATAATAGAGGTTGGCACCCCGTGCCTCGAGACAACTTCCTTAAGATATACGTCTGCTAGAGTGGAGAACTTATCCGTTTCCTTGATAGCCAAGAAGTGTGCAGACTTTGTGAGTCGATCCACGATCACCCAAATAGTATCATTTCCACGTTGAGATCTAGGTAGGCCAGTAACGAAATCCATTGAAATTTGCTCCCATTTCCATTGTGGTATCTCTGGTTGTTGGAGTAGGCCCGATGGTTTCTGATATTCAGTCTTGACTCTCGCACAAGTCAAACATTTGCTAACATAAGTTGCTATGTGAGCTTTCATGCTAGGCCACCAGTATGTAGTTTTGAGATCGTGGTACATCTTATCCGAACCAGGATGTACTGAGTAGCGAGACTTGTGTGCTTCATCCATCACAAGCTCTCGTAGGTTGCCATAGAGTGGGACCCAAATGCGTCCTGTTACGTAGTAAGCACCGTCTTCCTTTTGTTCTAACCATTGCCTTGAGCTGCGTAGAGCTTCAGCCCTGATGTTTTCTGGTTTCAATGCTTCTACCTGAGCATCTCGTATCTGAGAAGGAAGACTAGACTGGATAGTAAGTTGTAATGCTTGCACTCGTTTAGGCGTAGTGTCCTTTCGACTGAGGGCGTCAGCCACAAGATTGGCTTTGCCTGGATGGTACTTGATGGCACATTCGTAATCGTTCAATAACTCGACCCATCGATGTTGACGCATGTTCAACTCCTTTTGCTTGAAGATATGCTCGAGACTCCTGTGATCGGTGTAAATGGTGCACCTGGTACTGTACAGGTAATGTCTCCATATCTTGAGTGCGAAAACAACAGCTTCCAGCTCCAAATCGTGCATAGTGTAGTTCCTTTCGTGAATCTTAAGTTGACGTGATGCATAAACAATAACCTTGTCACGTTGCATCAGCACACATCCAAGTCCCTGAATGGATGCGTCGCAATAAACCACAAAATCGTCTATGCCTTCAGGCAATGAGAGGATAGGGGCGCTACAAAGTCTATCCTTTAAGTGTTGAAACGCAGTTCTTGTGCATCACCCCAACGATAAGTGACACCTTTCTGAGTTAGTGAGGTGAGAGGTTGCGCAATCCTGGAGAAATCTTTGATAAACCTTCTGTAATAGCCCGCCAAACCCAAGAATTGGTGAATTTCCGTTGGTGTTCTAGGTGCAGGCCAGTTCTTGATCGAGTCTACCTTGGATGGATCAACATGAATCCCATCCTTGTTTACCACGTGGCCTAGGAAATGGACTTCACGAAGCCAGAAGTCGCATTTCGACAACTTTGCATAAAGCTGTTCTGTTCGAAGGAGTTCCAAAATAAGTCGTAGATGCTGCTCATGTTCCTCCTGACTCTTAGAATAGATCAGGATGTCGTCGATGAAAACTATAACGAACTTATCTAGGTAAGGCTTGCACACTCGATTCATAAGGTCCATGAAAACCGCAGGTGAGTTTGTCAGCCCAAAAGGCATGACTAAAAACTCGTAGTGTCCATAACGAGTTCTAAAGGCTGTTTTGGTGACTTCCTCTTCTCGGATTCTCAGCTGGTGATATCCCGATCTCAGATCAATCTTTGAATAGAAACTCGACCGTTGCAACTGGTCGAATAGGCCATCAATGCGTGGAAGAGGATAATGATTCTTCACAGTCACCTTGTTGAGCTCGCGGTAGTCAATACACATTCTGAAGGTACCGTCCTTCTTCTTCACAAATAGCACTGGAGCTCCACATAGCGAAGAGCTAGGATGAATAAAACCCTTATTCAAAAGCTCTTGCAGTTGCATGGACAGTTGTTCCAATTCTGATGGAGCTAAACGATAAGGTGCTCGAGCTATGGGTGCTGCTCCAGGAGCCAGGTCGATTTGAAACTCGACTTGACGATGAGGCGGAAGACCAGGTAATTCCTCAGGGAATACCTCAGGAAAGTCACGTACGATGGGAAAATCTTCTATCTTCTTTTCTTTCTTCGAGATGTCAGTAACGAGAGCCAAAATAGCAGTGTGGCCCTTTCGCAAATACTTTTGGGCCTTAAGGAAAGAGATGATGCTCACAACCGCACCACTCTTGAGGCCACGAATCATGAGAGGTTCATCCCCTGAACGAGGAATACGGACAATCTTCTCGTTACAAAGAATCTCTGCTTGATGTTGGGATAACTAGTCCATCCCAATGACAACGTCGAAGCTACCCAGAACGATAGGAATGAGGTCGATAGAGAAGGTCTGATTAGCAAGAACAAGACTACAACCCTTAACTACGTGTGTGGCCTCTAAACTCTTACCATTAGCTAGCTCTACAGTGTGCTTGGTGTTCAAAAGTGTCGGGATACGCTTAAGCATTTGGCTAACTTTTAAGGACACGTAGCTAGTATCGGCACCCGAATTAAATAAAACAATAACATAAAAGTCGTCCAGTAGGAACTTACCCGTCACGACGTTGGGATCATTCCTTGCATCACCTTGGCCAATAACGAACACACAACCCCTGGCACCATTTCCGTTGTTACCCTCGTTGTTCCCATTCCCCTGGTTGTTATTATTGTTGTTGTTATTCTGGTTCGGGTTCAGTTGGGGACAATCTCTCTTGAAGTGGCCTTCAGCTCCACACTGAAAGCACCCTTTGTTGATGCCTTGCTGCTGCTGCTGCTGGCGTTGATTTTGTGGGGCTTATTGTTGACGATTCTGATTTGCGGGGCGTAAGCTTCTGCAATCCTTTGCAGCGTGACCTGGCTTGTTGCACCGATGACAGCTACTCCTGGTGCATGGCCCGCTGTGGTGTAGGTTACAGCGATTGCAATTGGGGTGATTTCCCCTGTACCCTCCTTGACTTTGACTACTAGATGATTGCTGACCAGGGCTCTTGTAGTCGTCAGTCCTTCTCTGCTGAGACTGAACAGAAGTTGAACCTTTGCTTGAAGTTCCATCCCATTTACATTTGTTGTCGCTCAGAGTATCAGAAGCAGTAGCGCTAATACACTTTGGTAACCTGTTCTGCTCCACCGCCTGATCCGTGAGACGATGAGCCAACTTGATGATCTGTTGAATGGGGCCAAGATTTGCTGAGGTCACGTGACTTTGAATCTCTGGCACTAAACCCTTTAGGTATAGTTCAATACGTTTGATGGGAGGGTCTACCATAGTAGGGCACAGAATAGCCAACTCAATTGACCTTCTTGTATATGCTTCGATTTCTGACCCCGTCATCTTTAAGTTGTAAAACTCTACCTCCATCTTATGGATGTCATCACGGCTACAGTATTCTTCTTTGATCAGTTCCTTGAAATCGTTCCAGGGGGTGGCGTTAGCAGCAACTAAGCCCAGCATTTGGACCTGAGCGTTCCACCACGTGAGCGCTATCCCCTCAAGGGTACCAGTAGCATACTTCACCCTGTGAGCCTCTGGGCATTCACATATCTCGAAGATAGATTCGAGTTTCTCGAACCAGTGGAGGAGGCCTACAGCTCCTTCAGTGCCGCTGAAAGTAGTAGGTCGGCAGTCCATAAAAGTTTTGAAGGTGCACACAGGTGGCTGAGCATGTTGACCTGTCGTGGGTGTAAGAAGGGACACGGTTAAGCACAAGTGTTGGTTTACGAGAGTAGGACCTAATGATCCTAGAGTGAGTTAAGACTGCAGGGTATACCTCCTGCTTGTGCGGCTGCAAGTGCCACAACAATTTGTTGGTTAATCAGAGCCGTCAACTGGGCTTGAGTCATGTTAACTCGTCTACTCATGATCTTCATATCAAAGGAAAACATGAGTGAGAGAGGTTCGTGAAAGTGCGATGACAGAAGAGAGTAAGCACACAAGTGTTCTCAAACAGTAGTTACTACGTTAACTAAGCATACCATGAGAAAAGTTCTATGTAACTAACAAGTAGGCAATAAAACATAAACCATATCACCTAGAATGTCGAGTCTTGCACGTGGAGCGAAGCGTCGTTGTGGATCGTTGAGCACTATACAGGTTATAGTCTGGTTTTAACAAAAAACTTTTTCCCTTATTAAAACCAAGTTCACTATAACCAATGGTTCTGATACCAATCTATCACACCCCCAAAATCCACACGCGGAGTATCACCGCTTGGAGGCGTGACTTACCAGGATCAAGCCACCAATCATATTGAACAAGCATGTAAGTAATAATAAAATCCAACACAATACAATTGGTGTCCAAACAAAACATAGTTTAAGTTGCAAGCGGAAGCATAAAGTTTAAAACCAAAACATCAGTTTAAATGTTTCAAAGTTTAACATGGCACACAGCTGTCCATGTCCCACAACGACTCTTCCCCATGCAAGCTCCAGCTAAGTACCTAGTGACCTGCAAAGCATGTAGTAACGAGTCAACAACAAAGTTGAGCGAGTTCACAGTTGGGTGTTCGTTTTAAGTTGTTCCAAAAACAGTTTCCTTTAACTGGCATCCCTGCCGTAGGGGTTACCCCATAGTTGAAAACGTGTTTTGTTTAATCCCGTTTACTCTGGCAATGCAGCCGTGGGGGCTACCCCATGTTTAATCATCTGGCTCTCTGGCCGTGGGGGCTACCCCATGTATATACTACTAGACTCGTTACCATATCGACCACTGACTTTAGTCATGTTTATGTGCCCTTAGCGTCAATGTCTATCATCATTGACGTGCCCAGATCCATTAGTTCACGCCCGTCCTCTGTGGCATGGTGTGAGGCTTGTCAGACCTAAATAGCGCTATCTAACTAATGACCCGCTCGCCATTGGCCCGACGATTAAGTCGATATAAAAAGGAGGGACTTCGTGAGAGAGTTTTGGTCTAGTGAAGTTTAACTGTCCATGAAGGACGAGGAATTACATTCCTTAACCCTTACTGTCCTACCCAAGAAGGACGAGGAATCCATATTCCTTAACCCATTCCCAACCCCTGGGAATCCCATGCTTTGTAGAAAGTGTGAACTCACCTTAGGTTAGCTCGGCAGATAAACGAAAGGTCAATCGAGCTGCTAGAGGTCAACCACGTCCTAACATGGTTACCATACAAGTCAGGTCTAGGTTCAAGTAGTGCACGTATGTTTACACATAAGCTAGCAGGTTACGAACACGTATTGATCATGGCAAACACATTAACAGTTAAGTACATGACATGCTCATACTTGTACGATTTAAAAGATTGGGCTCGCACAAGTCTCACAGGCTTGTGCGATTGACCCATTGAAGCCCAAAGATACCCGGCCCAATAAAACATAAGCAGTCCGGCATGTAAACGGCCCAAACAACTAAATATTGGTCTTGTGCGATCCGGATAGAATTGTGCGATCCGGACAACTTGTGCGATCCAGTTGGGTTGTGCGAGTGGATATTGGGCTTTAAGGCCCAACCGTCCAAATGTTTGTGTGTGGCACAAGCCTTGTGCGATCAGCACTATCTTGTGCGATCCACAAGGTCTTGTGCGATCATGCAAAAGCTGTGTTGTACGCTGTGTTTAATCAGTTGCACTAGTCTTGTGCGACTCCCTTGTGCGATCAGATCAGATCCTGTGTGATCTGATCTTGTGCGACCGAGGAGTCTTGTGCGATTGGTTAACTAATCTCCTTAATTCATGCAATAGATACAATCATTCAAACAGTTTCCAAATTTACCATTTATCAATCAACACAATCAAAATTTCTAACCAATCCCTTAATCGATCAAAACAAGGTCTTTATCATAAAGTTCATGAAGTTCATATGAACCCTAAATAAACATCCAACCTATCATAACATTCAATCGGATCTAACACTAGGATCATCACATATCATCCGAGATTCAAACACAACACCGCCGACTCACCTACCTTCGGTTCTAATCATCATTATCATTATTTGATTATTAGTTCGTATCCTGATCCAATCATAGACATGTGAGCCGATTATATGAGCATCAACCATTAATAGTTTATATCACATTCAATCACAAGATATCATTAAATCATCATGTAATACATATAGATTATAACATCATCTAACATACAGTTGATAATTACAAACACTAACCAATTGAGAGGAGGATAGAATCGATCCAAGCAAGAAAGCTTCAAGAGATGAGGGTGTTTGTCATCGGCTTCGTGAGAGAAGGAAGAGAGAGTAGGGTTTGTGTGTGTTCTTGTTTTGCAACAAATGAGAAACAAAACTCCCTAAGGGTGTGTGTATGCGCATGAAGGAGTGGGCCGAACCCAACTTGGGCTGCCCTTTTGATTTGAGTACATGTTGTGCGGCCCAACAGGGCTTGTGCGATCGGTTCGTTAATATACATACATTCGTTACACATAACACATTTCAATCATTAAATCAAATCAACAAAGTTCACATAATCACATAACGTTCACACAGGTTACATTAACGTACAAAGAGAGGTTTGAAAGTACGAGTTGTCACATAAAATTATTAAAATCCAATATTCCTTATATCATTAGAGATTGATGGAAAAAAATGACGTGAATATGAGAGTGAGGTAAGAGACTAAGAGATTGGAAATATGAGAGTGAGGTAAGAGACTTGGTGCATACTTGCCTAGAAGTGGACGTATGAAAATGATTAGGGATAAAAAAATATATTTTTTTAAGTGTTTTTTAATATCATCAGGTTATTTTAGATAATCATCACACTTAAAAGAATAAATAAGAAATTATCACATATATGGGTAAAAGTTAGAGTGTAAAATACACATTTGTCTAAAGTTATTATAATTTCAGGAACCAAATAACCTGGAGGCTCTAGGGACAACCCCCCCCCCCCTTTGTGAGGGTTCGAAGGTAACGCATAGGCGGGGCCTAAGGCCAGAGTTTTAATTAGCAAGCGACACCCGCAATGGAAAATGTTATTTTTTTTCTTATTTATATACAACATAAGTTGTTCCAGGGGGTGGCGTTAGCAGCAACTAAGCCCAGCATTTGGACCTGAGCGTTCCACCACGTGAGCGCTATCCCCTCAAGGGTACCAGTAGCATACTTCACCCTGTGAGCCTCTGGGCATTCACACATCTCGAAGATAGATTCGAGTTTCTCGAATCAGTGGAGGAGGCCTACAGCTCCTTCAGTGCCGCTGAAAGTAGTAGGTCGGCAGTCCATAAAAGTTTTGAAGGTGCACACAGGTGGCTGAGCATGTTGACCTGTCGTGGGTGTAAGAAGGGACACGGTTAAGCACAAGTGTTGGTTTACGAGAGTAGGACCTAATGATCCTAGAGTGAGTTAAGACTGCAGGGTATACCTCCTGCTTGTGCGGCTGCAAGTGCCACAGCAATTTGTTGGTTAATCAGAGCCGTCAACTGGGCTTGAGTCATGTTAACTCGTCCACTCATGATCTTCATATCAAAGGAAAACATGAGTGAGAGAGGTTCGTGAAAGTGCGATGACAGAAGAGAGTAAGCACACAAGTGTTCTCAAACAGTAGTTACTACGTTAACTAAGCATACCATGAGCAAAGTTCTATGTAACTAACAAGTAGGCAATAAAACATAAACCATATCACCTAGAATGTCAAGTCTTGCACGTGGAGCGAAGCTTCGTTGTGGATCGTTGAGCACTATACAGGTTATAGTCTGGTTTTAACAAAAAACTTTTTCCCTTATTAAAACCAAGTTCACTATAACCAATGGTTCTGATACCAATCTATCACACCCCCAAAATCCACACGCGGAGTATCACCGCTTGGAGGCGTGACTGACCAGGATCAAGCCACCAATCATATTGAACAAGCATGTAAGTAATAATAAAATCCAACACAATACAATTGGTGTCCAAACAAAACATAGTTTAAGTTGCAAGCGGAAGTATAAAGTTTAAAACCAAAACATCAGTTTAAATGTTTCAAAGTTTAACATGGCACACAGCTGTCCATGTCCCACAACGACTCTTCCCCATGCAAGCTCCAGCTAAGTACCTAGTGACCTACAAAGCATGTAGTAACGAGTCAACAACAAAGTTGAGCGAGTTCACAGTTGGGTGTTCGTTTTAAGTTGTTCCAAAAACAGTTTCCTTTAACTGGCATCCCTGCCGTAGGGGTTACCCCATAGTTGAAAACGTGTTTTGTTTAATCCCGTTTACTCTGGCAATGCAGCCGTGGGGGCTACCCCATGTTTAATCATCTGGCTCTCTGGCCGTGGCGGCTACCCCATGTATATACTACTAGACTCGTTACCATATCGACCACTGACTTTAGTCATGTTTATGTGCCCTTAGCGTCAATGACTATCATCATTGACGTGCCCAGATCCATTAGTTCACGCCCGTCCTCTGCGGCATGGTGTGAGGCTTGTCAGACCTAAATAGCGCTATCTAACTAATGACCCGCTCGCCATTGGCCCGACGATTAAGTCGATATAAAAAGGAGGGACTTCATGATAGAGTTTTGGTCTAGTGAAGTTTAACTGTCCATGAAGGACGAGGAATTACATTCCTTAACCCGTACTGTCCTACCCAAGAAGGACGAGGAATCCATATTCCTTAACCCATTCCCAACCCCTGGGAATCCCATGCTTTGTAGAAAGTGTGAACTCACCTTAGGTTAGCTCGGCAGATAAACGAAAGGTCAATCGAGCTGCTAGAGGTCAACCACGTCCTAACATGGTTACCATACAAGTCAGGTCTAGGTTCAAGTAGTGCACGTATGTTTACACATAAGCTAGCAGGTTACGAACACGTATTGATCATGGCAAACACATTAACAGTTAAGTACATAACATGCTCATACTTGTACGATTTAAAAGATTGGGCTCGCACAAGTCTCACAGCCTTGTGCGATTCACCCATTGAAGCCCAAAGATACCCGGCCCAATAAAACATAAGCAGTCCAGCATGTAAACGGCCCAAACAACTAAATATTGGTCTTGTGCGATCCGGACAACTTGTGCGATCCAGTTGGGTTATGCGAGTGGATATTGGGCTTTAAGGCCCAACCGTCCAAATGTTTGTGTGTGGCACAAGCCTTGTGCGATCAGCACTATCTTGTGCGATCCACAAGGTCTTGTGCGATCATGCAAAAGCTGTGTTGTACGCTGTGTTTAATCAGTTGCACTAGTCTTGTGCGACTCCCTTGTGCGATCAGATCAGATCCTGTGTGATCTGATCTTGTGCGACCGAGGAGTCTTGTGCGATTGGTTAACTAATCTCCTTAATTCATGCAATAGATACAATCATTCAAACAGTTTCCAAATTTACCATTTATCAATCAACACAATCAAAGATTTCTAACCAATCCCTTAATCGATCAAAACAAGGTCTTTATCATAAAGTTCATGAAGTTCATATGAACCCTAAATAAACATCCAACCTATCATAACATTCAATCGGATCTAACACTAGGATCATCACATATCATCCGAGATTCAAACACAACACCGCCGACTTACCTACCTTCGGTTCTAATCATCATTATCATTATTTAATTATTAGTTCGTATCCTGATCCAATCATACACATGTGAGCCGATTATATGAGCATCAACCATTAATAGTTTATATCACATTCAATCACAAGATATCATTAAATCATCATGTAATACATATAGATTATAACATCATCTAACATACAGTTGATAATTACAAACACTAACCAATTGAGAGGAGGATAGAATCGATCCAAGCAAGAAAGCTTCAAGAGATGAGGGAGTTTGTCGTCGGCTTCGTGAGAGAAGGAAGAGAGAGTAGGGTTTGTGTGTGTTCTTGTTTTGCAACAAATGAGAAACAAAACTCCCTAAGGGTGTGTGTATGCGCATGAAGGAGTGGGCCGAACCCAACTTGGGCTGCCCTTTTGATTTGAGTACATGTTGTGCGGCCCAACAGGGCTTGTGCGATCGGTTCGTTAATATACATACATTCGTTACACATAACACATTTCAATCATTAAATCAAATCAACAAAGTTCACATAATCACATAACGTTCACACAGGTTACATTAACGTACAAAGAGAGGTTTGAAAGTACGAGTTGTCACATAAAATTATTAAAATCCAATATTCCTTATATCATTAGAGATTGATGGAAAAAAATGACGTGAATATGAGAGTGAGGTAAGAGACTTGGTGCATACTTGCCTAGAAGTGGACGTATGAAAATGATTAGGGATAAAAAAATATATTTTTTAAGTGTTTTTTAATATCATCAGGTTATTTTAGATAATCATCACACTTAAAAGAATAAATAAGAAATTATCACATATATGGGTAAAAGTTAGAGGTGTAAAATACACATTTGTCTAAAGTTATTATAATTTCAGGAACCAAATAACCTGGAGGCTCTAGGAACAACCCCCCCCCCCCCTTTGTGAGGGTTCGAAGGTAACGCATAGGCGGGGCCTAAGGCCAGAGTTTTAATTAGCAAGCGACACCCGCAATGGAAAATGTTATTTTTTTTCTTATTTATATACAACATAAGTTGTTTTGAATTTACTTGATCAGTTGAAAATGGCTTGAAAATTAATGATTAATTGAAATTTATCATTAATAGCATGTCAGTGGCAACTGGATAGTAGCAGTGACAACTAATCATTAGCATGGTTAAGGCTCTTCATGAGTTAGTGTCACACCCCCAAAATCCACCATGCGGAGTATCACCGATTGTAGGCGTGACGCGACCAGGATCGAGCCACCAATCATATTGAACAACGTAATTAAGTAAATAAAACCAACCATAATACAATTGGTGACCAAAAGAAAGTAACCAACTTTAAGTTAACAGCAGAAGCATAAGACGTAGAACCAAAACATAACAACGAGTCAACAATAAAGTTGAGCGAGTTCACAGTTGGGTGTTTGTTTTAAGTTGTTTTCGAAACGTGGTTTGTCTTTAGCTGGCTTACTTGCCTTGGGGTGTCACACCCCGACCACGTGTAACATACAAAACGTGGCGGAAACGTCGGGGAGTGTTGTAACAGAATTAATTGTTTCATAACCATGGTATACAAAGTTGTATTTTATTTATCAAACAAGGGTGTTACATTGTCTTGAACAGTAAACAAAAGAGTTTATAACATAATTAAACAAGTCTATCTTCGTTTTTAGTCTCTAAGGCACAGGTCCGCCCTAGTGTCATGATCAACATCCTACGGAAAAGCTCCTGAAAACACATGTGAAAATAGGTACGTCAGCATAAAAATGCCTGTGAGATACATAGGTTTGTGAAAATAGGATTCATGACTTGTATTTGAGAAAATGTTTAGTCATGAACCTTGTAATTTGCTTTGTCTTGTAAATCATTTGAAAAACGATAAGATCAGTTGATATGTATAAATAAATGTAAGATTAATTGAATAACCATGTAAAATGAATTGTATAAAATAAACTGTTTCGTAAAACAATGTCTTGTGAAAAGTATGTTATGTGTATAAAATGTAATATGTCTATACTGAAATGATTTAAATTACGTTGCGCTATGTAATATTATACAAACACTTATATATAGGAAGTACCAGCGGCGTATCCACCATGTTTGTATCATATTACACACGCCTCGTTACTCAAATCACTTACCCAAACAACCACCAATGTAACTTGTTCATGTACAAACCAATTGTCAAGTGTTATTGTGTAAACCATATCAAAATGTCTATGTCCAATGTAAACCACCAAATGTGTATATCAATGTCAATATGTTTATGTTCAATGTAGATCTTGTAATGTGTAACCAAAATGTCATGTATGGTAAGTGAAATGTATCAACTAAACCATATGTAAAATGCACAACAACAAGGTATTGAAGTAAAACACAGTTTAAATCAAAGTCATGTTTTGTGTAACAAATGCATGCTATACTGATACAAACATTTATGCGGTATTGTTAATATGCATACATCCAAGCCTTGAGACTGTGGCGATAAACCCTTAAACAAATTAAAGGTTTATCTAAATTATGTATATCGAATTCGGTCATTCCTTTCATCCCCATACCCAGGATGTCCGGAACGGGAGTTGTCAATTCCTATGGTACCACTACCTACTAACGAATGGCATGATCAATGTTAATGAATGTATTGTTCCATGTTAAACAAACCAAATGTCATACCAAAAATGTAAGCATGTGAAAACGATGCACTAAGTATGTAATCAAATGAACATACGTAGCGTGAAATGTAATGTAAAACGATGTACTAAGTAATGCACACAATGGGCACACCTAGCATGAAATGTAATGTAAAACGATGTACTAAGTAATGCACACAATGGGCACACCTAGCATAAAATGTAATGAAATCATGTACTATAATGTACTAACGAACATAGCAGGTATATGATGTGAAAACAGGAAAGCACGAAAGTAACAAGTAGGCACATGTGTTCCACCCTAAAATAGTTTGGAAAACAGTAAAAGAGGGGTATATGTACTCACTTGAGATTGCTCAGATGTCTAAAGATAACCACCAAGCAATGCTAGAGATCTCGGAATCAAACGGCACCTAATATAGGTAACTATGTTAATAAACCGGACCTAAATCAGAAGATCGGATAGAATGAGGTTTCGTAAACCAAACGAGTATAAGAACTCGTGTCATTTGGTTTTAACAAAGCCTACATACTAAATGAAACTTAACATAATTGTTTACGACCCATTACGACCCGTTTAGGAAGCTTATGCTACTTTAACGCGTCGTTCGCGTAAAACGCGTTCCGACCGCCTAACTAGTCCTATGACAAGTGTTATATGCCTACACATGTTACATAATCAGTTATGTGACAAAAGTTTAGGTTACATATGCTAAATTACCCATTATACATGAAAAGGGTATTCTGGTAATTTACCTAAGGCATATAAACTACCTATCATACAACTACTTAAACGATGTGACCATAAGGTATAACCTCGGAAGGTTATTCCCTACACTATGGTCACCTAATGTATTTGATCGGATACTAATGATTGACCAAACTGGGTCGGGTTCGAAGGTATAAGCGATTGATCAGATCGCTTACCCTACGACCCTAGACAACGTGGTAATCAGTAGGCATAGTCCCAAGGGACTATGACCATCGTGATTACAATCACGTTGCGAAGTTCAAACGAACTTCGCATTGACCATTACTGGTCAACGCTGAAAGTCAAACAAAGTTTGACTTTCTGACTCGAAAAGCAATAAAATAAGGAAAAGAACGAAAGAATACTTACGAAGGGTCCCCGAATGCTAATCTCGATTCAAAAATCTCAGGTATGAAACAAATGTTTCAACTTAGAGTTTCTCAAATCAAAATTCTAGTGATTTGGAAGCATGGGGGGGTGGGGTATTTATAGTATTCGGTCCACCGTTAAGATCGTTTCATGGAAACCGTGCCTTAATCGTAACCGTACAAGTGTTGCAAAGTTGTGGTAGCCTAAAATGGTTCTTATCAGCTGATTAGGCAAGTTGTAAGCTTGTGGTTGTGGTTAAAACAGCTGGAACATGCTGATTGTTCGTTGTTATCTGATCAAAGAGGCGGACGCGGCCCGCGTGGGAATTAACAGAAACTGAGGCGGGCCGCCTGGCCATGTCAGATCAGAAATTACAGTTTTGGTCCCTGTTGTGTATTCAGCCCATTTCCGGCACTTCTAAGGCCCGTAAAGCCAACTTTAAGGCCCTAAAATGATTCCTAAACATTGTGGACATGAAACATGTTCAAAAATATGTCTGATGTCAGTTCGTTTGGTCGTACGAACGCGATGTTCGCTTAATTACGACGGAATGCGCACAAGCGCGAAAAACGATCCAAATGACGCAATGAATGGATTTTTCTTATGGAGAACACTAAAATATAATATAGTCATGCTTACATAAATTTTTGGATGTCTAGATGTATTCAGAACGTAAGTTATGCGCGAAAATGCAAACTTGTGCACTTTTTGACACTTTTATTCCCTGAATGATCCAAATGTTTATTTTAGCACACCGAACCCCTCAAAGCCTATTTCTAAGCTATGTAAAGGATATTTAAGGTGTGTTTAACTTATGCTCATGTTCCGAAATGTTCGTTACAGTTCAAATTGGCATACTTTCGCAGTTTGTCAAGTTTAGTCCCTGTAAGCGAATTAACTTGTTTTCGACATACCAAAGCCTTCAAAACTTATTTCTGAGTTATGTAAAGGTTATTTAAGGTATGTTAAGTATATGTTGATGTTCTGGAGTATTTTTCACGTTAAACTGAGTACGTTTACGCACCAGTTTGCGTATAACTCTCCAGAAAGTGATATAGAGTTTGAAATGATATAGAGTTTGAAATTGAACAAAAGTCAAAACATGAAAAATGTAAAACATAACAAAACAAACATTGTGATGAAATAACATTGTTTTATTGATAATAGAACTATTCATAGTGATTACAAGCACAGTTGTTACAGTCTCCCCTACTTGTGGAAATTTCGTCCCGAAATTTATTTAGAGGAAACTCGTGGAAAAAGATGTGGATATTTCGCCTTCATTTGATCTTCGCGTTCCCAAGTAAACTCAGGTCCACGTTTAGCTTCCCAGCGAACTTTGACCAAAGGAATGCGCTTGCGTTTAAGCCACTTGACTTCACGTTCCATGATTTCCACAGGTTTCTCAACAAATTTCAGTGTTTTTCCAACACGAATTTTGTCAAGTGGTATGTGGAGGTTCTCATCAGCTAAACACCTCTTGAGATTGGACACGTGAAAAGTTGGATGAACATTTCCAAGTTCAGGAGGTAACTCAAGTCTGTAGGCTACCTTGCCGATTCTTTCGACGATCTTGAATGGTCCAACATATCTAGGTGCAAGTTTTCCTTTCTTTCCAAATCTGATCACACCTTTCCAAGGTGAGACCTTAAGTAATACTCAATCACCGACTTGAAATTCCAAGGGTTTGCGTTTTGGATCCGCGTAACTCTTCTAACGGCTCATAGCTGTCTGAAGGTTATCGCGAACTTTCTTGACCTTGTCAGTTGTCTCTAAAATGAGGGCAGGTCCAGTAAGTTGTGCCTCGCCGATCTCATTCCAGCAGACTGGTGAACGACATTTTCGACCATAGAGAGCCTCGAAAGGAGCCATTTTGATGCTGGTGTGATAACTGTTGTTGTAGGAGAATTCAATCAACTTAAGATGTGAATCCCAACTACCACCAAAATCAATCACACAAGCTCTAAGCATATCCTCCAGAGTCTGGATTGTTCTCTCAGATTGACCATCCGTTTGCGGATGATAAGCTGTGCTCAGATTAAGTTGGGTCCCCATAGCAGATTGCATGGTTCTCCAAAAATGAGAAGTGAAACGAACATCTCTGTCAGAAATGATGTTCAAAGGAACACCATGTCGAGCTACAATCTCATCCACATAGATTTGAGCAAGTCTGTCAGCAGGAAAATCCTCACGGATTGGCAAGAAATGCGCTGACTTAGTAAGACGATCAACGACTACCCAGATGGCATCATGACCTTTCTTTGTGCGCGGGAGTTTGGTAACAAGATCCATAGTAATGTTTTCCCATTTCCAAACTGGGATCTCTGGTTGCACCAATAAACCCGAAGGACGTTGATGTTCAGCCTTAACCTTAAGACAAGTAAGGCATTTTGATACGTATAAGGCAATGTCTTTCTTCATACCAGGCCACCAATAATGAATACGAAGATCCTTATACATCTTATCTGAGCCCAGATGAACAGAATAACGAGACTTATGGGCTTCATCCATAAGCAAGGTACGAAGATCATCCTGGCTTGGGACCCACAAACGGTCCATGAAGTAATATGATCCATTGTCCTTCAGTTCCAGAGCAGGTGTTATGTGATAGGGAAATTCCTTATCCATCAAACCTTGTGAAACACAAGATTGTTGTGCTTGAGAAATGCGTGCTTGGATATCGGATCGAGCTTGAATAACAGATTGAACACGTACACAATGAAGCTTAGTACGTTCCTTACGACTCAATGCATCAGCTACGACATTCGCCTTACCAGGATGGTAGCGAATTTCGCAGTCATAGTCGTTTAAAAGCTCAACCCAACGTCGTTGCCTCATGTTGAGTTCTTTCTGGTTGAAGATATGCTGAAGACTTTTGTGGTCTGTGAAAACCACACATTTTGTACCGTACAAATAGTGTCTCCAGATCTTGAGAGCGAAAACAACTGCACCCAACTCAAGATCATGAGTGGTGTAGTTCTTCTCATGTATCTTCAACTGCCTCGATGCATATGCTATGACTTTGTTCCTTTGCATAAGAACACAGCCAAGACCCAGTTTAGATGCATCGCAATATACGACAAAATCATCATCACCCTCAGGTAATGATAGAACAGGAGCATCGCAAAGCTTCTGCTTCAAGTGTTGAAAAGCTTCCTCTTGTTTGTATCCCCAATAAAAGGGCATTTTCTTCTGAGTTAGAGCAGTTAGAGGAACTGCAATCTTCGAGAAGTTTTCTATGAAGTGGTGATAATAACCCGCTAGACCAAGAAAAGAACGAACCTCAGTAGGAGTAGTAGGCGTATCCCAATCCTTAATCGCACTGATCTTGGAGGGATCTACATGAATACCTCGTTCGTTGATAATATGTCCTAAAAATTGAACCTCTTTAAGCCAGAATTCACACTTGGAGAATTTGGCGAAAAGTTGCTCTTTCTTTAGGAGTTCCAGAGTAAGACGAAGATGCTGCTCGTGATCAGCTCGTGTCTTAGAGTAAATCAAGATGTCGTCAATGAAAAAAATGACGAACTGATCCAAATAAGGTTTGCAGACCCTATTCATTAAGTCCATGAAAACAGCAGGAGCATTAGTCAAACCGAATGGCATGACTGTGAATTCATAATGCCCATAACGAGTGCGGAACGCTGTCTTCGGAATATCTTCTTCCTGCACACGAAGTTGATGATATCTGGAACGTAGATCAATCTTTGAAAAATAAGAAGCGCCCTGTAACTGATCAAAGAGGTCGTCTATGCGAGGTAGGGGATATCGATTCTTGATGGTAAGCTTGTTAAGCTCACGATAATCGATACACATCCTAAAAGATCCATCCTTCTTCTTGACAAAAAGAACGGGAGCACCCCAAGGTGAAAAGCTGGGACGGATAAAACCTTTGTCAGAGAGTTCCTAAAGCTGATTAGACAACTCTTGCATCTCAGACGGTGCAAGACGATATGGAGCTCTGGCAATGGGATTTGCACCAGGTACGAGATCAATGCGGAACTCGACTTGGCGTGCTGGAGGTAGACCAGGTAAATCTTCAGGGAAAACTTCAGAATAATACCGAACGACAGGAATTTCTGAAATAGACTTACCCTTGCCTTTATCTTCTGTAACATGTGCTAAGAAAGCTACATAGTTCTTCCGCAGATATTTCCGAGCTTTAAAACAAGACATAAGTTTGAGACCACCGGCAGGCTTCTCACCATGCACCTGTAGGATCTCGCCTGTTGAAAGCGGCACACGAACGATCTTCTCGAAACAAACTACCTCTGCGTGATACTTGGATAACCAATCCATACCCACAATGACGTCGAAGCTTCCAAGTTGCATAGGCGTGAGGTCGATAGGAAAAAGATGATCATTAAGATTCAACTGGCAGTTGCGTAGAACAGAATTAAGAACAATGGGTTCACCACTAGCAACTTCTACTGTCAAAGGTTTTCCTAGTTTTGTTCTAGACACGCGAAGCATAGGCTCAAAAGACAAAGACACGAAACTCTTATCGGCACCAGAATCGAAAAGAACAGATGCAGGCTGATTATTAATAAAGAACGTACCGTTCACCACATTATCATCCGCCTGCGCCTCTTGGGCATTCATGTTAAAGGCTCGGCCTCGAGCCGGAGCCTGATTCTGATTCTGGTTCTGGTTCTGGTTGGCTAGCCTTGGGCACCGGTTTCTGTAGTGGGTCAGATCCCCACAATTATAACAAGCACCCGGTGGGTATTGTGGTCGTGCAGCTTGACCCTGTTGCGGAGCAGGAGGCTGTGCAACTTGTTGAGCCGGGTTTTGAACTGCGCGATTTTGAGCAAACCGACAAACATCGGCAAGATGAACTGACTTCCCACAGCTAGTGCAGAAACGGCACTGATGTTGCGGCTGATGGTGACTGTTGCATCTATTGCACAAAGGTGCATTCCCTGAATAGGGTTTCTTTGCTGGAAGCTGTGCGGGTTGGTTGGGAGCTGCCTGATTAGCTTGGGCAGTGATAGCAAAATTTTGGGAAGCCTTACGCTTCCTTGACCTCTTCGAAGAACCAGAGTCCTTTCCATTCCTGTTTTGACCTTTCTTGCTATCCCCCTTATCAGCCGACTGTTTCTTGCCCTTGTCACCCTTCCTGTGTAACTTGTTCTTCCGGATCTGCGACTCAGTCAGTGTCGCTGATAACTCGATTGCCTGACGGAGTGTGGTAGGGTTACTACCAGTAAGGATGTCTTGTACCGAGTCAGGTAGGCCGTCGATGTATCTCTCGATAGCCTTGTCGAGTGGGGTAACCATAGTCGGGCAAAGCAAACTCAACTCTTCAAACCGATCAGTATATGCCCTGTGCTCACCACTATCTTGCTTCAACTCATCAAATTCCTTCTCCAAAGCTAGCTGCTCATGACGAGGACAGAATTCCCTCATCATAAGGGCTCTAAGTTCAGCCCATGTTTGTGCGAGAGCAATTTCTGCACCCCTGTCTCTCATAACCCCGTTCCACCATGTCAAAGCCCTCTTCTGAAATACGCTCGAAGAAAACTCGACCTTGCGATTATCCGGACACTGCACGTGGCGGAATGTATTCTCAATACTCTCGAACCACTGAAGAAGCCCAGTCGCTCCCTCAGAACCACTAAACTTGAGTGGTTTAGCTTGGTTAAAATCCTTGTATTTGCATGGAACATTGTTATTGTTATTGGCTTGGTTCCATTGAGCAAAGAGGTTTGGAAACTGAGCAGCCATCTGCTGCGCAATAATTTCTGCCAGTTCGGCAGTTGCTATCTGGTTCTCGCGTCGAGGAGGCATTCTAAAAGAGGAAAACATGAAAGGAAACGAGTGAGATGATTGGATGAAAAGAATGAGATGATAAAAACAAGAATTGCAAACAACATAGATGGTGGTCATTCGTCCGTATCACAAAGCAAACAAACGACACACAGTGACTAATCAAAGTAAATGGGTAAAAAATAATGTATAATGAAGACATGCTCGCCTATAAGTGAACACTCATCCCAAGAATTCCCAGGTAAGCACAACTGGTCTCGCGTCTGGTTGAGATGTATACGAAGTGCTTGCCTAGATAGAAAACCCAGAATACAGGCATTCACCCTTCCAGTTTGCACGTGTTCACATTATTTAAAACCCAAAACCTTGACGAGATTTTGAAAACTCAAAGGCACAAGGCCAAAAACCAAACTGAAAAGGGTTCAAAACCATATAACAGAGGGTTCAAAACCTTACAATAGAGGTTTCAAAACCTTGTAATAAATCATCCAAAAACAGATGATTGTTTTTCAAAAATCGTTTCGGAAAAATTTGGTTCTTGTTTTGATAATCACCTAAGGATAGGTGATGTACATGTTTTAAGATCTAAACACAAGATAACTTGTGTTAGGGTCCTAGAAAAGTTATAGTCTAGGTCAAAGCATTACTAATAACCTAATTCCCTATAACCATTGGCTCTGATACCAACTCTTCTGTCACACCCCGACCACGTGTAACATACAAAACGTGGCAGAAACGTCGGGGAGTGTTGTAACAGAATTAATTGTTTCATAACCATGGTATACAAAGTTGTATTTTATTTATCAAACAAGGGTGTTACATTGTCTTGAACAGTAAACAAAACAGTTTATAACATAATTAAACAAGTCTATCTTCGTTTTTAGTCTCTAAGGCACAGGTCCGCCCTAGTGTCATGATCAACATCCTACGGAAAAGCTCCTGAAAACACATGTGAAAATAGGTACGTCAGCATAAAAATGCCTGTGAGATACATAGGTTTGTGAAAATAGGATTCATGACTTGTATTTGAGAAAATGTTTAGTCATGAACCTTGTAATTTGCTTTGTCTTGTAAATCATTTGAAAAACGATAAGATCAGTTGATATGTATAAATAAATGTAAGATTAATTGAATAACCATGTAAAATGAATTGTATAAAATAAACTGTTTCGTAAAACAATGTCTTGTGAAAAGTATGTTATGTGTATAAAATGTAATATGTCTATACTGAAATGATTTAAATTACGTTGCACTATGTAATATTATACAAACACTTATATATAGGAAGTACCAGCGGCGTATCCACCATGTTTGTATCATATTACACACGCCTCGTTACTCAAATCACTTACCCAAACAACCACCAATGTAACTTGTTCATGTACAAACCAATTGTCAAGTGTTATTGTGTAAACCATATCAAAATGTCTATGTCCAATGTAAACCACCAAATGTGTATATCAATGTCAATATGTTTATGTTCAATGTAGATCTTGTAATGTGTAACCAAAATGTCATGTATGGTAAGTGAAATGTATCAACTAAACCATATGTAAAATGCACAACAACAAGGTATTGAAGTAAAACACAGTTTAAATCAAAGTCATGTTTTGTGTAACAAATGCATGCTATACTGATACAAACATTTATGCGGTATTGTTAATATGCATACATCCAAGCCTTGAGACTATGGTGATAAACCCTTAAACAAATTAAAGGTTTATCTAAATTATGTATATCGAATTCGGTCATTCCTTTCATCCCCATACCCAGGATGTCCGGAACGGGAGTTGTCAATTCCTATGGTACCACTACCTACTAACGAATGGCATGATCAATGTTAATGAATGTATTGTTCCATGTTAAACAAACCAAATGTCATACCAAAAATGTAAGCATGTGAAAACGATGCACTAAGTATGTAATCAAATGAACATACGTAGCGTGAAATGTAATGTAAAACGATGTACTAAGTAATGCACACAATGGGCACACCTAGCATGAAATGTAATGTAAAACGATGTACTAAGTAATGCACACAATGGGCACACCTAGCATAAAATGTAATGAAATCATGTACTATAATGTACTAACGAACATAGCAGGTATATGATGTGAAAACAGGAAAGCACGAAAGTAACAAGTAGGCACATGTGTTCCACCCCAAAACAGTTTGGAAAACAGTAAAAGAGGGGTCTATGTACTCACTTGAGATTGCTCAGATGTCTAACGATAACCACCAAGCAATACTAGAGATCTCGGAATCAAACGGCACCTAATATAGGTAACTATGTTAATAAACCGGACCTAAATCGGAAGATCGGATAGAATGAGGTTTCGTAAACCAAACGAGTATAAGAACTCGTGTCATTTGGTTTTAACAAAGCCTACATACTAAATGAAACATAACATAATTGTTTACGACCCATTACGACCCGTTTAGGAAGCTTATGCTACTTTAACGCGTCGTTCGCGTAAAACGCGTTCCGACCGCCTAACTAGTCCTATGACAAGTGTTATATGCCTACACATGTTACATAATCAGTTATGTGACAAAAGTTTAGGTTACATATGCTAAATTACCCATTATACATGAAAAGGGTATTCTGGTAATTTACCTAAGGCATATAAACTACCTATCATACAACTACTTAAACGATGTGACCATAAGGTATAACCTCGGAAGGTTATTCCCTACACTATGGTCACCTAATGTATTTGGTCGGATCCTAATGATCGACCAAACTGGGTCGGGTTCGAAGGTATAAGCGATTGATCAGATCGCTTACCCTACGACCCTAGACAACGTGGTAATCAGTAGGCATAATCCCAAGGGACTATGACCATCGTGATTACAATCACGTTGCGAAGTTCAAACGAACTTCGCATTGACCATTACTGGTCAACGCTGAAAGTCAAACAAAGTTTGACTTTCTGACTCGAAAAGCAATAAAATAAGGAAAAGAACGAAAGAATACTTACGAAGGGTCCCCGAATGCTAATCTCGATTCAAAAATCTCAGGTATGAAACAAATGTTACAACTTAGAGTTTCTCAAATCAAAATTCTAGTGATTTGGAAGCATGGGGGGTGGGGTATTTATAGTATTCGGTCCACCGTTAAGATCGTTTCATGGAAACCGTGCCTTAATCGTAATCGTACAAGTGTTGCAAAGTTGTGGTAGCCTAAAATGGTTCTTATCAGCTGATTAGGCAAGTTGTAAGCTTGTGGTTGTGGTTAAAACAGCTGGAACACGCTGACTGTTCGTTGTTATCTGATCAGAGAGGCGGACGCGGCCCGCGTGGGAATTAACAGAAACTGAGGCGGGCCGCCTGGCCATGTCAGATCAGAAATTACAGTTTTGGTCCCTGTTGTGTATTCAGCCCATTTCCGGCACTTCTAAGGCCCGTAAAGCCAACTTTAAGGCCCTAAAATGATGCCTAAACATTGTGGACATGAAACATGTTCAAAAATATGTCTGATGTCAGTTCGTTTGGTCGTACGAACGCGATGTATTCAGAACGTAAGTTATGCGCGGAAATGCAAACTTGTGCACTTTTTGACACTTTTAGTCCCTGAATGATCCAAAAGTTTATTTTAGCACACCGAACCCCTCAAAGCCTATTTCTAAGCTATGTAAAGGATATTTAAGGTGTGTTTAACTTATGGTCATGTTCCGGAATGTTCGTTACAGTTCAAATTGGCATACTTTCGCAGTTTGTCAAGTTTAGTCCCTGTAAGCGAATTAACTTGTTTTCGACATACCAAAGCCTTCAAAACTTATTTCTGAGTTATGTAAAGGTTATTTAAGGTATGTTAAGTATATGTTGATGTTCTGGAGTATTTTTCGCATTAAACTGAGTACGTTTACGCACCAGTTTGCGTATAACTCTCCAGAAAGTGATATAGAGTTTGAAATTGAACAAAAGTCAAAACATGAAAAATGTAAAACATAACAAAACAAACATTGTGATGAAATAACATTGTTTTATTGATAATAGAACTGTTCATAGTGATTACAAGCACAGTTGTTACATGGGGGTTACCCCATAGTTGAAAATATGATTAACCAATTCCTTCTTTCCCAAACCATGACCCGTGGGGGCTTCCCCGTGTGAACCACTAGACCGTTACCATATCAACAACTGACAAACAATAGTTGTGCCCTACGTCAATGTTCTATCATCATTGACAGTTTGCCATAGTCCATTAGTACACGCCCGTCCGAACGGCACGATGTGAGGTTTGTTAAACCTAATAGCGCTATTAACTAATGACCCGCTCGCCATTGGCCTCGGCGATTTAGCCGATATAAAATGAGGGACTTAATGATAGAGTTTTGTCTAGTAAGTTTTAAGGTTGTTGTCCTACCCAAGGAGGACGAACGTACGTATTCTACCCAAGGAGAATACGCAGGATTAATATTGGTATCCTACCTATGGAGGATGGCGGTACATATCCTACCCAAGGAGGATATGCAGGTTCCGTTTTAGTTCTTTTAATATTGGCATCCTACCCATGGAGGATGGCGGTACATATCCTACCTAAGGAGGATATGCAGGCTCCGTTTTAGTTATTTAACCCATTCCCAACCACAGGGAATCCCATGCCTTAGAAGGAGTGTGAACTCACCTTTGGTTGCTCGGTTAGACTCTCAACAATAGTTAACAGTCCAGGTCGGTCAATCACGTCCTAGTATGATTACCACTTAGTTTATTAGTGAGTTCAAATAAGCACGAAGTTCCTATACGCATCTATCACATAACATGCATCACTTTAACGGTTCATGCCCATATAAACTTTCCATCTATTCCCGTTCATAAGCAAACATACGACATTGCACATAACACTTTTATTAACATATAACAGGTTAGATCATTCTCAGATAACCTACCCGACATTTAGACATGCAAATTACTACTTATGTCGTTTCAGCTTTTACATTCAAAACTGGGCTATTTTCGGGAATTTTAATAAAATAGTTACCCTATTCCAAAAATTCCCAACTTTTTACAGAAGGTCTTAAACGATCCAAATATTATTGTGTAAAAATCTCAATATCCAATTCATTACCAATATTTTATAAAAATTCATTTACCGGACTGCAATCAGATTCATCACTTTCTGACTGCAGTCCACGGAATAATTTATTTAAAATTCATCGTAAGTACGATTTATGAAATTCCAGTGGGGGAATTACTATGACATCAGTGTCCATCTACAGTACACAGACTTCAAGTTATGACGAAAATATAACACATGTTTTCTGCAGTAAAAACGCAGCTTTTGCTGCTGTGGGAAACGACCCCTTTAAAAATAGCAAACAAAATCCAAAAATTATGATTCCAGTGCCATTAGAACCGTATTTCGAAATAACACGTTATAGACTCAAGAAAATCAAGTTTTCATTAAGTTATGATCTGGTTACAGCCAACTGAAGTTGGCTGTAAACATCAACCAGCTTCCTGTTTTCAGCTCTTAACTTTTTAACGCGTGCTCGATTGATTCCGTTAACATGTTTAGCGAACAACAACGACTCTCATACACACTTACAGCAGGTTATAAGTCATTCATATCATGTAACCCTAATCAGCACATAATCATCATATTACATCTTTATGTAAACCTTATGTTTAAACTTTTAGTACATGTTCTTTTAGTGTTGTTGTTATAATCAACATACTACAAATTTTAACCACAAAAGAGAAGTGATAAGGGTTAACCAAGGAACTTACAACTAGCTCAAAGGCTAGGGAAGATCTCTAGTGAAAAAGATGAGGAAAAGTAGTGAATGAAAGCAATGTATGAAGTTCCTTCAAGTTCTTCAAGCTTCCATCTTCTCAAGACACCTTCTAATACATGAATGGAGCTTGAAATTGGATGAACATGGTGGTGATGGTGGCGGTTATGGTGAGGGCCGAGAGGAGAGAGCAGAGTATGAGGGAATGGGCGAAGTTGACTGAAGATGTGAATGATATCATGGAGATCTTAAGGACCATGCTTATAATCTCCTTCTTCCATCTTTTGTTCACTCAAGCAAGCAATATCTAAACAAAATATATGAGAAGATCTAGTAGGATTATTGTGATCTTGGTGGGGTCCCTTGGGGACGGTTGCACATGGGGGGGGGGGGGGGGTTAAATGTAAAAGTTTGATGGTAGATGGTAACTACTAGTTAATTTTCAAGTAGATACTTACATATGTTAGTTAGTTGATATCTAGGGGGTGTTATGGTTTACGGGGATCAAGACTAGCCAAGAAATATTAAAACAATGTGTTTGGCAAAATTTTAGTGTTCCGGGTAATGTCCAGTTGTTCGGTTAGATACCGGTTCGTTAAAGTGCTAAGTTGTTCCGTATAGTGTCCTATATATATCTTTTTGTAACACTTTTAATTCCTAACACTTAGGAAAATATTCAGGACCATTTAGTTAAGTTTCTGCACAATCATTAAGCACAATATAATATTAATCAATCGTACGAATACATGTAATTACAAGGGTTGTCACATTCTCCCCCTGTTAAGAAAATTTCGTCCCGAAATTTAGTGCGTGGTTACTGAGGAAGCTAGTTAAGTTGCGTGGTTTACTGGCCTTTCCTGGGGTGTCACATCATCCCCCCGTTGGTTTGGAATTTCATCCAGAAATTCTGCAGTAGCTTCAGCGTCAGTAGTGGTTGCACTTTTCTTAAACAACTGGGGATACTTGAGTTTCATTTGGTCTTCTCGTTCCCAGGTATACTCTGGGCCACGACGGGAGTTCCAACGAACTCGAACAAGAGGTATTCTGGTACGCTTGAGAATCTTAACATCTCGATCAGTAATCTCTACTAGTTCCTCGACGAATCGCAACTGATCGTCGATAGTGAGCTCCTTAAGAGGAACTATGAGGGTCTCATCTGACAGACACTTCTTCAGATTCGACACATGGAAAACATTGTGAACTCCGCTGAGTTCTTCAGGTAGATTCAACTTGTAAGCGACCTTGCCAATTTTCTCAATGATTTCGAACGGCCCGACATAGCGCGGATTGAGTTTGCCTCGTTTGCCAAAACGAACTACACCTTTCCAAGGTGAGACTTTAAGTAGCACTCGATTCCCAACCTGGAACTCGAGTGGTTTCCTTCGCTTATCAGCATAGCATTTCTGACGATCACGATCTGCCGCCATTCGTTGTCGTATCTGAGCAATCCTTTCGGTCGTGTCTACCACAAGTTCTGGGCCTGTGATTTGGCTGTCACCAATTTCTGCCCAACAAAGAGGTGATCGGCATTTACGTCCGTACAATGCCTCGAACGGAGCGGCCTGGATGCTGGTGTGGTAACTGTTGTTATACGAAAACTCCACTAACGGGAGGTGTTTTTCCCAGCCATTTCCAAAGTCGATTACACATGCCCTAAGCATGTCTTCAAGGGTTTGGATGGTGCATTCAGATTGCCCATCCGTTTGTGGATGATATGCTGTGCTCATGTCTAATCGAAAACCAAAGGACCTGTGCATAGCTTGCCATAATTCAGATGTAAAACGTGAGTCACGATCAGAAATGATGGAGGTTGGCACTCCGTTCCTTGATACTACTTCCTTTAGGTAGATGTCTGCTAGAGTAGAAAACTTATCCGTTTCTTTGATAGCCAGAAAATGTGCAGACTTGGTCAATCGATCCACTATCACCCAAATAGTGTCATTTTCGCGTTGAGATCTAGGCAGGCCAGTAACGTAATCCATGGAAATTTGCTCCCATTTTCATGTCGGGATCTCCGGTTGTTGGAGTAGGCCTGATGGTTTCTGATATTCGATCTTGACCCTAGCACAAGTCAAGCATTTACTGACGTAGGTTGCTATGTTGGCTTTCATACCAGGCCACCAATACGTAGTCTTGAGATCGTGGTACATCTTATCCGAACCAGGATGTACTGAATAACGAGACTTGTGTACCTCATCCATCACAAGCTCACGTAGATTACCATAGAGTGGAACCCAGATGCGCCCGTTTACATAGTGGGCACCGTCTTCCTTTTGTTCTAACCATTTCCTTGATCATCGTAGGGACTCCGCCCTGATGTTCTCTGCTTTCAATGCTTCAACCTGAGCATTTCGTATCTGAGTAGGAAGACTAGATTGGATGGTAAGTTGTAACGCACGTACACGCTTTGGTATAGTATCCTTTCGACTGAGGGCGTCGGCCACAACATTGGCTTTGCCCGGATGGTACTTGATTGCACATTCGTAATCATTCAAGAGCTCGACCCATCGAAGTTGTCGCAAGTTTAGCTCCTTTTGCTTGAAGATATGCTCGAGACTCCTGTGATTGGTGTAAATGGTGCACTAGGTACCGTACAGGTAATGTCTCCATATCTTAAGTGCGAAGACAACTGCTCCCAATTCCAAGTCGTGCGTAGTGTAGTTCCTTTCGTGAACTTTAAGTTGGCGTGATGCGTAGGCAATGACCTTGTCACGTTGCATCAATACGCAACCAAGTCCTTGTATGGAAGCGTTGCAATAAACCACAAAGTCATCTGTGCCTTCAGGCAATGAGAGGATAGGCGCGCTACAAAGTCTATCTTTCAAGTGCTGAAAAGCAGATTCCTGTGCATCACCCCAACGGTAGGTGACACCCTTCTGAGTCAGTGAAGTGAGAGGTTGCGCAATCTTTGAGAAATCCTTGATAAACCTTCTGTAATATCCTGCCAGACCCAAGAATTGGCGGATTTCTGTTGGTGTACGGGGTGCAGGCCAGTTCTTGATCGAGTCAACCTTGGATGGATCAACATGAATCCCATCCTTGTTTACCACGTGGCCTAGAAAATGGACTTCGCGAAGCCAGAAGTCACATTTCGAAAATTTAGCATACAGTTGCTCTGCTCGAAGAAGTTCCAGCATAAGTCGTAGATGCTGCTCGTGTTCCTCCTGACTCTTAGAATAGATCAGGATGTCGTCGATGAAAACAATAACGAACTTATCCGGGTAAGGTTTGCATACTCGGTTCATGAGATCCATGAAGACCGCTGGTGCGTTTGTCAATCCGAAAGGCATAACCAGAAACTTGTAATGCCCATAACGAGTTCTAAATGCTGTTTTGGAGACGTCCTCATCTCGGACTCTCAGTTGATGGTAACCTGACCTCAGGTCAATCTTGGAGTAGAAACTCGACCTTTGCAACTGGTCGAATAAGTCATCAATGCGTGGAAGAGGATAACGATTCTTCACGGTCACCTTGTTAAGTTCGCGATAGTCAATACACATTCTGAAAGTACCGTCTTTCTTCTTCACAAACAAGACTGGAGCTCCCCAGGGCGAAGAGCTAGGACGTATGAAACCCTTTTCCAAGAGTTCTTGTAATTGCGTGGACAGTTCTTCAAGTTCTGACGGAGCTAGACGATAAGGTGCACGAGCTATTGGTGCTGCTCCAGGAGCTAGCTCGATTTGAAACTCGACTTGTCAATGAGGCGGAAGACCAGGTAATTCCTCAGGAAATACCTCAGGAAAATGGCGCACAATAGGAATATCTTCAATTATCTTCTCTTCCGTTGATGCGTCAGTAACGAGTGCTAGAATGGCAGTGTGGCCCTTTCGCAAACACTTCTGGGCCTTAAGGAAAGAGATAATGCCTACGACAGCACCACTCTTGTCGCCATGAATCACGAGGGGTTCTACACCAGGACGAGGGATGCGGACAATCTTCTCGTTGCAAAGAATTTCCGCTTGTTGATGAGATAACCAATCCATCCCAATAACAACGTCGAAACTACCCAGAACGATAGGAATAAGATCGATAGATAAGGTCTGACCTGCTAAGACGAGGTTAAAACCCTTAACTATGTGCGCGGCCTCGAGACTTTTACCGTTTGCTAGCTCTACCGTGTGTTTGGTGGTCAAAAGTGTTAGGGTGCGCTTAAGCATTTGACTAACTTTTAAGGACACATAACTAGTATCGGCACCCGAATCGAATAAAACAGTAACAAAGAAATCATCTAGAAGAAACTTACCCATCACCACGTTGGGATCGTTCCTTGCATCACCCTGACCTAGCACGAAAACACGTCCCCTGGCTCCATTGCCATTATTGTTACCCCCGTTGTTGCCTCCATTGTTGTTCCCGTTTCCTTGGTTGTTGTTGTTCTGATTCTGGTTCAGCTGAGGACAGTTCCTCTTAAAGTGGCCTTCAGCGCCACACTGAAAGCATCCTTTATTGCCCTGCTGTTGCTACTGCTGTTGGTTCTGTGGAGCTTGTTGTTGTTGTTGTTGGCGATTATGATTTGCTGGTCGTGTGCCCCTGTAATCCTTTGCTTCATGACCAAACTTGTTACACCTCAGACAACGACCCTTGTTGCACTGCCCGCTATGATGCTTGTTGCACCGGTTGCACTTGGGGTGGTTCCCTCAGTATCCACCCTGTCCTTGACTACCAGAAGATTGCTGACCAGGACTCTGGTAGTCATCAGTCTTTCGCTGCTGGGACTGAGACTGAACGGAAGTAGAACCCTTGCCCGAATTTCCATCCCACTTGCGCTTGTTATCACTGGGAGCATCAGTAGTAGTAGCGCTAATATGCTTGGGCAGTTTGTTCTGCTCAACTGCCTGATCAGTGAGACGATGAGCCAACCGAATGATTTGCTGAATGGTACCCAGGTTAGCTGAAGTCACGTGACTCTGAATCTCTGGTACAAGACCCTTGAGGTACCGCTCAATACGTTTGATGGGAGGGTCCACCATAGTAGGACACAAGATGGCCAGCTCGTTTGACCTCTTCGTATACGCCTCAATTTCAGACCCTGTTATTTTCAGATTGAAAAATTCCACCTCTAGCTTGTGGATGTCGTCACGACTATAGTACTCTTCATTGATCAAATCTTTGAAGTCATTCCATGGGGTGGCATTAGCAACCGCCAGCCCTAGCAGTTCAACCTGTGCTTTCCACCAGGTTAAACCAGCACCCTCGAGTGTTCCAGTAGAAAATTTCACCCTACGATCTTCATGGCATTCGCACATCTCAAAAACAGACTCAATCTTCTCGAACTAGTGAAGAAGACCTACAGCTCCTTCCGTGCCGCTGAAAGTACTAGGTCGGCAATCCATGAACGTTTTGAACGTACATACGGGAGGCTGAGCATGTTGACCTCCTGCAGGGACAGCTGCGAGTGCCTCAGCCACTCGTTCGTTGATTAGAGTCGTCAGCTGGGCTTGAGTTAGGTTCAGTCGTCCACTCTTGATCTTCATATCAAAAGAAACATGAGTGAGCAAGGTGTCGCGAAAGTGCGATGACAGAAGAGAGTAAGCACACATGTGTTTTCAACAATAGTTGCTACACTTATCTAAGCATACCATGAACAATGTACTATGTAACTAGCAGGTAGGTAATATAACCATAAACGATATCACCTAGAATGTTGAGTCTTGCACGTGGAGCGAAGCGTCGTTGTGGATCGTTGAGCACTGTACAGGTTATAGTCTGGTTTTGTCAAAAAGCTTTTCCCTTTTTAAAACCCAGTTCACTATAACCAATGGCTCTGATACCAATCTGTCACACCCCGAAAATCCACCATGCGGAGTATCACCGCTTGGAGGCGTGACGCGACCAGGATCGAGCCACCAATCATATTGAACAACGTAATTAAGTAAATAAAACCAACCACAGTACAATTGGTGACCAAAAGAAAGTAACCAACTTTAAGTTAACAGCAGAAGCATAAGACGTAGAACCAAAACATAAGTTCAATAAGTACATAAAGTTCAAATGTTAAGCACGGAACATAACAGTCCATATCCCACAACGACCTCCTCCTCGTGCAAGCTCCATAAGCATCTAACGACCTGTAAGGCATGTAACAATGAGTCAACAATAAAGTTGAGCAAGTTCACAGTTGGGTGTTTGTTTTAAGTTGTTTTCGAAACGTGGTTTGTCTTTAGCTGGCTTACTTGCCGTGGGGGTTACCCCATAGTTGAAAATATGATTAACCAATTCCTTCTTTCCCAAACCATGACCCGTGGGGGCTTCCCCATGTGAACCACTAGACCGTTACCATATCGACAACTGACGAACAATAGTTGTGCCCTACGTCAATGTTCTATCATCATTGACAGTTTGCCATAGTCCATTAGTACACGCCCGTTCGAACGGCACGGTGTGAGGTTTGTTAAACCTAATAGCGCTATTAACTAATGACCCGCTCGCCATTGGCCTCGGCGATTAAGTCGATATAAAATGAGGGACTTAATGATAGAGTTTTGTCTTAGTAAGTTTTAAGGTTGTTGTCCTACCCAAGGAGGACGAACGTACGTATTCTACCCAACGAGAATACGCGGGATTAATATTGGCATCCTACCTATGGAGGATGGCAGTACATATCCTACCCAAGGAGGATATGCAGGTTCCGTTTTAGTTCTTTTAATATTGGCATCCTACCCATGGAGGATGGCGGTACATATCCTACCTAAGGAGGATATGCAGGCTCCGTTTTAGTTCTTTAACCCATTCCCAACCACCGGGAATCCCATGCCTTAGAAGGAGTGTGAACTCACCTTTGGTTGCTCGGTTAGACTCTCAACAATAGTTAACTGTCCAGGTCGGTCAATCACATCCTAGTATGATTACCACTTAGTTTATTAGTGAGTTCAAATAAGCATGAAGTTCCTACACGCATCTATCACATAACATGCATCACTTTAACGGTTCATGCCCATATAAACTTCCCATCTATTCCTGTTCATAAGCAAACATACGACATTGCACATAACACTTTTATTGATATATAACAGGTTAGATCATTCTCAGATAACCTACTTGACATTTAGACACGCAAATTACTACTTATGTCGTTTCAGCTTTTACATTCAAAACTGGGCTATTTTCGGGAATTTTAATAAAATAGTTACCCTGTTCCAAAAATTCCCAACTTTTTACAGAAGGTCTTAAACGATCCAAATATTATTGTGTAAAAATCTTATTATCCAATTCATTACCAATATTTTATAAAAATTCATTTACCGGACTGCAATCAGATTCATCACTTTCTGACTGCAGTCCACTGAATAATTTATTTAATGACATCAGTGTTCATCTACAGTACAAATTTCGTGACCTAATTCTACACAGACTTCAAGTTATGACGAAAACATAACACATGTTTTCTGCAGTAAAAACGCAGCTTTTGCTGCTGTGGGAAACGACCCTTTAAAAATAGCAAACGAAGTCCAAAAATTATGATTCTAGTGCCATTAGGACCGTATTTCGAAATAACAAGTTATAGACTCAAGAAAATCAAGTTTTCATTAAGTTATGATCTGGTTAAAGCCAACTGAAGTTGGCTGTAAACATCAACCAGCTTCCTGTTTTCAGCTCTTAACTTTCTAACGCGTGCTCGATTGATTCCGTTAACATGTTTAGCGAACAACTACGACTCTCATACACACTTACAGCAGGTTATAAGTCATTCATATCATGTAACCCTAATCAGCACATAATCATCATATTACATCTTTATGTAAACCTTATGTTTAAACTTTTAGTACATGTTCTTTTAGTGTTCTTGTTATAATCAACATACTACAAATTTTAACCACAAAAGAGAAGTGACAAGGGTTAACCAAGGAACTTACAACTAGCTCAAAGGCTAGGGAAGATCTCTAGAGAAAAAGATGAGGAAAAGTAGTGAATGAAAGCAATGTATGAAGTTCCTTCAAGCTTCCATCTTCTCAAGACACCTTCTAATACATGAATGGAGCTTGAAATTGGATGAACATGGTGGTGATAAGGTGGTGATGGTGGTGGTTATGGTGAGGGCCGAGAGGAGAGAGGAGAGTGTGAGGGAATAGGTGAAGTTGAGTGAAGATGTGAATGATATCATGTAGATCTTAAGGACCATGCTTATAATCTCCTTCTTCCATCTTTTGTTCACTCAAGCAAGCAATATCTAAACAAAATATATGAGAAGATCTAGTAGGATTATGGTGATCTTGGTGGGGTCCCTTGGGGACGGTTGCACATGGGGGGGGGGGGGTTAAATGTAAAAGTTTGATGGCAGATGGTAACTACTAGTTAATTTTCAAGTAGATACTTACATATGTTAGTTAGTTGATATCTAGGGGGTGTTATGGTGTATGGGGATCATGACTAGCCAAGAAATATTAAAACAATGTGTTTGGCAAAATTTTAGTGTTCCGGGTAATGTCCGGTTGTTCGGTTAGATACCGGTTCGTTAAAGTGCTAAGTTGTTCCGTATAGTGTCCTATATATATCTTTTTGTAACACTTTTAATTCCTAACACTTAGGAAAATATTCAGGACCATTTAGTTAAGTTTCTGCACAATCATTAAGCACAATATAATATTAATCAATCGTACGAATACATGTAATTACAAGGGTTGTCACATTCTCCCCCTGTTAAGAAAATTTCGTCCCGAAATTTAGTGCGTGGTTACTGAGGAAGCTAGTTAAGTTGCGTGGTATACTGGCCTTTCCTGGGGTGTCACAGTTAGCATACATTTGCTTGTGCTTGCCTCGCTTACAAATCGAACCAAGTCGACTCACTCGTTTTTAACTGAGCAAAAATGTAAAGTGGCTGATGGTTATATTTGAACCAGAAATCGTTGGGGGTGGTGCGGTGGCTAGTTATGGAGGCGATTGTTATGCAACCTTTCAGACCGGACTCAGATTTGGGGTAACAATAGGATCAATAAGGGGTTTTAGGTGGCCGACAAGATTTAAGTGGAGATGGCCGACATAACACCACCGATATGAACTCGACATCCAGAATCTGAGCGAGATTCGGATGGTATATGATGGGAGAAGTGGCGGCTCTGGTGGTGTTTGTAGATCTGGCCGTGTTGATGGTCACATAAGTGGTGGTGGTTATAACAACCCTCGAAAACACCTCTAAACGCTCCTAAAATACCCCGTATACGATAAATTAAACTCGTTTATCCTCAAATTTTAATAAAAGTCAAATAAAACAAAATCTATGGATTTATCGCGGGTCGCGACCCAGTTCACCCGGAGAGTTGCGGTGCGCGACCGAGAAGCAGCTGACGAGCCCTCGGGTTGCCACGTGTCCGGACTAGTTTCGAAGCTATACAGGTGACTAACCCGGCCTAGCCGTAGCTAGACCTGGCTCGCGAGCCGTGAAGGAACAAGGGGAGGTTCTCGCGGAGCGCGAGAGACCCCGTTTTCAGCCTATAAAAGGAGGCCTCTGGCCTCAATCTCAATTCGTTCAAAATCTTTCTCTCTCAACTTCTTAATAGGCAAAAATTATCGGGTATAATACCCCTAAAAAATGAAGCTCGGCTTCGTTGTAAGTATTTTAACCCTCGATCACTAATTTGTTACCCTACCCGATTGATATAAGGCTCCGTAACGCATGTCAAGGCCCTGCCTGACTCAGTTCGTTGTAGTTCTGTCTCGTGTCGTAAGGCTAATGTGATTTAAGTTATCTTACTAACACGTGTGCATTATTTATTTTTAATAGACTATAATCAGGAACACCACAAGGAAGCTGTAGAATTTCCTAAGTCAACAATGTGAGTCATTCTCCTTTTCTCACAGTTTGTGAGCCATTGTTTCAAATATTTTACAAAACCCTAAATGTTTATCAGTATACTTAAAGAGATTAAGTTTTTGTAATTCTACAATTATCATCAGTATGTTGGGTTTTGTATGCATTACTTGACACTCATTACTATTGCGAATAGTAGCATGACCGCAAGCATGGGGGACAAAGGTTGCCCAGTAGCAATATTGTGTTGAATAATTGGATAGATATAAACATTGTAAATTTTAATACTGTAAAATTTTAAAAGTTTGTTTTGATTAAAATGGGATGCACTCGCTAGTATTTCTTGCTGATAAAATCTTTTTAAAACGCGTTTCAGGTAACTTAATGTAAAGCTAATAAGAAGTTAGCTATGGAGCACTGAAAGCTTAAAGAAGTGGCTATAAAAAGTTACCTAAACAAAAAGGAATTTATGTTTTCAATAATTAGGGTTTACCCCTATAAATGTATTATCAATGGAACATGGGTTTTATCCCATTTATTTATTATAAAAATTTGGTGTTTTGAAACTCTGATAATATTTCCTAACTACGATCCCGATGTCTAATTTTCGCTGCCAAATTAATAAACACCAATACCACCCGCTCCGTGTTGCTCGCGGCGCCCGCTTTCGGGGTCGGGGTCGAGGGCTGCAATAGAAGGTGGTATCAGAGCAAATGCCACTGGTTTAAGCTGTTTAGGTGTTCTGTTAATACCTAAATTTTAACCAATTGTGTTAGGAAATAACTTATGTAATTCTGTGTAAATGTGTATATTATTATTTTGTGTTATTTGACAATTTGCTAGTTTACGGTATGAGTGAGCAAGGTACTTCTGATGCTTACCGTCAATTACCTCATTCCCCAAAGAATGAAGGAACCTCATCCCAGCCAACCTCATGATACTCCGCTGATTCTGAGGAAGGAATCTTTATCTTTAAGGCACAATCTGAGGAACCATTCCCCCCCTAAAAAGATAGGCTGGTTTAGTAGAGGAACGCATGAGAGGAGGAAAAGAATGAAAAAAAATCCAACAACAGCGAGCAATAGCAAAAGCAAATTGAGAAATGAATGCCCAAACCCAGGAAATTAGATCAGTGTGGGAAGAGGAAAATAGAGACAGGAATACTCAAAATCAGGAAGATAGACTATTATGGGAGGAGGAAATTGATAGGCAATTAACTGATTTCCATATGTTAGCAAACACAGTAGCAGACCCTAATCTTAACCAAGTAGCTGAACCACAACTCTTACCCTTATTCCCTAACCAACCAATGGAATTAGAACCAAACCAGGAGAACCAATTCCCAATCCCAGCATTTGACACCAATGAGATCCCTAGAATTCCCGCACCAAACCCTATAGCACAGTATACCGACCTGAACCCTTTAGACCCATGGTGGAACGACGACAGATATATTCAGGATGTATTAAACACCCATACCCTTACGGAGAACCCAAACCACGTTACCCGACCCAGTACCAGCATTACTACCACCCATGAGTCAAGAAAATGTGCAGGAACTTCGCTTATATGGCGAAAAGTTAGTTGAGAAGGAAATAAGATCCGTCAGATAAGAGAGAAACTCGTCTGGAAGTATGACGAGCGTGAGATGCGGTATTAGACAAGCCAATACTTAGTATAATATATATACGTGTGTAATTTTGTACTTTGATAATATATATATAAACTAGTATATATCGATGCATAGCTACTAGTATTTAAATTCTAGTTGTAATTTGTAGTAGATGCATAGATTGATATATATAAAAAAGAGTAAGTCGCAATGCTCGACGTTTTTGATCAATCTGCTTGGGTGATTGTTTGTGTTAATTTTATTCTATGATATTAATGCTTGGTAAATGTTTACAATTCAGATGGACAACGAAGTAAATCAGGAAAACCAGAATAATGATAATAATGAGAACCAAGTGAATAACAGTGCCATTGAACACATAGTAGCACAAGGAATCATAGATGTTATGCCATATATTATCAAGACCATTAAAGAAGCAGAAAATAATAAAACTGTAATTGGAAGTAAACGTGCACCTACTGAACCAAGTCATAGCGTGAATGAAAATCACGGACCACTTATCCAAGCACCTATCCCAAAAAGAAGAAGAAAATTTCATATGGTTGTTCTTATAAAGAATTCTGGTCTTGCAAACCAATAGAATTCTCATGCAATGAAGGAGCCATTGCAGCCTTACGCAGGGTAGAAAAGACCGAAGCAGTCTTAAAAATAAGTAAATGTGCAGATGAAGATAAAATCATGTTTGCTTCTAATCTTTTTAAGAACGCAACTTTAGAGTGGTGGAATACCATTCTCAAGTCTTGAGGAAGTGACAGAGTTTATAACATGGAATGGACCAACTTTAAGGAGATAATAGAAAGAAAATTATGTCCTCCCCATGAAAAAGAACAGATTGCCAATAAGTTCTTAAATCTTAAAATGTCTTGAATAGATTGCAAGGGTTATACTACCATATTATTCGAATATGCTAGGATAGTACCAACCTTAGCCTCACCAGAACCAGTATTAATCTCCCGTTACATCTGGGGATTAATCAGTGAAATCATACACATAGTCAAGGCAGCCAGACCACAAACCATAGAAGAAGCAGTAGAACTTGCTAACACCTTGACGGATGAACTGGTACGCACACAAGAGGAAAATCAGAAAAGGGATCTAGCTCAGAGAATTTCCCAGGAATTTCGTGGAAAAGAAACAGGTTCATCTTTTTCACTTTTCTATAAGATATGTAAGAAAAAGCATTACGGAAAATGCGCAAGGTATTGTAATTTCTGCAAGAAACCCGGGCATAAGGAAGAAGAATGTCGAACGAAAGCTAGCAATAGACTATGCTACAATTGTGGGGAAGCTGGTCATATCAAACCGAACTGTCCGAAACTAGCTCTAGCGATAACCAGCAAAATAAGCCAACGGAAGGACCCAAAAAGAAAGCCAGAGCATTCGTTCTGACAGCTGAAGAAGCCAAGATGATTTCGGATGTGATTGCCGGTACGTTTTTAGTTAATGATATTTTTGCTAAAGTATTATTTAACTCTGTTGCAAACCAAAGTTTTATTAATACTTCTTTCTGCAAACTTCTCCATCAACCATTAACTAAACTTCAACAAGACTATCTGGTAGAGACGGAAAATGGAGATTCTATTAAGATAAGTGAAATCCTGCAGGGAGGAAGGATTGAAATCTTAAACCATAATCTTTCTCCTAACCTTTTTCCAATGAATCTAGCTGGATACAATTTTGTATTAGGAATGGATTGGTTGGTAGCCAATCATGCTAGTATTTTATGTGATCAAAAGTCTGTGCAAGTAAATACACCAAAAGGTTAAAAGATCACAATTAAACCAGATAAGCCTACCAGATTAACAAAATTCATCTCTGTGATGAAAGCTGCTAGCTATTCAAGGAAAGGAGTGAAGGGGTATGGTCCCAAAAACCTTGCGCATGCGCATTGGACCATACCACAACCTTACTCCAAAAGCATATTAAATAAGACCCCGGTCGCGCAGTAGTTCTAAACAAGAGCTGGAAAAGAACAGTCTTCGATGTCCATGCGCCGAAGAAAAGAAGGACAAATATCCAACTAACACCTTTGCGCGGGCTCGCGCAAGGGTACAGTCAGGCTTGAAGATAAACTCCTAAACATCTCCACACGCCTTAAATCAAGACTTGGATAAAGGAATCTTTTCTGTTATAACATAATAGACACGTGGCAAAGGCACAATGGTTTATAGCTATAGATATTCTAGAAAGCTTTAAATGCTAATCCAAAGGAGGTCCTAGTAAGCTTGACCCAGGTCCTTGCAGGATCTATACACTGAACAAGGCAAGAACCTTACCAAACCATTCCCTTAACCCCCGACCAGGATGCCAACATATCTCCATATAGACCGTGGAGATATGAATGGTGTAAATCTTTTATTTTATATAGACAGTAAAATTACGCCAAGACACCACGGACAAATGATAAGGAAGTTTCACCTTCAACATAAGAAACTAGTTATTAAAGTCATTAATACAAAACCAAATAAAAAGTGCGAAAAGATTTAAAAAAAAAAGTATTACACTAAATGCTTGTCTTCATCAAGTGATGTAAGAGACTTAGGCAAACATGGCCTTTGATTGTCAAGAACTCTTACTATCAATCTTGGATCCCGAGACTACTACACACACTCTATGATGGATGATGGATGATGGTGGTGGATGTGGGTTGTGATGGTGGTGGAGTGTGGCAGAAGTGGGAGAGAGGTGGTTTGCCAAGGGATGCCTTTGAAGTGAACCAAGCACCTCTATTTATAGCCTGCACAGAAGCCTGGACACGGCCGCGTGTCCACTGGGCATGGCCCCGTGTCCATCCACTTTCTCTTTATTCATTAATTGCAGTTTGTTTGCATTAGCTCCACACGCCCCCATGTCTGCTGGGCACGGCCCCGTGTGCAGAAGCGTATCTGTACTATCAAGATTTGCTTGGATTCTTCGAATCTTAGCGTTGACCACGGCCGTGTTGAGCTGGGCACGCCCCAGTGTCGGGAAATAGAAGCGTCTACAACTTTGTCTTTTCTGCAGACACTTGGGCACGCCCTCGTGTCCGCTGGACACGGGGCTCGTTCAGCCTTTTGATCTCTTGTTTTTGCTTGGGAAGATGCTGCCGAGGGGTCGGGCATGCCACGTTTATTCCTTTTCTTGTAATTATGTTATATTTTGCTGCATATTTGCTTCTTTTGTTCATTTATGCTCATTTAATCCTGAAAATACAAAAGGAAGACAAAAACACACTTTTTCCAACATTAGTACTAAAAAAGGGTTAGTTTTATGCCTCATTTGATGTAATTTATATGTTGCATTTTACACACATCAAATACCCCCCACACTTGAATCTTTGCTTGTCCTCAAGCAAAACACTTTATAATGTGGCTTACACGCCCAAATGAAATGGGTAGAAGAGAAGTTTTCGGCTTGTGTGTCGGGATTCCAAGATCTTTATTAGGCTTTACTTTTATGTTATTTACAATCCTATTCGTTATGATTTATTTAGAACGTTTCATAAGAGAAATTACTTATTTGGGCATAACATGCCTCTTTAAAGTTCCATTTATATACAAGTTCACATACCTTACGGGAGATCACTCAACACTCGGCCGAAGATGTATTTTTGTGAAACACTCGAGACCGGCATGGAACTTACTTCTACCATATGCTTGCAAGCAATCAATCCTCCTCCTTTTAACTATACGCCTTTGTAAATATCAAGAGGACTTGGGGAAGGGTTAGGCTTGGGTTAAAGGTAGGTGGTTTTGGGTTAGTGGTTAGTTAAAAGGGCGATAGGCGTAAAAAGCGTCCGTCTTCGTAAAACTTTTTATTTTTGCGACTTTCTATTCAAGAGAAGCATTTTCAAACAAAGATTCTTTTGAGGAACTTGTTTGGTTATTGCTATACTTCATCATTTTTTTTATAAGGAAGTCACATGAAGACCGAGTTTTTTACTAAAATAAAGGGTTAAAAATGAAAAAGGGTTTTGGTGGGTAAATGGTGTTTGTTTTGTGGGTTTAGAAATGAAAAGGTTTAGGCTCAAAGGGGGTTAACTAGGGGGATTTTGGGTAGGTGGTAAAAAAATGAAAAATAATGGTGTTGAAAAGAAAAAGGGTTAGTGCTAATGCTTCCATCATTTACTTACTTGGGTTTAAGTTGGTAAGGACCGGGAATGTATCGTCATGGCAAGTTCTAAAGTCGTAAGAAACCAAGCGGCTATTCACACAAGAAACGAAAAATGAGCATTTCGTTTAAAGATGTATATTTGTATGCTCAATAAAGGCTCAAAACTCACTTTTTGTGGGAATGGGTTTTTAGTGTGATCAAGTATATATAATCAAATTTTAACTAGATTTGTCATGTCGTTTCATAATTTTCTTATGTTGGTTCCTTTTTATAGCGACGCTATCGGTTGTAAATTTGTAAAAATATAACCTTTTTAGAACTTGTTATTCCCAAATTAAACCAAGACAAGTAAAAAAAAATGAAAAGTTTTTCAAAAAATTTAGGGTGATTAGCGGTTCTAATAGAGTTTTGTGTAAGGCTTATTATTAGGACTTGCAAAATTCAAGGTTTTAGCATCCCCCCCCCCCAACATTTAAATTACACATTGTCCTCAATGTGTCCCAAAAATAAGTTTTTAGGTTGGTTGAATGTGTAAAAAGGTGTTAAAAAGCAAAATTTTATGTTACTAGGCATCTGGACACGGGCCCGTGGTGTCCGGGGCCCCGTGTTCAGATTGCCAGTATCAGAATGTAACAGAAGGCTGGGCACGGGGGCGTGTTCAGCGAACACGCCCCGTGTCCAGTTACCTGAACTGAGCGTTTTTCTGCAGATCATTGAGCACGGGCCGTGTTGGCTGAGCACGACCCCATGCTGAACTTCCTGTAATGAAGAAAAAATGTCGGGTGGCTCTGTTTTCGTGCATGGGGTGTAGGTTCAAGTTTCCTCAGTATCCTTCGCCATTCCGAGTGTCTTTTACCCATTACAACATCATCTAAACACCAAATAATTAAAAACCATCATTCATTAAAGAGAGAATTGCATAAGGTCCTAGAAAATTAAAAATAAAGAAAACTAAAAAGTTCCTAAGATAGATAGGTCAAGTGATACATGAAATCATCCTAAGGAGTTCTGCCCTTATTGTAGGAATAACAAAAACCCGAAAACAGCTTCCCGATCTTTAAAGGCGTTGTAGAACTTGAAACCGAGAGGTGTCCCCTAGATGTCATTGAGCCATTCTTCTATTTCTCTCGGGGGGAAGAAGGCGAGCTCAGTTTCCACAACATCTTGTGGAGGAGGAGCGATGGCAACCGGGACCCCCGTGTAATATGTCTTGAGTGGGGTCCGTGTGCATGGCGTACCACTCGGCCGATATGATGACTTCTGGCACCACATTCCATACCCTTTGTGTAATGATTGGTACCAACGGAGGAGAAGCGAGAATATTCAACCTTTGGTGCAAAAGGTTGACCTCTCTAAGACACCCTTCTAGCCCCACCGATAAATGATTGATACGGTCGACCAGAGCTTCCTCAACCCCCGTCATTTCATCTATGGCCTCTCTCAAGGCATATACATAATTGACGAGGGAGTCTTCTACCGTTGACCTTCTCCCTTGTCTGTTGTTCCTGGAGTGTGATGAGGATGTTCCGCTGTTTCTGCTCGACATTCTAAGAAAACAAACTGAAAAGAGTTCATTTTAATGAAGCGACACCTTGAACACGGCCCCGTGCTCACCGGTCACGACGCTGTGTTTACCTCTCTGCAGGTTTTTTAAATCAAGGAATCTTGAAGTTTTAAATTAATTTTCTGACTTTTGAAGCATTTTTAAGCAGAAATAACTTAAAACAGTGTTGTAAAACTTATTTTTGACAAGATCCCTTGAATAAAAACCTAACAAATATCATAATAAATCTTGAAAGCATGGAGGTTTTAAGCTTTAATGGAGGTTTTGAGGAAAAAATGAAGAAGAAGGCAATGGACAAAAGTAGAAAAGACAAGATGGTTGTCGGGAACCTTCTTTAGAATATACCTAGTATGGTATGTGTGAAGATCCCACCAAATCTCTGTCTTTGGAGTAGTCCAAATGTGCAGGAATCTTGCTGCATTTATAGAAAACGACAGCACGCTGGACACAGCCCCGTGTCGACTGGACACGGCCCCGTGTGCAGACGAGATTCTGACACTTTTTGTCCGTATTCTGGCCAAAAGTTAGAGGAGAATCTTTTGGTGGAGATGGGGGTGTGCTGACCTGGACACTGCCCCGTGCCTAGAAGCTTTTTATGAAGTTTTGTCTATTTTTAAGGAATTTATCCGGATCGGGTGTTTCCTTACTGGACGGAACAACACCGTAGTGCCTGAGATACCTAAGTTGCGCTAGTTTTAGACGAGAACGCAAGAGGTTATCGGAAAGGGTGATTCCTATGCTAAATGTAGGTGGACAAGTCCAACCCTTATCCGACTCTTGTTAAAGAAGTTGTATGTCGAATCGCTCAGGTCTATGAATGCATCGACGGAAGTCAATGGGGAGTCCTTCACGGCACAATCGACATAGGGACGACTATCGCTCAAGTCCTCGCAAGAGTCAGAGGTGATTTTGGGAACAACGATGTTGTTTTTATCCGAATGCAATCTCAATAATTCTTCTTGGGCGTTGTCTTGAGTTGAATTAGTTATATCCATCTCAAGCTCGTTTATCCAATTGAGAATTACATCTTCCATTTGAAATTATTCTTCAAGAATCATTTCATTTAGAATAGATGATTGAGAGCATTCTAGGGAGAGATAGGGATTATTTTTACTTTCGCCCATCTTAAGGCTACAGGAAAACGATGGGTCTATATAGTGGGGAGTGTAATTTAAAAAATAACATTTTAAATTTTCATGAGTTCCGCCACATATTTGACACCACGTACCATAAGAGGAGCGAAAGTAGAAAAATCAATATCGCTCATGTTTGTGTCAGAAATTACCAACCGTCAGGATCTTACGGTTCTGTTTTCAGTATTTGATACTTGGGCACGGGGCGTGTTCAGTGGGCATGGCCCCGTGTTCAGCTACTGTCTGACTTAAAACAGGATTGCCAGTACCAAAGATTGGGCACGGGACGTGTTCAGCGGGCACGACCCCGTGCTGAGCTTCTGCAGAAATTGAAAATTTAAGAAAAATCCTAAAAAAAAAGAAAAAAAGAAAAACAATTAGGCCGTCAATTCCTAACTTACTTAAAATCCTTGTGTCCCCGGCAACGGCGCCAGAAACTTGATGCGTGTGTAGTGTTATAAGTTTTTGTGTATATTTTAAGCCCTTTTTAACACTTTAGTCAAGTTTTAAATTTATAAAACACGATATTTTACTAACACTAAACACACATATGGGCAAGTGCACCCATCGTGAGCGTAGTATAGCGTTGGTAAGATACCGAGCTCGTCCAAGGACACAAGAGCTTTAATACCGGTTTATCCTCAACGTCTAATCAAATAAAAAATTTAGAAAAAGTTTTAAATATGAAAATAAAAAATAAAAATGCTGAAAAATAAAATAAAATAAAAACAGATAGACAAGATGAATCACTTGGATCCGACTTGCCTTTAGTGTAACCTTTGATGCTTTCCACACTTTTGCACTTTTTAAGAGATTATCTTAGTTATAGTAGTAGGCCCCTCTTTTGAAGGTGACGTTACCCTCAACCCAGTAGTTTGAGTCAGCAAGGATACAATCCTAAAGGGTTGGAATATTGGAAGATAATTAATTAAGTTATTAATGCGTAATGTGGTAGGCCCCTCTTTTGAAGGTGATGTTACCCTCGGCTAAGTGGATTGAGTCAGCAGGGATACAATCCTAAGTAGCCGGGTTAATGTATTAATAGTAGTTTACATATGAGGGGATCAAGCCATTCGTACCCCCGCCATCCAATACCAGTGGGTATTGAAGGAGGTCCTAGTAAGGTTGAGCCAGGTCCTTGCAGGATCTATACATTGAACAAGGCAAAAACCTTACCAAACCATTCCCTTAACCCCCACCAGGTAGCCAACATATCTCCTTATAGACCATGGAGATATGAATGATGTAAATCTTTTATTTTATATAGACTGTAAAATAACGCCAAGACACCGCAGACAAATGATAAGGAAGTTTCACCTTCAACATAAGAAACTAATTATTAAAGTCATTAATACAAAACCAAATAAAAAGTGCGAAAAGATTAAAAAACGAAAGTATTACACTAAATTCTTGTCTTCACCAAGTGATGTAAGAGACTTAGGTAAACATGGCCTTTGATTGTCAAGAACTCTTACTATCAATCTTGGATCCCGAGACTACTACACACACTCTATGATGGATGATTGATGATGGTGGTGGATGTGGGTTGTGATGGTGGTGGAGTGTGGGTGAAGTGGGAGAGAGGTGGTTTGCCAAGGGATGCCTTTGAAGTGAACCAAGCACCTCTATTTATAGCCTGCACAGAAGCCCGGACACGGCCCCGTGTCCACTGGGCACGGCCCCGTGTCCATCCACTTTCTCTTTCTTCATTAATTGCAGTTTGTCTATATTAGCTCCACACTCCCCCGTGTCCGCTGGGCACGGCCCCGTGTACAGAAGCGTATCTTTACTATCAAGATTTTCTTGGATTATGCGAATCTTAGCGTTGACCACGACCGTGTTGAGCTGGGCACGCCCCCGTGTCGGGAAATAGAAGCTTCTACAACTTTGTCTTTTCTGAAGACACTTGGGCACGCCCTCGTGTCCGCTGGACACGGGGCGTGTTCAGCCTTCTGATCTCTTGTTTTTGCTTGGGAAGATGCTGTCGAGGAGTCAGGCATTCCACGTTTATTCCTTTTCTTGTAATTATGTTAGATTTTGCTGCATATTTGCTTCTTTTTTTAATTTATGCTCATTTAATCCTGAAAATACAAAAGGAAGACAAAAGCACACTTTTTCCAACATTAGTACTAAAAAAGGGTTAGTTTTATACCTCATTTGATGTAATTTATATGTTGCATTTTACACACATCAAATACCCCCCACACTTGAATCTTTGCTTGTCCTCAAGCAAAACTCTTTATAATGTGACTTACACGCCCAAATGGAATGGGTAGAAGAGAAGTTTTGGGCTTGTCTTGAGTGTCGGGATTCTGTGACACCTGTGTCACTTCAATCATCAAACAAATACCGTATCAATGAAATATTGTATTTCATACTTGGGAGTTGTATAAATATGTGTACCGTTTGCACATATCAATTCTTGTTCGATTTCGGGCTCTAAATCGCTTTCTTGAAGGTTATACGCGCACCGATGCGTAAATATAACCAGTTTAATGCAACAAACACTCCGAAACAGTGACATAGGCTTAACATACCTTAAATAACCTTTACATAGCTTAGAAATAGGCTTTGAGGGGTTCGGTGTGCTAAAATAAACTTTTGGGTCATTCAGGGACTAAAAGCGTCAAAAAGTGCACAAGTTTGCACTTTCGCGCATAACTTACGTTCTGAATACATCCGGACATCCAAAAATTTATGTAAGCACTAAAATATTTTATTTTAGTGTTGGCATAAGAAAAATCCATTCGTCGCGCAATTTGGACCGTTTTTGCGTCCGTTACGACTTCCATCGTAATTAACCGAACAACGCAATCGTACGGCCAAACGAACCGACATACGAGATATTTTTGAGCACATTTTAAGTTCCCTATACTTTAACTTCATTTTAGAGCTTTGAAATGGGGTTAACAGGGCTTAAACGTGTCAAAAATGCATCAAATAGCAAGTTTGGAGCTTCAGGGGCCTGTTCTTCCATTTTTGAAAGTATCAGACCTGCAAGGTCCTTACGGACCGTAAGGTTCTAAGTCTTACGGTCCGTAAGCAGGGGTCAGACAGCAGAAACTTGTTTAAACAGCTTTTACACTCTCCTAATCCCTTTTGCACTTGCCTCTTCCTGATAATGGGGGGCCAATTTGAGTTACCATAGGGTTGCAACAAGTGTAGGGACAAGATCAAAGCATGGTATTCGAGAAACGATACTAACGGTCTTGCATATCCTATAAATACCCAACCCATTCACTTACAAACCCACAAATCTGATCTAAGAATGCTCTAAGTTGAAGCCATTGCTTCATACCTGAGCTACTTGGATCAACATTAGCTTTCGGGGACCCTTTTTAAGTGTTCCTTCGTTCTTTTCATTCGGTTTAGCGTTAAAGTCAAACTTTGTTTGACTTTCTGCATTGACCAGTTTATGGTCAATGAGAAGTTCGTTTGAACTTCATAACGTGAGCGTAATCACGATGGTTATAGTCCCTAGTGACTATACCTACTGATTACCATGTTATCTAGGCTTAGTGACGAGTCGTAGTTTCGGCCAAAATGCGTATCCTTGCGTATTTTGTAACCAAACTACTCTTAGGTATCAAAACTGTTTGTTTTGATACCAAACCTGTTTTCTAAACTTAGTTAAGCATGTTTTAACATGCTTAGCTCGTCACTTTTAGTTTAGTGCTTATATAGGGTTGTAAGGTAAGCGATCTAAACAATCGCTTATAATTTCGAACCCGACCCGTTTGGTCGATCGTTAGGATCCGACCAAACACATTAGGTGACCCTAGTATATAGGGAATAACCTTCCGAGGTTATACCTTATGGTCACGACGTTTATTTAGTTGTATGATAGGTAGTTTATATGCCTTAGGTAAATTACCAAAATGCCCTTTGAACGCCAAAATTCATTTTAAGCATATGTAACACAAATTTTGGTATTTAAACTGATTTGGTAACAATATTAGACATGTTAAGGCATATTTTACTTATCATAGGACTAGTTAGGCGTTCCAAACGCGTTTTAGGTGAACGACGCATTAAAGTAGCATAAGCTACCTAAACAGGTCGTAATGGGTCGTAAGCACTTAGGTTAGGTTTCATTTTAGTATGTGGGCTTTGTTAAACCATATTACATGAGTTTCCCATACTCATTTGGTTTACTAGCCCTCATTCTATCCGATCCTCCGATTTAGGTCCGGTTTATTAATGTAGTTACCTATATTAGGTACCGTTTGATTCCGAGATCTTCTAGCATTGCTTGGTGGTTATCCTAGGACTATTGAGCAATCTCAAGTGAGTACATAGACCCCTCTTTTACTGTTTTCCAAACATTTTGGGGTGTAACACATGTGCCTACTTGTTACTTTCGTGCCTTTCATGTTTTCATATCATATGTTTGTTATGTTCATTAGTACATTTATAGTGCATGATTTCATTGTGTTTTTGCTATGTATGTCCTTTGTTGCATACTTAGTACATCGTTTTACATTACATTTTATGCTATGTATGTCCATTGTGTGCATACTTAGTACATTGTTTTACATTACATTTTATGCTATGTATGTCCATTGTGTGCATACTTAGTACATTTGTTATTCATCACATGCTTACATTTTGGTATGATATTTGGTTTGTTTAAATGGGACAATATACATTCATTAACACCGATCATGCCGCTCGGTAGTAGGTAGTGGTACCATAGGACTTGACAACTCCCATTCCTGAACCCTAGGTTTGTTTGGGTGGAAGGAATGACCGAATCCGAATACATTTCTAGGTGGACCTTAGACTTTGTGCTAGGGTTTATTCTACAGTCGCAAGGCTTGGATGTATGCATTTCATAATACCGCATAGATGTTTATATCAGTATAGCTTGCATTTGTTCCACAAAACATAACTTTGATTTAAACCATGTTTTACTTCAATACCTTGTTTTTGTGCATTTTACATATGGTTTAGTTGATATATTTCACTTACCATACATGATATTTTGGATACATATTACATGATTTGCATTAGACATAAACATTTTGACATTGATATACACAATTCATGATTTACATTAGACATAAACATTTTGACATTGATATACATAATTCATGATTTACACTAGACATAAACATTTTGACATTGATATACACAATTCATGATTTACATTAGACATAGACATTAGACATAGACATTAGACATGGTTTTCACACAAACATTTTGACATTTGATTATACATAAACATTTTACTTTGGTGGTTTGGTTTGAGTAAGTGATTTAAGTAACGAGGCGTGTGTAATATGATACAAGCATGGTGGATACGTCGTTGGTACTTGCTATATATAAGTGCTTGTATGGTATTACATATCGTAGCGTTATTTGAATCATTTCAATTTAGACATATAACATTTTATACAAATAACATACTTTTCACAATACATTGTTTTACAAACAACTTATCTGATATAAACTCATTTTTACTTGGTTATTTACTTAACCAAGTATTATTCTTTTATACATATATATCATCTGGTTTATTTATCACTTTTCAAATGATTTACAAGACAAAGCAAATTACAAGGTTCATGACTAAACATTTTCTTAAACATAAGTCATGAATTCTATTTTCACAAAACCTATGTATCTCACAGGCATTTTTATGCTGACGTACCTATTTTCACATGTGTTTCAGGATATGATGCTTAGGTTTTATCAAGATACACTTAGGCGGACTTGGGCCTTAGCGACAATAAAAGATGCAAGACTAGTTATTTATGTTAGGTTTCTTTGATTGTAAAGACATTGTAACTCTTTTAATCAATAAAACAATATTTCAATTTCCATGTGTTATGAAACAATGATTCTGTTACAACACTCCTCGACGTTTCCGCCATGTTTTGTTGTTTTACGTGGTCGGGGTGTGACTGAAAAGTTGGTATCAGAGCTCATGGTTATAGGGAATTAGGTTATTAGTAATGCTTTGACCTAGTCAATAACCTTCCTAGGACCCTAACGCAAGTTTACTTGCGTTTAGTCATAAAACAATACCGTCACCTATTCTTAGGCGACAACCGCAACAAGAACACAAATTTCAAAACCGCTTTGAAAAGCAATCATCTGTTCTAGGATGATTGATTACTAGGTTTTGAAGCCTCTAAGTTTTCAAAATCTCGTCAAAGTTTGGGTCTTATAATGTGAACACGTGCAAACTGGAAGAGTGAATGCCTGTACCCTCGGTTTTCTGTCAAAGGCTAGAGTGTTCGTACAGATCCGCAGTATCGGACCAGTCACTCTTACCTGGGAACTCTTGGGGTGAGTGTTCACTTATAGGCAAGCATGTCTTCAGTGATACATTAATATGATCCGCTTACTTTGATTTGTCACCGTTTCATTTGTTTGCCTTAGGTAACAAACAAATGATCGCAAATTCTTATGCATTGCCATTCTGTTTTGTTTTAATTTCTGATAACATTTCATTTGTTTCCTCCTATATCCTTCATTTCCTCTAGAATGTCTCTTCATCGCAACGATGCGCAGATATCCGAGCAGACTGCCAAATTTGCCCAGCGAATAGGCGAAGTAATCCTGAAGACTGTTGAATTAGGCATTGCCATGTCTCGTCTCAACAATGAAGCCACTCAAGAGCCACCAAAGGAAGCAGAAGTCAAGCCAGCACCACCAGCCAAGAAACCAATCGCGGAATCAAAGACCATGGATGAACAGACTGGATCCCCTAAGAAGTCAAAGAAGCGAAAGGCTTCTCAGAACTTCGCCGTGGTCGCTCACAATGGTTAAGCCATCCCCAACCAACCAGCTCAACCCCCTGCTAGGAAGCCATACAATGGAACTGCACCCTTGTGCAACCAATGTAACCTTCATCACCATGCTAGTGTGAAGTGCCGCAAATGCCAAATTTGTGGACTTATAGGTCATACAGCAAGGGTTTGCCCAACTACAGCTGCACCAAATCAAGCAGGACCTAGCCAGGTGTCAACACCACCTGCTAAGAAACAATACAAGGGAACGGCACCGTCATGCAACAAATGTAAGGGGCATCACCAAGCTCACTTACAGTGTCGCCTGTGTGTATCATGTGGACGAGTTAGTCACCTGGCAAGTGCTTGTCGAATTAACCCAAACCAAAGTGGTCCAAATCAAGCTGGCAACAATCCTGCTCAAGCTCGTTTCTCACCAGGGTCCTGTTACAACTGTGGCGAGATGGGCCATTTCCTAAGGGATTACCCAAAGCTTGCTAATGCAAATCTGACCCATAGATAAGCATTTGGCTGATTAGAAAATGTTGCTGCCTTGAATAATTTGAATCTTATGCTTTTGTATCTTTTGTTGAACCCTGAAACAAATCTATTTTGTTTATAAATAAATCGTTGTTCAAAATTCTGATGAACAAGTGTAGTATATATGTGTATGACTTTTCCCTATGATACCTACATCAAGGAACTATGTTCCTTACAAACTACTCTTGCGAATTTCCCATTCTTGCGTTTGCTCATGATTCCCTTGGAAAATTTTTAAGTACTCGTTTCATTCTAAGAAACGAAGTACACGAAATAAAGCGACATTACGAGTAATCGTGCTTTTTGCACATCTGTGCCTTTGAATCCTTGGTTAGATAACTAACGATATTTTCAAATCTCATACCCATTACGTTCTGATTTTTCAACATGCATAACATAAGTTTTCGAAACAACCTTCATGATTTCAAAATGTTATTAATGCCGTATAATTACTTATATCAAGTGCATAACTTCAAAAGCATCATTCATGTTTTCCAAAAACCTTATACATAATTTCAAAATTCATCTCGCATGATTTTAAAACATTTTTTTTATAAATATACTTACCTAATACACCTACTTTATGATTTCAAAAGTATTAAATATAAGGTTTCAAAAACATTGAACACATTTTTTTAAACCCCATGCATAGACTTCAAAAATATTTTCCTCATACATTGACTTAACCTTCAAATTTCGCTTCATATGTCACCTTGGCATATCGAGCATCTCAACTTCATAAGCATTTTTACCTCATGTTTTGACTTAAGCATCTCTAGTGCAAGGTTTTGAAACGCCTCCCACTCTCCAATTCCCAAAATCCACATGGGATCTTTTTATCTTCACAATTAGACCCTTGTGGATGATTTCCATTCAAATCCGAGTCCTTAATTGGATTCCTTGTATACCCTAATTCGAACATTTCGATTCCTTATAATCGAAATCGAAATTTCTTTTTAAGATCTTTCTATCTTTATAGTTAGATTCTTGGAAATATTTAAAGCACCAATCAAAATCCACTGATTGGATACCTGGTGTGCTTTGAATACATATGCACAGTTAGCAGAACAAATTAACAAAATGATAACAAATCTAAAATCAAGTTAAACAATTTTGTGGTTATGTGTTTTTGTGTTATGTTTTTCTTTTGTGGTTTTATTTTCGTTATCCAAATCCTCGTAGAACCTTCCATATCTTCATATGAAGGATTCATAGTAGGATATCCAAAGGTACTACCTTAAATCCTTAATGGGCTTCTATAAAATAGTTAAGACCCTTGGATTATATAGTACCATTCCATGATTCATGAGAGACCCTTTTAGTGCTCTAGTCAAAAAGATTGATTCAAAAATCTGGTTAAGAATGACATGTGATGATATAAGCTGAAAAGACTCCTTGGTTGTCTATTAAAATCATTTATTGATTTAATAAAAGGGACCCTATGGTGGTCTAGTCACAATCATCACAGGCTCGTTCATTGTTTTCTTCCCCTACACATTTTAAGATGCACTACGTGACTATGCAAGGAATTACGTAATTATGGATGCATACATAATTACGAAGTTCAGTGCACGGAAACCACAGTAAGATTTATTATGTGTAAGAACCGATAGTGGCAACAATAACGAAATGTGAACAATGTACAGGAGGTATGGTGGACGCACCAATAACGCTTAATATACTTGTATATAAGTGTCCCTCTCACATTGCAAGCATGATGTTATTGTAAAGTTACTAGAAGTTCAGGACTCTAACCAGTGTTGTTTGATCTTTTCAACTTCATGTTTCAAGCTCTCACAAGTTTCCTCTAAATAAATTTCGGGACGAAATTTCCTAAAGTAGGGGAGACCGTGACACCTGTGTCACTTCAATCGTCAAACAAATACCGTATGAATGAAATATTGTATTTCATACTTGGGAGTTGTATAAATATGTGTACCGTTAGCACATATCAATTCTTGTTTGATTTCGGACTCTAAATCGCTTTCTGGAAGGTTATACGCGCACCGATGCGTAAATATTACCAGTTTAATGCAACAAACACTCCGGAACAGTGACATAGGCTTAACATACCTTAAATAACCTTTACATAGCTTAGAAATAGGCTTTGAGGGGTTCGGTGTTCTAAAATAAACTTTTGGGTCATTCAGGGACTAAAAGCGTCAAAAAGTGCACAAGTTTGCACTTTCGCGCATAACTTACGTTCTGAATACATCCGGACATCCAAAAATTTATGTAAGCACTAAAATATTTTATTTTAGTGTTTGGCATAAGAAAAATCCATTCGTCGCGCAATTTGGACCGTTTTTGCGTCCGTTACGACTTCCGTCGTAATTAACCGAACAACGCAATCGTACGGCCAAACGAACCGACATCCAAGATATTTTTGAGCACATTTTAAGCTCCCTATACTTTAAGTTCATTTTAGAGCTTTGAAATGGGGTTAACGGGGCTTAAACGTGTCAAAAATGCATCAAATAGTAAGTTTGGAGCTTCAGGGGCCTGTTCTGCCATTTTTGAAAGTATCAGACCTGCAAGGTCCTTACGGACCGTAAGGTTCTAAGTCTTATGGTCAGTAAGCAGGGGTCAGACAATAGAAACTTGTTCAAACAGCTGTTAACAGCTGTTACACTCTCCTAATCCCATTTGCACTTGCCTCTTCCTGATAATGGGGGGCCAATTTGAGTTACCATAGGGTTGCAACAAGTGTAGGTACAAGATCAAAGCACGGTATTCGAGAAACGATCCTAAAGGTCTTGCATATCCTATAAATACCCAACCCATTCACTTACAAAACCCACAAATCTGATCTAAGAATGCTCTAAGTTGAAGCCATTGCTTCATACCAGAGCTACTTGGATCAAGATTAGCTTTCGGGGACCCTTTGTAAGTGTTCCTTCGTTCTTTTCATTCGTTTTAGCGTTAAAGTCAAACTTTGTTTGACTTTCTGCATTGACCAGTTTATGGTTAATGCGAAGTTCGTTTGAACTTCATAACGTGAGCGTAATCACGATGGTTATAGTCCCTAGTGACTATACCTACTGATTACCACGTTATCTAGGCTCAGTGACGAGTCGTAATTTTGGCCAAAATGCGTATCCTTGCGTATTTTGTAACCAAACTACTCTTAGGTATCAAAACCGTTTGTTTTGATACCAAACCTGTTTTCTAAACTTAGTTAAGCATGTTTTAACATGCTTAGCTCGTCACTTTTAGTTTAGTGCTTATATAGGGTTGTAAGGTAAGCGATCTAAACAATCGCTTATACTTTCGAACCCGACCCGTTTGGTCGATCGTTAGGATCTGACCAAACACATTAGGTGACCATAGTATATAGGGAATAACCTTCCGAGGTTATACCTTATGGTCATGACATTTAGTTAATTGTATGATAGGTAGTTTATATGCCTTAGGTAAATTACCAAAATGCCCTTTGAACGCCAAAATTCATTTTAAGCATATGTAACATAACTTTTGGTATCTAAACTGATTTGGTAACAATATTAGACATGTTAAGGCATATTTTACTTATCATAGGACTAGTTAGGCGTTCCGAACGCGTTTTACGCGAGCGACGCGTTAAAGTAGCATAAGCTACCTAAACGGGTCGTAATGGGTCGTAGGCACTTAGGTTAGGTTTCATTTTAGTATGTGGGCTTTGTTAAACCATATTACATGAGTTTCCCATACTCATTTGGTTTACTAGCCCTCATTCTATCCGATCCTCCGATTTAGGTCCGGTTTATTAATGTAGTTACCTATATTAGGTACCGTTTGATTCCGAGATCTTCTAGCATTGCTTGGTGGTTATCCTAGGACTATTGAGCAATCTCAAGTGAGTACATAGACCCCTCTTTTACTGTTTTCCAAAAATTTTGGGGTGAAACACATGTGCCTACTTGTTACTTTCGTGCCTTTCATGTTTTCATATCATATGCTTGTTATGTTCATTAGTACATTTATAGTACATGATTTCATTGTGTTTTTGCTATGTATGTCCTTTGTTGCATACTTAGTACATCGTTTTACATTACATTTTATGCTATGTATGTCCATTGTGTGCATACTTAGTACATCGTTTTACATTACATTTTATGCTATGTATGTCCATTGTGTGCATTCTTAGTACATTGTTTTACATTACATTTTATGCTATGTATGTCCATTGTGTGCATACTTAGTACATTTGTTATTCATCACATGCTTACATTTTGGTATGACATTTGGTTTGTTTAAATGGGACAATATACATTCATTAACACCGATCATGCCGCTCGGTTGTAGGTAGTGGTACCATAGGACTTGACAACTCCCATTCCTGAACCCTAGGTTTGTTTGGGTGGAAGGAATGACCGAATCCGAATACATTTCTAGGTGGACCTTAGACTTTGTGCTAGGGTTTATTCTATAGTCGCAAGGCTTGGATGTATGCATTTCACAATACCGCATAGATGTTTATATCAGTATAGCATGCATTTGTTCCACAAAACATAACTTTGATTTAAACCATGTTTTACTTCAATACCTTGTTTTGTGCATTTTACATATGGTTTAGTTGATATATTTCACTTACCATACATGATATTTTGGATACATATTACATGATTTGCATTAGACATAAACATTTTGACATTAATATACACAATTCATGATTTACATTAGACATAAACATTTTGACATTGATATACACAATTCATGATTTACATTAAACATAAACATTTTGACATTGATATACACAATTCATGATTTACATTAGACATAGACATTAGACATGGTTTTCACACAAACATTTTGACATTTGATTATACATAAACATTTTACTTTGGTGGTTTGGTTTGAGTAAGTGATTTAAGTAACGAGGCGTGTGTAATATGATACAAGCATGGTGGATACGCCGCTGGTACTTCCTATATATAAGTGCTTGTATGGTATTACATATCGTAGCGTTATTTGAATCATTTCAATTTAGACATATAACATTTTATACAAATAACATACTTTTCACAATACATTGTTTTACAAACAACTTATCTGATATAAACTCATTTTTACTTGGTTATTTACTTAACCAAGTATTATTCTTTTATACATATATATCATCTGGTTTACTTATCACTTTTCAAATGATTTACAAGACAAAGCAAATTACAAGGTTCATGACTAAACATTTTCTTAAACAAAAGTCATGAATTCTATTTTCACAAAACCTATGTATCTCACAGGCATTTTTATGCTGACGTACCTATTTTCACATGTGTTTCAGGATATGATGCTTAGGTTTTATCAAGATACACTTAGGCGGACTTGGGCCTTAGCGACAATAAAAGATGCAAGACTAGTTATTTATGTTAGGTTTCTTTGATTGTAAAGACATTGTAACTCTTTTAATCAATAAAACAATATTTTAATTTCCATGTGTTATGAAACAATGATTCTGTTACAACACTCCCCGACGTTTCCGCCACGTTTTGTTGTTTTACGTGGTCGGGGTGTGACAGATTCCAAGATCTTTATTAGGCTTTATTTTTATGTTATTTACAATCCTATTCATTATGATTTATTTAGAACGTTTCATAAGAGAAATCCTTATTTTGGCATAACATGCCTCTTTAAAATTCCATTTATATACAAGTTCACATACCTTACGGGAGATCACTCAACACTCGGCCGAAGATGTATTTTTGTGAAACACTCGAGACCGGCATGGAACTTACTTCTACCATATGCTTGCCAAGCAATCAATCCTACTCCTTTTTAACTATACACCTTTGTAAATATCAAGAGGACTTGGGGAAGGGTTAGGCTTGGGTTAAAGGTAGGTGGTTTTGGGTTAGTGGTTAGTAGAAAGGGCGAAAGGCGTAAAAAGCGTCGGTCTTCGTAAAACTTTTTATTTTTGTGACTTTTTATTCAAGAGAAGCATTTTCAAACAAAGTTTCTTTTGAGGAACTTGTTTGTTTATTGCTATCCTTCATCATTTTTTTTGATAAGGAAGTCACATGAAGACCGAGCTTTTTACTAAAATAAAGGGTTAAAAATGAAAAAGGGTTTTGGTGGGTAAATGGTGTTTTTTTTGTGGGTTTAGAAATGAAAAGGTTTAGGTTCAAAGGGGTTAACTAGAGGGATCTTGGTTAGGTGGTAAAAAAAATGAAAAATAATGGTGTTGAAAAGAAAAAGGGTTAGTCCTAATGCCTCCATCATTTACTTGGGTTTAAGTTGGTAAGGACCGGGAATGTATCGTCATGGCAAGTTCTAGAGTCGCAAGAAACCAAGCGGCTATTCACACAAGAAACGAAAAATGAGTCTTTAGTTTAAAGATGTATATTTGTATGCTCAATAAAGGCTCAAAACTCACTTTTTGTGGGAATGGGTTTTTAATGTGATCAAGTATATATAATCAAATTTTAACTAGATTTGTCATGCCGTTTCATAATTTTCTTATGTTGGTTCCTTTTTATCACGACGCTATCGGTTGTAAATTTGTAAAAATATAACATTTTTAGAACTTGTTATTCCCAAATTAAACCAAGACAAGTAAAAAAAATGAAAAGTTTTTCAAAAAATTTGGGGTGATTAGCGGTTCCAATAGAGTTTTGTGTAAGGCTTGTTATTAGGACTTGCAAAATTCAAGGTTTTAGCATCCCCCCCACACTTAAATTACACATTGTCCTCAATGTGTCCCAAAAATAAGTTTTTAGGTTGGTTGAATGTGTAAAAAGGTGTTAAAAAGCAAAATTTTATGTTACTGGGCATCTGGACACAGGCCCGTGGTGTCCGGGCATGGCCCCGTGTTCAGATTGCCAGTATCAGAATGTAACAGAAGGTTGGGCATGGGGGCGTGTTCAGCGAACACGCCCCGTGTCCAGTTACCTGAACTGGGCGTTTTTCTGCAGATCATTGAGCACGGGCCGTGTTGGCTGAGCACGGGCCGTGTTGGCTGAGCACGGCCCCGTGCTAAACTTGCTGTAATGAAGAAAAAATGTCGGGTGGCTCTGTTTTCGTGTATGGGGTGTAGGTTCAAGTTTCCTCAGTATCCTTCACCATCCCAAGTGTGTTTTACCCATTACAACATCATCCAAACACCAAATAATTAAAAACCATCATTTATTAAAGAGAGAATTGCATAAGGTCCTAGAAAATTAAAAATAAAGAAAACTAAAAAGTTCCTAAGATAGATATGTCAAGTGATACATGAAATCATCCTAAGGAGTTCTGCCCTTATAGTAGGAATAACAAAAACTCGGAAATATCTTCCTGGTCTTTAAAGGCGTTATAGAACTTGGAACCAAGAGGTGTCCCCTAGATGTCATTGAGCCACTCTTCTATTTCTCTCGGGAGGAAGAAGGCGGGCTCATTTTCCACAACATCTTGTGGAGGAGTAGCGACGACAACCGGGACCCCCTGTAATATGTCTCGAGGGGAGTCCGTGTGCATGGCGTACCACTCGGCCGGTATGATGACTTCTGGCACCACATTCCATGCCCTTTGTGTAATGATTGGTACCAAAGGAGGATAAGCGAGAATATTCTGTCACACCCCCAAAATACCACTTGCGGAGGCACCGCGGGACGTGTGATGTACCAGGATTCAAGCCACCAATCACATTGAACTACACATAGTATTTAATAAAACATTCCATTCATTTCAAACATAAATCCAAAGTATAAGTTAAACCAAAGTAGATATTCTGCGGAAGCATAATGTAAACTGTAAGTTAATTGTTCCAAAACAATTGTTCATAATTAATAAGAAAATATCCAAGAGTCTCGATCCATGACCACTCCAGCACTCCCAGATAGCAAGTCCATGATCAACATTCTAACGACCTGCAAGCATGCAGACAAGTGTGTCAGACGACGCTGGTGAGTTCAAAGTTTTGTTAAAGTGTTTAGTTACCAGATATGCGTATAAAATAGTTAAACGATTTGTTTTGATGTTGTTATTAACTCGATTACCGCAAATGGCTACAAGATGTATTTGCCCAACCCCAATGCCTCTATCAAAGCATTGGTCAAGTGGTCAAGGTAATTAGTTCACGCCCGTCCTCCCCGGTACGGTGTGAGGGTGCCAAACCTAATAGCGCTATCAACTAATATCCTCGTTGCCTCCCTGACAACTATCGGTAGATGTAAGGGGTCTTATATGATAGAACTGAGTGTCATAACAAATATCCCAATAACCTGACATTCCTCCCCGGAACGTTACCCGATATCCCTCCCCGGGATGCATGCTTGGAAAAAGAGCAGTGAACTCACCTTGGTTTGCTCGGTAGGATTAACTATTCGTTCACACTCAAACAGTCACAGCCTATGATATTCACATATGCGATGCCAGTTTACATTCACCATGTTTACATATTATTAACAGTATGCGTTTCACACAGTGATTTCCCGAATGGCACATAGCAGTTACATACTCATTCAATTCCACATTTCACATGTATGTTCCAAAATAATACTTAACAGTTAAGTGTACTATGTGTGTGAGCTAACTCATATCACCTGATCATAATCAAACTTCATTAACAGTAGATATGGTAACATATTCAATCACTAATATACATGCAGTTTACTCAACCCTCAAAACCTACTGTCCATGCAAACCTTCCCCGGCGAAACTGCCCATGCGACGAAACACTAGGGGTTTCGTCGAGTTACCATGTGACGAAACTTACCAGGTTTGGTCGAGTGGACATCGTGACGAAACTTACCAGGTTTCGTCGACTATCATGACAGTTCCAACGTTTCATCATACCCTGATGTTACAGTTTCCTTATCTCCGATTACTTGGTCAATCAGTTTCTGGATTCATCATGCAAGTAATTCATTGTTTTTACTCTAGATTAGTCTACCAGCAATATCATTAATCATCATATCATTATTATTCATCAAAACAGTTAACACGAATTCATCAATCAATCGTTCAGTTCTTAGTCACCATTAACATGCAACAAGTGTCTTCACAACCCGTAATCAAGGATTATCACAATCATAACAGTTATCCAATCAACATCTGATCATTAATCTATCTATTCAAACAGTAATCATGATAAAACACAAGAATATTCAAGACTCCATTAAACTATCCTAACCACATAACATAATTATCGAACGATGAACACTCGCACACAATCATCGGATAATAGATTTAAAAGAACCAACAAACGCTAACCTTGATGCAGTTGCTAGGGTTATTAATCCAAGGAGATGATGTTTCGAGAGAGGGAGTTTGCTGCTTTCGGCAAGTTTAGGGTGAGTCTAGGGTTTCCTAGCAGACGTATTACGTATATTTATAATCAAGGCATGTTTGGGCCTCATCTGGGCCGAAGCCCTTCACAGTGAAAGGCCATCTTAGACGAAACCTATGTTTCGTCGAGTAGGTGGCGGCGAAACTCATGTTTCGTCGGGTGGGTGATGGCGAAACCCTTAAGGTTTTGTCAGCTCATGTATCGTCGGCCCTCAAACATCTTTCGTCGGGCAAAGTTTAGTTATAACTGATTGCATTAAATGTTAATCATTACATGTACCAAATGTTTAATCAATATGCTAACACATAGACATAAGTAGTTTATACAAAATAATTCTGAAACTATTCACATGGTATAACGTACAACGGAACCTAGGACAAGGTCGTGAAATAGATGTTGCGGAAAGGAAAGGTCTTGAAATCTCGGGTTGTCACATCATCCCCAACTTGAAAGAAATTTCGTCCCGAAATTTGATAAGCAATCCAAAACATGCAGCAAGGCGTTAACTCAGGATGACTGTGGGTTTTCCGTGGGTACCACATCATCCCCAACTTGAATGGGAATTTCGTCCCGAATTCACCAGTTGCATTAGGTTTAGATTTGCCAGACTTGGTCTTGTCCTTTGGGAATAAATGTGGATACTTAAGCTTCATCTGGTCCTCGCGTTCCCACGTGAACTCCGGTCCACGTCTTGAGTTCCAACGAACTCTCACTATCGGAATACGGCTGTGTTTATGGACCTTGACCTCCAGGTCCATAATTTCTATTGGTTCTTCGATAAACTACAACTTGTCATCGATTTTCAGCTCCTAAAATGGTACTACCAGTGTTTCATCCGATAAACACTTCTTTAACTGCGACAAGTGGAAGACATCATGAACATTACCCAACTCGGCAAGTAACTCTAACTTGTAGGCCACTTTACGAATCCATTCCAGAATTTTAAATGGCCCCACATATCGAGGGTTAAGCTTGCCGCGTTTTCCAAAACGCACCACACCCTTCCAGGGTGAGACCTTCAACATGACACGGTCATTAACTTCGAATTCCAAGGGTTTCCTACGCTTATCAGCGTAGCTTTTCTGACGATCGCGCGCTGCTGCCATACGGTTCCTGATCTGCACAATCTTTTCTGAAGTTTCCAACACAAGTTCGGGGCCTGTGACTTGGCTGTCACCCACCTTAGCCCAACAGAGAGGCGAACGGCACTTTCATCCATATAATGCTTCGAATGGAGCTGCCTGAATGTTGGTATGGTAGCTATTGTTGTAAGAAAACTCCACCAAAGGCAAGTGTTTCTCCCAACCCTTGCCAAAATCGATAACGCACGCCCGCAACATGCCTTCTAGTGTTTGGATAGTTCGTTCACTTCGACCATCCGTCCGCGGGTGATAAGCAGTACTCATGCTGAGTTGCGAACCAAACGATTTGTGCATCGACTGCCACAAATCTGAAATGAAACGCGGGTCACGGTCGGAAATAATAGATGTCGGCACCCCGTGCCTAGAAACCACTTCCTTGAGATAGACAGCAGCTAGCTGTGAAAACTTATCTGTTTCTTTGATTTCCAGAAAGTGTGCTGACTTCGTGAGACGATCCACGATCACCCAAATGGTATCATTCCCGCTTTGAGTTCTAGGTAGCCCAGTGACAAAATCCATTGCGATTTGCTCCCATTTCCACATGGGTATTTCTGGTTGTTGAAGCAATCCAGACGGTTTCTGATATTCCACTTTAACCTTAGCACATGTCAAACACTTACTCACATAAGTCGCGATGTGAGCTTTCATCTTCGGCCACCATTACAAAACTTTGAGATCCTGATACATCTTATCCGAACCTAGATGAACAGAGTATCGAGACTTGTGTGCTTCATCCATCACAAGCTCTCTAAGGTTACCAAACAAAGGAATCCATATTCGCTCCATGAAGTAGAGAATACCATCCGATCTCTCTACAAGTTGTTTTTCCATGCCCCTTAAGTATTCTGCTTTAATGTTTTCCTCTTTTAACGCTTCGGTTTAAGCAAAACGAATCTGATCAGGTAGGTTAGAATGGATAGTAAGCTGCAAAGCACAAACACGTTTGGGTTTCGATTCTTTTCGACTGAGAGCGTCGGCTACAACATTGGCCTTACCCGGATGATTCTTGATCGCACAATCATAATCGTTCAAAAGTTCTACCCAGCGTCGCTGTCGCATATTCAAATCCTTCTGGTCGAAAATATGCTGTGTGTCAGTATAAATAGTGCATTTAGTACCGTACAGGTAATTCCTCCAGATCTTTAACCTGAAAACCACAGCCCCCAACTCCAAGTCGTGTGTCGTATAATTCCTCTCGTGAACCTTCAACTGGCGAGAGGCGTAAGCTATCACCTTGTTGCGTTGCATCAGGACGCCACCGAGACCCTGAATAGATGCATCACAGTATACTACGAAATCTTCGGTACCTTCAGGTAGAGACAAAATCGGTGCGCTGCAGAGTTTCTATTTCAAAAGTTGGAAAGCATCCTCTTGTTTCGTTCCCCAAGAATACACAACACCCTTCTGTGTCAACGAGGTAAGAGGCTGAGCAATCTTTGAAAAGTCCTTAATAAATCTTCGATAATACCCAGCGAGACCAAGAAATTGTCGCACCTCCGAAGGATTCTTTGGTGCCGCCCAATTCCTAACAGCATCAACCTTTGTAGGATCCACGTGTATCCCCAATTCATTAACAATGTGTCCAAGGAAATGTACCTCCCGAATCCAGAAGTCACACTTAGAAAACTTCGCATAGAGTTGCTCCTTCCTCAGGAGCTCCAAGATAAGACGTAGGTGCCGCTCGTGATCTTCCTTGCTCTTCAAGTAGATCAAAATGTCGTCGATGAATACTATAACGAAATCGTTGAGATACGGTTTGCATACACGGTTCATGAGATCCATGAAGACTGCTGGTGCATTCGTCAGCCCAAACAGCATAACTAGAAACTCAAAGTACCCATACCGCGTTCGAAAATCCGTCTTTGGAACATCCTCCTCTCGGACTCTCACCTGATGATAGCCCGATCTTAAGTCAATCTTCGAATAAAAACTTGACCCTTGCAACTGGTCAAACAAGTTGTCGATGCATGGCAATGGATAACGGTTCTTGACAGTCACCGTGTTGAGTTCCCGATAATCAATACACATGCGAAAGGACCCATCTTTCTTCTTTACAAACAAAACTGGGGTTCCCCAAGGGGAAGAACTGGGTCGAATAAAGCCTCTGTCCAATAACTCTTGCGGTTGATTAGACAACTCCTGCAACTCTCTAGGTGCTAAACGATAAGGAGCACGAGCTATTGGGGCTGTTCCTGGCGCAAGATCAATCTGGAATTCTACTTGATGGTAAGGAGGTAAACCAGGAAGTTCCTTAGGAAATACATCGGCAAATTCATGTACAACTAGCAGATCCTCGATCTTTCTTTGCTCAGATGGTGTATTAGTAACTAATGCTAGAATTGCAGGATACCCCTTTCGTAGACATTTCTGCGCTTGCATGGACGAGATAATACCAACCATCGTCCCACTACAATGCCCTTGAACCGATAATGACTCCCCACTAGGAAGAGGAATACGTACAATCTTCTCCTTACACAGGATCTCAGCTTGGTATTTAGACAGCCAATCCATACCAACCACTATATCGAAACTACCGAGGGTAATAGGAAGGAGATCAATATCAAACACTTGACCCACGAGGTCTAGTTTACACCCAAAAAGAACATGCGAAGCTTCTATAAGACACCCTATACCAACCACTATATCGAAACTACTGAGGGTAACAGGAAGGAGATCTCAGCTTGTCACATATTCAACCTTTGGTGCAAAAGGTTGACCTCTCTAAGACACCCTTCTAGCCCCACCGATAAATGATTGATACGGTCGACCAGAGCTTCCTCAACCCCCGTCATTTCATCTATGGCCTCTCTCAAGGCATATACATAATTGACGAGGGAGTCTTCTACCGTTGACCTTCTCCCTTGTCGGTTGTTCCTGGAGTGTGATGAGGATGTTCCGCTGTTTCTGCTCGACATTCTAAGAAAACAAACCGAAAAGAGTTCATTTTAACGAAGCGACACCTCGAACATGGCCCTGTGCTCACCGAGCACGGCCCTGTGTTTACCTCTCTGCAGGTTTTTAAATCAAGGAATCTTGGAGTTTAAAATTAGTTTTCTGACTTTTGAAACATTTTTAAGCAGAAATAACTTAAAACAGTGTTGTAAAACTTATTTTTGACAAGATCCCTTGAATAAAAACCAAACAAATATCACAATAAAGCTTGAAAGCATGGAGGTTTTAAGCTTTAATGGAGGTTTTGAGGAAAAATGAAGAAGAAGGCATTGGACAAAAGTAGAAAAGACAAGATGGTTGTTGGGAACCTTCTTTAGAATATACCTAGTATGGTATGTGTGAAGATCCCACCAAATCTCTGTCTTTGGAGTGGTCCAAATATGCAGGAATCTTGCTGCATTTATAGAAAACGACAGCACGCTGGACACAGCCCCGTGTCGGCTGGACACGGCCCCGTGTGCAGACGAGATTCTGACACTTTTTGTCCGTATTCTGGCCGAAAGTTAGACGAGAATCTTTTGGTGGACACGGGGGTGTGCTGACCTGGACACGGCCCCGTGCCTAGAAGCTGTTTATGAAGTTTTGTCTATTTTTAAGGAATTTATCCGGATCGGGTGGTTCCTTACTGGACGGAACAACACCGAAGTGCCTGAGATACCTAAGTTGCCCTAGTTTTAGACGAGAACGCAAGAGGTTACCAGAAAGGGTGATTCCTATGCTAAATGTAGGTGGACAAGTCCAACCCTTATCCGGGCTCTTGTTAAAGAAGGTGTATGTCGAATTGCTCAAGTCTATGTATGCATCGATAGAAGTCGATGGGGAGTCCTTCACGGCACAATTGACATAGGGACGACTATCGCTCAAGTCCTCGCAAGAGTTAGAGGTGATTTTGGGAACAACGATGTTGTTTTTATCCGAATGCGATCTCAATAATTCTTCTTGGGCGTTGTCTTGAGTTGAATTAGTTATATCCATCTCAAGCTCGTTTATCCAATTGAGAATTAGATCTTCCATTTGAAATTATTCTTCAAGAATCATTTCATTTAGAATAGATGATTGAGAGCATTCTAGGGAGAGATAGGGATTATTTTTACTTTCGCCCATCTTAAGGCTACAGGAAAACGATGGGTCTATATAGTGGGGAGTGTAATTTAAAAAATAACATTTTAAATTTTCATGAGTTTCGCCACATATTTGACACCACGTACCATAAGAGAAGAGAAAGTAAAAAAAATCAGTATCGCTCATGTTTGTGTCAGAAATTACCAACCGTCAGGATCTTATGGGTCTATTTTCAGTATCTGATACTTGGGCACGGCCCTGTGTTGTGACAACCCGTAATTTACGGCTCTTAATTACGTGATTAACAAGTGATTAACGCGATAATAAATAGTGTTTACAACGCAAATAAACTTAATTAGGCCTTTGGAGTGCCTGGGAACGTCTATCCGTCTTACAGTGCGCGAACGATGGTTTACAGAGAAACCGGCGAAACGTTAAACGGCAACGGATTGAAACCGAACAGGATACTGACAACGCCGACTGATATTAAATTTTTACGATATATTTGAGCTTCGTAATTATATTTTGTGACTACAGTCGAAACCGGATCGAAAAACGGATTAAAGACGGCAACGATACAAATTTTCGCGATTATTACCGTGATCGACGAACGGGCGTGCAAACAACGACTACCGACCGTATTTTTGTGTATTTTAATTTTTGACGTTAAACGGAATTCAGGATTTGACAACAGGTCTCGTAGGAATTACGGGCCACTTAAACACGGGGATTGAGCTTGTGGGCCCTGGGCCCAAGCCCAAAATCCACAAGCCTAAACCTACGCATAATGTATAGATCCCTACAAAATCTTATCGGGATCTACTAAATCCCTACAAAATCCTAGTAAATCTCTACCAGATTTAGAGAATCATGCAAGATCTCATAAATCTCAATAAATCTATCCAAGAGATTTTAGGCCAATGGTTAAAACATATGACCTGGGTATCATTTTAATACATACAAGAAAATATAAACCAATCTGCTTATAAATAACATTGGTTCTTTCTTGTTCCTCATTCCACAATCAGATATTCAATAAACTTAAACCATAACACAGACAAGGCCAAACACCCTCTCACAATTACCCTCTCACTCTCGATCTATGCATCTGATGTATGCATCAGAATACATTACACAAACCACACATACCCTCACATTTGCTCTCTCTCCCTCTCGGCGAACATCAGGCGGAACTGGGCGGAGCCAGTGGCGGAGCTCCGGCGAGGTGCGGCGGCGACCAGCAGAGAAGAGAGAGAGAACGGCGTAGAGAGAGAGAGAGAGTGTGTCGGAGAAGAGAGAAACCGAGGAAGAAAGGAAGAACCGGCGGACCGGTGGTCGGCTCCATTATCCGGCGGTCGGTTATTTTAACCGGCGGTCCCTGTCCCGATTCAGGCGGTACTTGACATTATCCGGCAAGTTCACGGTAAGTCCCGATCTTTTTCGTCTCCTGTCGGTTTTGATGATGGTGATTGCTGCTGATTGGTTGAAAATGATGATGTTCTTAATCGGCTGGTGGTTTTGTTCGTGTCAGACTCACGTCGGTACAGGGTCCGGTTCAGCAAGACGGGTTTTGGTTCTGGTTCTAGTTAACTCGGTTAGACCGAGTTAACTCGGTTCGGGTTCCCGGTACAAGACAGTCAACGGGTTTCGGTTCGGTCGTGGATCAGGTTTGGCTCAGATTCAGTTTCGGTTTCGGTTGACTCGGTCAACCGAGTCAGCTCGGTCAGCGGTTTCGGAGACGGGCTCGGCTCAACTCGAGTACTTAGCGGGCGTTCAATTTCTAAAAGACTTAGTTTATTTGCTTCCGCTGTGCAATGAAGATACCAGTCCAGTCACGCCAAGCTCTGATAATTTCGGGGTGTGACATGTGTTCAGCTACTGTCTGACTTAAAACAGGATTGCCAGTACCAAAGATTGGGCACGGGGCGTGTTCAGCGGGCACGGCCCCGTGCTGAGCTTCTGCAGAAATTGAAAATTTAAGAAAAAACCTAAAAAAAAAAAAAAAAAAACAATTAGGCCGTCAATTCATAACTTTCTTAAAATCCTTGTGTCCTAGGCTACGACGCCAAAAACTTGATGCGTGTGTAGTGTTATAAGTTTTTGTGTATATTTTAAGCCCTTTTTAACACTTAAGTCAAGTTTTAAATTTATAAAACACGATATTTAATAACACTAAACACACATATGGGCAAGTGCACCCATCGTGAGCATAGTATAGCGTTGGTAAGATACCGAGGTCATGCAAGGACACAAGAGCTTTTAGTACCGGTTTATCCTCAACGTCTAATCAAATAAAAAATTTAGAAAAAGTTTTAAATATGAAAATAAAAACTAAAAATGCTGAAAAATAAAATAAAATAAAAACAGATAGACAAGATGAATCACTTGGATCCGACTTGCCTTTAGTGTAACCTTTGTTGCTTTCTGACTTTTGCACTTTTTAAGAGATTATCTTAGTTATAGTAGTAGGCCTCTCTTTTGAAGGTGACGTTACCCTCAACCTAGTAGTTTGAGTCAGCAAGGATACAATCCTAAAGGGTTGGAATATTGGAAGATAATTAATTAAGTTATTAATGCGTAATGTGGTAGGCCCCTCTTTTGAAGGTGACGTTACCCTCGGCTAAGTGGATTGAGTCAGCAGGGATACAATCCCAAGTAGCCGGGTTAATGTATTAATAGTAGTTTACATATGAGGGGATCAAGCGATTCGTACCCCCGTCATCCAATACCAGTGGGTATTGAAGGAGGTCCCAGTAAGCTTGACCCAGGTCCTTGCAGGATCTATACACTGAACAAGGCAAGAACCTTACCAAACGATTCCCTTAACCCCCACCAGGTAGCCAACATATCTCCATATAGACTGTGGAGATATGAATGGTGTAAATCTTTTATTTTATATAGACAGTAAAATAACGCCAAGACACCACAGACAAATGATAAGGAAGTTTCACCTTCAACATAAGATACTAGTTATTAAAGTCATTAATACAAAACCAAATAAAAAGTGCGAAAATATTAAGAAACAAAAGTATTACACTAAATGCTTGTCTTCACCAAGTGATGTATGAGACTTAGGTAAACATGGCCTTTGATTGTCAAGAACTCTTACACTATCAATCTTGGATCCCGAGACTACTACACACACTATATGATGGATGATTGATGATGGTGGTGGATGTGGGTTGTGATGGTGGTGGAGTGTGGGTGAAGTAGGAGAGAGGTGGTTTGCCAAGGGATGCCTTTAAAGTGAACCAAACACCTCTATTTATAGCCTGCACAGAAGCCCGGGCACGGCCCCGTGTCCATCCACTTTCTCTTTCTTCATTAATTGCAGTTTGTTTGTATTAGCTCCACACACCCCCATGTCCGCTGGGCACGGCCCCGTGTGCAGAAGCGTATCTGTACTATCAAGGTTTGCTTGGATTATGCGAATCTTAGCGTTGACCACGACCGTATTGAGCTAGGCACGCCCCCGTGTCAGGAAATAGAAGCTTCTACAACTTTGTCTTTTCTGCAGACACTTGGGCACGCCCCCATGTCCGCTGGAGACGGGGCGTGTTCAGCCTTCTGATCTCTTGTTTTTGCTTGGGAAGATGCTGTCGAGGGGTTGGGCATGCCACGTTTATTCCTTTTCTTGTAATTATGTTAGATTTTGCTGCATATTTGCTTCTTTTGTTCATTCATGCTCGTTTAATCTTGAAAATACAAAAGGAAGACAAAAGCACACTTTTTCCAACATTAGTACTAAAAAATGGTTAGTTTTATGCCTCATTTGATGTAATTTATATGTTGCATTTTACACACATCATGAGGTAACCGCCAATGGAAAAGTATCTTCCGTTGTTATCTCCGTTACACCATTTTCCCGCCAAAATCCGGTTATAAATGATACACCAGGTATGATCTCACAAGTTACTTTTTCTTACTCTCACTTATACTACATCTTTCTCCTTTCAGATCACGGTACTTATTCTCACACCAGAGGGTGGTCACAGAGAGAAACCCCATTCTCCCCGTGACGAGTCTAACGGCTTTCTGTTTTGCAGTGATCACCGAAGAAGTAGTCCAGCTAACCACCGAATCGGCGAGGAGATTAACCCCTTTTATGCAGAGACAAAACCCCCGATCTAATTGATTCCGGTCGCTTTAGATCACTGTTTCTTCATTGGCCCACACCGATTCTTCTATTTTCATTTTCATTTTCATCTTCTCGATCGATTCATTTCTTCTCTTCTGTTTTTCAATGGCAGAAAATCCGTCAAATGACCAGCCTAGTCAGCCCCGACAACCACGAACTTACTTACGTCATTTGGTTAGATTTTAAAAGAACCAACAACGAAGCAGAGTATGAAGAATTTCTCGCAGCTCTACGCCTACCAATTAAAATGGGGGCAAAGAATGTAGAAGCGTATGTTGACTCTCTGTTAGTTGCCGAGCAAATTAACGGTCGCTACGATGCAAAAGGAGAAACAATGGACTTATATCTTGAGCAGGCGAGAACATTAATCAATCAGTTTCAGACTTTCAAAATCATCCACATTAACATAAGCGAAAACAAGCACACGGACGCACTAAGCAAGTTAGCTGCTACAAGTTTCAAACACCTAGCAAAAGAGGTCCGCATTGTGGTCCTCTCAAACCCCATCCATTCCTCTAAGACATGTAAACATGATAGAATTTGGGAATCCATTTTGGATGTCCCCGATTATTATGTTCTTACAACATGGAACTCTTCCAGAAGGGAAAATAGAAGCAAGAAAAATTCAGCACAAAGCGCTTAATTATGAAATGGCAGACGGAATCCTGTATTGCAAGTCTTATATGGGTTCTCTTCTAAGATGTGTTGACAAGCATGACGAACAATATCTGGTCCGAGAAATCCATGAAGAATTATGCGGAATCCATGCGGGTCCTCATATGATAGTGGCAAAAATCATGAGCGCAGGCTGTTACTGGCCTGGCATGCATCTAGACGCCGTCAAGATTTTGCGTAAGTGTACCTCGTGCCAACGCCAGGCTTCAAAGACCCTTCGCCCAAAGAACCCTTTGGTTCCGGTAACCACAGCATGGCCTTTCCAACAATGGGGAATCGATCTAGTAGGTCCTTTTCCCGATGCGCATGGCGCAGTAAAATTTATCATAGTTGCTGTAGATTACTTCACCAAGTGGGTAGAAGCCAAAGCTCTAGCATCAACCACCGCAATAGTGATCAGAAATTCATCTGGGAACACATTATATGCTGATTCGGGTTACCACTGCGCATTATCACAGACAATCGTACCAATTTTGCTTCTGATGATTTACAAAAATGGATTAAAGAAATGCGCATCGAACATAGTTTCGCCTCCATGGTGCACCCATAGGCAAACGGTCAAGTTGAAAGCGTCAACAAACAGGCTGTAGATGGCATTAAAGAAAGATTGGGAACCGCAAGAAGAGGATGGGTCGATAAACTCTCGAGTATTCTGTGGGCTCACCGCACCATGCCGAAAACTAGCATGGGAGAAACCCCATTTAGTATCGTCTATGGTACGGAAGCCGTGATCCCGACAGAAATTGGCCTTCCGTCACCCCGCATGTTTGCCATGGAAAAGCAAAACAATGAGCAAGAGCGCAGACTCGACTTGGACCTTCTCGAAGAAAGACGAGAAAATGCAGCCATTAACGAGGCCAAGTATAAGTCAAAATTGGAAAAATATTACAACGCTAGAGTGTGCATATGTACTTTCTTACTGGGAGACTTCGTCCTAAGAGATAACGAGGCATCGAACGCAGAACGACCAGGGAAGCTCACGTCTAAATGGGAGGGGCCTTATGTGATCAACGAGGTCCTGGGAAAAGGAGCGTACACCCTTCGCCGACTTGATGGAACAAATTTTCCGCGCACGTGGAATGCGCAGCAGCTGATCAGGTGCTACATGTAATCCTAGCACCCTTCATATTTGGACAGCACACTACGCTGACCAACGTACAACACAAGAGTCGCTACTTACATACGTATCATAATTATCTTATTTAAAAAAAAACAACTTTGTATCTGCTAGCCTCTGCGCCTTATCTGAACTAATGCAAAGTTTGTTACTTACATTACGCCTTTATGTTTGATTACAAATGCATGCAATTTCTTTTGGTAAACACAAAAACACTATGGTAATCTAGTACAAGTCTGATGAACGGTCCGCAGTCCCAGGTACTGTGCAAGGTCCAGCCCTACTTTCACACATGAGCTGTACACCATCTTTATTTGTCTTACCTAAACAACGTAATTGTGCTCATGCAAACATTGTAACTAAAACAAACCATACATTTATAAAGTTACTTGTGTGGCAGCGCATTAACAAAGTTACTTATGCGGCAGCACATTTACTAGCGCAAACAGTACAAAAACGAATTCAACATCCTAAACAAATTCAGAATACATGGCAACCCTTTACCAAGCCGTATATTCATACGCTAAGTTGTCATAGCCACCATACGGAAACAGTTGTATACCCTGATGCATAGCCACCATAGCGCGCGACCAGTCAACTTCAAAAGTTAAATTCTTTCATACCTTGCGCAGAACAGATCTCGCCACTTCTCAGCAGTAAAAGCGCATACTTCATCTTTATAGTCCGGTGCTCCACCTACTTGCCATTGGTGCATAGAAGCAACACTGGACTGGGGGACTTAAAGGGGTATGGTCCCAAAAACCTTGTACAGGCACATTGGACCATACCACAACCTTATTCCAAAAGCATCTTAAATAAGACCCTGCGCGGCCGCGCATCAGTTCTAAACAAGAGCTAGAAAAGAATAGTCTTCGATGTCCATGCACTGGAGAAAAGAAGGACAAACTAACACCTTTGTGCGGGCTCGCGTAAGGGTACAGTTAGGCTTGAAGATAAACTCCTAACCATCTCCGCGCGCCTTAAATCAAGACTTGGACAAAGGAATCTTTTCTGTTATAACAGAATAGACACGTGGCAAAGGCACAATGGTTTACAGCTACAGATCTTCTAGAAAGCCTTAAATACTCATCGTGCATGGTCATTCGGTTACAACCGAATGTGATGTGGCACAATCTTAGACACTCATCTAAGTCACGATGATGGCAACAACTAAAGGAGAGATCTACACAAAATCACTTTCCATGTAGCATCTCCCTAGCCGTTGATCAAACCCACGATCTGTGTGCAAGAAATAACGGAAGGTGAGGTAACCACCAACGGAAAAGTATCTTCCGTTGTTATCTCCGTTACACCATTTTCATGCAAAAATCCGGCTATAAATAAGATACACCAGGTATGATCTCACAAGTTACTTTTACTTACTCTCACTTATACTACATCTTTCTGCTTTCGGATCACGGTACTTATTCTCACGCCGGAGGGTGGTCATGGAGAGAACCCCCATTCTCCCCGTGACGAGTCTAACGGCTTTCTGTTTTGCAGTGATCACCGGAGAAGTAGTCCAGCTAACCACCGAATCGGAGAGGAGATTAACCCCTTTTATGCAGAGACAAAACCCCCGATCTAATTGATTCCAGTCGCTTTAGATTACTATTTCTTCAAGGAGCAATGGTGTATATGATTTCAATAATCATTAACACTAAAGAAAAAAAAATTAAAAGATATTCCCGTAGTATCTAAATTCTCAGACGTTTTTCCAGAAGAGTTACCTGGATTACCGCCAGATCAGGAGGTTGAATTTAGAAGTCACCTAATACCAGGAACGATACCAATTGCCAAAGCACCATATCGACTAGCACCGACAGAGATGCATGAATTGAAGAAACAGTTAGACGAACTACTTGAAAAAGGTGTTATACAGCCTAGTTCATCACCATGGGGAGCACCGGTTTTATTTGTCAAGAAAAAAGACGGATCGATGCGTATGTGCATTGATTACCGAGAATTGAACAAGATTACGATTAAAAATCGGTACCCACTACCAAGAATCGATGATCTGTTCGATCAACTTCAAGGAGCTCGATTCTTTTCTAAGATCGATTTACGCTTAGGATATCATCAATTGAAAGTACATGAAGAGGACATTCCCAAAACTGCTTTCAGAACAAGGTATGGTCATTATGATTTTACCGTTATGCCATTTGGTTTAACCAATGCCCCAGCTGCATTTATGGACATGATGAATAGGATATGTAAACCATACCTGGATAAATTCATAATTGTCTTTATCGATGATTTTCTTATTTACTCTAAGAGCAAGGAAGATCATGTGGAGCATTTGCATATACTTCTGACATTATTAAGAAAAGAAAAGCTCTATGCTAAATTCTCCAAATGCGAATTTTGGCTGCAAGAAGTGCAATTCCTTGGACATCCGGTTAATCATGAAGGAATTCATGTGGATCCAACAAAAATCAAGGCGATTACCAACTGGAAAGTCCCTAAATCACCAACGGTAGTAAGAAGTTTTCTTGGACTGGCAGGATATTATAGACGTTTTATTCAAGATTTCTCTAGAATAGCAATTCCATTAACCAAACTGACTTGTAAATCAATTAAGTTTGAATGGGGACCAAAACAGGAAAAGCCTTTAATATTTTATAGCAAAGGTTAACCAACGTACCGATACTCACGTTACATGAAGGAAATGAAGACTTTGTAGTCTTTTGTGACGCGTCTAAATTAGGATTTGGATGTGTGCTAATGCAACGTCAAAAGGTTATAGCTTATGCCTCTAGACAACTTAAGAAACATGAAGAGAATTATACAACCCATGATCTAGAGTTAGGAGCCATAATTTTTGCCCTTAAGATTTGGAGACACTATCTTTATGGTAGTAAGTTTGTTATCTTTACCGATCATAAGAGTTTAAGATATGTTTTTGGGCAAAAGGAATTAAATATGAGACAGACACGTTGGATGGAGATTCTTAGCGATTATGATTGTGATATCCAATATCATGAAGGAAAAGCTAATGTTGTGGCTGATGCTTTAAGTCGAAAGTATCATGAAAAGCCAAAACGAGTACGCTCTCTCAGATTAAATATGCAGATAGATTTAAATGAGCAAATTAGAGAGTTACAGGAAATAGTAATCAAGGGCGATACTGAAGGTTTAAAAGGTATGATTAAGGGGTTAGAACAAGGAACAGATGGAATTTGTAAATTCCATAAGAAAAGGATCTGGATACCTAAACAAGGAAGCCTACGCCACAGAATTCTAGAAGAGGTCCATAAGTCTAAGTATACGATACATCCTAGTAATGATAAGGTGTATCAAGATTTATGAAGGAATTTCTGGTGGATAGGAATGAAAAAGGATATAACAAACTATGTTGCTAAATGTCTAACCTGTTCACAGGTTAAAGCTGAGCATCAGAAACCCTCAGGATTATTGCAGCAATTAAAAATGCCAATATGGAAATGGGAATTGATAACAATGGATTTTGTTACCAAATTACCCAAGACACGAAAAGGTAATGATACAATCTGGGTGATTGTTGACAGATTAACCAAATCTGCTCATTTCCTACTTATGAAGGAAACTTTCAGTATGGAACAGTTAGCCAAGTTGTATGTGAATGAAATAGTTTCATTACATGGAATTCCTTTATCTATTGTGTCTGATAGAGATAGCCGTTTTACATCTCATTTTTGGAAAAGTTTCCAAAAAGCAACGGGAACCAGGTTAAATCTAAGTACAACTTATCATCCTCAAATGGACGGACAAAGTGAAAGGATAATTCGGACAATGGAAGATATGCTTAGAGCCTGTGTAATTGATTTTGGAGGAAATTGGGACGATCATTTACCATTAACAGAATTTTCCTACAATAACAACTATTATACCAGCATCAACACCGCACCGTTTGAAGCACTTTATGGATGAAAGTGCCGAACTCCAGTCTGTTGGGCAGAGATTGGAGAAAAGCAACTATCCGGACCAGAGATAGTGCAAGAAACAACAGAAAAGATTATTCAAGTCTAGGAAAGACTAAAACCAGCACGAGACCGTCAAAAGAGTTATGCGGATAACAGAAGAAAACCATTGGAATTTCAAGTTGGAGATAAGGTATTGTTAAAAGTTTCTCCATGGAAAGGAGTAGTCAGATTCGTTAAAAGAGGAAAGCTAAGCCCAAGTTATGTTGGACCTTTTGAGATTATCAAAAGAATAGGACCAGTAGCTTATCAGCTATAGCTGCCAGAGGAAATGGCAGGAATACATGATGTATTTCATGTATGTACCCTCAAGAAATGCTTAGCAGATAAATCATTAGTGATACCTCTTCAGGACATAAAGGTAAACGAGAAACTTAAGTATATAGAGAAACCACTGCAGATTGAAGATAGAAAGATCAAAAATCTCAAACACAAGAGATTAGTTCTAGTCAAAGTGAAATGGGATTCCAGGAGAGGACCAGAATAAAATTGGGAACTCGAGTCAGAAATGCAAAGGAAATATCCACACCTGTTCCAGTAGATATTTAGGGCAAGATTTAAAACAAGGTGGGGAGGATATAACAACCCTCGAAAACACCCCTAAACACTCCTAAAATACCCCGTATATGATAAATTAAACTCGTCTAACCTCAAATTTTAATAAAACTCAAATAAAACAAAAATCTATGGGTTTCTCGTGGGCCGCGACCTAGTTCACCCGGAGAGTCGCGGGGCGCGACCGAGCAGCAGCTGGCGAGCCCTCAGGTTGCCATGTGTCCGAATAAGTGTCGAAGCTATATAGATGACTAATCAGGCCTAGCCGTAGCTTGACCTTGCTCGAGGGCTGCGAAAGAACAAGGGGAGGCTCTCGCGGGGCGTGAGAGACCCCGTTTTCAGCATATAAAAGGAGGCCTCTGGCCTCATTCTCAATTCGTTCAAAATCTTTCTCTTTTAACTTCTTAATAGGCGAAAATTATCGGGTATAATACCCCTAAAACACGAAGCTCAGCCTTGTTGTAAGTATTTTAACCCTCGATCACTAATCTGTTACCCTACCCGATTGATCTAGGTCTCCGTAACGCATGTCAAGGATCTGCCTGACTCAGTTCGTTGGAGTTCTATCTCATGTTGTAAGGCTAATGTGATTTGGGTTATCTTACTAACACGTGTGCATTGTTTATTTTTAATAGAATACAATCAGGAACACCACCAGGAAGCTGTAGAATTTCCTAAGTCAACAATGTGAGTCGTTCTCCTTTTCTCACAGTTTGTGAGCCATTGTTTCAAATATTTTACAAAACCCTAAATGTTTATCAGTATACTTTCAGTGATTAAGTTTTTGTAATTCTACAATTATCTTTAGTATGTGGGGTTTTGTATACATTACTTGACAGTCGTTACTATTGCAAATAATAGCATGACCGCAAGCACAGGGGACAAAGGTTGGCCAGTAGCAATAATGTGTTGAATAATTGGATAGATGTAAACATTGTAAATCTTAATATTGTAAAATTATAAAATCTTGTTTTGATTAAACTAGGATGCACTCGCCAGTATTTCTTGCTGATAAAATCCTTTTAAAACGCGTTTCAGGTAACCTAATGTGAATCTAATAAGAAGTCATCTATGGAGCACTGAAAGCTTAAAGAAGTGGCTATAAAAAGTTACCCCGCCCTGTGTTGCTCGCGGCGCCCGCTCCTGGGGTAGGGGTCGGGGACTGCGACAGTGGTGTTATGAGATTAGATAAAGAAAGAGAGAGGTAGGCAGTGGTGTAAATCCGATGATGGTGGTGGTCACCGGTGGTGGTGATGTAACCGGTGATGGTGTAAATCCGACAATGGTGGTGGGTTTGGTGGTGGTGGTGGCACCTGGTTTGTTCAAAGTGTGTGTCTGCATGTGTGACAGTGAGAAAAAAGGTATTTATTTTTATTTGAGTAAATTACAAGTTTTGTCCTTTATGTTTGTCCCAAATTTCGGGCGCTGTCCTTTACCTTTAAAATTGATGACTTTTGTACTTAATGTTTGAAAATGTTGCACGTTATGTCCTTTAAGGCAAACCCAGTTATAATTTTCAGTTAAGTTATGTCATGTCATGTCATGTGCACTGCACATGAGGGTAGAATGGTCATTTCACCTCCCCACTTGTCTTTCCCGCTTTTAATACCCTAATGTACTTATCTTTAACCTTCATACTTATCTGAACCATCATCCCCTTCATATTCCCATTCAGATTGAAAGTGTGTTTTCTTGTTCTATATGAAGTCCCATGATAATTCCTTAGGTGTAAACGACACCGTATCATCAAGAAAGTAAAGTTCACCAGCTAATCGATCAGGTGACCTCACATCAAGTCTTGAGAGGTTTTCAACGGTATATGAGTCACCGTAATTCGGCGATTAAGAAAAATATACTGGTCCCCAAAGGCTTAATTAATAGGTTAAACTTTTAATTTTATATCACAGGTATAGTAAATCTAAGGTATTAAAGAGCAGTCTGTTACAAAGGTTATAGGGTTTACAGTGCAATTTTCCGATCTTCTACCACCATGAGTTTCTCTACAATTGATTGTTGATGTGTGTTTGTTTTGTGTAATGCAGGGTGCCGGAGGATCGAATGACGATAACATATGGCCGCCGTGGTTGATACCGCTGCTTCGTGAAGTTCTTTTCGTTCAGTGCGAGTTGCACGCTGATTCGCATAAGTCTGAGTGTAATATGTACTGTTTGGATTGTGTTAATGGACCTCCGTGATCGCTTTGTCTTAATCAGCATCAGAATCACCGTCACATTCAGGTAGTTGAAATTCATCTTTTCGCCATTGATTTTTTGCTTTTTTGCTCTGTTTGTTGTTATAATTTCGTTCGTTTTGTTGTAATGACGTGATTTTGCTCGATTAATTTACAGATTTTGAAATTCATGTTTCTGCCATTGATTTTTGGGTTTTGTTGTTCTAGTTTCATTGGTTAGATTTCGTTTCAACCGATTGTTGATTATTGATTGTTCTAATGATGCAATTTTGCTCGATTGATTTAGAGATTTTGAAGATAAGTAAATTAGGGTATTACAAGGGGAAAAGACAAGTGAGGAGGTGAAATGACCATTCTACCCTCATGTGTAGTGCACATGACATAACTTAACAGAAAATTATAACTGGGTTTGCCCTAAAGGACATAACGTGCAACATTTTCAAACATTAAGTACAAAAGTCATCAATTTTAAAGGTAAAGGACAGCGCCTTAAATTTGGGACAAACATAAAGGACAAAAATTGTAATTTACTCTTTTTATTTTCTTAATTTTAAATGTTATTTTCTTTTATTTATACTATAAATAATTAAATAAAAAGACTAAATTGCCCTTAAGTGAATAAACATAACTGAAAATTTTAACCAAGTTAGGGCCGAAGGACGTAAGGTGTAATGAGTTTCCGACATAAAGGACTGTGACTGTAATTATCGAAGTTAAATGGTATCAATTGCAATTCGATACAAACATAAAGGAAGAAAAGTGTAATTTACCCTTATTTATTAAGTTGGGTAATTGGGTTGTATATCGGGCTAGTTTAATAGCATAGATAATAAGATAGCCCAATAGATTAGGATGAATGAATGCATAATTGTCTTTATAAATAAAAAATAAAAAATTGTTTCGAGCCGAGTGAGCTTTACCAGAGCCGAAATTGAACAAGCGTATTTATGAGCATTTTTCGATCTAGCATCGAGCAATTTAGACAGCCCTAGCAGTAGGGATGTTCATGAGCCGAACTGAACCGATCAGACCTTTGCTCGTGCTTGGTTCGTTTACTAACCGATCTGAGCCGAGTGTTTTTCCAACCGAGCCAAAGTCGAGCAAGCATCTTTCGATCTAAGCATTTTTTGAACGAACATCGAGCGAGTATTGAGCGTCGCAGATCAAACAAGGAAAGTGACGATGGATGTAAGACCCTTACATGATATATATAATATAATCTTTATATAAGTTTAAACTATATATATATGTAGTGTCAATACAAAACTTTTAAGAACATAATTCAAAACATCCAAGGATTTTAAAGTATTTAGACATCATTACTACTAGTTTACAATACTTGGTTAAACAAAAGTATCAAAAGCATGCGGAAGCTTGACATTTTTCTTTGTGTTCGGTTCTTCATTGAGCTTGACCACCATCCTTACAGTTTAAATCCACCTATATATCAATCAACTATATAAACATTAGTAAAACAATGCTTAAAGTATAGTTTGACAACCCACACATCTCAAAGGAAGTAAAATAAAATTTTAAGGAAAACCTCGCCATAAGCTACGGTATGTGTACCGTAGCTTACGGTGCACCTCTAATATTTGGATAGAAAGCCTTCACCGTAACTTATGGTTTGATACTGTAAGTTACGGTTCAAACCTACAGCTTTTCTTCATCTACCGTAGCCTACGGTAGAATACCGTAAGTTACGGTGCAGCCCTGCTGCATCTATTTTCCTATTTTACCCTTGTTCATGAAAATGGCCGTATCTTTTTACTCGCTTATCCTTTTAACCTCAAATTTGTTTCCACGAGATCGTAAATTGATCCCCCACGTTTTAGGATAAAAATCCATCATCCAAAGTAACAAATCCTTATACCTAATGTTATTGGCACAAAATCAATTCATGTAATTATTTTGACGCGTTAACAATTTTAGTTGTTTTATCAACATTCTTATAGTAAGGATCAGTTCCTTACAAATATCATTCATTTTCCAAGTCTACTAATTTTAAGTTTAAGCATCCGTTACCCGTCTTGCGATTTTGCTTTGCTTTTGACCCGTTTGGTTACTTTAACTAACAAGAAGCTTATACTCAACATACCATAGTTTTGGAATATAAAACATGCGCTCCCGTTACCCTATTTACGCGTTCACATCGTTTTGGTCGTTCGAGTAAATTTCATCGCTTATGAACTTTTAATCACACTTTATTCCCTATTTTTCCATTTGGCTCATTCGTGCGAAGTCTATCGCTTATGAATGAACCAAATTTCATGAATATTGCTTTAATAATCAACACCTATAGATTACAAATTCATAAATGAAATCCTACGAAGTATAAAACCACGTACCTTAAAGTTTAACCTTCAAGGGAGCGTTTGTCCTGGCTTGGCTACCCGACGCTTCGCTCGTGTTGCCTAAAATGTACAACCCGACATTATTTAGACCATCCGGTTTGTAACCAAACTTAGAAATTGCCAATCACATGATCACATGTTCTCAATCACGTTTGTCATACATAACAATATTTATTCATTCATTTAAGCATTTTATCATACAACTTAAGTGCAAAATTTTTATACTATCTTTGTTAAGTCTATTAACTAACAATTTACCATGTATACACTTCTCATAACATCAAAATGATTGATATGTTCCATTAGCACATAAAACTTAATGCATCAAACCTCAAATACATCATTTTCATGATTATGCTTCATGTGTTCTACATGTTCACCAAAACCCACTTACATATACATTGCAATTCATTCAAACACTTAGAATTAGCAATTGATTCATAAACGTCCACCTAGGGTTGGTTCCTAAGTTCATTTACATCATAATATTCACACTAATTTCCACAATCCATGTAAGAAAAAAAATCTATGGATCTCATAAATTTTCATAACATCACCAAATTTCAAATTTTGACATACCTTAAGATCCTCTTAACTTGGTGATCAAGAATCTTGATTCATGCAAGAGATCCAATCGATTTTAGCCTCCCAATTTGAAGGTTTTGGTGATTTTTAAGGTGGGGAGATGTTTGCCCCTTTCTATGGTCGTTTCCCTAAACACACGAATGTGTGTATGTATATTTTTTTTTATAAAACATAGTTTTCTTATTGACCATTTCAGTCCCCCATGTTCTGTTTGTTTTACAAAAGGGACATAATTCATGATTTCCTTAATTATAATCATATCATCAACTAGGTTAATGTTCCTAGTTATTATTCATAAAGTTAAAATCAAACATATATGCATATATATTTAATCTAATATTTTTGGGGTGTTACAAGTCCACCCCCTTAAAAGGGTCTCGTCCTCGAAACGTATTTATGTACCGAAAAGAGAAGGGTAGAGTCGTCTCATTTCATCTTCGGACTCCCAAGTGGTGTTCGATCCTTTCCGATGCTCCCATTTTACCTTGATTTGATCGATATCCTTGTTTCTTAATCATTTGACCTTTCGGTCAAGGATTTAAATCGGTTTAGCTATGTAGCTAAGTTTGTCATTGACCTCGATATCATCAAGTGGTACATAGGATGTTTCATCCGCCAAGCATTAGCGAAGGTGAAAAACATGAAATATGTTATGTATACCGTTCAACTCGTCAGGTAATTCTAAGCGGTATGCTACCTTTCCCACATGATTGATAATCTTGAAAGGCCCAATAAACCGTGAGCTCAACTTCCTTCTTTTTCTAAATCGAATAATCCCCTTCCACGGAGATACTTTGAGCATCACTCTATCACTGATTTGAAACTCTATAGGTCTTCGCCTTTTATCCGCATAAGACTTTTGTTGGTCTTGTGCTACTTTTAAATGGGCTCGTACCGTGTCAATCTTTTCATTTGTGGCCTTGATCACGTCCTTATGGGCGAGTTCTCTCGGACCCACTTCGCCCCAACACACCGGGGTTCGGCATTTAGGCCACAAAGCATTTCATACGGTGCCATAACAATACTCGAATGGTAGCTGTTGTTGTAGGAAAATTCAACTAACGGTAAATAAGCATCCCAGCTACCACCAAAATCAATAATACATACCCGAAGCATGTCTTCTAACGTCTGAATTGTTCATTCGCTTTGCCCGTTGGTTTGAGGGTGGTATACCGTACTAATTAACAGCTTCGTACCCATCTGATCTTGGAAGTCACAACAAAAATTTGAGGTGAACCGAGTATCTCTATCAGACACGATAGATACTAGCATTCCGTGGCGCACTACGATTTCATTCATATACACCTCCGACATCTTTTCATAAGTATAGGTCTCGCATATAGGGATAAAGTGGGCATTTTTAGGCAATCTATCCACGACTACCCAAACGGCGTCAAAACCCCGAGCCAGTCTGGTTAACAGGTCCATAGTAATATTTTCCCATTTCCAAACGGGTATGTCTAATGGTTGGAGCTTGTCGTAAGGCTTTTGATGCTCCACTTTTACTTGTAAACAAGTTAAGCATTTTTCCACGTATTTTGCCACATCTCTCTTCATTACGGGCCACCAATAATTTTGTTTCAAATCTTGATACATCTCCAGGGTGAATTGAATAATGTGATTTATGAGCTTCATCGAGCAATAGGTCCTTAACACCACACGTGTTTGGAACCCATATTCTACCAAATCGGGATTTTAACCCGTCATCTCCATCCACTATGTTTTTCACTTCCCCTTTTACTCGTTCTCTTCTCCAATTTACCTCCTTTATTGCCTCAATCTGTGCTTCCCGAATTCTTTTGAGCAAACCAGAAGTTACCACGAGTTGCATTGATCTCACTCGCATGGGTGTATATTCTTCTTTTCGGCTTAGCGCATCTGCTACTACATTGGCCTTCCTAGATGATAATTAATTTCGTAATCATAATCTTTTACCGTTTCTAGCCACCGTCTTTGCCTCATATTTAACTCCTTCTGATCGAAGAAGTATTTCAAACTCTTATGATCGGTGAAAATAGTGCACTTTACCGCGTATAAGTAGTGCCTCCAAATCTTCAAAGAAAAAACCAATGCCGCCAATTCGAGGTCGTGAGTCGGATATTTCTTTTCATGTATCTTTAATTGTCTAGAGGCATAAGCAATTACCCTGCCCCGTTGCATAAGTACACACCCAAGACCTAGGTGTAATGCATCCGAATACACTTGTCGCAACACCCGCCCCCTATCTGTCCCGGGAACGGGCGGCTGCAAGACCAGTTGTGGTGGTATCAATTTTTGTTTATCATTATTTTATTTGGCAGCGGAAATTTCATCAGGACCGTAGTTAGGAAATATTTATCAAAGTAAAACCACCATATTTAATAAACACATGGGTAAAACCCAAGTTTCTTATTACAACATGTTTATAGGGATAAACCCTATTTTATTGAATTCAAAACGTCGTCTTTTAGGTAAGTTTTATAGCCATATTTTTTTCCAAGCCGTCAGTGCTCTCCAGCTGGCTTTCTTCTAATTGGCTTTTACATTTTGTTACCTGAAACACGTTTTAAAAATATTTGTCAGTGGGAAATACTGGTGAGTGAATCCCAGTTTAATCAAGAAGCATCTTATCTTTAACAGTATTGAGAGCAATCACATTGTTTATTTCTACACAATTACTCATTCAGTATTGTCAATCCTGACTGGTGGGTCATATTACACATTGGCTAACTCATTGTCAAATTGTAACGTGTTCCACATTTTGTATACAAAATCCCAACATACCGGCAGTAATTGAAGAACTACAAAGACTCAATCACTGCTTAATTGCATTATAAAACATTTAAGGTTTTGTAAAACAATTTACAAAAAGGAGATTACTCACATTGCTGACTTAGGTTTTCTGTAAGGGTTTCCTGGTGATAATCTATAATTTACACAATGTACACGCGTTAGTAAAATAAACCTTTTATTTACATTAGTAATACCCTCCCCGAGATGGCATTCCAACGACTACGTCGGGCAGAACCCTGACAGCCGTTACGGAACCCTAGATCGATCGGGCAGCGTATCTAATACGTAACCGGGGTTATAATACTTACATTGGGGTAGAAATTCGTTAATTAGGGAGATATAATACCCGTATATTATGCCTACTACTTCAGAATTCGTTTAGAAAGAAAAGAAATGAGCGAGTAGACTGAAGATCCGATGCATGCTATTTACAGGGCAAGGGGTTTCTCGCGGCCCGCGTAAAGTTAGGCCAAGGTCTACACGGCCCGCGTCGTAGGGGGTTAGGCCGTAGGTGATCCGGGTCATGACTAGGTTCAACACGCGTTATGACACGTGTCAACACAGGGGTTCGCCTGACCTTTAAGTTGTTGCGGCCCGCGTAGGATTAAAGGGTGGCTTACGCGGCCCGCCTAAACCCCATTTTTCTTGTTTTTTTATTTATTTTTAATGATATTTCATAATTTTGGGCTCGGTTTTCACATACGGGGTATATTTAGAGACATATTAGGGTTTTTATAATACATTAGGGTGTCAGAAAAATATTCAGGAGGGTTGTTATATCCTCCCCACCTTGTTTTAGAACTCGTCCTCGAGGTCTACTGGAACAGGTGTGGGTATTTCCTTTGCATTTCTGATTCAAGCTCCCATGTGTATTCTGGTCCTCTTTTGGAGTCCCACTTCACTTTGACTAGAACTAGTCTCTTATGCTTGAGATTCTTAACTTTCCTGTCTTCAATCCGTAGAGGCCTTTCTACAAACTTTAACTGTTCATTTACCTCTATATCCTTAAGAGGCACTGTCACACCCCCAAAATACCGCATGCGGAAACACCGCGGGACGTGTGACATACCAGGATCCAAGCCACCAATCACATTGAACCAATAATAATATTTAAGTAAAACTTTCATTTATCAGCATTAAGTGTTACAACGTTACAAATGATTCACAGTATACAGCGGAAGCTTAACTCATTTGTTAAGTGTTTATAAACCACATGTAAAAACCATTAGTCGTGTGTTGCGATTCCAGGTACCTCGACCCATGACCACTCCAGCATCCCAGACAGCAAGTCCCATTAAAATAAACCTACCAACCTGCAAGCATGCAGACAAGTGTGTCAGACGACGCTGGTGAGTTCAAAGTTTTGTTAACGCGTTTGGTTACCAGTTACCAGATTAAAATGTTTCACAGATTTGATTTGATGTTGTCATTAACTCGAATACCACAGATGGCTACAAGATGTATTTGCCCAACCCCAATGCCTCTATCAAAGCATTAGTCAAGTGGTCAAGGTAATTATTTCACGCCCGTCCTCCCCCGTACAGTGTGAGGGTGCCAAACCTAATAGCGCTATCAACTAATAACCTCGTTGCCTCCCCGGCAACTATCGGTAGATGTAAGGGGTCTTATATGATAGAAATGAGTAATAACCAACATCCCATTAACCCGACGTTCCTCCCCGGAACAATTACCAGATATCCCTCCCCGGGATGCATGCTTGGAAAAGACCAGTGAACTCACCTGATATTGCTCGGTATGTTTTATTACTTTGTTTCATGTTGATCAACCATATCCTAGTGTAGTTACCAATAACAGTCAGTTTCATGTGCACATAGAACATGTATTATCTACAGATACTACACTTGTTGCGTACACGGATTACACATATCGTCAAACAAATCACAACAGTATTTCATCACCATGTTTACTATATAACATGCATAACCTGCATCAGGTTCCCAGTTTGTATACACAGCAACACATAACAGTTGGGTCTACTATTACTATGAATGAAATCAGATTCTCATCACCAGCTACAGTTACTTCTAATGCACCTTGACATCTACCAACACGTATATCATACTGATTAACACAAAGAGTATTACATATAAGAGGTACCTAGTTCTCATGCTAATCAACATGTCCCTGTGAATGATACACGAGTCATAAATCATAACAGTTTCCTCATCCTTACCCAACACTATCATGTACTTAAATAATATGCACAACATTAATATACATTATCATCATTCAACAAACAGAGTTATCCAACAAATAATATGCGAAACATCCATGCATGCTCCTCGGCGAAACATCCATGTGACGAAACTCCCACTGTTTCGTCGAAGTTGACTTGTGACGAAACCCCCATGTTTCGTCATGACCAAATTGCGATGAAACCCCCATGTTTCGTCGTGGAGAACCTGGCCTGCAAACCCTACTGTTTCTTCGCAATACCAATCAAAATAGTTATAACTTTGATTATTATAATCTAGTTCATTCAACATAATTCATCATTCAACAGTTTTATCAATAGCGGCCCAATAGAAATTGATTAAGATCATAGTTGTCTGCCATCATTCAATTGAAATATCATTTAACTATTGTCAGATACTACTTGATTCGGCCCATGTGTTTATTTGTTTTATGTTGACTTTGTACACCTCTACTATACATCGAACAGACCACCTACTCATATTAATTGTTTAACAAAACAATGATCCATCACATAACATCATCATACAATCTCTATATGTTATAGTGTAAACACAACCCTTATCAATCAAGAATTAACATCACATAGCAATGAAGACTGAAAGCAATTGCACTAACTGGAGGTTCTATCGAACGGACAAATGCTTCGAAAGGGGGGGGGGGGCGGGGTCTACTGCCGCACACACTTGGGAGGAGTAGGGTTTTGTTGTGTTTTATTTATCAAGTTACGTACTTACATGTGTGTGTATATATTCTAAAGTTATTAGCCGGCCCCAACACATAATTCATTTGGGCTCTATTCGGCCCAACATAGGTCCAATGTACGAAGGTGTGGTATTTGGGCTTCGGTGTGCGCGTATATATATATATATATAAGGAATCACATAGGCCGGCCCAATCTATAAACCTTGATTGGGCTCGAACAGTTCAGCCCAGGGTAACCCGTGTGTGTGTGTGTGTTTCGAGTAAGTTTGTGGCCCAATATGCCTCGTGTAGCTCGCGGCCCAAATAGGTTAGTCCCCTAACTTAACTAAACGACACCTAGAAACATTTAACGGTTCCTTGTAGTAAATCAGTCAAACACACGTACACATACTCAAACACGTTATACATTTAGCAATTACATTACAGTCAAAAGTGTTTATTAATTTGCATCATCGCAAGGGACCTGAAAGAGAAATAATAAGAAAACAGGATCACGTGACCTTGGAAGTTTGGGTTGTCACAACATCCCCAACTTGAAAGAAATTTTGTCCCAAAATTTGATAAGTAAGCACAGAAGAGTGAAGTGATAAATCAAGATTGCTGCAGATTTCCTCTGGTGCCACATCATCCCCGACTTGAAATGGAATTTCGTCCCGAAATTCGCCAGTGATACCAGAATTAGATTGGTTATCAGGAAAAAGTTGAGGATACTTAAGCTTCATCTGATCCTCGCGCTCCCACATGAATTCCGGCCCACGTCTTGAGTTCCAATGATCTCTCACAGTCGGGATACGACTATGTTTACGCACCTTGACTTCCTGGTCCATATTTTCGATAGATTCCTCAACATCTGCAACTTATCTTTAACCTCAGACACTAATAAAGGTATCACAAGCATTCCATCGTAAAAACACTGCCTTAGGTTCGAGACATGAATGATATCATGTCGTTACCCAATTCGTCGGGTAACTCGAGTTTGTAGGCGACAGGACCGATTCTTTCCAGAATTAAGAATAACTCAGTGTAACATAAATTAGGCTTGCCACGCTTCCCAAGCGTACCACACCCTCCCAGGGTGAGACTTCCAATATAACACGTTCGCCTGCAGTGAACTCCCGGTGTTTCCTAAGTTATCAGGGTTCCTGGCGATCACGCGTTGTCGCCACACAATTTCCAATACCGAATGCAAGTCCTAGACCCGTGATTAGGTTGTCATCCACCTCAATCTAACAAGGAGGTTGGCATTATCATCCACGTTATGCCTCAAACAAAGCTGTATGCATACTAAACGGTAACGGTTGTGGTAGAGCTCACCCAACGATAAGTGTCCTTCCCAAATGTTTACTAAAGTCAATCACGCACATGCTCGCATCATGTCTTCGTGTGTCAGGATGGTTCGTTGCTCCGTTCGGTTATCCTACAGTGATAAGTAATGCACATGTCTAGACGTGGGCTAGGGGTGTTGTGTATTACCGGTCATAAATCAGGTATAGCTCAAAATCAAAAGGTAACAGAAGTTGACACCTCGTGCCGAAAAGCCGCCTCTTTCAGAGGAATATTCACAATTTATGAAGACTCGACAGTTTCCTTGATTGCAAGAGAGTATGTTGGTTACGTGAGACGATCAACGATCACCCAGGTGATATTGTTTCCGTTTTAAGTTGTAAGTAGGCTAGTGACAGAATTCATGACAGTCTGTTCTCATTTCTATATGGGTGTCTCTGGTTGCTGATACTCCGCCTTGATTTTCCCACAAGTCGAACATCATTCACATACATCGCCAGGTGGGCCTTCATACCCGACCACCGGTACAAGATTTATAGTTCTTAATATCCCTTATCGAAACCCAGATGACCAGAATATCGAGGCCGGTGTGCTTCGCTCAACACAAATTTCCTACAGTTACCGTATAATGGGATCCACATTCGTTCCATGAGGTAGCGAATATCGTCCGGCCTACCAAAGGTTGCTTCACCATGCCCCGCATGGGTTCGACTTGAAAATTCTCTTCTTTCAGTTCTCCAGTTTGAATAGAGCGAGTCTGATCAGGTAGGTTAGAGTCGATAGTGAGTTGCAAAGCTCGTGCTCGTTCAGGTTTCACAGTCATAATCATTCAAAAGCTCCATCCTGCGTTGTCATCACACGTTTTAACTCTTCCGAAACATAGGTACACGGGAGGCTCTTGTGATCGATCTAGGTAGTGCATTTGGTATCGTCCATGTAATGCCTCCAATCTAAATCCAAAGGCTATGGCTTCAACCGCCATTTGCGACTCGGGCAATTCTTCTTGCAAACTATCACCTTCTCGCGTTGCATTGGCGTGTAACTGGGACTCTGATTTGAACCATCATGATATACCACTAAATCACTCGTACTCTCGGGTGTAGACGATGCTCAGTGTATTGCAGAGTTGGGATTCGAAAGCTGAAAAGACGTCCTCCTGTTTTTTCTTCCACGTACATAGCGCCCTGCTGTGCTAAAGGGGTTACAGCGGCACATTTTTCGAAAATCCCTTGATGAATCTGCGATAGTATCTAGCGGAACCAAGGAATTGCTGTATTCCCGCAGGAATCTTTGGTGTCGATCAGTTTCTAACCAAAACGGGTCTCAGCGAGAGCCACGTGTATTCCCACTTCGTTGATTATATGACCAATAAGGTACCTCTCGAGTCCAAAAGTTACATTTACCAAGACCTCGTGCAGTGTGGCTCCTCCCTCAGGAGCACTCAAATACGATACAAAGCTGCCCATGATGTTCTTTTCTCCTTGCAATGATCAACAAACACGGTCAATTCTGGTGGTCCGTAAAGCTGCTGGTGTGCTTGATTAACTCAATGATCATGGTGTACAAAGTTGCAATGGCCGTATTGCGTTCGATATGCCGTTCTAGAAACATTCTCCCCTTGCACTTCCATCTAATGATAGTTCGTTCGTTAGCCAATCCTCAAATGAGGGCTTGATCCTCGCTACTGGTTGACAGGTTGGCAATACATGGTCGAGGCTAAGGTTCTTGATCGTCACCTTGCTGAGTTCTCGATAATCAGTACACATATCCAACGATAACTGGGCTCTCCAAAGCGAAAATTAGGTCCAACAAAACTTCTGCCCAACAATTCCTGTAGTTGATTAGACAGTTCTTGCAACCCTCCTGGTGCAAGATGGTAAGAAGCAATAGTAATCAGGGCTGCCTCTGACATGATACCGATCTGATATCCCACCTGACGATGTGAAGGTAAACCTGATAGTTCTTCTGGCCTTCATTGCTGAATTGATGCTACCTCTGCACCACTTGAATACTCTATGATAGACGACAACTTCCTCCTCACAGGGTATATCTGCGCGATATCTGGATAACCAATCCATACTGACTACCGTATCAAAACTATCAAGGGTAGCAGAAAGAAGGTCGATTGTCGAACACTTGTCCCTCAAGGTCGAGTTTGTATCCCAACAAACATATGAAATTTCAATTGCCTTGCCATCAGTCGATCCCACAACAGGTTCAGATTCAAGGAGCATCAGGGTTAAACAGAATGGAGACGAAACGATTAGCTACTCATACTAGCTACCACGTTGCTAAAATCCTGGCATCGCCCACGCCAATCCTAAATGCCCTCCCCTGAGTATCATTTCCAGTGTCGTTACTGTCATTGTTTCTCTGGTTGTTGTCGTCTTTATTCTAACAACGGCCAATCCATGTCGTGGGCACCTTCATTTCCATGCTGAAGGCTACGATTACGAGTACCTTGATGTTGCCATGACTGCTGCCTCTAATGTCGTTTGCCTGAAACGGAGCCCTACGATCTTCCACCAACCAAGTCCATCTTTTCACATTCCGTGCCATGTCCTAATGCGCTACTCACGGTGCTGATAGTCACACATTCCACACCATAATCTCTTGTCATCGCTTATGTCCCGATGATTCACAAGAGTTGATTCCCATGAGTCGCTGCCCAGGGTTAAGAATTCGATTGAAGTCAAATTGCTGATGTTCGTTGTTGGTAATCAGGGTCGTCCAAATACTGAAGTCGGTAAGGCACTACGCTCATCCTCTTGTCCACCAATCTTGCATGTCGATGGAGTAATACACGGTACGCTGCCAGAGTGTTGCAGAAGTGATTGCACTTCGGGGTCTAAAATGTCAGTACATCGAGTTCCAACAATATAGAAGAGTGAGGGGGGAGGGGGTATAGGCCAATCATTGACGCTGCAACATCCACTCAGGGATGTTCGTACAAGCACCTAGCATTCTACACAGCTCGCTAGGCGTTCAGATGGGTGTTCAGGTAATACTCGATAGCATCGTGATTCGTAAGGATCTAGAGTGAAGTGAAAAGATCACGTTCAAGTAAGAGACAATCACTGCTATGACTCTTATAGACTGTTGTGTTTCACATCGACTTAATAACAGAACGGAACCCCTTTTCCACTTGTTAAGCCTCACTGGGACTCGCATGCACCCCACATTATTATTATGTGTGCACCCACAATAATATTGTGATTTGCATGTTCATCTCAGCTCCTCCTAACTCATGTCAAATGGTTCCTCAAACTCAAGTAGCAAGCAAAGAGCATCACGAAACGTGAGTGACAAATGTTTAGGGAAATACCACCCTATCAGTCATATAACACATCCAAGTAATACAAGAATTCATACTGTTGTGCTAAACGTGCAATTAGATGCAATATCATAAGTGTTCACTAGTTATGCCGTACAATGAGTATACGTGGGACGAACCTTGCAATCTGGAGCTGAGTGTCATGGTCGTATTCACGTTTTCAGAACTTTCGGTTATAGTATGGTTTTATAAAACCGTTTTTAAAACCAAGTTCACTATAACCAGTGGCTTTGATACCAAACTGTCACACCCCCAAAATACCGCATGCAGAAACACCGCGGGACGTGTGACGTACCAGGATCCAAGCCACCAATCACCTTGAACCAATAATAATATTTTAGTAAAACTTTCATTTAACAGCATTAAGTGTTACAACGTTACAAATGATTCACAGTATACAGCGAAAGCTTAACTCATTTGTTAAGTGTTTATAAACCACGTGTAAAAACCATTAGTCTTGTATTGCGATTCCAGGTATCTCGACCCATAACCACTCCAGCATCCCAGACAGCAAGTCCCAATGAAATAAACCTACCAACCTGCAAGCATGCATACAAGTGTGTCAGACGACGCTGGTGAGTTCAAAGTTTTGTTAACGCATTTTGTTAGCAGTTACCAGATTAAAACGTTTCATAGATTTGATTTGATGTTGTTATTAACTCGAATACCGTAGATGGCTACAATATGTATTTGCCCAACCCCAACGCCTCTATCAAAGCATTGGTCAAGTGGTCAAGGTAATTAGTTCACGCCCGTCCTCCCCGGTACGGTATGAGGGTACCAAACCTAATAGCGCTATCAACTAATAACCTCGTTGCCTCCACGACAACTATCGGTAGATGTAAGAGGTCTTATATTATAGAAATGAGTAATAACCAACATCCCATTAACCCGACGTTCCTCCCCGGAACAATTACCAGATATCCCTCCCCGGGATGCATGCTTGGAAAAGAGCAGTGAACTCACCTGAGATTCTTCGGTATGTTTTATTACTTTGTTTCACGTTGATCAACCATATCCTAGTGTAGTTACCAATAACAGTCAGTTTCATGTGCACATAGAACACGTATTCTCTACACATACTACACTTGTTGCGTACACGGATTACACATATCGTCATACAAATCACAACAGTATTTCATCACCATGTTTACTATATAACATGCATAACCTGCATCAGGTTCCCAGTTTGTATACACGGCAACACATAACAGTTGGGTCTACTATTACTATGAATGAAATCAGGTTCTCATCACCAGCTACAGTTACTTCTAATGCACCTTGACATCTACCAACACGTATATCATACTGATTCACACAAAGAGTATTACATATATGAGGTACCTAGTTCTCATGCTAATCAACATGTCCCTGTGAATGATACACGAGTCATAAATCATAACAGTTTCCTCATCCTTACCCAACACTATCATGTACTTAAATAATATGCACAACATTAATATACATTATCATCATTCAACAAACAGAGTTATCCAACAAATAATATGCGAAACATCCATGCATGCACCTCGGCGAAACATCCATGTGACGAAACTCCCACTGTTTCGTCGAAGTTGACTTGTGACGAAACCCCCATGTTTCGTCATGACCAAATTGCGACGAAACCCCCATGTTTCGTCATGGAGAACCTGGCCTGCAAACCCTACTGTTTCTTCGCAATACCAATCAAAACAGTTATAACTTTGATTATTATAATCTAGATCATTCAACATAATTCATCATTGAACAATTTTATCAATAGCGGCCCAATAGAAATTGATTAAGATCATAGTTGTCTGCCATCATTCAATTGAAATATCATTTAACTATTGTCAGATACTACTTGATTCGGCCCATGTGTTTATTTGTTTTATGTTGACTTAGTACACCTCTACTATACATCGAACAGACCACCTACTCATATTAATTGTTTAACAAAACAATGCTCCATATTAATTGTTTAATAACAAAACAATGATCCATCACATGACATCATCATACAATCTCTATATGTTATAGTGTAAACACAACCCTTGTCAATCAAGAATTAACATCACATAGCAACAAAGACTGAAAGCAATTGCACTAACCGGAGGTTCTATCGAATGGACAAATGCTTCGTAAGGGGGGGGGTCTACTGCCGCACACACTTGGTAGGGGTAGGGTTTTGTTGTGTTTTATTTATCAAGTTACGTACTTACGTGTGTGTGTATATATTCTAAAGTTATTATCCGGACCCAACACATAATTCATTTGGGCTCTATTCGGCCCAACATAGGTCCAATGTACGAAGGTGTGGTATTTGGGCTTCGGTGTGCGCGTATATATATATAAGGACTCACATAGGCCCACCCAATCTATAAACCTTGATTGGGCTCGAACAGTTCAGCCCAGGGTAACCCGTGTGTGTGTTTGTGTGTTTCGAGTAGGTTTGTGGCCCAATATGCCTCGTGTAGCTCGCGGCCCAAATAGGTTAGTCCCCTAACTTAACTAAACAACACCTAGAAACATTTAATGGTTCCTTGTAGTAAATCAGTCAAACACACGTACACATACTCAAACACGTTATACATTTAGCAATTACATTACAGTCAAAAGTGTTTATTAATTTGCATCATCTCTAGGGACCTGAAAGAGAAATAATAAGAAAACAGGATCACGTGACCTTGGAAGTTCGGGTTGTCACAGGCACTACTAGCGATTCATCAGCTAAGCATTTCTTGAGATTAGATACATTAAATACATCATGTATTCCTGCCATTTCCTCTGGCAGTTGTAGCTGATAGGCTACTGGTCCTATTCTTCTAATAATTTCAAAAGGTCCAACATACTTGGGGCTTAGCTTTCCCCTTTTTATGAATCTTACCACTCCTTTCCAGGGAGAGACTTTTAATAACACCTTATCTCCTACTTGAAATTCCAATGGCTTTCGTCGGTTATCCGCATAACTCTTTTGTCTATCTCGTGCTGCTTTCAGTCGTTCCTTGACTTGAATGATTTTGTCTGTTGTTTCTTGAACTATCTCAGGTCCAGATAGTTGTTTTTCTCCAATTTCTGCCCAAGAGACTGGCGTTCAGCACTTTCGTCCATAAAGTGCTTCGAATGGTGCAGCATTGATACTTGTGTGATAACTGTTATTATAAGAAAATTCTATCAATGGTAAACGATCGTCCCAATTACTTCCGAAATCAATTACACAACTTCTAAGCATGTCTTCCATTGTCTAAATTGTTCTTTCGCTTTGTCCGTCCGTTTGTGGATGATAAGCGGTGCTCAGATTCAACTTGGTTCCCATTGCTTTTTGGAAACTTGTCCAAAAATGAGAGGTAAAACGACTATCTCTGTCAGAAACAATTGATAGAGGAATTCCATGTAATGAAACTATTTCATTTACATATAATTTAGCTAACTGTTCCATACTGAAAGTTTCTTTCATTGGTAGGAAATGAGCTGACCTGGTTAGCCTGTCTACAATCACCCAGATTGTATCATTACCTTTCCTTGTTTTGGGTAATTTAGTAACAAAATACATTGTTATTAATTCCCATTTCCATACAAGCATTTCTAATTGTTGTAATAAACCTGAGGATTTCTGATGTTCAGCTTTGACTTATGAACAAGTTAAACATTTTGCAACATATGTTGCTATATCCTTTTTCATTCTTATCCACCAGAATTTTTTCCTTAAGTCCTGATACATCTTATCATTTCCAGGATGCATCGTATATTTAGACTTATGGGCTTCTTCTAATATACGGTGACGTAGGTTTCCTAATTTAGGTATCCACACTCTTTTCTTATGGAATCTCTAAATTCCATCTGTTCCTTGTTCTAAATCCTTAATCATTCCTTTTAATTTTTCAGTATCATACTTGATTACTGAGTCTTGTGCTTTTCTAATCTGATCATTTAAATCTTTTTGCAGATTTAACTTAAGAGAACGTACTCTTTTTGGCTTTTCATGGTACTTTCGACTTAAAGCATCAGCAACTACATTTTCCTTTCCTGCATGATACTGGATATCACAATCATAATCACTAAGCATTTCCATCCATCGTATTTATCTCATGTTTAATTCCTTTTGCCCAAAAATATATCTTAAACTCTTATGGTCGGTGGTGAATATGGTAAACTTACTACCGTATAGGTAATGTCTCCAAATTTTAAGAGCAAACATTATAGCTCCTAACTCTAGATCATGGGTTGAATAATTCTCTTCATGATTCTTAAGTTGTCTAGAGGCATAAGCTATAACCTTTTGACGTTGCATTAACACACATCCATAACCTAACTTAGAAGCGTCACAATAGATTACAAAATCTTCAGTTCCTTCTGGTAACGCCTGTATGGGTGCATTAGTTAATCTTTGCTTAAGAATTCTAAATGCTTCTTCTTTTTTTGGTCCCCATCCAGACTTAATAGATTTACAGGTTAATTTAGTTAAAGGAATGGCTATTCTAGAAAAATCTCGAATGAATCTTCTATAATAACCGGCCAATCCTAAGAAACTTCTAACCTCAGTTGGTGACTTAGGGGTTTTCCATTTGGTTATTGCTTCGATTTTGGTGGGATCAACATGAATTCCTTCATGATTGACTAGGTGTCCAAGAAATTGTACCTGTTCTAACCAAAACTCACACTTCGAAAACTTAGCATAAAGCTTTTCTTTTCTCAATAAATTTAGAAGTGCGTGCAGATCGGCTGCATGATCTTCCTTGCTTTTAGAATAAATAAGAATATCATCTATAAAGACAATTATGAATTTATCCAAATATGGCTTACATATTCGGTTCATCATGTCCATGAATGAAGCTGGGGCATTGGTTAAACCAAATGGCATGACAGTAAATTCATAATGGCCATACCTTGTTCTGAAAGCGGTCTTAAGAATGTCCTCTTCCTGTACCTTTAATTGATGATATCCTGCCCTTAAATCAATTTTAGAGAAAAATTGTGCTCCTTGCAATTGATCAAACAAATCATCTATTCTTGGTAATGGATACCGATTCTTAATCGTGACTTTGTTCAATTCACGGTACTCAATGCACATACGCATTGATCCGTCTTTCTTTTTAACGAACAAAATCGGTGCTCCCCAGGGTGATGAACTGGGTTGTATGAATCCTTTCTCTAACAATTCATTCAAATGTTTCTTCAGTTCCAGCATTTCTACCGGTGCCAATCGGTAAGGTGCTTTGGCAATTGGTGCGGTTCCTGGTATCAAATGAATTCTGAATTCCACTTCTCTATCTGGAGGTTGTCCTGGTAGCTCTTCTGGAAATACATCCGAAAACTGGGATACTACGGGAATATCCTTTAATTCTTTTCCTTTAGTGTTAGTGATTATTGAAATCAAATACACTAATGATCCTTTCCTTATATAACTTGCAGTTTTCATTACAGAGATGAATTTTGTGGATTTAGAGAGATTATTTCCTTTAATTGTGATCTTTTCACCCCTTGGTGAATTTACTTGAATTGACTTTTGATCACATAAAATACTGGCTTTATTGGCTATTAACCAATCTATTCCTAACACAACATCAATTCCCGCTAGATTCATTGGGTAAAGATTTGCAATAAATTTTTGATTTAAAATTTCTATTCTTGCTCCCTGCAAGATTTCAGAAATCTTAATGGTTTCTCCATTTGCTGTCTCTACTAGACATTCTTGTGGGAGTTTAGTTAATGATTGATTAAGAAGTTTGCAAAATGAAGTATTAATAAAACTTTGGTTCGCACCAGATTCAAATAATACTTTAGCAAAAACATCATTAACTAAAAACGTACCAGTGATCACATCCGGGATCATCTTTGCTTCTTCTGCAGTTAGAACAAATGCTCTAGCACTTTTAGTGTTCTTGGGGTTTGCAGCTGGAGCTAACTTTGGACCGTTAGGTTTGATATGACCTTGTTCTCCGCAGTTGTAGTATATCCTGTTGTTAGGCTTTTTCCTGCAGTCTTCCTCCTTGTGTCCAGATATTTTGCAAAAGTTACAGTATATGGAGCATCTTCCTGAATGCTTCCTTTTGCAATACTTACAGTAGGGTGCAGAGGTAGAACCTACATTTCTCCCACGGTTAGAATTTCCAGAACGAAATTCTTGAGTAAGTTTCTAGGTTAGGTTCCTCCTTTGATCCTCTTCTCACGTACGGACTAATTCATCTGTCAAGGTGTTGGCTAGTTCTACAGCTTCTTCTATGGTTTGAGGTCTAGCTGCCTTGACTACATGTCTAATCTCCCCAATTAATCCCCAGATATAACGGGAGATTAAAACTGGTTCAGGTGAAGCAAGGGTTGGTACTATTCGGGCATATTCAAAGAATAAGGTAGTATAACCCTTACTATCTACCCCAATCATCCTCAGGTTTAGGAATTTGTTTGCAATCTGTTCTTTTTCATTAGGAGGGCAGAATTTCCTTTCTACCATGTTTTTAAACTCTTCCCATCCCATATTGTAAGTTCTATCACTTCCCCTTGACTGGAGGATAGTGTTCCACCATTCTAGAGCTAAATTCTTAAACAGATTTGAAGCAAACATTATCTTATCCTCTTCCACACATTTACTTATTCTTAAGACTGCCTCAGTCTTTTCTATCCAGCGTAGAGATGCAACGGCCCCTTCATTGCCTGAGAATTCCATTGGTTTACAAGACCAGAATTCTTTGTAAGAACAACTGTAAGACACGGTTCTCCATCTTTTGGGAATAGGCATGTGAAGTACGGGTCCATTGTTCACGCTATTTTCAGGTTCAGAGGGTCGCTTACTATCATGTTTACTTTTATTTTCAGCTTCTCTAACTGTTTTGATAATATATGGCATTGCATCTATTATCCCTTGTGCCACTATATGCTGCATGGCACTGTTATCCACTTGGTTTCCGTTATTGTTGTTGTTCGGGTTCTCATTAACCAAGTTAATGTTACTCTGGTTATCGTTATTCTGATTTTCCTGGTTTACTTCGTCGTCCATCTGGATTTTAAACATTTACCAATTATTAATATCACAAAATAATTAATAATTTGAGTAACAACCACACAACACATATTAACCAAAAGCGTCGAGCATTACGACTTTACTCTTTTTATAATAGTATGCGTCAAATACACACTAATACTAGAAATTACAATACAATATTACTATGCATCGCTAACCACAGAGTGGTCTATACTACAACATTTATTATTATTACACATATATATTATATTTTTTCCTTTATTATTATATTATTTTTATTATTACCAACTCCACTACCTCCTTTACTGGTCTGGGTTCATCCAGTAATCCATATTGCGCTCGTCGTACTTCCAGACGAGTCGCTTCCCTACCTGCCTCATCCTTTCACTGCTCTCCAAGATTTCTTCTCCGAAAGTTCGGAGTTCATGCACATTATCTGCACTCATTGGGGGTGCAGGTGCTGGTACTGGGTCCGGATACTGGGGCATGGGATTCTCCTGAGGGTAAGGATTCTCTAATATCTCCCTAATGTATTCATCGTTGTCATAGTAGGGATCTAGAGGGTCCAGACCAGGATAGGCTGCTAAGTTTGGCATGGGTTTGTCGTTTAAGTGGTAGCGCGGCACATAATCCCTATGATCATCGAACCATGGATCATAGTCCGGGTCTAAGGGATTAGGGGCTGGTATCCTAGGTATCTCCTCAGGGTTGAAATAATGCATTTCTACTTGATTTTCAGGGTTTTCTTCTATCTCCATCGGCTGAGTGGGGAATAAAGGTAAGGGTTGTGGGGCCACTAGTTGTTCCAGATTTGGGTCAACAGCAGTTGTTGCTAGGATATGGAAATTAGCTAGGCTTCTATTAAGCATATCCTGTGTATGGGCATCTAACTCTCGCTTAGCGGCTGCTAGGACTCTCTGCTGTTGCAACTTTCGCATTCTTTTCCTACGCTCAAATGCTCCTTTACTGAACCATCCTCTCTTTTTCTGAGGGAATGGCTCTTCAGACTGAGCCTTAAAGATAAACATCCCTTCTTCATTATCAGCAGCATACCTAGAGAGGGCAGGCTGTAAAGAGGTACCTTCACTCCTAGGTGACTCGGACAATTGACGATACACGTCTGAGGGTCCTTGATCACTCATACTGAAAACTAACAAATAGTCAAATAACACACAACAGTAAAATACAGACATGCACGTATTTCCATAATTAATTTCCTAACAATTTTGAATAATATATTGATGTCAGCAGAACACTTCTGTGGCTGAATCAGTGGCTTAGCTCTGATACCATCTTCTGTCACAACCCCCGCCCCCTATCTGTCCCGGGAACGGGCGGCCGCGAGACCAGTTGTGGTGGTATCAATTTTTGTTTATCGTTATTTTATTTGGCTGCGGAAATTTCATCAGGACCGTAGTTAGGAAATATTTATCAGTGTAAAACCACCAAATTTAATAAACACATGGATAAAACCCAAGTTTCTTATTTCAACATGTTTATAGGGATAAACCCTATTTTATTGAATTTAAAACGTCGTCTTTTAGGTAACTTTTATAGCCACATTTTTCCAAGCCGTCAGTGCTCTCTAGCTGGCTTTCTTCTAATTGGCTTTTGCATTTTGTTACCCGAAACGCGTTTTAAAAATATTTGTCAGTGGGAAATACTGGTGAGTGAATCCCAGTTTAATCAAGAAGCATCTTATCTTTAACAGTATTGAGAGCAATCACATTGTTTATTTCTACACAATTACTCATTCAGTACTGTCAATCCTGACTGGTGGGTCATATTACACATTGGCTAACTCATTGTCCAATTGTAACGTGTTCCACATTTTGTATACAAAACCCCAACATACCGGAAGTAATTGAAGAACTACAAAGACTCAATCACTGCTTAATTGCATTGTAAAACATTTAAGGTTTTGTAAAACAATTTACAAAAAGGAGATTACTCACATTATTGACTTAGGTTTTCTGTAAGGGTTTCCTGGTGATAATCTATAATTTACACAATGTACACGCGTTAGTAAAATAACCCTTTTATTTACATTAGTAATACCCTCCCCGAGACGGCATTCCAACGACTACGTCAGGCAGAACCCTGATAGCCGTTACGGAACCCTAGATCGATCGGGCAGCACATCTAATACGTAACCGGGTTTATAATACTTACATTGGGGCAGAACTTCGTTAATTAGGGAGATATAATACCCGTATATTATGCCTACTACTTCAGAATTCGTTTAGAAAGAAAAGAAATGAGCTAGTAGACTGAAGATCCGATGCATGCTATTTTTAGGGCTGAAAAACGGGTTTCTCGCGGCCCGCGTAAAGTTAGGGCAAGGCCTACATGGCCCGCGTCGTAGGGGGTTTAGGCCGTAGGTGATCCGGGTCATGACTAGGTTCAACACGCGTTATGACACGTGTCAACACAGGGGTTCGCCTGACCTTTAAGTTGTCACGGCCCGCCTAAACCCCATTTTTCTTGTTTTTTTATTTATTTTTAATGATATTTCATAATTTTGGGCTCGGTTTTCACATGCGGGGTATATTTAGAGACATATTAGGGTTTTTAAAATATATTAGGGTGTCAGAAACATATTCAGGAGGGTTGTTATAACACTACCATGTCATCGGTGCCTTTCGGTAAAGTCAACACCAGAGCACCGGTTAACTTTTCTTGAGCAATTGGAATGCCCTTTCTTCTTCATCACTCCAGACAAACTTTTCGTCCTTACAAGTTAGTTTAGTTAACGGTGATGATATTTTGGAGAAATTTTGAATGAACCGCCTGTAATACCCTGCAAGTCCCAAAAAGCTTCTGATTTCTGATGGATTTTTCAAAGGATTCCATTTCGAAACTGCTTCAATTTTAGTTGGATCAACAAGTATTCCATTGACGCTTATGATGTGCCCGAGGGTACTTCCTGAAGCCAAAAGGCGCACTTCGAGAATTTAGTGTACTACTTCTTTTACCCTCAACTGATGGTATCCCGATCTCAAGTCATTCTTTGAAAACCAACTCGCACCTTGTAGTTGGTCGAACAAGTCGTCGATTCTCGGAAGCGGGCATCGATTCTTTACCGTGAGTTTATTCAATTCTCAGTAATCGATACACATGCGCATACTTCTGTCCTTCTTATTTACAAACAATACCGACACTCCCCAAGGGGAGACACTAGGTCGAATGAACCCCTTGTCAAGCAATTCTTGCAATTGCGATAGTAATTCTTGAAGTTCCGGTGGTGCTAACCGGTAGGGTGACTTGGCCACTGGCTTCACACCAGGGACTAATTCGATCCCGAACTCTACCTCACATTCGGGTGGTATCCCCGGTAAATCCTCCGGGAATACATCTTCAAACTCTCGCACGGCAAGTATTTCTTTAATCTTCGGAAGTTCTTTTTCCGTATCATGTACGTTGGTGAGATATGCTTTACACCCGTGTTGAATAAGCTTTCGAGCCTCCATCATCGAGCGTACTATAAGGTTGCCACTTTTCTCCCCGTAAATGGTGACATGTTTTCCACTTGGAAAGGTTAATTGTATCTCCTTACGGAAACATATCACCTTGGCGTGGTAGCGGGATAGCCAATCCATCCCAATCACCACTTGGAACTCTCCCATTGACATGGGTATCAAGTCGACTAAGTAGTCTTCATCCCTGATGCTCAATTTTCAATTCCGACATATATCACAAATGATAATAGTTTTGTTATTACCTACTTCTACCTCTAAAGGTACAGGTAATTTTGTTAACAAAAACGATGGGTGTCGAACAATTTCATGTGAATAAAGGATCTATTCACACCCGTATCAAATAAAACATGATCGGGAATTAAATTTACGGTAAAAGTACCTGTGACCACAGAGGGTTTAGTCTTCGCTTCGGCCGCGGTTATGTTGAAGGTTCTTGCCTTCGACTTTGGGATTTCCGGCTTTGCATCAGCAGCTTCTTTTCTTTCCACCAACTCTGGGCACTCTGATTTCTTGTGACCCGGTTGGTAACATTTGTAACATATTGACACTTTACCCGGGCAGATTGAAGCTGCATGTCCCATCTTCCCGCATATAGCACACGACTTGTTCTTGAAATGGCACTCACCTCGATGGGTACGAGCACAAGTCTTGCAGCTAGGTGATCCCCCTTTTGTAGTCACTTTCTTTGAGAACTCAGCTATCTTTGGCTTCCTTGAGGAGCTTGGATTTGTGTCAAGCTCCCTCCTTTCACCCCTTTCAACTTGTTTCTTCAATTCGATTTCACGTTCTCGCATAACATTGATAATCTCCATGAGATTTTTATAATTTGTGGGATTCATGAGCTCCCGGTATTCCGCACTCAAGATGTTATGAAAGTAATATACCTTTTGTTCTTTGGTTTTTACTAGTTCGTCGCTGAATTTTAACTTGTCATGGAATATCCCCGTGATCTTGTCGATCGATTCGCCTTTTGCCTTAGATGCATAAACTCCTCCTTTATTTTTTTAATCACGGCCCTGGGGCTGTGATGTTTAAGGAATGGTTCTTTAAATCCCTCCCATGTCATGGCTCGGGTAGCCACAACTCCTAGCTCTTTCTTGTGATTATCCCACCAATCCTTAGCTTGGCGTCTTAGTTAGCCCGTTCCGTGAATCATGAAATCGTTCAGATTGCAATGAGTCCATTCAAACACACCCTCAATATCACTTATCTACCTTTAGCAAGAAATTTGATCTACTTCGTCGTTGAAAATTAGGGGCTTACATGCTACGAACTTGTTGTATGAGCAACCCTTCTTTTCTTTGACCTTACCTCTTTCGTTGATAAGGTACCCTTTTAGTTCATTTATTATCTCTTCAACAGTCGTGAGTATCATAGTTTGTAGCCTTTCCATGAATACCGGTAGGATAGCTTCAAAGGCTTTTTCGACTTCTTCGGAAATCTTTTCCTTTATCTGTTCGGTGATTAAAGGTACCGTGTCATCACCGTTTCCACTCGACATCATTTATCTGAAATGTTTACAATAAATTGTTAAACATTTCATTTAATTATTCTCACATTCTTCTATGAGAATTTACTCTCTTTATTTGTTTCTACGTTCAATGTGTCTTTCCTCTTCGGTTTGACCAAGTATATAACTTGCCTAAACCGTTTTACACTTAGTGCATTTTTCGGGTTCGAGCATAAAAATGCACCCCTCCCTTGCACTTTACATCATTATCTTTTTCTAGAATTTATTTAGAATTCATTATATAGTTAGTTCTTACCGGATGTCCTGATCAAGTCTCGAACCGAACATAATTCCTCTTTAACTTTAAGCTCTGATTACCAACTTGTAAGACCCTTACATGATATATATAATATAATCTTCATATAAGTTTAAACTCTATATATATATATATATATATGTAGTGTTAATACAAAACTTTTAAGAACATAATTTAAACCATCCAAGGATTTTAAAGTATTTAGACATCATTACTACTAGTTTACAATACTTGGTTAAACAAAAGTATCAAAAGCATGCGGAAGCTTGACATTTTTCTTTATGTTTGGTTCTTCATTGAGCTTGACCACCATCCTTACAGTTTAAATCCACCTATATATCAATCAACTATAGAAACATTAGTAAAACAATGCTTAAAGTATAAATTGATAACCCATACATCTCAAAGGAAGTAAAATAAAATTTCAAGGAAAACCCCGCCGTAAGCTACAGTATGTGTACCATAGCTTACGGTGCAACTCTAATATTTTAGACAGAAAGCCTTCACCGTAAGTTTAAACCTACAACTTTTCTTCATCTACCGTAGCCTACGGTAGAATACCGTAGGTTATGGTGCAGCCCTGCTGCATCTGTTTTCTTGTTTTACCCTTGTTCACGAAAATGGCCGTATCTTTTACTCGCTTATCCTTTTAACCTCAAATTTGTTTCCATGCGATCGTAAATTGAACCCCCCACATTTTAGGATAAAAATCCATCATCTAAAGTAACAACTCCTTATACCTTATGTTATTAGCACAAAATCAATTCATGTAATTATTTTGACCTGTTAACAATATTAGTCATTTTATCAACATTCTTATAGTAAGGATCCGTTCCTTACGGATATCATTCATTTTCCAAGTTTACTAATTTTATATTTACGCATCCGTTACCCGGCTTGCGATATTTCTTTGCTTTTGACCCGTTTGGTTACTTTAACTAACCAAGAAGCTTATACTCACCATACCATAGTTTCTTATACTCACCATACCATAGTTTTGCAATATATAACATGCGCTCCTGTTACCTGGTTTACGCGTTCACATCCTTTTGGTCATTCGAGTGAATTCCATCACTTATGAACTTTCGGTCACACTTTTATTCACTATTTTTCCATTCGGCTCATTCGTGCGAAGTCCATCGCTTTTGAATGAACCAAATTTCATGAATATTGCTTTAATAATCAACACATATAGATTACAAATTCATAAATGAAATCCTACGAAGCATACGACCACGTACCTTAAAGTTTATACTTCAAGCGAGCGTTGTCCTGGCTTGGCTACCCGACGCTTCGGCCGTGTTGCCTAAAATGTACAACCCGACATTATTTAGACCTTCCGGTTTGTAACCAAACTTAGAAATTGCCAATCACATGATCACATGTTCTCATTCACGTTTGACATACTCATGCATAACAATATTTATTCATTCATTTTAGCATTTTATCATACACCTTAAGTGCAAGGTTTTATACTATCTTTGTTAAGTCTATTAACCAACAATTTACCATGTATACACTTCTCATAACATCAGAATGATTGATATGTTCCATTAGCACATAAAACTCAATGCATCAAACCTCAAATACATCATTTTCATGATTATGCTTCATGTGTTCTACATGTTCACCAAAACCCACTTACATATACATTTCATTTTATTCAAACACTTAGAATTAGTAATTGATTCATAGACTTCCACCTAGGGTTTGTTCCTAAGTTCATTTAGGGGCTGTTTGGCAACTTTTGAATGGTTAATTGATGAAACAGTAAGAGATCTAAACGATTAAGTGCTGAACCAGTAAGAGGTCTTAACCATTAAGAGCCAGTATAATGCTTAACCATTCAGAGGCAAATGTCTAACCAATTCAGATTAGAGGTCTTAACCATTCAGACTTAGTATAAAACATAACCATTCAGAGGCAAATGTCTGAACCATTTAGACATCTTCTTGCGAAATAAACAATCTGAACCATTAAGTGTTGAATCAGTAAGAGGTCTGAACCATTAAGAGCCTCATTAAGAACTAAACAAACAGCCCCTTACATCATAATGTTCATACAAATTTCCACAATCCATGTAAGAATAAAAATCTATGGATCTCATAAATTTTCATAACATCACCAAATTTCAAATTTAACATACCTTAAGATCCTCTTAACTTGGTGATCAAGAATCTTGATTCATGCAAGAGATCCAATCGATTTTAGCCTCCCAATTTGAAGGTTTTGATGATTTTTAAGGTGGGGAGATGTTTACCCCTTTCTCTGGTAATTTCCCCCAAACACACGAATGTGTGTATGTATATTTTTTTGTTTATAAAAATAGTTTTCTTTTTGACCATTTCAGTCCCCCCATGTTCTGTTTGTTTTACAAAAGGGCTATAATTCATGATTTCCTTAATTAACATCATATCAACAACTAGGTTAATGTTCCTAGTTATTATTCATAAAGTTATAATCAAACATATATGCATATATATTTTATCTAATATTTTTTTAGGTGTTACAATGGGGGTGCTAGTTATTAGAATAAGGTGGAGTTTTTGATGTTTCATCCAATAGAACACAAGTAAAAAATTTAACAAATAACAAGGAATACAAAAACACTAGTTTTATCGAGATTAACTAAGCGGGAAGATAAATCGTCGACTGATTGAAACATACACTTGTTCTATCAGAAGTTTGAAATTGAATGAACCGGTGGAAGCAAAACTCTGGCGAGTTGGCGTCTTGCTGAGTGGCGATGGAGAAATCGAATAATGATGGCCAATGGGGGTTTTTGATCAGGGTATTGTACTTCTGAATCGAATGGCAGGTTAAGACTTGAGTATTGGACATTTAAATGGACATTTAAGTATTGGACAATTGACTATTGGTATTGCACTTCAATTCTAATTAGTTAAATAAGCTCTATTTGGATCTTGGACCAAACATTGTTAATGTGGGTATCTAATCATTTCATTAAAAATGACACACACACACACACATATATATAAACGGGATTAGGAAAAAATACCTTAAAGCGTGAAAATGGGGAGAACGGATCCTGGTCGTACATGTGGCATGCGATATAATGAAGGCGAAGGGGTTTTTTTGTCCTTTTATATTCTTTTTTCCAATGCGTCTCACAACACCGCTTCATTTTTGGTGTGTAAGATTTTTTGGCGTTTAGTTAGATTCAATAACTACCTGGCGTTTTATTGTTTTTTTAGATCTGACTCGATGAATTAATCGTTTTTGTGTTACATAGTAAATATTTTGGCGTTTATGGCGTTCCCAAATTCATTAAAATCAGTTAATAATTCTAACATCTTTGCTTCCATGGTGTTGCCAAATTCATTATATAACTTTAACAATTCAAACTTTACAAATTTTTAGGCGTTTTTGTAGATTTCACCAGTTGAATTAATCCCATATATGTTATAAAAGTAAATTTCTTGGCATTCATGGCATTTTTAAATTCATTATAATTATTAATAATTCAAAAGATTATAACTAAGATGAAATCAAACCAAACTAATAGTCTTCTGTGGATGGTATTACATCAGAGATGTACCCATCGGTTTGTTAATCACTTTCATCAGACTCATCATTATCATCTTGTGCATTGGCGTATAACGCAATAATCTCATCTCGTCTTTGTTGCATCCCATACTTAAATATAATCATAACCCCGGATCTTGCGTCGTTCGAAGGTGCTAAATCACAGAGCTGTTCAAGAAGATGTAGTCTATCTGTGTTCAGCATTTCGTCCATTGTCAATGAATAATCCACCCCTTGTTGATAAGTCACTTTCACCATTCTTGATTGTTCATCCAAACTCCAACTGGTAACTTTTGGTAGATCAGTATCGTCAACATCATCATCATCATCTGCTAGAAATTTTCTCTTCAATCTTCTTATTACCGTTCGAGTCCTTTCATAATCGTAGGCCATTGAAATCCCAATGGACAGAATATCCCTCTACACGGCTTCATCCATACTAAGTATGGCCTTGATTGTCCTGATTTTCACCCTTCTCTTGTCAGAGAACTTTAGGACGAAACGTCTCTCTGACCTCTCAAACCTTCATGCAAACCTAAGCCATTTTTTTAAGTTGTATGGCGTTTTAGACAATGTGTGGTGTGTTTAGAGAATGTGTGGAGTGTTAAGTTTTGTTTACCTGTTCTACTTATATAATGACCTTTTTTTGGCGTGAGTTAGATATATGTTTTTTGCGCTTAAAAAATTAGTAATTATATTTTTTATGTGTATTTTTTGCATCAGTTGTCGTGCCATGTAGGATGCAGACTTATAATGTGACAGGTAATTATGACGTTTTGAAAAGATAAATAAATTTAATTATGCTGTCATGGCTTTTAATATAATAAATGTTAGTAATAAAGTTTCCGTCCTTTCAGTTACTGTTTGTAGTTACTGTTTGTTCAGCTTCATCTGTTAAAGTTGTAACACGTCCCATCGTTTTAGGTTTTGGCATTTTGTATTTAATGGCGTTTAGATAAAGATGACACATTGTTTATACATTTTTTTAATGGCGTTTAGTTAATTTTTGGAGGTTTTAATAATAATTGGTTAAAGTTATTTTATTATAAGTTTTGGCATTTTGGCGTTTTATATAGCAATCGACGTGTTTGGTGTGACACCTGTGCCTCCACGGCCATCAAACAAATACCAAACTAATGAAATACTATATTTCATACTTGGGCTTTGTATAAATATGTGTATCATTTGCACATATCAATTCTTGTTCGATTTCGGGCTCTAAATCGCTTTCTGGAAGGTTATACGCGCACTGATGCGTAAATATAACCAGTTTAATGCAACAAACACTCCGGAATAGTGACATAGGCTTAACATACCTTAAATAACCTTTACATAACTTAGAAATAAGTTTTGGAGGGTTTGGTGTGCCGAAATCAAGTTTATTCGCTTATAGGGACTAAAATCGACAAACTGCGAAAGTATGCCGATTCGTACTATAACGGACATTCCGAAACATGACCATAAGTTAAACATGCCCTAAATATCCTTTACATAGCTTAGAAATAGGCTTTGTGGGGTTCGGTGTGCTAAAATAAACTTTTTGGTCATTCAGGGACTAAAAGCGTCAAAAAGTACATAAGTTTGCATTTTCGCGCATATCTTACGTTCTGAATACATCCGGACATCCAAAACTTTATGTAAGCATTAAAATATTTTATTTTAGTGTTTGGCATGATAAAAATCCATTCGTTGCGTAATTTGGATCGTTTTTGCTTCCGTTAAGACTTCCGTCGTAATTAACCGAACAACGCAACCGTACGACCAAACGAACCGACATACGAGATATTTTTGAGCATGTTTTGAGTTCCCTACACTTTAACATCATTTTAGAGCCTTAAAATGTGGTTAACGGGGCTTAAACATGTCAAAACGCATCAAAAATCAAGTTTGGAGTCTCAGGGGCCTGTTCTGCCAAATTTCAAACTTGCTGGTCTGCAAGGTCCTTACGGACCGTAAGGGGAGTTGCATACGGTCCGTAAGCAGCCCCCAAATACCAAAAACTGATTTCCAGCTATTTCCAGCTGTTCCCCATGGTTGCAAATGGTTTTTGAAGTTCCTATGGGCTGGTTTTGAGTGCCCAAGGTATTACAAATCAGGGGGCACATGTGTAAGGTTGAAATCAAAGCTCGGTTTTGATGAACGATCTTAACGGTCCTAAGAAATCTATAAATACGCCCCACCCCTTTTGTTGCAACCCACATTTGAATCTGATTTCTGCTCTCTAAGTTGAAGTTTATGCTTCATACATGAGAGTAAATCGGATCAAATCTTGTGGGGACCCTTTGTAAGTATTCCTTCTTTCTGTTTATTCGTTTTTAGCTTTAAAGTCAAACTGCATTTGACTTTCTGCATTGACCAGTTTATGGTCAATGCAAAGTTCGTTTGAACTTCATAACGTGAGCATAATTACGATGGTTATAGTCCCTAGTGATTATACCTACTGATTACCACGTTATCTAGGCTCAGTGACGAGTCGTAGTTTCGGCCAAAATGCGTATCCTTGCGTATTTTGTAACCAAACTACTTGTGGGTATCAAGACCCTTGGTCTTGATACCAAACCTGTTTTCAAACCTCGTTAAACAAGTGTTAACATGTTTAGCTCGTCACTTTTAGATTTGTGCTTGTGTAGGGTCGTAAAGGTAAGCGATCTAATCAATCGCTTATACTTTCGAACCCGACCCATTTGGTCGATCATTAGGATCCGACCAAACACTTTAGGTGACCATAGTTGTATAGGGAATAACCTTCCGAGGTTATACCTTATGGTCACGTCGTTTAGTTAGTTGTATGATAGGTAATATATATGCCTTAGGAAAATTTCATTTTAAGCATACATAACAAAATTTTTGATATCTAAACTGATTAGACAACAATATTGGACATGTTAAGGCATATAATACTTGTCATAGGACTAGTTAGGCGTTCCGAACGCGTTTTACGCGAACGACGCGTTAAAGTAGCATAGTCTACCTAAACGGGTCGTAATGGGTCGTAAGCACTTAGGTTAGGTTTCCTTTTAGTATGTAGACTTTGTTAAACCATATCATATGAGTTCCAATACTCATTTGGTTTACGAAACCTCATACTATCCGATCCTCCGATTTAGGTCCGGTTATCTTTTGTTGTTATCTATATAGGGTGCCGTTTGATTCTGTGATCCCTCTAGCTTTGCTTGGTTGTTGTTCAAGACTTCTAAGCACCCTCAAGTGATAATTAAACAAGTCTATCTCCATTTTTAGTCTCTAAGGCACAGGTCCGCCCTAGTATCGTGATCAACATCCTACGGAAAAGCTCCTGAAAACACATGTGAAAATAGGTACGTCAGCATAAAAATGCCTGTGAGATACATAGGTTTGTGAAAATAGGATTCATGACTTGTATTTGAGAAAATGTTTAGTCATGAACCTTGTAATTTGCTTTGTCTTGTAAATCATTTGAAAAAAACGATAAGATCAGTTGATATGTATAAATAAATGTAAGGTTAAATGAATAACCATGTAAAATGAGTTGTATAAGATAAATTGTTTTGTAAATCAATGTCTTGTGAAAAATATGTTATTTGTAATATGTCTATACTGAAATGATTTAAATAACGTTGCGCTATGTAATATTATACAAACACTTATATATAGGAAGTACCAGCGGCGTATCCACCATGTTTGTATCATATTACACACACCTCGTTACTCAAATCACTTACCCAAACAACCACCAATGTAACTTGTTCATGTACAAACCAATTGTCAAGTGTTATTGTGTAAACCATATCAAAATGTCTATGTCCAATGTAAACCACCAAATGTGTATATCAATGTCAAAATGTTTATGTTCAATGTAGATCATGTAATGTGTAACCAAAATGTCATGTATGGTAGTGAAATATATCAACTAAACCATATGTAAAATGCACAAAAACAAGGTATTGAAGTAAAACATAGTTTAAATCAAAGTTATGTTTTGTGTAATAAAATGCATGCTATACTGATACAAACATTTATGCGGTATTGTTATAATGCATACATCCAAGCCTTGAGACTGTGGCGATAAACCCTTAAACAAATTAAAGGTTTATCTAAGTTATGTATATCGAATTCGGTCATTCCTTTCATCCCCATACCCAGGATGTCCGGAACGGGAGTTGTCAATTCCTATGGTACCACTACCTACTAATGAACGGCATGATCGGTGTTAATGAATGTATTGTTCCATGTTAAACAAACCAAATGTCATACCAAAATGTAGGCATGTGAAAATGATGCACTAAGTATGTAATCAAATGAACATACATAGCGTGAAATGTAATGTAAAACGATGTACTAAGTAATGCACACAATGGGCACACCTAGCATGAAATGTAATGTAAAACGATGTACTAAGTAATGCACACAATGGGCACACCTAGCATAAAATGTAATGTAAAACAATGTACTAAGTAATGCACACAATGGGCACACCTAGCATGAAATGTAATGAAATCATGTACTATAATGTACTAACAAACATAGCAGGTATATGATGTGAAAACAGGAAAGCATGAAAGTAACAAGTAGGCACATGTGTTCCACCCCAAAATGTTTGGAAAACAGTAAAAGAGGGGTCTATGTACTCACTTGATATTGTTCAGTAGTCCTAAGATAACCACCAAGCAATGCTAGAGATCACGGAATCAAACGGCACCTAATATAGGTAACTATGTTAATAACCGGACCTAAATCGGATGATCGGGTAGCATGAGGGTTCGTAAACCAAACGAGTGTAGAGACTCGTGTCATTTAGTTTAACAAAGCCTACATACTAAATGAAACCTAACATAATTGTTTACGACCCATTACGACCCGTTTAGGAAGCTTATGCTACTTTAACGCGTCGTGCGCGTGAAACGCGTTCGGACCGCCTAACTAGTCCTATGACAAGTGTTATATGCCTAAACATGTTACATAATCAGTTATGTGACAAAAGTTTAGGTTACATATGCTAAATTACCAATTATACATGAAAAGGGTATTCTGGTAATTTACCTAAGGCATATAAACTACCTATCATACAACTACTCAAACGATGTGACCATAAGGTATAACCTCGGAAGGTTATTCCCTACACTATGGTCACCTAATGTATTTGGTCGGATCCTAATGATCGACCAAACTGGGTCGGGTTAGAAGGTATAAGCGATTTATTAGATCGCTTACCCTACGACCCTAGACAACGTGGTAATCAGTAGGCATAGTCCCAAGGGACTATGACCATCGTGATTACAATCACGTTGCGAAGTTCAAACGAACTTCGCATTGACCATAAGCTGGTCAACACTGAAAGTCAAACAAAGTTTGACTTTCTGACTCGAAAAGCAATAAAATAAGGAAAAGAACGAAAGAATACTTACGAAGGGTCCCCGAATGCTAATCTCGATTCAAAAATCTCAGGTATGAAACAATAGTTTCAACTTAGAGTTTCTCAAATCAAAATTCTTGTGATTTTGAAGCATGGGGGGTGGGGTATTTATAGTATTCGGTCCACCGTTAAGATCATTTCATGGAAAACGTGCCTTAATCCCACCCGTACAAGTGTCGGGACCTTATGGTAGCTCAAATTGATCCTTATCAGCTGAATAGGAAAGTTGTAAGCTTGTGGTTGTGGTTAAAACAGCTGGAACATGCTGACTGTTCGATCTAATCTGATCAGAGAGGCGGACGCGGCCCGCATGAGAATGTTCAGAAACTGAGGCGGGCCGCCTGAGAGTTGCAGATCAGCTATATGTTTGCAGAATTGACAGTTTCAGTCCCTGCACGTGTTTAAGGCCATTTCCGACACTTCTAAGGCCCGTAAAGCCAACTTTAAGGCCCTAAAATGATTCCTAAACATTGTGGACATGAAACATGTTCAAAAATATGTCGGATGTTTGTTCGTTTGGTCGTACGAACGCGATGTTCGCTTAATTACGACGGAATGCGCACAAGCGCGAAAAACGATCCAAATGACGCGACGAATGGATTTTTGGCAAGCCAAACACTAAAGCATAATATAGTCATGCTTACATAAATTTTTTGATGTCCATATGTATTCAGAACGTAAGTTATGCGCAAAAATGCAAACTTGTGCACTTTTTGACACTTTTAGTCCCTGAATGACCCAAAAGTTTATTTTAGCATACCTAACCCCTCAAAGCCTATTTCTAAGCTATGTAAAGGATATTTATGGTATGTTTAACTTATGGTCATGTTCCGGAATGTTCGTTACAGTTCAAATTGACATACTTTCGCAGTTTGTCAAGTTTAGTCCCTGTAAGCGAATTAACTTGTTTTTGCCATACCAAAGCCTTTAAAACTTATTTCTAAGTTATGTAAAGGTTATTTAAGGTATGTTAAGTATATGTTGATGTTCTGGAGTATTTGTCGCATTAAACTGATTACGTTTACGCATCAGTTTGCGTATAACTCTCCAGAAAGCGATGTAGAGTTTGAAATTGGATAAAAGTCAAAACATGAAAAATGTAAAACACAACAAAAAAAACATTGGGATCAAATAACATTGTTTTATTGATAAAAGAACCGTTCATAATGATTACAAGCACAGTTGTTACAGTTCATCCTTTTCGAGGTCTCTAATTAGATGATGTTGACAGAGCTACCATTGTCTACTAATATCTTGCGTACAAAATGGTTAGCAATATATAAAGTGATTACCAGACCATCATCGTGAGGATCCTAAATGTTATACCAGTCGTCACTGTCGAACTTTATAATTTTATCACTCGTTGGTTTGTCCCCTCTTTCTACCTTAGCTTCCTTGGCATGCCTCTTAGCTGCAGAATATGAGGTTCCACATATATCGGATCCTCCAGATATGAAGTTGATTATCTTGGCGTCTGGTGGGGGTGATGCTGCTCGTTCAGGATCCTTTTTAGTATCCTGGCCCTCATTCTTCTTCCTGCCAAGAAGATCTTTCAAGTAGCCTTTGCTCAGCAAATAGCTTATCTCCTTCCTCAGGGCTATGCAATCTTCTGTTATATGTCCAAAGTTTTCATGGAAGGCACACCATTTGGACTTATCCTTCCAATCAGCCTTTTGTTGATTCTTCCTTAGCCACTTTGCTTTATCTCCTAGACCCTGCATGGCATACATTAGTTCAGGAATACTAATAGAAAAACAATATTCTGACAACTCAGGATATTCATCCCCATCCTCATCCTCGACAGCGTTTATTTTCTTGCTGTCGTTTTTACCATATGGCCTAGAGCGGTATGGTTTATACGAGGATTCCGACTTCCTGTTTGTTGACTCATATGTTAAGGATGCATTCATCCTATCTTGCATTTTCTTGTCGTCTTCAAGCCTGGTATATCTTAAAGCCCTGCTCTGAGCTTCGTCCAAGTTCCTGCAAGGATTCATCACAAGATCCTGATAAAATTGGGAATCCTTTTGCAATCCCATCTTGAATGCTTGTACCGCTGTAGCAACATCAAGGTGCGAGATATCCAAGGATTCCCTGCTGAACTTGTTCATATAATCCCTTAGGGATTCTTGAGGTCCCTATGTTATCCTGTAGAGGTCACTTGTTAGTTTTTTGAAGCTTCTACTACAAGAAAACTGACTGTTAGACAAATTAACTAAATGAGTAAATGATGTAATTGAATGTGGTGGAACATTCAGAAGCCATTTCAAGGCCGATCCTGTTATAGTAGAGCTGAAGCCCTTACACAAGCATGCTTCTTTAACATCTGGCGGGATAGGGTTAATCTCCATCCTTTCCCTATACTGGGCAATATGCTCTTCAGGATCCGCCATCCTGTCATAAAGCTTCATATTGGGAGCATGGAATCTCTTTGGGATTTCAGCATCATAGATAGGATAAGCAAACCGAGATATCCTGTGACTGTCCTCGGATATTGGCTGCACTACCCCAGGTACACTTGATATCATATCCTTCAGCTTCTGGAGCTCTCTAGACAGTGCCGACGTTAAACATGTATCCTGCGAAGATCCAAGATTGTTAGTAGCAGGAGTATTAGCATTATCAGACAACTTACCAGTTTGGTGATTCTGGCCATATCCTGGAGTATATCCTAGGCCCCTCACAGTCGATATGCTGGCTGTTGAGGGTATCTCAAGAGCATTGCTCTGGGAACGGCTTGGTACGACATTTCCCTAATTATCCTAAGTATACACTGCTGAACTAAAGTTCAGATTCATGGGCTGAAACGGGATGACAACATCCTCAGCAGGTCTCTTGGAGTTAGACTTCAAGAATTGTATTTCTCTCATTACTATCTGGTTAGTTTCCTGCTGTTGCTTCATCTGATCCTGTATATTACCAAACAAAGTTAACATTTCATCATTAGAAGCCATAACAGGAGTTCTCCCTGGAACACCAGATATGTAAACATTCTGAGCAGGAGCGGTGTCTCGGGATATTTGGCTTTCACTTCTCCTTGGAGGGGCTTGAACTTGTGGAGGTGGTAGAAGCATCGAACCAGTTGTAGCAGAGGTTGTGGCACGCATTGAGGAAGAGCTCATGTTTGATTTCGAAGCCACTAAAAATAGTTGTGTAAAAAGTTTTGAAAATAAGAAGCCAAGTAATTATTTTAACAAAGATTTTAGTAGAAATAGAACCACTTGCCCCACGGTGGGCACCAAATTGTTTTGGTCAAAAATTGCCGAAGCAATTTAGTGATCAAATTCGTTTGTGAGGTAGTGTGCTGATGGTATTTACAAAAAAAATATGCTAAGTTGGTCATTTATGAAAACAGTTTCAGGATATAGCCTCAGGATATATAGCTATACCAATAATCAAACAATGAGCTGCAAAAGTAACAAGTGGACACAGGATATACGAGGAAAGCCCTTGATCAATCTAGATCTCCGGCATAAAAGCTCGAGAGCTGACAATCGTCGGCTGCCTTGTTCTTCTTATTGCTTGAATAACAAGGATACAGTGTAGGATAATGCTTAGATCGCTACTAAGTGTTACAATGATTGCAAGTGATGTGTGTTAATGTATGATTGTAAGAGAGAATTATGTACGAGTTGAGAGCTAGAAGTGAAGTGTCCAATGGATCTGGCTTATCGTTTATATAGTTACAATAACAAACAACTTCTCCTATAAACTAGGGATACTTCGGAATATTCCCTTTTGAACGTTGGAGACCTGTTCTTCCGGCTTCAACGTCTATTTCCTAACTAAATGGAGCGATTCTTTAGGAGAAAGGGTCCCTGTTAACGTTGTGATCCTGCAGCCATAACCTACAAGCAAACTGTTAGTAACTGCTAGGATACGGCATCAGGATGTTACCAGTATCCTGGTCTGGTATCCTAATCATAATCAGCTATTATGAAATAAAGATATAGGGTCAGGATTTAGGGAAAATGGTGAAAAGTGTGAGAACAGTGAAATCACTTATGAATCGTCAGATCAAAACAATCTATGGACTAGATTGGTGCGGTGGTGTTTTCATAAATAACATCAATTTTATTACTTGAACGTGCTTCATTAATGGTAAAAAGGTCTTTTTACTGCTCAAATTCAAAACGCCAAACTAATGGCAAGACGCCATTCAAAACGACTAAAACACCGTTAATACAAAATGGCAAACTAATGAGCAAGACACCATTCAAAATGACTAAAACACCATTAATACAAAACGCCAAACGTTAATGATAAAACTCGTTGCAGACATAGCAAGTAGATGGAACAAACAGTAACTGAAAGTCAATTATTAACGTTTATTACGAAAAATTCCCTCCTAAACTTCGCGCCAAAAACATACCATCGCTTCAATCATCACTTCCATTGATCATACTAAAAACGTCATCTTTAACCAAAACGCCAAATTTAACCAAAACGCCAAAATGGCAACCATCGTTTCATGGAGATACACCCTCAGAATCAAAGATTCGTGATCCGTTTTGACAACAGAAGAAGAGTGTTTGTTAAAACAATCAAAGCCATTTTGAACATGGAAGAAGACGTACAGAGGGGGATCCTATCACTTGGTGTCCCTCTTGATAACCACTGTGATGAAACACATAAGGTTATTAGAAGATTAACCAGAAAATTTGGACCAAACAAAGCAAATGTAAAAATGGACCCAGTCATCACATTATGGCGTTTTGATGAAGATACAGACATGGTTACCGTTATATGTGACAACGGAGTGCAAGAAGACTACATGCTTGAAGACATCATGACTAAGCAGGGTCTTGGGTTCTTGGAGGAGTTACACAACGCCACATGTTTGAACACAGACATGAACATAAAATTGGCGTTGATGCAGGACATGTTCAAATGGAGGCTTCTGTCACACCCTGGCTTTGCGGAAGCGTGGTTAATTTTGGTGTGACTTCTTAATACCATAGCTTAACCATAACAAAGCTATATGAAATAAAATCATGCAAGATCATCCATTTTATTAAGTTCTAAAACCAGAGTAACACAACATTGTCTTAGAGACTTACAACCTCATAACATAAAACATTGTCTTGAGAAACATAAACATCAACATAAGATAAACGCAATTTAAGATTTGTGACTTGTCCAGGAAAGAGTCACATTTCCTAAACTGGGATGACCTTGGAACCCTTATGCAGCGGGAAAACATAACATACCGTGCCAGATCTTTAATTTCCTGAAATACATGTAAGTTGAAAAATCAACAATAATGTTGAGCGAGTTCATGTGTAAGTGAGTATGTAAAACACTTGTAAGTATAAAATTTCCCTGGTATGTAGCAGTGTAAGGAAAAGAGATCACCAATGGTTTGCAAGGCCATTAGCATGTGTGAAGTGCAAGTAGGAAGACTCAACCTAGCAGATTTTGCGTCGGGTACAAAGTCACTCCAAGGTCCGTTCTGTTGGGCCTCTCAGAGGTCCGTTCTGTTGGGCCTAGAGTTGGGCTCGCTACACCCAGATAGATCTACCGCTTACGTCCCTCGGTGTTTCTGCCTACCCACTCACATGATCTAAGTAGTAAACCTCCTTACGTTAACCATACCATGTATAAAGTACTTGTAATCAAAGTAACATGTATTTCACCCCCGCAGTTAAGAAAACTGAAAACAGTTAGAGAAAAGGGGGACATGAACTCACAGTGAAGCGTCTCTACCAAGTATCTCCTGCTCACGCAGCTGTGCGACGACCTACAGGTGCTAATTTCTATTAGACGGACGGCCGTGCCTTAGCTTTATAGTTTAAGTCTTTGGGAAATAGTTAGACAACTATTTCGTGTTTACATTCTGTATATACTTGGTAGTAAATCTCCTTCCCAAGGATGGGGGATTCAATACATGTGCGTTCAAATTATATCATTAAGTCTCACTTAATATATGTATATATTTCCAATTTCACATAATTTTTCTCCAATAATACGTTGTTAAAATACGCGTTCATAAATATTTCCGTAAGTGCGTAAGTTACGTTTAACAATCGAGTGGTAATATAATTACCGGTGTAACTTATATATTTATGGTGAAAGCGTTCGTATTATTTTGGATTCGTTAACGTTCGTAAATATTATTTTTACTCTAAAAATAATATCTATGTATTTTCACAAAATAATCATAAACAGTGTGTGAAAAATATATATTTATCACGTTAAATTTTGTGAAAATCCCACCTTCGAATATTTAGTAAATAAAGTCACGGCGAAATTTATATTTCGAAAACATGTCAAAAATAATTCTAACACTTGTAGTGTAAATAGTTCTAAGTGTTAGGTTTTTAGAAAAATTTCGCCAGAGTTTCCTCTGTAACTGGAGGTGGCCACGCTTTCAAGCGTATCATTTTCTTTAACAAATCAACTCAACAATTTTCTTTATTTGATCAGAACAACTTTTCTCACAACAATTAATCAACATATGTGTAACTTGCCAAAAATTACATGAACTTGTAGTTTTTCTCAAAACTGTGGTGTAAATCTCCTTAAATTTAGTAGATCCTCATATGAGGTAATTTGATCTTGTAAAAACCTTGTTTTTAGAGAAAATCCATCTTTACAACTTCCCGTCATCTTTTACAAAAACTGTTATTTTGTCGGATCTTTTCATTTCACAAGTGTTTACACACTTGTGGTTTATAAAAATCATGCTTGTTAGTGTAAAATCCATCTTTTAAAATACATGATTTCTTTGATACGTGGTTCTTTGAAAATACCACTTGCAGATGCGTAGATCTGCTAGTTTTAAACACAATTTTTACAAGTAAAACTCTTTTACACAAGTTCATGATTCGCGTGTGGTAGAGTTTCACCTTTTAACCCTTGTATCATTCAAAACAAGCTTATGTTAAGATCCATGATCTTACCAAACCGGGTTAAACGATGATCCGAGCTACCACATCGTAGATCGGGCCTAAATAATCATACATCCAAAATACTACAACATTTACACAACTTATGAGCTATTAACCACCATTTATAGTGTTTTTAGTAAACTTTAATGCTTCAAAATGCAAGATTCTGAGTTTTAACCGATAAAAATCCTTTTAACCACTTTAGATTAGTTCAAGAAGGTGTTTTAAGCATTATACCTCTAGCTCGGGGCTAGGGAAGAATCTATGCGCAAAAGAGGTGGATAAAAGCTAAGTAGAGAGGTCCTTCGCGTTCCGCTTGCTCCAAGACTCCTTGTATACGTCCCTCGACACTTGTATGTGATTAGAACTTGCAAGATGGAACTCGAAAATGGATGGATGCTTGTAGGGGGTTCGGCCGAGAGTGGTAGAGAGGGAGAGAGAGCTTTTGAGTGGTGTTGTGATAATGTAAGTTATGTTGTGTTAAACCAAGATCTTATAGGGAAATTAAGTGTGCATTATCCAAAGGTCCCAATGTCTAATTGATATTAGACAAGAAGATTTAAATAATCAAGCAAGTACCAAGGGTGTCCCCCAAGGGGACGATTTCGGTTCAAAAGGGGGGGGGGGGGTACTAGTCCATTTCCAAGTGTTAGTTACTTATTAGTTAGGTTAAACCAAGTTAGTTAAGTAGTTAACTTGGTTAGTTGTGTGTCACGCGTTACAAAGGGTGTTAGGGTAATCAGGGACCCTAACTGGCTCAGAAAAAGATAAATAATGAAAATAACAATATTTTCATGTTCCGGGTATAGTCCGGTTGTTTGGTTGGATAGTAATCCGTTAAAGCGTTACTAAAGCTTTAAAGTGTCGTTATTACTCTTTTTAGTGACACTACTCATTCCTGACACTTTGGAAAGTGTCTAGTAATATTTTTTTTTTCTCATGTTTTGGCACTTTATTAGTTAGCTAAAAGCTGAATTATTGTGTAAAGTGCTGAGTTTTGTACTTAGAGTACGTTTTAGGCACATCCAATCATTGTGGCTTATTCCTAGAGACGCAGTTCTACAACCCTTGTATCCCTACACTCACCACTAGTGTAGCAAAATATTTCAGGCTCTTACAGGCCTTAGAGGCAGTGTTTGCCTGATGCTGGCTTTATCAGCATGTTCAATAGGTTATCCGTTATAGTGCTACTGTGCTTTTTGTGCATCATGGTTGTCACTAGGGTTCAGCACGTAAATAATGTAGTGACGATAAGTAAAGCATGATGCAAGTAAGTACATGTATCAGATATCAAGTAGCAGTTCATCAGCTAGTTCAAACAAGCACATTAATTAAGCAGTTACTAATCATTAGTTAAGTCGTACGGATACCTGGTTTAGTGCGGGTTGTCACATTCTCCCCCTGTTAAATAAATTTCGTCCCGAAATTTAAGTTCTGCTTGTAGACGCAGGGTTCTTCGGAAAAAGGTGGGGGTATTTCTCTTTCATCCGGTCCTCACGTTCCCAGGTGTATTCAGGACCATGTCTGGCATTCCAACGAACTTTGACGAGCTTGACACTGCTCCGGCGGGTCTTGTTTACTTTCCAATCCGTAACCTCAACCGGTTCTTCAACGAAGTGGAGCGTGTCGTCAACATGAATCTCGTCGGTGGGAATGGCAACGGTGACTTGAGTTGGACTCTTCTTCAGGTTAGATACATGAAATGTATCGTGAACACCATTCAGTTCAGCAGGTAGGTCCAACTTGTATGCTACTAGTCCTATTCTTTCCAGAATTCTGAAAGGACCAATGTAGCGCGGATTTAACTTCCCACGCTTCCTGAAGCGTGCCACACCCTTCCAGGGTGAGACTTTCAATAACACCATTTCTCCAACTTGGAAATCCACATGTTTTCGGTTTGGATCCGCATAGGCCTTCTGTCTGTGGCGAGCTGCTTCGATGCGTTTAAGAATCTGCGCGATCTTGTCTGTCGTCTCTTGGACGATTTCGGGACCAGCAAGCTGCCTATCACCTGCGTCAGCCCAGCATAAGGGTGATCGGCACTTGCGTCCGTAAAGGGCTTCGAATGGCGCAACACCAATACTGGTGTGGTAGCTGTTGTTGTATGAAAATTCGACCAAAGGCAAATGCTTATCCCAGCTACCGCCCAAATCCATAACACACGCTCTCAGCATGTCTTCCAAAGTCTGTATCGTTCGCTCGCTCTGGCCGTCAGTTTGCGGATGAAACGCAGTGCTCAGATTCAATTGTGAGCCAAAGGCTTCTTGGAAGGATTGCCATATCCTTGACACAAACCTTCCGTCTCTATCAGAGATGATTGAGAGAGGCACTCCATGGCGCGCGACGATCTCTCTCATGTAAATTTCAGCCAATTTGCTCGTATTATCCTTCTCTCTGATAGGTAAGAAGTGTGCTGACTTCGTTAATCGATCCACTATCACCCAGATAGTGTCATGGCCTCTTGGCGTTCTTGGCAATTTTGTAACAAAATCCATTGAGATTTGTTCCCATTTCCACTTGGGAATCTCAGGTTGTTGCAGAAGTCCTGAAGGCTTTTGGTATTCCGCTTTAACCTTAGCGCACGTTAAACATTTGCTCACGTAAACAGCAACATCGCCTTTCATCCTAGGCCACCAATAATAATCTTTGAGATCCTGGTACATCTTATCCGCTCCAGGGTGGATAGAGTACCATGATTTGTGAGCTTCATTAAAAATAACTTTCCTTAAACCACCAAACAGAGGAACCCAAATCCTTTTCTCGAAGCATAACGTTCCTTCCTTGTTTGGTACCAGTAGCTTCTCCATCCCACGGAGATATTCTTCTTCAAGATTTCCTTCCTTAAGAGCTTCCTTTTGCGCGGCACGAATGCGCAAGGAAAGATCGGTTCGTATAATCATTTCTAAAGCTCTAACCCTTATGGGTTTGATTCTCTCTTTACGACTTAGGGCATCGGCGACCACGTTCACCTTCCCTGGATGGTACTTTATCTCGCAGTCGTAGTCGTTCAACAATTCAACCCATCGTCTTTGCCTCATATTCAACTCCTTCTGGTTGAATATATGCTGTAGGCTCTTGTGATCTGTAAAGATTGTACACTTCGTACCATAAAGGTAGTGTCTCCAGATCTTTAAAGCAAAGACCACTGCGCCGAGCTCCAAATCGTGTGTGGTATAGTTCTTTTCATGCACTTTCAACTGACGCGATGCGTAAGCAATAACCTTTTGGCGTTGCATCAACACACAACCAAATCCTTGACGCGATGCGTCGCAGTATACCACAAAATCATCAGTACCTTCTGGTAGAGCTAAAATTGGCGCGTTACAAAGCTTATCCTTCAATATCTGAAACGCTTCATCCTGTTTGATTCCCCAATCAAACTTCTTATCCTTCTGCGTGAGGAGCGTCAATGGTTGAGCGATCTTTGAAAAATTCTCAATGAATCTTCGATAATAGCCAGCCAAACCCAAGAATTGCCGAATCTCGGTTGGCGTCTTTGGCGTTTCCCAATCCTTGATCGCTTCGATCTTGGTTGGATCCACGTGGATTCCATCTCCATTTACCACGTGCCCAAGGAATTGGACTTCACGTAGCCAAAATTCGCACTTGGAGAATTTGGTATACAGTTGTTCCTTCTTCAGCAGCTCTAGAATGGCTCTAAGATGCTGCTCGTGTTCAGCCTTCGTCTTTGAATAAATTAAAATGTCATCGATGAATACAATCACGAACTTATCCAAGTACGGCTTGCAAACTCTATTCATTAGATCCATGAATACCGCAGGTGCGTTTGTCAAACCAAATGGCATAACGAGGAACTCGTAGTGTCCATAACGAGTTCTGAAGGCTGTCTTCGGGATGCTCTCTTCTTGTATCCTTAGCTGATGGTATCCAGATCGAAGATCGATCTTTGAATAAAAGCTTGAACCTTGAAGTTGGTCGAACAGATCATCAATTCTTGGCAGAGGATACCTATTCTTGATCGTCAGCTTGTTCAATTCCCGGTAGTCAATAAACATACGGAAACTACCGTCCTTCTTCTTGACGAACAGGACCGGAGCTCCCCAAGGCGAGAAGCTTGGTCGGATAAAACCCTTGTCTAACAACTCTTGAAGTTGTGTCGACAGTTCCTGCATCTCAGACGGAGCAAGTCTGTACGGTGCCTTAGCCACAGGCGCGGCGCCTGGAACTAAGTCAATGCGGAACTCTACTTGTCTCTGAGGTGGCAGTCCAGGTAAGTCCTCGGGGAAGACTTCTGGGTATTCCCTCACGACAGGGATGTCTTCGATTCTTGGCTCAGCAGCCTTTTTATCCACAATGTGGGCCAGAAAAGCAACACATCCTTTCTGCAAACACTTCCTTGCTTTCAAGCAGCTGATAATCCTCAACGGCGTCTCACGCTTCTCTCCGTGAACAACAATGGTCTCACCATCATCGGTTGGGATACGAATAACCTTCTCATGACAAACTATCTCTGCCTTATTGCCTAATAACCAATCCATTCCTACCACCACGTCGAAGCTTCCCAACTGGACTGGTAGTAGATCTAGAGCGAACTCACGCTCTCCCAATTCAATCACACAACCCCTGATAACTTCATTGGCTTCTACTAACTTCCCATTGGCCAATTCGATTGAGTATGGAATATCTAACTTATTAGCGGCTAAACCAAGCATATTCTTAAATTCTAACGACACGAAGCTATAATCGGCACCAGTATCAAATAAAACGGATGCATAGCGTTGATTTACAGGGAACGTACCAGTAACGACATTGGGGTCCTGGTGCGCTTCCCTTGCTTCGATTTGGAACACTCTTCCACGGGCTTGGTTTAACTCTGGGCAGTTCTTCTTAAAATGCCCGATATCACCGCAGTTATAGCATCCAAGTCTTTGCACGTTTCCACCTCCATTTCCAGCTTGGTTGTTGTTTTGGTTTGCATCGCCAGCTTGGTTCGCAAAGTTGCCTCGATTCCCGTTTCCTCCATAGTTTCCTTGTGGGCGATTTCCATTCCCACCCCGGTTGTAATTTCTGTTTCCGAATCCTCCCTGGCCTCCCTGACCGGCAGTGGCCCAACAAGTGTCCTTCGAGTGGCCACGTTTCCCACATGCTTCGCATACTTTTGGCCCGCAATGACCAGAATGGTGGCGCTGGCAGGTGTTGCATTTGGGCTGGGTGCCCATATACCCTTTTCCTTTCTTTCCTCTACCAGCTTTAACCTGAGCTGGCGTGTCTGATCCTCCTTTCTTAACCACCACACTGGCGCCCTGCTTGAAGTTCAAGAACTTCCGTTTGTTACCTCCTGATGACTCGACGTGAGTCTCTGCCTTCTTCGTCTTGATCTCATCAAACTTGTTCAAACGAATAGCCTCCTCAGTGAGAGCTACACTCAAATCAATCGCCTCAGTAATGGTCGCAGGCTTGGATGAGGTTACCATGCTTATGATTTGAGGAGCTAGTCCACAAATGAAACGTTCAATTCTCTTGAACTCAGGAGTGACCATGTAGGGTACCACATGCGATAAGTCATGGAACCTTTGCACGCATTCTGCGATCTTCGGACCGTCCATTTTCAAGTGCTAGAACTCGGTCTCCAATCGCTGGATTTCTGCGCGGGAACAGTACTTTTTGCGCATGAGTTCCTTCAGTTCGGTCCAGGTCAGCGCGTAGGCAGCAGCTTCGCCAAGTGTCTGTACTTGCAGATTCCACCAAGAGAGGGCTCCATCCAAGAATAGCCCTGAGATATAGGTGACTTGCTGATCCAGCGCGCACTTGCTCATGCGAAGAACAGATTCGGTTTTCTCAGCCTAACGAACAAAGGCGACAGCACCTCCTGTGCCATCAAAGTTTACGGGCTTGCAGTCTAAGAACTGCTTGTAGGTGCATCCTGCACATACGTCATAACATACGTTTGGCATTAGCATCATTGCTAAAGATATCCAATTAGGTCATGGTAGGTCTAAATGACTTGGTATTACCATGAGGTGGATTATTGTTGTTGCCAGTGTTGCCAGAGTTGCTTCCACTAGTCCCTCCTTGAGAGGCGGCGTATTGTGCAATGGCAGCAGCGATAATTTGCTGGAGTTCTGCCTCATTAGTAGGCACGTGTGTCTCATGTCTCGGCGGCATCTTCTAAAAGATGGTTTACGTTGGTCAGGCCATAGTGAAACGTACGTATATAGTAATAGTAATAGCACATAACATCTCATGTTATCAATACATCACAAATATCAATCCCATGTCATAAAAATATAAATAAGCAATCAAGCGAATCAAATATGGTGAGAATACTGCGATTGCCATATATCGAGACCACATAGTAAGTGTATCAGTACATCCCTGTGTCATACAATCATCAATCAACTAGGGGCTACATCACCCCTGTCCAAAAACTATATCATGTCAATGTCAAATACGTCAAATACATGTCATCAAAAGTCAAAATCATCATGTAGTCTCCAAAAATGTTGTGCAGTCAAAAGCATTCGCCGTCTTCTCACCAACGTCTACCCAAACATCACTGATGAGCTCTATACAGATGGTGGTGGAGGAGGGGGAAAGTGGGTGTAAAGCAAACGACGTAACTGGAGCCAGTCCTCCTCCATGGCCTGCTGGGTACGAATGATAGAAGCAACCTGCTGCTCTAGTGTAAAGAGACGGGCAGCATAATCTGGAGGTAAGGGTCGAAATGGCTGCAGAGGAGAGTGTGTCTGACCATGGCACTGGCATGGTGGCAGCTGAGCTCTCTCAAGCTCCTGGATGCGCTGCGTGTGTGACTCGTGCTGGGTGACAAAAGACATCAAAACGTCCTCGATAGTATACCCCATGTGGAAAGAATGATAGGGGTCAGTAGGTGGCATAGCAGAGTCTGGTGCCCAAAGGAATGGCTCACTGGTGGGATCGAAAGGTGCCATATGAAATGGAGCAACAGAGGGTGGAACGGATGACATCTGGGGCATGAAGGGGATAGACATCGGTATATGCCCAAAAGGATGGGCTGAAGAACCCTCTCCAGGCCTCGCAGGAGGTACAAACTGTGGAACCCGAAAAGAAGAATCAACATGTCGTGTATCAGGGATCTGAGGGGGAAAAGGTGGAACATCCTCATCAGCAGGTATCCAACCGTGCTGTGCATGCTCATCTGGTGGATCCATGCGTGCCGCGAACAGTGCATGCTCGGGCTCTAGTGGGATGGGATCGGGTGCAACAAAAGGGTGAACAGGTGCAATGTGCTCAACAGGATGGTCAACAGGTATATCGACAACAGGTAGAGGAACAACAGGATCAACAACAACATGATCGCCCTCTAACAAAGGAACATCCACGGGGAGATCATCAACAGGTGGGTCTGCTATAACAGGCTCAATAGGGATGCCAGCATGTACGGGGTCATGCTCAAGTATAGGGTCTAGAGCGGCTGCCTGCTCAGGAGCGACGACAGGCTCGGGATCATCAAAAGCCATCTCGAAGTCAAACTCGGGGTCGATAGGGTCTACTGGATCAGCTGGATCCTCCATGGGCTGATCCATAGGTATAAACTCGATATCACGATCCGGGTCGTATCCCGGGGGAAAGATAGGATCAGAGTCCTCTATGTCATCATGGTCAAACGCAAAGCTGGGAATAGGTGCAACAGAGGATGCCTGGTCAGGATCAGAATCATGCGCAAAGTGCTGTGCGCTCAATGTGTGAGAAGGTGCGGATGCCACAGACTCGAAGGAGTCTGGGACAGGAGAATGTGCAGGCGAATCCTCAGCGGGAACGTCAGCGATCATCAGAAGATCATCCGCAGGAAGAAGGGCCTCGCCCTGGATCTCATCCTCAAAGGGCTCTTCCTCAAACAGGTCAATATCGCCATCAGCCTCGGCGTCAAGAAGAAAATCATACGCTGGATAAACGGCTAAGGGTATAGGAGCCGGAATCTCTACTAGAGGTAGGTACTCAGCGGGAGGGTCATCTGCAGGCTCATCAGCACCATCGGGTAGTGCGAAGAGCTGGAAATCATCCTCGTCAGTACTGGTATAGTCAGATGTGTACACCTCATGCTCGGAGGATGTGAGGTCATCAGATACGATAGGTATGGGTCCAGTAGTGTCCGAATCGCCAGTACCGGCGGAGTCCATGAGTCTGTAACATAAACACAAATATGCTCAAATAATCAGTCATACAATCAGATAATCACATAAGTCACCAAGTAAGGTATCACATAATTCTCCTAGTCCACTAGCCAAATTCCTCCCAGTCTCGAAGACTGCTCTATCCTCCACCTCGACCTCTTAGATCGAGCCTCGGTCCCCTTGACCGAGCCTCAGCCTTCATGACTGAGCCTCAGCCTTCATGACTGAGCCTACTCTTCCTAGCCTCACTAGCCAACTACCTCGGTCACCTAGACCGAGCCTCGATCCTCCAGACCGAGCCTCAGCCCTCCAGGCTGAGCCTATAATAAATCAACGTGCTCAACTACCTCGGTCACCTAGACCGAGCCTCGATCCTCCAGACCGAGCCTCAGCCCTCCAGGCTGAGCCTATAAATAATAAAACGTGCTCAACATTTGTTTGTAAAAAGTTTTGGATCTGGACTTAAGTGGTATGCAGTAAAATGTTTTCGTGAGAGCCCTAGTGATCATAGTCTAGACTCGAGAAAGAATCCTAGTTCGCTATGATCAGAGCTCTGATACCAAGCTGTCACACCCTGGCTTTGCGGAAGCGTGGTTAATTTTGGTGTGACTTCTTAATACCATAGCTTAACCATAACAAAGCTATATGAAATAAAATCATGCAAGATCATCCATTTTATTAAGTTCTAAAACCAGAGTAACACAACATTGTCTTAGAGACTTACAACCTCATAACATAAAACATTGTCTTGAGAAACATAAACATCAACATAAGATAAACGCAGTTTAAGATTTGTGACTTGTCCAGGAAAGAGTCACATTTCCTAAACTGGGATGACCTTGGAACCCTTATGCAGCGGGAAAACATAACATACCGTGCCAGATCTTTAATTTCCTGAAATACATGTAAGTTGAAAAATCAACAATAATGTTGAGCGAGTTCATGTGTAAGTGAGTATGTAAAACACTTGTAAGTATAAAATTTCCCTGGTATGTAGCAGTGTAAGGAAAAGAGATCACCAATGGTTTGCAAGGCCATTAGCATGTGTGAAGTGCAAGTAGGAAGACTCAACCTAGCAGATTTTGCGTCGGGTACAAAGTCACTCCAAGGTCCGTTCTGTTGGGCCTCTCAGAGGTCCGTTCTGTTGGGCCTAGAGTTGGGCTCGCTACACCCAGATAGATCTACCGCTTACGTCCCTCGGTGTTTCTGCCTACCCACTCACATGATCTAAGTAGTAAACCTCCTTACGTTAACCATACCATGTATAAAGTACTTGTAATCAAAGTAACATGTATTTCACCCCCGCAGTTAAGAAAACTGAAAACAGTTAGAGAAAAGGGGGACATGAACTCACAGTGAAGCGTCTCTACCAAGTATCTCCTGCTCACGCAGCTGTGCGACGACCTACAGGTGCTAATTTCTATTAGACGGACGGCCGTGCCTTAGCTTTATAGTTTAAGTCTTTGGGAAATAGTTAGACAACTATTTCGTGTTTACATTCTGTATATACTTGGTAGTAAATCTCCTTCCCAAGGATGGGGGATTCAATACATGTGCGTTCAAATTATATCATTAAGTCTCACTTAATATATGTATATATTTCCAATTTCACATAATTTTTCTCCAATAATACGTTGTTAAAATACGCGTTCATAAATATTTCCGTAAGTGCGTAAGTTACGTTTAACAATCGAGTGGTAATATAATTAACGGTGTAACTTATATATTTATGGTGAAAGCGTTCGTATTATTTTGGATTCGTTAACGTTCGTAAATATTATTTTTACTCTAAAAATAATATCTATGTATTTTCACAAAATAATCATAAACAGTGTGTGAAAAATATATATTTATCACGTTAAATTTTGTGAAAATCCCACCTCCGAATATTTAGTAAATAAAGTCACGGCGAAATTTATATTTTGAAAACATGTCAAAAATAATTCTAACACTTGTAGTGTAAATAGTTCTAAGTGTTAGGTTTTTAGAAAAATTTCGCCAGAGTTTCCTCTGTAACTGGAGGTGGCCACGCTTTCAAGCGTATCATTTTCTTTAACAAATCAACTCAACAATTTTCTTTATTTGATCAGAACAACTTTTCTCACAACAATTAATCAACATATGTGTAACTTGCCAAAAATTACATGAACTTGTAGTTTTTCTCAAAACTGTGGTGTAAATCTCCTTAAATTTAGTAGATCCTCATATGAGGTAATTTGATCTTGTAAAAACCTTGTTTTTAGAGAAAATCCATCTTTACAACTTCCCGTCATCTTTTACAAAAACTGTTATTTTGTCGGATCTTTTCATTTCACAAGTGTTTACACACTTGTGGTTTATAAAAATCATGCTTGTTAGTGTAAAATCCATCTTTTAAAATACATGATTTCTTTGATACGTGGTTCTTTGAAAATACCACTTGCAGATGCGTAGATCTGCTAGTTTTAAACACAATTTTTACAAGTAAAACTCTTTTACACAAGTTCATGATTCGCGTGTGGTAGAGTTTCACCTTTTAACCCTTGTATCATTCAAAACAAGCTTATGTTAAGATCCATGATCTTACCAAACCGGGTTAAACGATGATCCGAGCTACCACATCGTAGATCGGGCCTAAATAATCATACATCCAAAATACTACAACATTTACACAACTTATGAGCTATTAACCACCATTTATAGTGTTTTTAGTAAACTTTAATGCTTCAAAATGCAAGATTCCCAGTTTTAACCGATAAAAATCCTTTTAACCACTTTAGATTAGTTCAAGAAGGTGTTTTAAGCATTATACCTCTAGCTCGGGGCTAGGGAAGAATCTATGCGCAAAAGAGGTGGATAAAAGCTAAGTAGAGAGGTCCTTCGCGTTCCGCTTGCTCCAAGACTCCTTGTATACGTCCCTCGACACTTGTATGTGATTAGAACTTGCAAGATGGAACTCGAAAATGGATGGATGCTTGTAGGGGGTTCGGCCGAGAGTGGTAGAGAGGGAGAGAGAGCTTTTGAGTGGTGTTGTGATAATGTAAGTTATGTTGTGTTAAACCAAGATCTTATAGGCAAATTAAGTGTGCATTATCCAAAGGTCCCAATGTCTAATTGATATTAGACAAGAAGATTTAAATAATCAAGCAAGTACCAAGGGTGTCCCCCAAGGGGACGATTTCGGTTCAAAAGGGGGGGGGGTACTAGTCCATTTCCAAGTGTTAGTTACTTATTAGTTAGGTTAAACCAAGTTAGTTAAGTAGTTAACTTGGTTAGTTGTGTGTCACGCGTTACAAAGGGTGTTAGGGTAATCAGGGACCCTAACTGGCTCAGAAAAAGATAAATAATGAAAATAACAATATTTTCATGTTCCGGGTATAGTCCGGTTGTTTGGTTGGATAGTAATCCGTTAAAGCGTTACTAAAGCTTTAAAGTGTCGTTATTACTCTTTTTAGTGACACTACTCATTCCTGACACTTTGGAAAGTGTCTAGTAATATTTTTTTTTCTCATGTTTTGGCACTTTATTAGTTAGCTAAAAGCTGAATTATTGTGTAAAGTGCTGAGTTTTGTACTTAGAGTACGTTTTAGGCACATCCAGTCATTGTGGCTTATTCCTAGAGACGCAGTTCTACAACCCTTGTATCCCTACACTCACCACTAGTGTAGCAAAATATTTCAGGCTCTTACAGGCCTTAGAGGCAGTGTTTGCCTGATGCTGGCTTTATCAGCATGTTTAATAGGTTATCCGTTATAGTGCTACTGTGCTTTTTGTGCATCATGGTTGTCACTAGGGTTCAGCACGTAAATAATGTAGTGACGATAAGTAAAGCATGATGCAAGTAAGTATATGTATCAGATATCAAGTAGCAGTTCATCAGCTAGTTCAAACAAGCACAGTAATTAAGCAGTAATTAATCATTAGTTAAGTCGTACGGATACCTGGTTTAGTGCGGGTTGTCACAGCTTCAAAATCTTCAAGAACAAGAAGCCAATTAAAGTGAAAGTGATGACTTGGATGAGAGCCTGGAAGAAGAATCCGAAGAAGAACGAGAGGAATGATGGATACTTCTCAGACAAAGTCCCTTCGGACGAGGAGTTTTAATTTTTTTTCCTTTTGTATTATTTTTCTGTCTTTGTTATGTACTTTTCAAATAATAAAATATTATATTTCTCTCATTAGTTACAAAACGCCAAAAAGCCACAAAAGCCAGTAAATACAAAACGCCGAAATAATAAAAGCTATTTTTTCTCTGTAATTTTTCTGTGTTTTAGTTAGTGTATTTTATCATCTTAGTCTACAAAACGCCATTAAATATAAAATGCCAAACTTGAAAGATGGGACGTATTACAGCCTTAATAGATAAAGCTGAACAAAACAATAAATACAAACAATAACTGAAACGACGGATACTTTATTACTAGCATTTATTATAATAAAATCCCGCCTAAACTACACGCCAAAAACATCCTATAAAGACAAATGTATCAGCACCTTCCATTGATCACACCCAAAAAACAAACGCCATGTTTCCTAAATACCACTCACTTTAAAACGCCAAAAAAAGTTTTAAAAAAACAACAGATGGCAAACCTTGTTTCTTCGATATTCAGTATTGTTCTGCATGAAGTTTCACTGAATGAATTCTTAGATGAGGTGGGTAACTCTATAAGATTTTGCTGAATGAGATGGACAAATCTTCAAGAAAAAGAGACTGATGACAGTGATATGTCATATTGTGTGCTTTATTCTTGAAGAAGGTTTGGATGAGAAGAAGAGACCGATCCCAGTGTAAATGTTATTTTGGACTCCATGATGATAATGAAGATGACGGCCAAATAGCAACCAACCATACAGACATCAATCTATGTCTCCAAAATCCACAAAACCACTACAACAACAAACAACAACAGATCACACCAAAAACCAGGATGCCATATTTTACTAACTATTCAGCTTCGTCTAGAGTCAGGCGTTATATAGGAAAATTGGCATCTATCTAAGGTATTCAAAGGTTCAAGGCACAAAACTTCAAGAAGAAGAGACTGATGACAGTGAAGATTTGGATGAGAAATTAGATTAGCATTTTTAATTTTTTTCATTTTCTATTTTTTTTGGGTCATTCTCTGTGGTTTGTTATCTAGTTCTCCACTGATAAAATACATTATTTCTGTAAATTGCTTATAAAATGCCTAGATGCTACAAACACCACTAAAAGTGTGAAAACTATGAGAACGGATCCTGGCCAAATGTCACACCCCGACCACGTAAAACAACAAATCGTGGGGGAATCATCGGGGAGTGTTGTAACAGAATCATTGTTTCATAACACATGGAAATTGAAGTTTTGTTTTATTGAATCAAAAGAGGTTACAATGTCTTGACAACAAAGAAACATAACATAATTAACTAGTCTTGCATCTTTTATTGTCACTAAGGCCCAAGTCCGCCTAAGTGTATCTTGTTAAATCATATGCATCATATCCTGAAACACATGTGAAAATAGGTACGTCAGCATAAAAATGCCTGTGAGATACATAGGTTTTGTGAAAATAGGATTCATGACTTATAAGTTTAGAAAAAGTTGTTTAACAAAAGTCAGTCATGATCCTTGTAAAATGTTTTGTTTTTATAAATCATTTGAAAAGCGATGATAAAGTAGATGATATGTAAAAGAGTAATGTAAGGTTAAATGAATAACCAAGTAAAAATGAGTTTGTATAAAATGAGTTGTTTTGTAAAACAATTGTTTAGTGAAAACATGTCATTTGTGTAAAATGTAATATGTCAAATATTAAAATGGTTTAAATAACGCTACGATATGTAATACTATAAAAGCACTTATATATAGGAAGCACCAGCGGCGTATCCACCATGCTTTTATCTTATTACACACGCCTCGTTATTTAAATCACTTAAACAAAGCCAACCACCAATGTAAAAATGTTTATGTATAGTCAAATGTCAAATGTTTGTGTGAAAACCATCAAGTGTAAATCATGTAATGTGTAAACAAAAGTTATGTATGGTAAGTAAAATGAGACTACTTAAACCACAAGTAAAAATGTACAAAACAAAGTATTTGAATAAATCAAAAGTTATGCTTTGTAGAATAATGCATGCTTTACTGATACAACATCTATGCGGTTATGTTAAACGCCTACATTCAAGCCTTGAGACAGCAGGATAACCTTAGAGTAAAAGTTATCAAAAGAAAATGTTTTCGGATTCGGTCATTCCATCCATCCAAACAAACCTAGGATTTTAGGAACGGGATTTGTCAAGTCCTATGGTACCACTACCTACTACCGAGCGGCATGATCGGTGTTAATGAATGTAATTTAGTCCCGTTAAACAAACCAAATGATATACCGAATGTAAGCATGTTTATGAAAATAATGTACCTAGTATGCTAAGTGAACATACAAGGTAGAGATGTAAAACAATGTGTCCATATGTTACGAGAACATATGCAACAGAGATGCAATGTAAAGCAATGTACTAAGTATGCTAAGTTAACATACAAAGCAGAAAAGTCATGTAAAACAATGTGCTAGCATGTTAAGTAAACATACATAGCAAAAGGATGAATGTAAAACAATGTGCTAGCATGTTAAGTGAACATACCTAGCAAAACATAATGAAATCATGTACTAATAGTGTACTAATGAATATAGCAAGTATATGATATGAAAACATGGAAAGCACGAAAATAACAAGTAGGCACATGTGTTTCACCCCAAAACCTTTGGAAAACAGTAAAAGAGGGGTCTATGTACTCACTTGAGGGTGCTTAGAAGTCTTGATCAACAACCAAGCAAAGCTAGAGGGATCACGGAATCAAACGGCACCCTATATAGATAACTACATAAATAACCGGACCTAAATCGGAGGATCGGATAGTATGAGGTTTCGTAAACCAAATGAGTATTGGAACTCATATGATATGGTTTAACAAATTCTACATACTAAAAGGAAACCTAACCTAAGTGCTTACGACCCATTACGACCCGTTTAGGTAGCCTATGCTACTTTAACGCGTCGTTCACGTAAAACGCGTTCGGAATGCCTAACTAGTCCTATGACAAGTATTATATGCCTTAACATGTCTAATATTGTTGTCTAATCAGTTTAGATATCAAAAATTTTGTTACATATGCTTAAAATGAAATTTGGCATAAAAATGGCATTTTGGTAATTTTCCTAAGGCATATATATTACCTATCATACAACTAACTAAACGATGTGACCATAAGGTATAACCTCGGAAGGTTATTCCCTATACAACTATGGTCACCTAAAGTGTTTGGTCGGATCCTAATGATCGACCAAATGGGTCGGGTTCGAAAGTATAAGCGATTGATTAGATCGCTTACCTTTACGACCCTACACAAGCACAAATCTAAAAGTGACGAGCTAAACATGTTAACACATGTTTAACGAGGTTTGAAAACAGGTTTGGCAAGACCAAGGGTCTTGATACCCACAAGTAGTTTGGTTACAAAATACGCAAGGATACGCATTTTGGCCGAAACTACGACTCGTCACTGAGCCTAGATAACGTGGTAATCAGTAGGTATAATCACTAGGGACTATAACCATCGTGATTACGCTCACGTTATGAAGTTCAAACGAACTTCGCGTTGACCATAAACTGGTCAATGTAGAACGTCAAACGCAGTTTGACTTTAACGCTAAAAACGAATAAACAGAACGAAGGAATACTTACAAAGGGTCCCCGCAAGATTTGATCCGATTTACTCTCAGGTATGAAGCATAAACTTCAACTTAGAGAGCAGAAATCAGATTCAAATGTGGGTTGCAACAAAAATGGTGGGGGGTATTTATAGATTTCTTAGGACAGTTAAGATCGTTCATTGAAAACCGAGCTTTGATCTCAACCTTACACTTGTGCCCCCTGATTTGTAATACCTTGGGCACTCAAAACCAGCCCATAAGAACTTCAAAAACCATTTGCAACCATGGGGAACAGCTGGAAATAGCTGGAAATCAGTTCTAGTATCTGGGGGCTGCTTACGGACCGTATGCAACTCCCCTTACGGTCCGTAAGGACCTTGCAGACCAGCAAGTTTGAAATTTGGCAGAATAGGCCCCTGAGACTCCAAACTTGATTTTTGATGCGTTTTGACACGTTTAAGCCCCGTTAACCACATTTTAAGGATCTAAAATGATGTTAAAGTGTAGGGAACTCAAAACATGCTCAAAAATATCTCGGATGTCGGTTCGTTTGGTCGTACGGTTGCGTTGTTCGGTTAATTACGACGGAAGTCGTAACGGACGCAAAAACGATCCAAATTTCGCAACGAATGGATTTTTATCATGCCAAACACTAAAATAAAATATTTAATGCTTACATAAATTCTTGGATGTCCGGATGTATTCAGAACGTAAGATATGCGCGAAAATGCAAACTTATGCACTTTTTGACGCTTTTAGTCCCTGAATGACCAAAAAGTTTATTTTAGCACACCGAACCCCTCAAAGCCTATTTCTAAGCTATGTAAAGGGTATTTAGGGAATGTTTAACTTATGGTCATGTTCCGGAATGTCTGTTACAGTACGAATCGGCATACTTTCGCAGTTTGTCGATTTTAGTCCCTATAAGCGAATAAACTTGATTTTGGCACACCAAACCCTCCAAAACTTATTTCTAAGTTATGTAAAGGTTATTTAAGGTATGTTAAGCCTATGTCACTATTCTGGAGTGTTTGTTGCATTAAACTGGTTATATTTACGCATCAGTGTGCGTATAACCTTCCAGTAAGCGATTTAGAGCCTGAAATCGAACAAGAATTGATATGTGCAAATGATACACATATTTATACAAATCCCAAGTATGAAATATAATATTTCATTAGTTTGGTATTTGTTTGATGGCCGTGGAGGCACAGGTGTCACAGTCTTCCCTACTTCAGGAAATTTCGTCCCGAAATTTATTTAGAGGAAACTTGTGAGAGTTTGAAACATGAAGTTGAAAAGATCAAACAATACTAGTTAGAGTCCTGAACTTCTAGTAACTTTACAATAACATCATGCTTGCAATGTGAGAGGGACACTTATATACAAGTATATAAAGCGTTATTGGTGCGTCCACCGTACCTCTATTACATTGTTCACATTTCGTTATGGTTGTCACTATCGGTTCTTACACTTAATAAGTCTTACTGTGGTTTCCGTGCACTGAACTTCGTAATTATGTATGCATCCATAATTAGGTAATTCCTTGCATAGTCACGTAGTGCATCTTATAATGTGTAGGGGAAGAAAACAATGAACGAGCCTGTGATGATTGTGACTAGACCACCATAGGGTCCTTTTTAGTTAAATCAATAAATGATTTAAATAGACTACCAAGGAGTCTGTTCAGCTATATCACCACATGTCATTCTTAACCAGATTCTGAATCAATATTTTTTACTAGACCACTAAAAGGGTCTCTTATGAATCATGGAGTGGTACTATATAATCCAAGGGTGTTGACTATCACGTAGAAGCCCAATAAGGATTTAAGGTAGTAACTTTTTGAATATCCTTCTACGAATCCCTCATATGAAGATATGAAAGATTCTACGAGGATTTGGATAACGAATATCCAGAGTATACAAAAACACAAAAATGCATAAAAGAAAACACATAATGCATAAACACCTAATCACAAAATTGTTTATCTAGATCTTTAATTTGTTAATTTGTTTTGTTAATTGCGTACATGTATTTAAAGCACACTAGGAATCCATTCCGTGGATTTCATTCGGTACTTTAAACATTAGCAAGAATCTAACTATGAAGATAGAAGATCTTTTAAAGAGAAAATTCGATTTCGATTATAAGGAACCTAAATGTTCGAATTAAGGTACACAAGGAATCCAATCAAGGACTCTGATTTGAATGATAATTATCCACAAGGATCTAATTGTAGAGATAAAAAGATCCCATATGGATTTTAGAAGTTGAAGATGTTTTGAAACCTTACACTGGATGTGCTTAAGTCAAAACATGAAGTAAAATGCTTATGACGTTGAGATGCTAGATATGTCAAGGGGACATATGAAGCAGAATTTGAAGGTTAAGTTAATGTATGAAGAAAAATGTTTTTGAAAACCTTGCATGGGGTTTCTTTTAAAGATGTGTTTAATGTTTTTGAAATCTTACATAATACTTTTGAAATCATAAGTAGGTGTATTAGATAAAAAAAAATGTTTTAAAATCATGCTAGATGAAATTTTTGAAATTATGTATAAGGTTTTTGAAAATATGAATGATGCTTTTGAAATCATGCACTTGATATATTACTTAAGATTTTTTTCAAACTATATGAAATGTTCTAAAATCATGAAGGTTGTTTTTGAAAACATAGACAATGCTTTTGAAATCATGGAGGTTGTTTTTGAAAACATAGGCAATGCTTTTGAAATCATGGAGGTTGTTTTTGAAAACATAGACAATGCATTTAAAAAAATTGTTTTCAAACTATATAAAATATTTTGAAATCATGAAGGTTGTTTTTGAAATACTTATACTATGTATATTGTTACGAAACCAGAATGAAATGATATGGGTACGAGATTGAATATACCCTCAGCCATCTAACCAAGGATTCAAAGGCACAGACGTGCAAAAAGCACGATTACTCATAATTTCCCTTTATTTCTTGTACTTCGTCTCCTAGAATGAAACGAGTACTTAAAATTTTTTGAGGAAATCATGAGCGATCACTTGAAAGGGAGAATCACAAGAGTAGTTTGTAAAGAACATAGTTCCTTGATGTAGGCATCATAGGGAAATGCCATACACAATATGTAACTACGCTCGTACATCAGAATTGTAAACAACAATTTATTTATAAACTGAACACATTGTTTCCGAGTTCAACAAAAGAAACAAAAGCAACAGATACAAATTATTTAAAGCAACAGCTTCTTCCAATCAGCCAAATGCTCATCCAAGGGTTGGATTTGCATTGACAATCTTTGGGCATTTGTTCCTGAAATGGCTCGTCTCGCCACAGTTGTAGCAAGTACCAGACGGAAAACGAGCTTGAGTAGGGTTGACTTGGAGTTGGGTAGCAGCAAGGTTTATACCAGCTTTGTTTTGGATAGCAAAGCGGCATATGTTAACCAAATGTCCCCACCGTCCACAGTAGGTACATTTGAAGCAGGGTATGGGGTTTGAATGATGACGGTTGCATCGTTTGCACCATGGGGCAGCTCCTAAGTACGGCTTCCTAGCTGGTGGCGCTGCCACTTAGCTAGGTCCCGCTTGATTAGTTGTAACTGCTGCGGGTTTCCTTGAAGCCTTACGCTTCCTTGATTTTGGTGCAGGCTTGACTTCTGCTTCCTTCAGTGACTCTTGAGTGGCTTCATCCTGGAGATGATACATGGCAGTAGCTAATTCAACAGTCTTCGGGACTACTTCGCCTATTTGTTGGGCAAATTTGGCGGTTTGCTCGGACATTTGAGCGTCGTTGTGAAGAAGAGACATTCTAGAAGGAATGAAAAGCATAGGAAGAAACAAGTGAAATGTTACCGGATAAACAAAACAGAATGGCAATGCATAAAAATTGCGATCATTTGTTTGTTACCTAAGGCAAACAAATGAGACGGTGACAAATCAAAGCAAGCGGGTCATAATAATGTATTGCTAAAGACATGCTTGCCTATAAGTGAACACTCACCCCAAGAGTTCCCAGGTAAGAGTGACTGGTCCGATACTGCGGATTTGTACGAACACTCTAGCCTTAGACAGAAAACTCAGAGTACAGGCATTCACTCTTCCAGTTTGCACGTGTTCACATTATTTAGAACCCAAAACCTTGACGAGATTTTGAAAACTTAGAAGGCACAAGGCCAAAAATCAAACTGGAAGGGTTCAAAACTGTATAATAAATCATCCTAGAACAGATGATTGGTTTTCAAAGCGGTTTTGAAATTTATGTTCTTGTTGTGGTCGTCGCCTAAGGATAGGTGACGGTATTGTTTTAAGATCTAAACACAAGAATCTTGATTTAGGGTCCTAGGAAGGTTATAGACTAGGTCAAAGCATTACTAATAACCTAATTCCCTATAACCATGAGCTCTGATACCAACTTTTCTGTCACACCCCGACCACGTAAAACAACAAATCGTGGCGGAATCGTCGGGGAGTGTTGTAACAGAATCATTGTTTCATAACACATGGAAATTGAAGTTTTGTTTTATTGAATCAAAAGAGGTTACAATGTCTTGACAACAAAGAAACATAACATAATTAACTAGTCTTGCATCTTTTATTGTCACTATGGCCCAAGTCCGCCTAAGTGTATCTTGATAAATCATATGCATCATATCCTGAAACACATGTGAAAATAGGTAAGTCAGCATAAAAATGCCTGTGAGATACATATGTTTTGTAAAAATAGGATTCATGACTTATAAGTTTAGAAAAAGTTGTTTAACAAAAGTCAGTCATGATCCTTGTAAAATGTTTTGTTTTTATAATCATTTGAAAAGCGATGATAAAGTAGATGATATGTAAAAGAGTAATGTAAGGTTAAATGAATAACCAAGTAAAAATGAGTTTGTATAAAATGAGTTGTTTTGTAAAACAATTGTTTAGTGAAAACATGTCATTTGTGTAAAATGTAATATGTCAAATATTAAAATGGTTTAAATAACGCTACGATATGTAATACTATAAAAGCACTTATATATAGGAAGCATCAGCGGCGTATCCACCATGCTTTTATCTTATTACACACGCCTCGTTATTTCAATCACTTAAACAAAGCCAACCACCAATGTAAAAATGTTTATGTATAGTCAAATGTCAAATGTTTGTGTGAAAACCATCAAATGTAAATCATGTAATGTGTAAACAAAAGTTATGTATGGTAAGTAAAATGAGACTACTTAAACCACAAATAAAAATGTACAAAACAAAGTATTTGAATAAATCAAAAGTTATGCTTTGTAGAATAATGCATGCTTTACTGATACAACATCTATGCGGTTATGTTAAACGCCTACATTCAAGCCTTGAGACAGCAGGATAACCTTATAGTAAAAGTTATCAAAAGAAAATGTTTTTGGATTCGGTCATTCCATCCATCCAAACAAACCTAGGATTTTAGGAACGGGATTTGTCAAGTCCTATGGTACCACTACCTACTACCGAGCGGCATGATTGGTGTTAATGAATGTAATTTAGTCCCGTTAAACAAACCAAATGATATACCGAATGTAAGCATGTTTTATGAAAATAATGTACCTAGTATGCTAAGTGAACATACAAGGTAGAGATGTAAAACAATGTGTCCATATGTTACGAGAACATATGCAACAGAGATGCAATGTAAAGCAATGTACTAAGTATGCTAAGTTAACATACAAAGCAGAAAAGTCATGTAAAACAATGTGCTAGCATGTTAAGTAAACATACATAGCAAAAGAATGAATGTAAAACAATGTGCTAGCATGTTAAGTGAACATACCTAGCAAAACATAATGAAATCATGTACTAATAGTGTACTAATGAATATAGCAAGTATATGATATGAAAACATGGAAAGCACGAAAATAACAAGTAGGCACATGTGTTTCACCCCAAAACGTTTGGAAAACAGTAAAAGAGGGGTCTATGTACTCGTTATAAACTCTGTATTTCCTGTTTAAGACGATGTAACTCCTTGTTTAATAAATAAAATACAACTTTGTATGCCATGGTTATGAAACAATTAATTCTGTTACAACACTCCCCGACGTTTTCCGCCACATTTTGTATGTTACACGTGGTCGGGGTGTGACAGAAGAGTTGGTATCAGAGCCAATGGTTATAGGGAATTAGGTTATTAGTAATGCTTTGACCTAGACAATAACTTTTCTAGGACCCTAACACAAGTTATCTTGTGTTTAGATCTTAAAACATTCACATCACCTATCCTTAGGTGATTATCAAAACGAGAACCAAAATTTTTCCGAAGCGATTTTTGAAAAACAATCATCTGTTTTTGAATGATTTATTACAAGGTTTTGAACCCTCTGTTATATGGTTTTGAACCCTTTTCAGTTTGGTTTTTGGCCTTGTGCCTTCAAATTTTCAAAAATCTCGTCAAGGTTTTGGGTTTTAAATAATGTGAACACGTGCAAACTGGAAGGGTGAATGCCTGTATTCTGGGTTTTCTGTCTAGGCAAGCACCTCGTATACATCTCAACCAGACGCGAGACTAGTTGTGCTTACCTGGGAATTCTTGGGATGAGTGTTCACTTATAGGCGAGCATGTCTTCATTATACATTATTTTTGACCCATTTACTTTGATTAGTCACTGTGTGTCGTTTGTTTGCTTTGTGATACGGACGAATGACCACCATCTTTGCTTTTGTTGATTTTGTTTCATCTCATTCTCGTCATCCAATCATCTCACTCGTTCCTTTTCATGTTTTCCTCTTTTAGAATGCCTCCTCGACGCGAAAACCAGATCGCAACTGCCGAACTGGCAGAAATTATTGCGCAGCAGATGGCTGCTCAATTTCCAAACCTCTTTGCTCAATGGAACCAAGACAACAACAACAACAATGTTCCATGAAAATACAAGGATTTTAACCAGGCTAAACCACTCAAGTTTAGTGGTTCTGAGGGAGCGACTGGGCTTCTTCAGTGGTTCGAGAGCATTGAGAATACTTTCCGCCACGTGCAGTGTCCGGATAATCGCAAGGTCGAGTTTTCTTCGAGCGTGTTTCAGAAGAGGACTCTCACATGGTGGAACGGGATTATGAGAGACCGGGGTGCAGAAGTTGCTCTCGCACAGACATGGGCTGAACTTAGAGCCCTTATGATGAGGGAATTCTGTCCTCGTCATGAACAGCGAGCTTTGGAGAAGGAATTTGATGATTTGAAGCAAGATAGTGGTGAGCACAGGGCTTATACTGACAGGTTTGAAGAGTTGAGTCTGCTTTGCCCAACTATGGTTACCCCACTCGACAAGGCTATCGAAAGGTACATCGACGGCCTACCTGACTCGGTACAAGACATCCTTACTGGTAGTAACCCTACCACACTCCGTCAGGCAATCGAGTTATCAGCGACACTGACTGAGTCGCAAATCCGGAAGAACAAGTTACCCAGGAAGGGTGACAAGGGCAAGAAACAGTCGGCTGACAAGGGTGATAGCAAGAAAGGTCAAAACAAGAATGGAAAGGACTCTGGTTCTTCGAAGAGGTCAAGGAAGCGTAAGGCTTCCCAAAATTTTGCTGTCACTGCCCAAGCTAATCAGGCAGCTCCCAACCAACCCGCACAGCCTCCAGCAAAGAAACCCTATTCAGGGAATGCACCTTTGTGCAATAGATGCAACAGTCACAATCAGCCGCAACATCACTGCCGTTTCTGTACTAGCTGTGGGAAGTCAGGTCATCTTGCTGATGTTTGTCGGTTTGCTTAGAATCACGCAGTTCAGAACCCGGCTCAACAAGTTGCTCAGCCTCCTGCTCCGCAACAGGGTCAAGCTGCACGACCACAATACCCACCAGGTGCTTGTTATAATTGTGGGGATCTGACCCACTACAGAAACCGATGCCCAAGGCTAGCCAACCAGAATCAGGCTCAGGCTCCGGCTCGAGGTCGAGCCTTTAACATGAATGCCCAAGAGGCACAGGCGGATGATAACGTGGTGAACGGTACGTTCTTTATTAATAATTAGCCTGCATCTGTTCTTTTCGATTCCGGTGCCGATAAGAGTTTCGTGTCATTGTCTTTTGAGCCAATGCTTCGCGTGTCTAGAACAAAACTAGGAAAACCTTTGACAGTAGAAGTTGCTAGCGGTGAACCCATTATTCTTGATTTTGTTCTTCGCAACTGCCAATTGAATCTTAATGATCATCTTTTTCCTATCGATCTCACGCCTATGCAACTTGGAAGCTTCGACATCATTGTGGGTATGGATTGGTTATCCAAGCATCACGCAGAGATAGTTTGTTTCGAGAAGATCGTTCGTGTGCCGCTATCGACAGGCGAGATCCTACAGGTTCAAGGTGAGAAACCTGCCGGTGGTCTCAAACTCATGTCTTGTTTTAAAGCTCGGAAATATCTGCGGAAGAACTATGTGGCTTTCTTAGCACATGTTACAGAAGATAAAGGCAAGGGTAAGTCTATTTCAGATATTCCTGTCGTTCGGGATTATTCTGAAGTTTTCCCTGAAGATTTACCTGGTCTACCTCCAGCACGCCAAGTCGAGTTCCGCATTGATCTCGTACCTGGTGCAAATCCCATTGCCAGAGCTCCATATCGTCTTGCACCATCTGAGATGCAAGAGTTGTCTAAGCAGCTACAGGAGCTCTCTGACAAAGGTTTTATCCGTCCCAGCTTTTCACCTTGGGGTGCTCCCGTTCTTTTTGTCAAGAAGAAGGATGGATCCTTTAGGATGTGTATCGATTATCGCGAGCTTAACAAGCTTACCATCAAAAATCGATATCCCCTACCTCGCATAGATGATCTCTTTGATCAGCTACAGGGCGCTTCTTATTTTTCGAAGATTGATCTACGTTCTGGGTATCATCAACTTCGGGTGCAAGAAGAAGATATTCCCAAGACAGCGTTCCGTACTCGTTATGGGCATTATGAATTCACAGTCATGCCATTCGGTTTGACTAATGCTCCTGCTGTTTTCATGGACTTAATGAATAGGGTCTGCAAGCCTTATTTGGATCAGTTCGTCATTGTTTTTATTGACGACATCTTGATTTACTCTAAGACGCGAGCTGATCACGAGCAGCATCTTCGTCTTACTCTGGAACTCCTAAAGAAAGAGCAACTTTTCGCCAAATTCTCCAAGTGCGAATTTTGGCTTAAAGAAGTTCAGTTTTTGGGGCATATTATCAACGAACGAGGTATTCAGGTAGATCCCTCCAAGATCAGTGCGATTAAGGATTGGGATACACCTACTACTCCTACTGAAGTTCGTTCTTTTCTTGGTCTAGCGGGTTATTACCGCCGCTTCATTGAAAACTTCTCAAAGATTGCGGTTCCTCCAACTGCTCTAACTCAGAAGAACAAACCCTTTGATTGGGGATTTAAACAAGAGAAAGCTTTTCAACACTTGAAGCAGAAGCTTTGCGATGCGCCTGTTCTATCATTGCCTGAGGGTGATGATGATTTTGTCGTGTATTGTGATGCATCGAAATTAGGCCTTGGTTGTGTTCTGATGCAAAGGAACAAAGTCATAGCATATGCATCGAGGCAGTTGAAGATACATGAGAAAAATTACACCACTCATGATCTTGAGTTGGGTGCAGTTGTTTTCGCTCTCAAGATGTGGAGACACTATTTGTACGGTAGAAAATGTGTGGTTTTCACTGACCACAAAAGTCTTCAGCGTATCTTCAACCAAAAGGAACTCAACATGAGGCAACGACGTTGGGTTGAGCTTTTAAACGACTATGACTGCGAAATTCGCTACCATCCTGGTAAGGCGAATGTCGTAGCTGATGCATTGAGTCGTAAGGAACGTACTAAGCTTCATTGTGTACGTGTTCAATCTATTATTCAAGCTCGATCTGATATCCAAGCACGCATTTCTCAGGCTCAACAATCTTGTGTTTCACAAGGTTTGATGGATAAGGAATTTCCTTACCACATAACACCTGCTCTGGAACTGAAGGACAATGGATCATATTACTTCATGGACCGTTTGTGGGTCCCAAGCTAGGATGATCTTCGTACCTTGCTTATGGATGAAGCCCATAAGTCTCGTTATTCTATTCATCCGGGCTCAGATAAGATGTATAAGGATCTTCGTATTCAGTATTGGTGGCCTGGTATGAAGAAAGACATTGCCTTATACGTATCAAAATGCCTTACTTGTCTTAAGGTTAACGCTGAACATCAACGTCCTTTGGGTTTATTGGTGCAACCAGAGATTCCAGTTTGGAAATGGGAAAACATTACTATGGATCTCATTACTAAACTCCCGCGCACAAAGAAAGGTCATGATGCCATATGGGTAGTCGTTGATCGTCTTACTAAGTCAGCACATTTCTTGCCAATCCGTGAGGATTTTCCTGCTGACAGACTTGCTCAAATCTATATGGATGAAATTGTAGCTCGACATGGTGTTCCGTTGAACATCATTTCTGACAGAGATGCTCGTTTCACTTCTCATTTTTGGAGAACCATGCAATCTGCTATTGGGACCCAACTTAATCTGAGCACAGCTTATCATCCACAAACGGATGGTCAATCTGAGAGAACAATCCAGACTCTGGAGGATATGCTTAGAGCTTGTGTGATCGATTTTGGTGGTAGCTGGGATTCACATCTTAAATTGATTGAATTCTCCTACCAAAACAGTTATCACACCAGCATCAAAATGGCTCCTTTCGAGGCTCTCTATGGTCAAAAATGTCGTTCACCAGTCTACTGGAATGAGATCGGCGAGGCTCAACTTACTGGACCTGCCCTCATTTTAGAGACAACTGACAAGGTCAAGAAAGTTCGCGATAACCTTCAGACAGCTATGAGCCGTCAAAAGAGTTACGCGGATCCAAAACGCAAACCCTTGGAATTTCAAGTCGGTGATCGAGTATTACTTAAGGTCTCACCTTGGAAAGGTGTGATCAGATTTGGAAAGAAAGGAAAACTTGCACCTAGATATGTTGGACCATTCAAGATCGTTGAAAGAATCGGCAAGGTAGCCTACAGACTTGAGTTACCTCCGGAACTTGGAAATGTTCATCCAACTTTTCACGTGTCCAATCTCAAAAGGTGTTTAGCTGATGAGAACCTCCACATACCGCTTGACGAAATTCGTGTTGGTAAAACACTGAAATTTGTTGAGAAACCTGTGGAAATCATGGAACGTGAAGTCAAGTGGCTTAAACGCAAGCGCATTCCTTTGGTCAAAGTTCGCTGGGAAGCTAAACGTGGACCTGAGTTTACTTGGGAACGCGAAGATCAAATGAAGGCGAAATATCCACATCTTTTTCCACAAGTTTCCTCTAAATAAATTTCGGGACGAAATTTCCACAAGTAGGGGAGACTGTAACAACTGTGCTTGTAATCATTATGAACAGTTCTTTTATCAATAAAACAATGTTATTTGATCCCAATGTTTGTTTTGTTGTGTTTTACATTTTTCATGTTTTGACTTTTATCCAATTTCAAACTCTACATCCCTTTCTGGAGAGTTATACGCAAACTGATGCGTAAACGTAATCAGTTTAATGCGAAAAATACTCCAGAACATCAACATATACTTAACATACCTTAAATAACCTTTACATAACTTAGAAATAAGTTTTAAAGGCTTTGGTATGGCAAAAACAAGTTAATTCGCTTACAGGGACTAAACTTGACAAACTGAGAAAGTATGTCAATTTGAACTGTAACGAACATTCCGAAACATGACCATAAGTTAAACATACCATAAATATCCTTTACATAGCTTAGAAATAGGCTTTGAGGGGTTAGGTATGCTAAAATAAACTTTTGGGTCATTCAGGGACTAAAAGTGTCAAAAAGTGCATAAGTTTGCATTTTTGCGCATAACTTACGTTCTGAATACATCTGGACATCCAAAAATTTATGTAAGCATGACTATATTATGCTTTAGTGTTTGGCTTGCCAAAAATCCATTCGTCGCGTCATTTGGATCGTTTTTCGCGCTTGTGCGCATTCCGTCGTAATTAAGCGAACATCGCGTTCGTACGACCAAACGAACTGACATCCGACATATTTTTGAACATGTTTCATGTACACAATGTTTAGGCATCATTTTAGGGCCTTAAAGTTGGCTTTACTGAAACTGTCAATTCTGCAAACAAATAGCTGATCTGCAACTCTCAGGCGGCCCGCCTCAGTTTCTGAACATTCTCACGTGGGCCGCGTCTGCCTCTCTGATCAGATTAGATCGAACAGTCAGCATGTTCCAGCTATTTTAACCACAACCACAAGCTTACAACTTGCCTATTCAGCTGATAAGGATCAATTTGAGCTACCATAAGGTCCCGACACTTGTACGGGTGGGATTAAGGCACGTTTTCCATGAAATGATCTTAACGGTGGACCGAATACTATAAATACCCCACCCCCCATGCTTCAAAATCACAAGAATTTTGATATGAGAAACTCTAAGTTGAAACTATTGTTTCATACCTGAGATTTTTGAATCGAGATTAGCATTCGGGGACCCTTCGTAAGTATTCTTTCGTTCTTTTCCTTATTTTATTGCTTTTCGAGTCAGAAAGTCAAACTTTGTTTGACTTTCAGCGTTGACCAGCTTATGGTCAATGCGAAGTTCGTTTGAACTTCGCAACATGATTGTAATCACGATGGTCATAGTCCCTTGGGACTATGCCTACTGATTACCACGTTGTCTAGGGTCGTAGGGTAAGCGATCTAATAAATCGCTTATACCTTCGAACCCGACCCAGTTTGGTCGATCATTAGGATCCGACCAAATACATTAGGTGACCATAGTGTAGGGAATAACCTTCCGAGGTTATACCTTATGGTCACATCGTTTGAGTAGTTGTATGATAGGTAGTTTATATGCCTTAGGTAAATTACCAGAATAACCTTTTCATGTATAATTGGTAATTTAGCATATGTAACCTAAACTTTTGTCACATAACTGATTATGTAACATGTTTAGGCATATAACACTTGTCATAGGACTAGTTAGGCGGTCCGAACGCGTTTCACGCGCACGACGCGTTAAAGTAGCATAAGCTTCCTAAACGGGTCGTAATGGGTCGTAAACAATTATGTTAGGTTTCATTTAGTATGTAGGCTTTGTTAAACTAAATGACACGAGTCTCTACACTCGTTTGGTTTACGAACCCTCATGCTACCCTATCATCCGATTTAGGTCCGGTTATTAACATAGTTACCTATATTAGGTGTCGTTTGATTCCGTGATCTCTAGCATTGCTTGGTGGTTATCTTAGGACTACTGAACAATATCAAGTGAGTACATAGACCCCTCTTTTACTGTTTTCCAAACATTTTGGGGTGGAACACATGTGCCTACTTGTTACTTTCATGCTTTCCTGTTTTCACATCATATACCTGCTATGTTTGTTAGTACATTATAGTACATGATTTCATTACATTTCATGCTAGGTGTGCCCATTGTGTGCATTACTTAGTACATCGTTTTACATTACATTTTATGCTAGGTGTGCCCATTGTGTGCATTACTTAGTACATCGTTTTACATTACATTTCACGCTACGTATGTTCATTTGATTACATACTTAGTGCATCGTTTTCACATGCTTACATTTTGGTATGACATTTGGTTTGTTTAACATGGAACAATACATTCATTAACACCGATCATGTCGTTCGTTAGTAAGTAGTGGTACCATAGGAATTGACAACTCCCGTTCCGGACATCCTGGGTATGGGGATGAAAGGAATGACCGAATTCGATATACATAACTTAGATAAACCTTTAATTTGTTTAAGGGTTTATCGCCACAGTCTCAAGGCTTAGATGTATGCATTATAACAATACCGCATAAATGTTTGTATCAGTATAGCATGCATTTTATTACACAAAACATAACTTTGATTTAAACTATGTTTTACTTCAATACCTTGTTTTTGTGCATTTTACATATGGTTTAGTTGATATATTTCACTACCATACATGACATTTTGGTTACACATTACATGATCTACATTGAACATAAACATTTTGACATTGATATACACATTTGGTGGTTTACATTGGACATAGACATTTTGATATGGTTTACACAATAACACTTGACAATTGGTTTGTACATGAACAAGTTACATTGGTGGTTGTTTGGGTAAGTGATTTGAGTAACGAGGTGTGTGTAATATGATACAAACATGGTGGATACGCCGCTGGTACTTCCTATATATAAGTGTTTGTATAATATTACATAGCGCAACGTTATTTAAATCATTTCAGTATAGACATATTACAAATAACATATTTTTCACAAGACATTGATTTACAAAACAATTTATCTTATACAACTCATTTTACATGGTTATTCATTTAACCTTACATTTATTTATACATATCAACTGATCTTATCGTTTTTTTCAAATGATTTACAAGACAAAGCAAATTACAAGGTTCATGACTAAACATTTTCTCAAATACAAGTCATGAATCCTATTTTCACAAACCTATGTATCTCACAGGCATTTTTATGCTGACGTACCTATTTTCACATGTGTTTTCAGGAGCTTTTCCGTAGGATGTTGATCACGATACTAGGGCAGACCTGTGCCTTAGAGACTAAAAATGGAGATAGACTTGTTTAATTATGTTATAAACTCTGTATTTCCTGTTTAAGACGATGTAACTCCTTGTTTAATAAATAAAATACAACTTTGTATGCCATGGTTATGAAACAATTAATTATGTTACAACACTCCCCGACGTTTTCCGCCACGTTTTGTATGTTACACGTGGTCGGGGTGTGACATGAACATCCCAGAAATGGAGATTACCTCGAAGTCCACTGTGCTTTTAGGGTTCAGTGGATAAGCAAAGAACACTGTTGAAGAGATAAAGCTGCCTGTATACGTTGATTTCAATGCAATGGTTTTGTGTCATGGATCCGTTATCCTGCTATAATATTATATTAGGAAGGCCATGGATTCATGATATGAAAGTTGTACCTTCCACCTATCATCAGTGTGTCAAGATTACTACTCCTTGGGGGGTAGTCAAAGTGGAAAGTGATCAACAAGAGGCGAAGGAATGCTACTCTTCTTCGATTCAAGCTTCGACAAAATCCCGGGCGGGATAGCAATTAAGGATACAATCCTAGGATATCGTGGAAGCTGCAGAGCAGGATGTTAAGAAAGTTATCCTCGATCAGGATAATCCAGATATCTCAGTGCTTGTAGTGGTCAATATCCCTCAGGATACTAAAAATCAGCTTACTAACTTTTTTAAATGCAGGATGTCCATATTTGCATGGAAACATGAAGACATGACAGGTATATCAAAAGATATCATAACTCACAAACTTGGAATTAACAAGTCTTTCAGGCTTGTTCAGCAAAAGAGAAGGAAATTTGCTCCTGAAAGGAATGCAATTATACAAGAGGAGGTTGAAAGGCTATTGAAGTCCAAGATGATTAGAGAAGTAAAGTTCCCTAAGTGGCTAGCAAACGTGGTGGTAGTCTAGGAAAAGAATTGGAAATGGAGAGTTTGTGTAGACTACACAGACCTTAATAAAGCTTGTCCTAAAAACCCATTCCCATTACCTTATATAGATTCAATGGTAGATGCAACCGCTTGGCATGAAATGCCGACTTTCATGGATGCATCCTCAGGATTTCAGCAAATCCAAATGGAGCCATCTGACCAGGAAGACACAACATTCATGACATCCACAGGTATATACTGTTATACTGCCATGCCCTTTGGTTTAAAAAATGCAGGTGCAACATACCAGAGCCTAGTCAATATGATGTTTAAAGACAAATTAGGGGACACAATTGAGGTATATATTGATGATATGGTGGTGAAATCCAAGAAAGCGGAGGATCACCTCCAGGATCTAGAGTGTGGCTTCAATATCCGGGACGAGTATAATATAAAACTGAATCCTACTAAGTGCCTTTTCGGAGTGGGGGCAGGAAAAGTTTTGGGATATATGGTGACCAAGAGGGGGATAGAAGCAAGCCCAGAACAGATTAAAGCTATCCTGGATCTCAAATCACCATCCAATATGAAGGATGTTCAAAGGTTGACTGGAAGAGTAGCAGCATTGAACTGGTTCATATCAAGATCCTCAGAAAACTACAAGGAATTTTATGATATCCTGAAGAAGAACAAAAAGTTTGAATGGGGAGAAAGACATGAAGTTGCTCTACGGGAATTGAAGCAATATCTTTCAAGTGCACCTCTACTCATGAAGCCAGAGGATGGTGAACCTCTGTCACTATATCTTGCAGTATCAGGGAATGCAGTAAGTGTCGTCTTGGTAAAGGATCATGAAGGTCAGCAGTATCCTGTTTATTATGCCAGTAAATGTTTGTTAGATGCTGAAACTAGATACTCACACTTAGAAAAATTGATATTAGCCCTAATCGTGGGATCAACTATACTTAGACATTATTTTGAAACACATAGGATTCATATAAAATCTAATTATCCTATTAAATGTGCTTAGGAAACCTGAAATGTCTGGTAGGATGGCTAAGTGGTCCGTAAAGCTAAGTGCATATGATTTAGTATATGAACCTAGAAATGCTATAAAGTCTCAGGATTTAGCAGACTTTGTGGCTGATTTTAGTAGAGATATTCAAGATGAAGTTGACCTAGTAGTACAACAACTAAGTGAAAGTTCAGAATTCTGGATATTATATACTGATGGTGCATCCAACATAAGAGGTGTAGGATTAGGGATACTACTAAAATCACCACAGGGGGACATATTATCCAAAGCTATTAGATGTGAGTTTCCTGCTACCAATAATGAAACTGAGTATGAAGCTCTGATAGCAGGATTAGAATTGGCTAAGAATATGAATGTTAGATGTTTAAAAGTGTATGTTGATTCCCTGTTGATTACTAACCATTTCAATGGAACTTATGCAGTCAAAGGTGAAAAGATAGTTGAATATCTTGAAATTGTTAAAAAATTAGCAGGATATTTCAAAGTTTTTACACTTGAACAGGTACCAAGGGAAGAAAATGCTGAAGCAGACGCTCTAGCAAATTTAGGATCTACTATCAGGATACCGGAAGGAACTCAGATACCAATACTACATATCCTATATCCTGCGATAGAACACCCCAAATCTCAGGATAAGGAAGTAGCAAGTATCCAGGATCCTGGTAATGGGCATCCTGAGAAGAATCCTGAATCCTGGATGGCTCCAATTGTTAAGTATCTTAAAGAAGGAGATATCCCAATGGATGAAAATCCTAAGGCTTTCAGAATGAAGGTATCCCGTTTTACTATTATAAATAATATTTTGTATAAGAAATCCCTTGCAGGTCCGTCCCTAAGGTGCTTGGAGGATCCTGAAACCAAGAAGGTACTTCAGGATATACACGAAGGGGACTGTGGCAACCATACTAGGGGCAGATCTTTGTTCTCGAAGGTATTGAGAACAGGATATTACTGACCATGAGAAAGGATGCTGCAGAGTATGCTCGAAAGTGTGATGCATGTCAAAGACACTGCAATATACTACATCAACCTGCTGAGCCATTGTATCCTATCGTATCCCCTTGGCCATTTATGAAGTGGGGTATGGATATAGTGGGGAAACTCCCAAAGGCTCCAGGAGGAAAGTTTTTCATGTTGGCAATGACATATTATTTCTGCAAATGGGTTGAAGCAGAAGAATTTGTCCAGGTTAGGGATCAAGAAGTGGTATCCTTCATAAAAAGGAATATCCTAACAAGATTTGAGGTACCGGCTGAGATAATTTTTGGTAATGGTTCCTAATTCATCAGTAAAAGAACTACTGATTTTTGTAACAGTTGGGGAATCAAGATGATTACATCGACACCAGTGCATCGTCAAGCAAATGGACAAGCAGAATCCTCGAACAAGATAATCGTTAATAACTTGAAGAAGAGGTTAGGTGCCAGAAAAGGAAGATGGGCTGAAGAACTACCATTTTTCCTATGGGCTGATAGAACAACTGTTAAGAATGCTACTAGGCAAACTCCATTTTCTTTGGTGTTTGGAGTAGACACAGTTGTTTTGGTCAAAAATTATCTAAGCAATTTAGTGATCAAATTAGTTAAGTGAGGTAGTGTGCTAAGAATGTGTATAGAAAATATCCTAGTTTGGTTGTTTGCAAAAACAGTTTTCAGGATATAACTCAGGATATCGAGCTATATCTATAATCAAACAGTGAGCAAAAAGTAAAAGGTGACACGAGATGTACGAGGAAAGCCCTTGATCAATCTAGATCGACGGCACAAAACCTCGGGAGCTGACAATCGCAGCTGCCTTGTTCTTCTTATTACTTTAAATGTCACGATACAGTGCAGGATATTGACCAGATCGTTGCTAAGTGTTACAATGTTTTTCAGAAAGTGAGAGTTGCGAGAGAAAGTATGAGAGCTCGAGAGTAGTGAGTGTGATGTCCTATTTGATCTGGTTTATCCGTATTGTTAGGGGAGGATTTCTTAATAACCTGTGATCCTCAAGTGTTATCCTGTTTAGTGATCCTTGCTTCTGTGACAATTAGTGATCCTCAGAAGTACTTCAGGATCAGGATCATGGATCATCCTAAGGATCCTGATACTAATGATTGTTCACTTTGAATTCGGTATTGTTTTGCAGGAGTACCGGCTTGGACTTGGTCATGGCGATATTCCTGGAGTTTATTCCCTTAAATTCTGCACGTGCTTGACCGTTGTGAACGTTATGGAGAACGTGGGGAGAAGGCACGAAATGCGGACAGTTAGTTAAGCTAGATATTTTCTAATTTTAAGGGGGTAGCGAGCTAATTTTGAGAACACTTGGCTATTTTTGGCTACACACACTCGTACAACTGCACTCACCAGCTCTCGGTAAAACACTTAGCATTTTTCATACATTTCTACACAATACACTATAGTGATCCTTGTACTTAGCTCGCTATCATCCGAAGTTGTAAAAGTATTATTGTTTAATTTGAGTTGGTGATCGGTAGTTTCCATCACCCGAGGTTTTTTATGCCGGAGATCATTCATTGATCAAGGGCTTTTTCCTCGTATAAATCTTTGTGTCTCCTGTGCAATTCATTTCTGAGTAATCCTCATTGTTGTTTACCAATTCAAGCATCATACCCCGTAACAGAGAGTTTGGTTGCATTATCCTCGTCTGATTTTTGACCAAAACAGTTTGGCGCCCACCGTGGGGCTCTTGGTGCTTCATTCCTAAGAAATTATCATTTTTGTGATCATTTCGGTTCGTTACATCCAAGCAGATGGCTTCATCATCAAAGAACACCTCCAGTGCGATGTCTACAGTCAATTCATCCCAGGGCATTCCACCTTTGCCTCCACCACCTTCTGGACCTCAGAAAAATGCCGAGAAGAAACCAACTCCCATTTTCTCAAAACCTCCAACTTCTTCTGCTTTTTATCCTCCCACTACTAGTGACTTGTTTACTCTGATTTTGCAGATGAAGGATCATATACAGCAGCAGGATAAGACCAATGAAAGGATTCTTAGAGAAATTGGAGACATCAAGAAACAGAAGAGATCGGCAGAGGATCATTCCCCACTGATGCCCAGATCTTTGAATTTCGATACTCCGGTTATAACTTCCCAGCCTTCAGTGATTCCAGACGTTCAATATGTGGGAGGACCAAAGGGAGTGCATTACGGATCATCAGCAATGACTCAAGCCTCAGGGTCATACTTCCAACCAGCAGGATCCCATCCTCAGCATATAGGATCCTTCATAAGCTCAGGAGGATACTCAGGAGCGCAGCAGATTCAAGGGTTCTGGCCATTTCAAGGATCCTCCCAGGTTCAAGGATCCTCTCAGTTTCAAGGATCCTCCCAGGTTCAAGGATCCTCCTATGTTCCAGGATCCTCCCAGGTTCAAGGATCCTCTCAGTTTCAAGGATCCTCCCAGGTTCAAGGATCCTCTCAGTTTCAAGGATCCTCCCAGGGTCAAGGATCTTCCTACATCCCAGGATCCTCGCAGGTTCAAGGATCCTCTCAGTTTCATGGATCCTTCCAGATTCCGGGATCCTTAAGGAGTTTGCCATCAGGGAGTTCCGATATCCATCAGGGAGATTTTATTCCAATGCAGACCATTGCTTCTACTGGTCCACCGGTCATTCCAGAGCCCCAACAATATGGATTCACATCCGCTCTTCCTAATTTGAACTCAATGGGAGGTAACACTTTCAATAGTTCTTATACCACTAACCATGGCCTTATGCAGGATACAGGTATCAATCATGCCATGGCCAGAGAATTGCAAAAGTTAAAGGATATGATATCAAGTGTACCAGGAGTGGTCAAGCCTATCCCGGAGATTGCAGATGGGAGCCACAAGATATCTCGTTTTGCACCACCAATCAGTGATGCTGAGATACCCAAAAGGTTCCACGTGCCTACCATGAAGTTGTATGACGGTTCAACAGATCCTGAAGAACATATAGCACAGTACAGGGAAAGGATGGATCCACCCTTACTGGATCGGCTCTTAAATGGCTGCTAAGTCTTCCCCCTTACTCTATTACCTCGTTTGCTAATCTAGTTAACCTATTTAATAACCAGTTTTCTTGTAGTAGGAAATCTGAGCGTTTAACTAGTGATCTGTATAGGATAACCCAAGGTCATAATGAATCATTAAGGGATTATATCACTAAATTTAGTAAAGAATCCTTAGATATTCCTAACCTGGATATAGCTACGGCTGTTGAAGCCTTTAAAATGGGATTGCTTAGGGATTCATTATTCTATGATGATCTTGTTATGACACCATGCAGGAATCTAGATGAGGTAAGAACCCGGGCCCTTAGGTTCATCCGGCTAGAGGATGACAAAAGGATCCAGGAGAGGTTAGTAGGATCCTCAAAGCAAGAGAAGCAAGGATCCTCATTCAAGAACAACAAGTTCAGATCCTATAACAAATCTGATAACCAGAATGTGCATGCTGTTGAACAAGAAGTGGATGATGAGGATTATCCTCCAATTTCTTAATATTGTTTTTCTGTTGATAACAATGAACTAATCCTTGCGATGCAGAATTTAGGTGATAAGGCTAGATGGCCCAGGAAAAATGACAGACCAGCTGCAACCAAAGATAAGTCAAAGTGGTGTGCATATCATGAAGATTTTGGGTATCTCACAGAAGAATGCATCGCACTGAGAAAAGAAATTGGATACTTGTTGAGCAAGGGGCACTTGAAAGAATTATTGGGGAGAAAGAAGTCAAGGACTCAGGATCCTGAAAGGATCCCAGAGAAAGCTCCAGCCCCTCCAGCAGATGCACAAGTTATAAACTTTATTTCTGGAGGATCAGACATTTGTGGAACATCCTTCTCTGCAGCTAAAAGACATGCAAAGGAAACCAAGATGGATAATGGAGATAGACCCATTCGTACATCCAGTGTCTCCGAAGGAAAAGTTATAACTTTTGATGAGGATGATCGTGTTGACATTCAGGATCCTCATCACGATGGTTTGGTTATCACTCTTTTTATTTCTAACCATTTTGTTCGCAGGATCCTTATAGATGGAGGAAGCTCTGTGAACATTATCCAGCTTGATGTCCTCAAGAAGATGAATATTCCTGAATCTGATATCATACCAAGATCCTCTGTGCTCGTGGGATTCAGTGGCGAGACTAAGAATAATCTGGGGGACATTAAACTCCCAATCTATATCGAAGGCCTACATTCTTACCAAAAATTTTGTGTTATTGACTGTTTATCTTGTTGTAATGTTATCCTTGGCAGGCCTTGGATACATGACATGAAGGCAGTCCCATCCACTTATCATCAATGTGTGAAGCTTCCTAGTCCTTGGGGAATAGTGAAGATTGATAGTGATCAGCAAGAAGCTAAGAACTGCTACACCTCATCAATGAAACCAGCCTCAAAGTCAAGGGAGCAATAGCAATTAAAGCATCCTCCAAGGGATGTCCTGGAGGCAAGAGAGCAGGATGTAGTAGAAATCCTTATGGATCCTGAATCTAAAGTTTATATAGGATCAGGGATCCTTGGCGAAATGAAGGAAGACCTCATATCCTTCCTCAAAAGGAGAAAGACTACCTTTGCATGGAAATACGAAGACATGACAGGTATATCTAAAGATATAATCACTCACAAACTTGGCATTGATAGGTCCTTCAAACCAATCCATCAAAAGAGGAGGAAATTTGCACCAGAAAGAAATGCCATTATCCAGGAGGAGGTAGAGAAATTACTCCGAGCAGGTATGATTAGAGAGGTCAAGTATCCAAGATGGTTGGCCAATGTGGTTGTTGTTCAAAAGAAAAACGGAAAGTGGAGGGTATGTGTCGATTTCACTGATTTAAATAAGGCATGTCCCAAGGATCCTTTCCCATTACCCCACATTGACTCCATGGTGGATGCAACTGCGGGTCATGAACTGTTAACTTTTATGGATGCTTCATCTGGATTTCAACAAATTCAGATGGAACCATCCGATCAAGAGGATACAGCCTTTATGACTCCAACTGGTATATACTGTTATATTGCTATGCCATTTGGACTAAGAAATGCAGGTGCAACTTATCAAAGGCTAGTGAATATGATGTTCAAGGATCAGATTGGATAAACTATGGAAGTTTACATAGACGATATGGTGGTAAAGTCCAAAAAGGCTGAGGATCACCTAAGGGACTTGGAGGAAGCATTCAATATCCTTGACAAATATAACATGAAACTTAATCCTTCAAAATGTCACTTTGGTGTTAAAGCATGTAAATTCTTAGGATATATGGTGACAAAGAGAGGCATTGAAGCCAGTCCAGAACAAATCAAAGCTATAGTGAACATCAAGTCCCCTGCCAATGCTAAGGATGTTCAGAGGTTAACAGGCAGGATTGCAGCTTTAAACAGATTCATATCCAAATCCTCAGAAAAGTGCAAGGAATTCTATGATATCCTAAGGAAGAACAAGAAATTCGAGTGGACTGAGAAGCATGAAAGTGCCCTAAGAGCTCTTAAGGATTACCTATCCTCGGCCCCGGCCTTGATGAAACCAGAAAAAGGAGATGTGTTATCCTTATATCTTGCGGTATCCTCAAAAGCAGTAAGTGCCGTCCTTGTTAAAGATCACGAAGGTACACAACATCCTGTCTATTATGTAAGTAAGAGTTTACGTGATGCTGAATCCAGATATTCACACTTAGAAAAACTTATCCTCGCATTAATTATGGCATCTACTAAATTGAGACATTATTTTGAAACTCATGCCATTATTGTCAAAACTAATTTTCCAATTAAGAATGACCTCAGGAAACCTGAAATGTCAGGAAGGATGGCTAAGTGGGCAGTGAAGCTTAGTGCATATGATATAAGATATGAGCCCAGGACAGCCATTAAATCCCAAGCATTAGCTGACTTTGTGGCAGATTTCAGTAGTGATTTACAAAAGGAAGCTGAATTAGGAGTCCAGCAGCTAGAGGAGACCAAGGATCCTTGGATACTCTATACTGATGGATCCTCAAATGCTAAAGGAACAGGGCTTGGAATACTACTAAAATCGCCACAGGGTGACATAATACCCCACTCTATAGCTTGTGAGTTCCAAACTACTAACAATGAGGCTGAATATGAAGCCTTGATAGCGGGTTTGCAAATTGCTAAGCATATGAGGATCAGGTATCTTGAGGTACATGTAGATTCTTTGTTAATCACTAATCACTTTAATGGATCCTATGCTGTTAAAGGTGAAAAGCTAACCAAATATTTGGAGATAGTCAAAGAATTGGCACTCTCTTTTGTTTCCTTTAGTTTGACACAAGTACCAAGGGAAGAAAATGCAGAAGCTGATGCATTGGCTAATCTAGGATCATCTTTGAAGATCCCGGAGGATATAAGTATCCCCATTATCCATATCCTGGCTCCTGTCATCGAGGATCACGTGGCTATGGAAATAGGAGAGGATTCCACAATTATCCCTAGTGAGGATACTCAATCTCATTCAGGATCATGGATCCTCCCAATCATGAGATACTTACAACATGGAGAGATTCCTACAGGAGAAAACCCTAGGGCTTTCAAAATTAAGGTATCTCAATTCACAATTTTAAATAATATGTTGTATAAACGATCTCTTGCAGGACCATACTTAAGATGCATTGAGGATCCTTAAATCCAAGAAGTTTTAAAAGACTTCCATGAAGGAGATTGTGGAAACCACACTGGGGGCAGGGCATTATTCTCAAGGATCCTGAGGATAGGATACTATTGGCCAACTATGAAGAGAGATGCTGTGGAGTATGCTAAGAAATGTGATCCTTGTCAGAGACACAGCAATATCCTTCATCAACCAGCTGAATTTTTGCATCCTATATCCTCCTCTTGGCCATTTATGAGATGGGGTATGGATATAGTTGGTAAGCTCCCTAAGGCACCTGGTGGAAAAGTGTTCATGCTTGCAATGACTGATTACTTCTCCAAGTGGATAGAGGCTGAAGCTTTTGCCCAAGTCAGAGAAAAGGAAGTTATATCTTTCATTAAAAGAAATATTATAACTAGATTTGGTATTCCTTCTGAAATTATATGTGATAATGGTTCCCAATTCATTGGGGGCAGAACTACTAACTTTTGTGACAGCTGGGGGATTAAGATGATAACATCAACACCAGTCCACCCACAAGCTAATGGTCAGGCAGAATCATCCAATAAGATTATCATCAACAATTTGAAGAAGAAGCTTGGATCCAAGAAAGGGAAATGGGCAGAAGAACTACCTTACATGCTTTGGGCTGATAGGACAACTCCTAAGAATGCTACATGCCAAACTCCATTCTCTTTGGTATTTGGGGCAGAATCAGTGATCCCTACAGAAATGGTGGTTCCAACTGCTAGAACAAGTATTAGTGATCCTGAGGAAAATGATGAGAACTTGGTTCAAGACCTGGATACTATAGAAGAAATCAGGGATTTGGCAAGGATAAGGATGGCCAGTTATCAGCAAAGGATGGCTGGTGCTTACAACAAAAATGTCAGAATCAGGAAGTTCCAAATTGGTGATATGGTGTTGAGGAAAGCATTTCAAAATACCACCAATCCTGCTGATGGAAAGTTGGCACCAAAGTGGGAAGGACCTTACTTGATTGAAGCTGAGGCAGGAAAGGGGGCATATCGATTGCTAACAATGGAAGGTGATTTGCTACCTAGAGCCTGGAATGCTGTCCATTTGAAGAAATACTTCATGTGATAAGGATCCATGATCCTCACATGATAAGTATCCTTGAAGGATCCTTAGAGCACAGATGATCCTCATTTTGGTAACTTTCTAATCTCAAACTATTTCATTTCCTTACTTTCTCACATAAGGATAAGGAACCTGCATCCTTTATCTCCCTTTCACGTGATTCTGAGTTTTGAAGGTTCAGACACTCTTAGCAAAAGGATAGTTATCCACAAAAGCAACCAGTTACTTGGGTTTGACCCCATTTATTTGGGCTTGACCCCAGTTTCGCCAGTAGCGCACGATGATCCTGGTATAGTTCATGGCAGTGGGACCAGTACTCGCTTTAGGGGCTGATAATTCCATTGTTCTGGCTATACCTAGGATCCTACGTATAATGGTAGACGTACCATACATCCGTTCCTAAGGTTTCTAACGTCTTCACGTTAGCTAAGGTTTTGACATTTTCATGTCACTAAGTTTGGATAGTCGCCAGTAAGGGCCAAACTCCAGTTTACACAAGTTATCCTTGGGCTTGTCCCCAGTTATCCTTGGGCTTGTCCCCAGTTACTAACTTGTCTTTTATATTGGCTTAGTCCCAAGTTATGTTCTATTTCAGGTTTTCGAAGTTAGACAACTAAGGATCCTTGATCCTTACTTCTTACTAAGGTTTGTCTTATGGTTATCCTGGTTATAGTATTAAGGGTTAGTATCCTAACTTGGATCCCCAGGTATGATCCTTAACTATTCTGATTTTATTCATTGTTTATTTGAATAACCCTTGTACTTTGACAACTGAACTCATGATCCTTAAAATATACCACTTTTTGGAATTTTTCAACTATAGGATATTTGATCCTGGATCATATCCTAAATATTTTTTATCTAATTTGTTCAACTTTTCTTATTTAGACAAGTGTATATCAAAACAATTAAAAGGACAAATAAGGATAACAACACAAAATAAGCCAAAAAAGATTAAAGTTATTTTATTAACAAAAGTTTAACCGTCGAAGGTTGTCAAAATTGCCAACCCAAGTTTCTACCAGCAAAACGTGGCCCGTCCACATGGGTTGGCAATGGGTGTCCATTGTTTATGCGGTTATAGCAAGTGCAGGAAATCAAAAGACGGCAAGATCACAATGGCTTCATCCCCCAAACAGAGGATCCCTCCACCATTTGTAATCCTACCTATTATCCAAAGGATCCTAGATCCTTAGTCCTAAAACTATTGTTCAAATACAAACCATCATTGTTTTAAAACAGCACAACCATAAAAAACTACTACCGAATTTAAAAAATTGTGCTCCGGCTATGTCTAGAAATGTCCATCATTGCCCAATCATGCAGCCTACACCTTCGCTGCATCTTCATCCCCTCCAGCTTCGGTATCCTACACCTGATCGTTCCCACTGCCTCCAGCCTCGATCGCCAAAACCTCCTCAGCTTCTTCATCATCTTCCAGATCAGCTAACCTCGCCTTCCAGCCCTCAACATCCCAGCTACTTCTATCGAAGTCAGGATCTTGAGCTTCCTGGGCCATCTTTAGTTTTGTCTTATACATTGTGATGGCAGCGGAGACCTTTGCACCTTCCACGAGCTCATGTTTCTCGTAGTCAATGTCGATCAAGATTTTAGCTGTCTGAGTCTCGGCGTTTTGAAGGGCTTTTTCGAGATCAGCAATCTTAAGATCCTTGAGCACTTCAACTTGTTGGAGGTCAGCAATCTTCTTATCCAGCTCCTCAACGCTCCCCACGTAATCTTCAATCTCAGTAAATTTCTGCAAAAAAGACAAAGCAGTTCAAGATCAGGTGATCCTCAAATAAGTAGGGTACCTAGGCAGAATTGGTGATCCTCACGTCATTGAAGTATTCAAGGAACTGGTGGCGGATCAGTGGCAGGCCTAGTAGATCCTCTATCTCAGAGTTTTTCCTCTTCTTGCCACCCCTTCCTTTAGTGGGTGCCTTGGGGATCGAGACACTAGGGCTGGCAGTGGTTTTCTTCTTGCTGGATCGTACAGTGTCAAGGTCGGCAATGCTGAACTTTGAGGCAGGCTTGGAAGCTTTTCCGGCACCTACACATTCAAAACAGATAAGTATCCTTATCCTATCTCTATTTAACTATTTATTTAAATCTTTAACTATACAAAAAACAGGATACTTACTTGACATGGTGACTGAGCCTGAGGATACCTCTTGAGAATCCTGGGTGATTGTCTTGAATGATCTTGTTTCAGGACCGAGCCTTCTAAAAGCAGCAAGCCTATCCTTGGTACCAGGAGACGGTATGAGGTGTGAAACAGTGACAGCTGCATGATATAAAACAAAAGGGGGTTAGTGATCCTATCACAGGAGCAAGATTATCCGGTGATCCTTCTCAGGATCCTCTGTCCTACCATGGGTGGACCACTTCCTGGGTAGATCCTTTCCGTTTGGGATAGAGTCTCTTCTGACAAAGAAAAAGCGTCGTTTCCAGTTTGTATCGTTCTTGGTGGCTTTAAAAATGGGGTGTTCTTCACCAGGTTTTCGTTTAAAAAAATATTGGTGGGATCCAAACGTTGTGAGATCATACATCTCAGCCAACTCCGACATTCCTAGATCAATCCCTTCCTGCTCGATGATCCTTTCAAGGGTATATAACACCCTCCAGATCATCGGCATAGCCTGGATGTAGAAGATGCCGGTAAGGGAGAAAATGGATTTGGTAAAGGCTGGAAAAGGATAGGTGTATCCTATGGTGAATGGGGTAATAGGAAAAGCCACCCATGTCTCAGAAATATAGTCGCTCAGAACAGTGGGATCGAAGGGTTTGAAAAAGGTGTTCGCCGGAAAGCAGTGTCGGATCCTATCTACTTGTGGGTCAGTAAAGCAACACCTCTCATTCGCTGAATCTTTGATGATCCCTTGACTCTTCAAGGGGCTATTCTTCTGATGATCCTTGGCGGGGGAGGATCGGAGCATCATTCTTAACGTGATGATTGGTAAAGAAAGAAAATCAGAGTAAGAGAAGGAAAAATAAGAAAAGAGATACCTGATTGATCTTCGGATGAGAATTTAAAGGGAGTTTCTCTTGGATTTAAATGCAAATTGATCCTATCTCTAACCCCTATTTATAATGATGATTTTGCAGGATAAGTCACCTCAGTGACGTCAGAATTCCAACGGCTAGTTCGATCTTAACGGCTATATATCCGTTAGTTTGTTACGGATAAGATCGACAAAAGATAACTCATTTATTTACAATATTACTCCTTATATTTTGGGGGCAATTGTTAGGGGAGGATTTCTTAATAACCTGTGATCCTCAAGTGTTATCCTGTTTAGTGATCCTTGCTTCTGTGACAATTAGTGATCCTCAGAAGTACTTTAGGATCAGGATCATGGATCATCCTAAGGATCCTTATACTAATGATTGTTCACTTTGAATTCGGTATTGTTTTGCAGGAGTACCGGCTTGGACTTGGTCATGGCGATATTCCTGGAGTTTATTCCCTTCAATTCTGCACGTGCTTGACCGTTGTGAACGTTATGGAGAACGTGGGGAGAAGGCACGAAATGCGGACAGTTAGTTAAGCTAGATATTTTCTAATTTTAAGGGGGTAGCGAGCTAATTTTGAGAACACTTGGCTATTTTTGGCTACACACACTCGTACAACTGCACTCACCAGCTCTCGGCAAAACACTTAGCATTTTTCATACATTTCTACACAATACACTATAGTGATCCTTGTACTTAGCTCGCTATCATCCGAAGTTGTAAAAGTATTATTGTTTAATTTGAGTTGGTGATCGGTAGTTTCCATCACCCGAGGTTTTTTATGCCGGAGATCATTCATTGATCAAGGGCTTTTTCCTCGTATAAATCTTTGTGTCTCCTGTGCAATTCATTTTTGAGTGATCCTCATTGTTGTTTACCAATTCAAGCATCATACCCCGTAACAGAGAGTTTGGTTGCATTATCCTCGTCTGATTTTTGCCAAAACACGTATATTTATAGATACAAAATGAAACAAAATCTCCTATAATTGGGGGATGCCAGCGAATATTTCCTAGTTAACGTTGAAGACCAAGTAAAGCGGCCTCAACGTTCTTCTTCGAACAACTTGGGCCGAGTCTTCAGGGGAAAAGGTCTTCATGAACGTTGCAAACTTGAGCTCGTACTCCTGCACACAATCCGTTAGTAATTCTTAGGATACAGTATCAGGATGTTACCAATATCCTGATTCAGCATCCTGGTTATGAACACATATTATATAATCAAGATATAATCCAAGTACTATCCAGGATATGGGCTCAGAATTTCACCCATAAAAATTGTCCCCAAAAATGTTACCATTGAGGATCCTGAGACTAACGATTACATTTTTTCACGACAAACGAGGCAATTAAGAGATAAGACCCCTGATTTGACCGCTTGCAACTGCTTAGACTGAATTCACTCATTGCTCCCCTATATTTTCTCAAGCTAATCCCCATTTAATCTCCACCGAAGAGTAAAAGGTAAAATCCTCTCTCTCATCTTCATCTCCTTTCCCTTTTTCCTGCACATTATTCCGGTGATTATATGGCGAGACAAACGAGATCCAGCTCCGGCGATTCTGCCCCTTTGTTCATTCACCAGAATATCCTCCAAGATCCAGAGAAAGAAATATGTTCCTTTGACAGTGCTCACCTGTCGGCCCTTAAAAACTCTGGCATCTTTCCGAAAGGGATGGTGTTCCGGCCGTTTGATCGGGAAATCCGATCGGACATGGTTTCTGATGAGTGGCTGTGCTTCAATGCTTTTCCTTTCACCTTAGGGCTACGATTCCCATTTCCTGACTTCATTACCGAGTTTTTCAACATCACAAAAATCTGCTTCAGTCAAACGATGCCAATGCTTTGGTGGGGTTTGCTTGTCCTTGATCAAATCAAGAACACCCACGTTCTTGACCTTTCTGTTCATGACCTCCCTTTAGCATACCGGGTTAGATGCCACGGCTCTTTCCGATTCTTGTTTTACTCTACCTCTAGTGATCCACTGATACTCCGTGCCACCAGGAACGAGGAAGAAAGGAAATCTTAGTTTTTCTTTGTAAAAAGAGATTCAATCCCTGGTGGAGCGGATTATCCGGTGAAGTGGTTGAGAAAGGGTAGGATTTAGGGTTTTAGGATAATCCTGTCTTACATCCTCCTGAACTGATTTCTTTATTTCCTTATATACAACTGATTTCAGAAAGCTTGCTCCTCCTCTAGCTGACTCTCAGAAGAGAATCGATACCATCAGACTTCTTCCAGAAGTTGAAAGAAGTTTCAATCTGTTTCCAGCATCTCCAAGCCAACTCTCTAGCTCAAACATGTCTGGTAAGGATCCTGCCCAATATCCTGCATACATGTTTTTATTTGGTATGGTTTAAAAAGAGTTTTAAAGTCACTCCCTGTTTGTATACTCCAGCAAAGTTCCAATCCTCCTGGACATTGATGAGCTTGACAGCTATCCCACTCCTGTCAACGTTAAGAAGGAAACTCCTGCCACCACCAGCTCCAAACCGGTCCCGGTTCCTAAGCCCAACCCAAGAACTCGTGCCTCCACCGCCAAGAAGAGAAAGGGTTCCGAGGTCAGCACTCCAAACTCTGAAGGGTTCTCTTATGAAGAACTCGGCTTTACTGATTCCTTAGAGCCGATGACTTCCTTCCTTAATAAGTTAATATCTTGGTACTATATCCTGCGCATATATCCTAATGGAAAATTCTGGTTAGTAAGTTTTAATTTATACCTAAATTTTGACTTGCAGGGTCTCCAGCATCTGCTCCATCTCTACACCGATGCCTGTGGTACAGCAAAGCTTCAAGAAGCCAGGATCAAGCAGCTTGAGACCACTGTTGCTAATCAGGGCATAATGGCTGAAGCCAAGACCCGGCACTACAAGGATAAGCTGAAGAAGGTCACTCAGGATGTCGAAGTAAAGCTGGCAGCTGTCCAAGTTGAGCATGAACAGGCTATGATCTCCTTTCGGGAAGGAATAAAAAATTCTGCCGTTGTCTCCCTGCTACAAGCTCGTATCAAGATGGCTTATAAGGCCAAGGTGACAGGTCTTGAGTGCCCATCCTGGCCGGTCGATTCCTAGGTCGCAAAGCTGAAGGAGATTGGAGGCAATCCTGTGCCATATCCTGTGCCATATCCTGCTAAACCTGGGGCTGGTGAAACAATTTACTTTTCCTGCACTTGAACAATTTATATTTCCTGCATGCTTTTGAACAATCAACAGTTGAAGGCGAAGGAATCTTGGGTTCCAAGATGAAACCTTCAACTATTTATGTAAATATGGTTTAGAACTAATTGCACTGTTGGTGGATGGGTCTCGTTTTGAGATGAAACCAATAGTGCAACCTTTTTCTTATGGATAATAATTAACTAACTTTTCAGCCTTATCTTTGTTGTTGTATTTTTACTGTATGTGTTTAGCTTCAAAAGCATTTCTCCCTAAACATCCTAGGAAACATTTTGGGAAATTATCATGAAAAGTATCCTGAAAAATATCCTGAAAAGTGTTTTGGTCAAAAATCAGACTAGGATAATGCAACCAAATCTTCTTTTGTGAGGTATGATGCTTGAATCAAAGAACAAATGTATGAACAACTTGTAAATGAAATAAACAAGTGACACAAGGATTTATACGAGGAAAAAGCCCTTGATCAATGTATGATCTCCGACATAAAAAACCTCGGGTGATGAAAACTACCGATCACCAACTATAATTAAGCAAATGACCGTTACAACTCGGGATGATAACAAGCTTGTTACAAGGATCACTAGTGTGCAAAATGTATGAAATCGCCAATGTATTGCAGAGAACTTGCGAGAGTGTGTGTGTGTTTTCTCATTGTTCTAATTCAAGCTTGTTATCCCCTTTAAAAATAGAAATAATCTAAGTAACAAACTATCCGCCAAATGTGCAAGGTACCCACGACTTCTAAAACGGTCATTGCAGCCGAGCACGTGCAGAATATTAAAGCATATTCCCCAGGAATATCGGTAGGACCAAGTCCCACTCATTCCTTCCTGCAAAACAAGCTTAAATGTAATGGAAACAACCGTTAGTGTTAGGATAACAATGAGGATCCTGGATCCTTCAACGTCTTCTGAGGATCCTTAATTCAAACAGAATTAAGGATCCGTGATCCTTAGGTTTAGAAAATCCATCCCTAACAATTGCCCCCAAAATATGAGGAATAAAATATAACTTAAATGAGTCATATTTTCCAATCTTATCTCGAACGAACTAGCCAACGTAAATATAGTCGTTACAAATCCGACGTCAGCGAAGTGACAACCTGTAGAATCATCATTATATATAGGTTAGAGATAAGGATCAATTTGCAATTAAATTCGAGCGATACTTCCCTTTAAATCCTCATTCAAAGACCGATCAGGTATCTCTCTTTCTCCCTTTCTCTTCACTTGCTTATTCTGATCTTCTCTTTTCTGAACACCCATGAAAAAGATGGTTCTTCGATCCTCACCGGCTAAGGACCCAAAGAAGGATAGTCCCTTGAAATGTCAAGGCAGTATCCAAAACCCTTCAAAGGAACTCTGCTGCTTTACCGACCCAGAGATTGACCGGATTCGCCATTGTTTTCCAGCGGATACCATCTTCAAACCTTTCGATCCTTCTGTGAAAAGTGACTCTGTCTCTGACACTTGGGTTGCTTTTCCGGCCACCCCATTCTTGATAGGATTCTCTTATCCTTTCCCTGCCTTTACCCAATCTTTCTTTGCACTCACCGGTATGTGCTATATCCAGGCCATGCCGATGATGTGGAGAGTTCTGCATACCCTAGAGAACATCATTGAGCAGGAAGGCATAGAGATGGGAATGTCAGAACTGGCTGAGTTGTAAAATCTTGTGAGCCATGGTTCACACCGTTTTTTGTTCAAACATAAGCCTGGTGATCCTCATCCAATTCTTAAGACCACAAAGAATGATACCCACTGGAAAAACCGTTTTTTCTTTGTAAAAAGAGATTCTATTCCAGACGGGAAAGATCTCCCCAAAAAGTGGACCACCCATGGTAGGATATAGGATTCTTATAGAAGGATCATAGGATGACCCTGTTTCTGTTGAGGATAATTGATCCTTTTCTGTCTTTTTATGCAGCTATCTCAGTTTCTCATCTCATTGAATCACCTGCAACAAAAGAAAGGATCGCTTCCTTTTGGAACCTTGATCCTGTTGTTAGAACATTCCAGCCGAAAACAAAGGATTCACAAGAAGTATCCTCTGGTTCAGTCACCATGTCAAGTAAGTATTCTCATTTATGCATAATTAAATATTTAAATAGATATAGAATAAGGATACTTATCTGTTATTTGTCCTTTGTAGGTGCCGGAAAGTCTTCAAAGTCAGCCTCCCGCTTCAGCGTCAGTGATCTTGACGCATTTTCCTCCTCCAGGTCTGGCAAAAAACGACTTGCTACTAGTCCCATCATCCCAGTCCCTAAGGCTGTCAGTGTTAGGGGAGGATTTTCAAATGATCAGTGATCCTCATTTACTGTTGGGTTTAGTGATCCTCACTTCTGTTTGAATTAGTGATCCTCAGAAGTATTGCAGGATCAGGATCATAGATCATCATAAGGATCCTTATACTAACGATTGTCTACTTTGAATATGATTTTGTTTTGCAGGAGTACGAGCTTGGACTTGGTCTTGGCGATATTCCATCACTTATTCCGCACGTGCTTAACTGAAGTGGACGTTATGGAGTTCGTGGAGCACTTGCATGAAATGCGGAATGTTTGTTAGCTTAGATATTTTCCATTTTTAAAAGGGGATAGCAAGTTAAATAGAAACACTTGGCTATTTTTAGCTTAACACACACACTCGCAACTGCTCTCACCAGCTCTTGACAATTCACTTGGCGATTACACACTTTTTTGCACATTACACTATAGTGATCCTTGTAATTAGCTCGCTATCATCCGAAGTTGTAATACATTTCTTGTTTAATCTGAGTTGGTGATCGGTAGTTTCCATCACCCGAGGTTTTTTATGCCGGAGATCATTCATTGATCAAGGGCTTTTTCCTCGTATAAATCTTTGTGTCACTTGTTCATTTCATTTCTGAGTGATCCTTAGTATTGATCATTGATTCAAGCATCATACCTCACAACAGAAAGTTTGGTTGCATTATCATTGCTTGATTTTTTACCAAAACAGTTTGGCGCCCACCGTGGGGCAATTGGTGCTTCGTTCTTGAGAAATCATTGTTCTGGTGATCATTTCGGTTCGTTACAATCAAGCAAATGGCTTCCTCAATAAAGAATACCTCAAGCTCTATGCCGGCAATCAGTTCTTCACAAGGCGTTCCTCCTTTGCCTCCACCACCTTCTGGATCCCAGAAGAATGCTGAGAATGCTGCGAAGAGACAAACCCCCATTTTCCAAGAACCACCAACTTCTTCTATTTCCACTAATCCTACTACTAATGATCTTTTTAATCTGATTTTGCAGATGAGGGATCATATGCAAGAGCAGGACAAAACCAATGAACGTATCCTCCAGGAGATTGGTGATATCAAGAAACAGAAGAAATCAGTGGAGGATCACTCTCCTCTGATGCCAAGGTCGCTGAACTTCGACACTCCAGTCATAACTTCCCAGCACTCAGCAGCTCCGGACGTGCAATATTTGGGTGAATTACCAGGAAGGCGTTATGGAACAACAACTATGAGTTAGGCATTTGGCTCTCACTTCCAGCCTCAAGGATCCTCTTCTCAACCATCGGGATCCTCTTTTCAGCATCATGGATACTTCACGTCAGGAGGATATTTGGGAACACCTGCAGTCCAAGGATCCTCCCAGGTCCAAGGATCCTCCCAGGTCCAAGGATCCTCCCTGGTCCAAGGATCCTTCCCGGTCCAAGGATCCTCCCAGGTCCAAGGATCCTCCCAGGTCCAAGGATCCTCCCAGGTCCAAGGATCCTCCCAGGTCCAAGGATCCTTTCAGCTTCAAGGATCCAACATCTTTCAGGATCGAGGATCCTTAAGGAGTATGCAACCTCCAAGCACCGATGTTCATCAAGGAGACTTCATACCAATGCAGACCATTGTTTCCTCTGGTCCTTCAATCATACCAGAGTCTCATCAATATGGATTCACATCCGCAATTCCAAACATGAATCCTCCGGGAGGTAACACTTTTAATAATTCATATAACACTAACCATGGCTCTATGCAGGATACAGGTATCAATCAGGCTATGGCTAGGGAGCTACAGAAGCTTAAGGATATGATATCCAGTGTACCAGGAGTGGTTAAACCCATTCCTGAAATTGCAGATGGTAGCCATAGGATATCTCGTTTTGCACCACCCTTATGTGATGCTGAGATACCTAAAAGGTTCCAGATACCATCTATGAAGCTGTATGATGGTTCAACGGATCCAGAAGAGCATGTAGCTCAGTACAGGGAGAGGATGGAGATCAATCCAATTCCTGAAAGGTTAAAAGAAGCATGTCTATGCAAGGGATTTGGATCCACACTCACAGGATCTGCTCTTAAATGGCTGCTAAGTCTTCCCCTTTACTCTATTACTTCATTTGCTAATCTAGTTAATTTGTTTAATAGTCAATTCTCGTGTAGTAGAAAAGTTAAACGGTTAACTAGTGATCTATATAGGGTAACTCAAGGTCAAAATGAATCACTTAGAGATTACATCACTAAGTTTAGCAAAGAATCCTTAGATATTCCTAATTTGGATATTGCTACGGCTGTAGAAGCCTTTAAAATGGGATTGCTTACGGATTCATTATTCTATGATGATCTTGTTATGACACCTTGCAGGAACCTTGATGAAGTAAGAACCAGGGCCCTTAGGTTCATCCGCCTAGAGGATGACAAAAGGATCCAGGATAGGTTGACAGGATCCTCAAAACAGGAGAAACAAGGATCCTACTTCAGGAACAACAAATCCAAGTCCTACAATAAGTCTGACAACCAGAACGTGCATGCGGTGGAACAAGAAGAGGATGATGAGGATTATCCTCCTATTTCTGAATACTGTTTTTCTGTTGATAACAATGAACTAATCCTTGCAATGCAGAATCTAGGTGAGAAAGCTAGGTGGCCAAGGAAAAGTGATAAACCAGCTGCTACAAAGGATAAGTCCAAGTGGTGTGCATATCATGAGGATTTTGGGCATCTCACTGAAGAGTGTATTGCACTAAGAAAGGAAATTGGTTACTTGTTGAGCAAGGGGCATTTGAAAGAGCTTTTGGGACGAAAGAAGTCAAGGATCCAGTATCCTGAAAGGATCCCAGAAAAGGCTCCTGCTCCTCCAGCAGATGCACAAGTTATAAACTTCAAATCCGGTGGATTAGACATTTGTGGTACTTCCTTTTCAGCAGCCAAGAGACATGCCAAGGAAACCAAGATGGATAATGGAGATAGACCCATCCGGACGTCCACTGTCACCGAGGATAAGATCATAACTTTTGATGAGGACGATCGTCTTGATGTCCAGGATCCTCATCATGATGGTCTTGTAATTACATTATTTATTTCTAACCACTTTGTTCGCAGGATCCTTATAGATGGAGGAAGCTCTGTGAACATCATTCAGCTTGATGTCCTCAAGAAGATGAATATCCCGGAGTCTGATATTGTCCCAAGATCCTCAGTCCTTGTGGGATTTAGCGGGGAAACTAAGAATACATTGGGGGACATTAAACTGCCAATCTATATTGAAGGATTGCATTCTTATAAAAAATTTTGTGTTATAGACTGCTTATCTTGTTGCAATGTTATCCTTGGTAGGCAATGGATACATGATATGAAGGCAGTTCCATCCACCTATCATCAGTGTGTAAAGCTTCCAAGTCCATGGGGAGTGGTGAAAATTGAGAGTGATCAACAAGAGGCTAAGAATTGCTATACCTCATCAATGAAGCCAGCCTCAAGACCAAGGGAGCAACAGCAATTAAAGTATCCTTCAAGAGATGTCTTGGAGGCAAGAGAACAGGATTTGAAAGAAATCCTCATGGATCCTGATGATCCTGAATCCATAGTCTTCATAGGATCAGGGATCCTTAGCGACATTGAACAGGATCTAGTATCCTTCCTTAAGAGGAGGAAATCCACCTTTGCCTGGAAACATGAAGACATGACAGGTATATCTAAGGATATAATTACTCATAAACTTGGCATTGACAGGTCATTCAAGCCAATTCATCAAAAGAGGAGGAAGTTTGCACCTGAAAGGAATGCTATTATCCAGGAAGAAGTAGATAAACTACTTCGGGCAGGTATGTTAAGAGAGGTTAAGTATCCAAGATGGTTAGCCAAAGTGGTTGTTGTTCAAAAGAAAAATGGAAAGTGGAGGGTATGTGTAGATTTTACTGATTTAAACAAGGCATGTCTCAAGGATCCTTTCCCATTACCCCACATTGACTCCATGGTGGATGCTACCGCGGGTCATGAGTTGTTGACTTTTATGGATGCTTCCTCTGGATTTCAACAAATTCAGATGGAACCATCTGATCAAGAGGATACAGCCTTTATGACCCCAACTGGTATATACTGTTATATTGCTATGCCATTTGGACTAAGGAATGCAGGTGCTACTTATCAAAGGCTAGTCAATATGATGTTCAAGGAACAAATTGGACACACTATGGAAGTTTATATTAATGACATGGTGGTTAAGTCCAAGAAAGCTGAGGATCACCTTAAAGACTTGGAGGAAGCATTCAATATGCTTGATAAATTTAATATGAAACTAAATCCTTCCAAGTGTCATTTTGGTGTTAAAGCAGGAAAATTCTTAGGCTATATGGTGATGAAGAGGGGCATCGAAGCAAGTCCAGAGCAAATCAAACCTATTGTGAATATCAAATCTCCTGTCAATGCTAAGGATGTGCAAAGATTGACGGGCAGGATCGCAGCTTTGAACAAATTCATATCCAAATCCTCAGAAAAGTGCAAGGAATTCTATGACATCCTGAGGAAGAACAAGAAATTTGAATGGACTGAGAAGCATGAAAGTGCCCTCAAAGCTCTTAAGGATTACCTATCCTCAGCCCCGGCCTTGATGAAACCAGAAAAAGGAGATATATTATCCTTATACTTAGCAGTATCCTTAAAAGCAGTAAGTGCGGTCCTTGTTAAGGATCACGAAGGTAAACAACATCCTGTCTATTATGTAAGTAAGAGTTTGCTTGATGCTGAATCCAGGTATTCACATTTGGAAAAACTTATCCTTGCATTAATTATGGCATCTACTAAATTGAGACATTATTTTGAGACTCATGCCATTATTGTTAAGACTAATTTTCCAATTAAGAATGTTCTCAGGAAACCTGAAATGTCAGGAAGGATGGCTAAGTGGGCGGTGAAGCTTAGTGCTTATGATATAAGATATGAGCCTAGAACTACCATTAAATCCCAAGCTTAAGCTGACTTTGTGGCAGATTTTAGTAGTGACTTGCAAAAGGAAGCTGAGTTAGAAGTCCAACAGCTTGAAGAAACTAAGGATCCTTGGATACTCTTCACTGATGGTGCTTCTAATGTCAAAGGAATAGGGCTTGGAATACTACTAAAATCGCCACAAGGGGACATAATACCCCACTCCATAGCTTTTGAATTTCAAACTACCAACAATGAGGTTGAGTATGAAGCCTTGATAGCTGGTTTGCAAATTGCTAAGCATACGAGGATCAGGTATCTTGAGGTACAAGTAGATTCATTATTAATCACTAATCACTTTAATGGATCCTATGCTGTTAAAGGTGAAAAGCTAATCAAATATTTAGAGATAGTCAAAGAATTGGCACTCTCTTTTGTTTCCTTTAGTTTGACACAGGTACCAAGGGAAGAGAATGCAGAGGCTGATGCATTAGCCAATCTAGGATCATCCTTGAAGATCCCGGAGGATATAAGGATCCCTATTATCCATATCCTGACCCCTGCTATCGAGGATCATGTAGCTATGGAGATAGGAGAAGATTCTGCAATCATCCCTAGCGATGATAGTCAATCTCATTTAGGATCATGGATCTTCCCAATCATGAGATACATACAACATGGAGAGATTCCTACAGGAGAAAACCCTAGGGCTTTCAAAATTAAGGTATCTCAATTTACAATATTGAATAATATGTTGTATAAACGATCTCTTGCAGGACCATATCTAAGATGCATTGAGGATCCTGAAATCCAAGAAGTCCTAAAGGATTTCCATGAAGGAGATTGTGGAAACCACACTGGGGGCAGGGCATTATTCTCAAGGATCCTGAGGACAGGATACTATTGGCCCACTATGAAGAAGGATGCTGTGGAGTATGCCAGGAAGTGTGATCCTTGTCAGAGACACAGTAATATCCTTCATCAACCAGTAGAACTTTTGCATCCTATATCCTCTTCTTGGCCATTTATGAGGTGGGGAATGGATATAGTTGGTAAGCTTCCTAAAGCACCTGGTGGAAAAGTGTTCATGCTTGCTATGACTGATTACTTCTCCAAGTGGATAGAGGCTGAAGCCTTTGCTCAAGTCAGAGAAAAGGAAGTTATATCCTTTATTAAAAGAAACATTATTACTAGATTTGGTATTCCCTCTGAAATTGTTTGTGATAATGGATCCCAAGTTATTGGGAGTAGAACTACTAACTTTTGTGACAGCTGGGGGATTAAGATGATAACATCAACACCAGTCCACCCACAAGCTAATGGTCAGGCAGAATCATCCAACAAGATCATCATCAACAACTTGAAGAAAAAGCTTGGATCCAAGAAAGGAAAATGGGCTGAAGAACTACCTTATGTACTTTGGGCTGATAGGACAACTCCCAAGAATGCTACTGGCCAAACTCCATTCTCTTTGGTATTTGGGGCAGAATCAGTGATCCCTATAGAGATGGTGGTTCCAACTGCAAGAACAAGCATTCGTGATCCTAAAGAAAATGCTGAAAACTTGGTTCAAGACTTGGATACTATAGAAGAAATCAGGGATTTGGCAAGGATAAGGATGGCTGGTTATCAACAAAGGATGGCTGGAGCCTACAACAAAAATGTCAGGATCAGGAAATTCCAAGTTGTTGATATGGTATTAAGGAAAGCATTTCAGAATACCACAAATCCTACTGATGGAAAGCTAGCACCAAAGTGGGAAGGCCCCTATTTGATTGAAGCTGAAGCCGGAAAGGGGGCATATCGATTGCTAACAATAGAAGGTGATTTGCTACCAAGAGCTTGGAATGCTATCCATTTGAAGAAATATTTCATGTGATCAGGATCCATGATCCTTACATGACAAGTATCCTTGAAGGATTCTTACAGAAAGATGATCCTCATTTTGGTAACATTCTAATCTCAAACTATTTCATTCTTTTATTTTCTTATGTAAGGATAAGGATGCTGCATCCTTTATCCTCCTTTCACTTGATTCTGAGTTTTGAAGGTTCAGGTATCCTTAACAAAGGACTGATTATCCACAGAAGTATCCAGCTATTTGGGCTTGACCCCAGTTATTTGGGCTTGACCCCAGATATTTGGGCTTGACCCCAGTTTGGGCCTGTCCCCAGTTTCGCCAGTAGCGCACGATGATCCTGGTATAGTTCATGGCAATGGGACCAGTACTCGCTTTAGGGGCTGATAATTTCATTGTACTGGCTATATTCAGGATCCTACGTATAATGGTAGACGTACCATACATCCGTTCCTAAGGTTTCTAACGTTTTCATGTTAGCTAAGGTTTTGGCATTTTCATGTCACTAAGTTTGGATAGTTGCCAGTGAGGGCCATACTCCAGTTTACACACGATCCTTTGGGCTTGTCCCCAGTTATCCTTTGGGCTTGTCCCCAGTTATCCTTTGGGCTTGTCCCCAGTTATCCTTTGGGCTTGTCCCCAGTATATTGGGCTTGTCCCCAGAATTGTTGGGCTTGTCCCCAGTTACTAACTCTTATCTTATATTGGCTTAGTCCCAAGTTGTATCCTATTTCAGGTTTTTGAAGCTAAATGACCAAGGATCCTTGATCCTTGCCTTCTACTAAGGTTTGTCTTTTGGGTTATCCTGATTATAAGTGTTAAAGGTTAGGATCCTAACTTGGATACTCAGGTATGATCCTTAACTATTTTGATTTTATTCATTATTCATTTGAGTAACCCTTATCCTTTGACAACTGAACTTATTATCCTTAAAATATACTACTTTTCAGAACTTATCGACTATAGGATATGTGATCCTTGATCATATCCTAAACTTTTTGAGGATATTTATTAAGTTTTTTCTTTACTTGATAAGTTTAGATAGAATGTATATCACAACAATTGAAAAGTAAAATACTAACAAGGATAGAAACACGGGAGATAGCCAAAAAGTTAGAGTTATTTTATTCACAAAACGTTAAACCCTTTAAGGTTGTCAAAATTGCCAACCCACGTTTCTACCAGCAAAATGTGGCCCGTCCACATGGGTTGGCAAAGGGTGTCCATTGTTTACGGGTCTTTGTAGTGCAGGAAATAAAAGACGGAAGGATAACGAGTGGCTTCATCCCCCAAACAGAGGATCCATCCACCACCCATTATCCTGCCTATTGTTCAAGGATCCATGATCCTTTAACCTAGTAACTATTGTTCAAGATACAGCCCATCATTGTTCAACAAAAACACCATAACCAAAATAAACTACCAAATTCTAAAAATATGGGCTCCGGCTACGTCTAGAAATGTCCTTCATCGCCCATTCCTGCAGCTTACACCTTGGCTGCATCACCATCTCCTCCAGCTCCAGTATCCTTCGCATGATCCTTGCCACTGCCACCAGCCTCGATTGCCAAAACCTCTTAGCCTCTTCTTCATCCTCCAACTCAGCCAGCCTAGCCTTCCAGCCCTCCATGTCCCAGTTGCTCCTGTCAAAGGCAGGATCCTGAGCTTCTTGGGCCATCTGTAACTTGGTCTTGTACATGGAAATGGCAGCGGAGACTTTAGCATCTTCCGTGATCTCGTGCTTCTCATAGTTAGCATTGATCTGAGCTGCAACCATCTGAGTTTTAGTATCATTGAGGTCCATTTTGAGGGAAGCAATCTTGTGATCCTTGAGCACCGCCACTTTTTGGAGATTAGAGTATTTCTCCTCAAGCTCTTCAACGTTCCCAACATAGTCCTCGATTTCAGCAAATTTCTGCAAAGAAGACAATGTAAAGTTTAGGATCACGTGATCCTCAAATGGGCAGGATAATCAAGTTAATTCAGTGATCTTTACATCAGCAAAGTACTCGAGGAACTGATGGCGGATCAGAGGCAAGCCTTCTAGGTTGTCAGCTTCAGAGGTCTTCCTTTTCTTTCCACCTCTTCCCTTTGAAGTGGTTGCCTTGGCGACTATGACAGAGGGGCTAGCAGCAGACTTTTTCTTTCAGGATCGGACAGTGTCAAGATCAGTGACACTGAATTTGGAGGCAGATCTTGAAGGTTTTCCAGCGCCTACACACCCAAAACAGATAAGTATCCTTATCCTATTTCTATTTAACTATTTATTTAAACATTTAATTATGCAAAAAACAGGATACTTACTCGACATAGTGACAGAACCTGAGGATACTTCTTGAGAATCCTGGGTGTTTGCTTTAAATGATCTTCTTGCAGGATCAAGTCTCTGGAAAGCGGCAAGCCTTTCCTTTGTTGCAGGTGTTGTGATGAGGTGTGCGATAGTAATAGCTGCAAAAAAGAAACAAAAGGACGTTAGTGATCCTAAGATGAAAACAAGGTCATCTGGTGATCCTTCTTAGGATCCTCTATCCTACCATGGGTGCTCCACTTCCTTGGCAGATCCTTTCCATCAGGGATAGAGTCCCTTCTGACAAAGAAGAATCTCCGTTTCCAGTTGGTGTCATTCTTAGTGGCTTTGAAGATGGGATGTTCTTCACCAGGTTTATGTTTGAGTAGATATCGGTGGGATCCATGGCTAACTGTCACACCCCTTTCTGCGGCGGAAGCACGAGGTGTGATCATGAAAGGTTCTCATTGTATACGAAGAGTAAACATACTACATGCTCAAAAATATCTTCAAATATTACATTACTGAAAACATATGTCAAGTGTTTACCACACGAGATAACATATTGTCTTAAAAGTCACAACTTTATTTAAAGATAGACAAAGCGACATCCACGAGCATGAGTAAGACCACGCGCACATCCATCCTAGTTATCTGAAATACATGTGAGTTTTGGAAAAACGTCAACATAAAGTTGGTGTGAATTCATGCAATTTTTGTATTTCACATTTGTATACTTTGTATGAAAACATAATTTGTCTTTTGTATAAATCAAGTCTTTTGTGTACACCACGTACTCATGTATAAGTCAAATATTTCTGTATGTATCAAGTGTTAATGGGTTGCAAAGCCATTAACATGTGACACGACATAGGAAGTCACCAAACCATAGGCATTTTTCTGTAGTCGATTCACGACTGAGACACAAAAACACTACCTGGTAAAAGAGTGGCCAAGAGTGGGGCTGCCCGGAACCCATTAGATCTAACCTTTTGTTCTGCGGTCTAAGTATGTACACGATTAATGGTGCTTACGGTACCCTATTCGTGACACGATTTCTCGTATCATTCTTATATTCATCATACCATTTGTAAACATCGTAATATTTGTAACATGTATTTCACCCCCGAAGTTATAAAACTGAAAACAGTTAAGAGAAAAGGGGGAGCATGAACTCACAACTTTGCGTTCCTGTGCGTCGTAAACTTCACCGGATTTGCTTAATTAACGTCGTAACCTATACGCGTTTTCTTAATGTTAGTCACTAGACTTGTATCGCACAAGTACAGTCACTCTCTTTTGTATTTGTATTGTTGTGTTAAAAATATGTCATATTTTTAACTACGTATCTTACTTATATTATTTCCTCTAAAATAAATATAAGTCTTTTGTGTTTTGCACTTCGCACCCGAATTATGTATCTTGTATTTTGTATGTGTATTTTTATGTTTATACTCCTCACGAGTATTTAGTGTATTTTTAAGTCTTAATACACTAGTACGTATAACACATACTATATACACTTAGCACATAAGTTGGTGATCAAATAATATATACTTTTCTCTCAAAAATATACATACTTATATCCATTTTTATTCTTGGAGAAATCCTCATTTCTAATCACCTAAAATTAGGGAAACCTTGGTAATACTCTTAAATACATTTTTAGGGAATAAGTTTCTCAAAAACTTATATTTTCTAAGTGTCAAAATTTATAAAAATTTTGACAGAGTTTCCCCTAAAAATGGAGGTTTCCCATGTTTTCAAAACATGTGTTTATTTTCTTTTAAATCGTCATCAATCATCAACAACAATTATCAACAATAATCATCAACAATAATCACTAATTTCTCCATTTCATGAACTTGAATATTTACAAAAATGTGTAGTAACTTACTAGCACATTTAGTAAGTCTGGTCATCTTTAAAAATAATTTTAGTTTCTTAAAAACTTTATTTTTAAAGAATATGAAGTTTCACAACTTCTAGTCGAGATGCGCAAAAATATTTCTTTGTTAAATTTTTCTTGTGACACAAGTGTCTACACACTTGTTTATGTACTAAAATGCTTTTAGTTTGGATAAGATCCGGGCTTTAACAACACTAATATTTTTGCTTGGTTCTTCCGAAAAACCACTTGTGGATCTTTAGATCTACTAGTTTAGAACTCCATTTTATAAGAAAAATCGTTTTTACACAAGTTCATGTTTATGTTTGAAAGGGTTCGTCATCTAATAATTTTACGACTTAACATAAGGCTAGTTCATGTTCCAAAAACATGATCTAGCTTGGTTTGATGACGATCCCTTCCAACACTAGCAATCCACAACAATAAATAATCATAACAAAACTAGTTTCAAAAGTTTTACACTAACATTCATCCATTAACCACCATTTTTATTATTTTTAGTAGACTTTTAGTTTTGGTCTCTAGTGTTCATAATTTTTTTTATCCAACAAATCTCTTATTAACCACTTTAGACAAGATTAATAGGATGTTTTAGAACACTTACTACTAGCTCGAGGCTAGGGAAGAAACTAGACGAAAAATGGGTGGTTAATAGCGTTGTGGAGAGGTCCTTGCGATTCCGTAAGCACCGAGCCTCCTTGTATGAACCCTTTCACCTTGGTAATTATGTAGAATTGCAAGATTGAAAATTTGAAGTGGTGGTGGGTGTGTGTTAGGTCTCGGCCGAAGGTAGCAAGAGAGAGGGAGAGAACACAATTTTGTTTGAGTGTTATGGAAATGAATTGGTTACTCTCTAGATCTTCTTATAAACCATCCAAGTCTTTTATCCACTAAACAAAGTGTCCCCATGATATTTGACAATCTCAATTAAATAATCAAAGTTTGTAAGAGTATGTCCCCATTGGGGAAACGATCGTTGGTGGGGGGTGAGCACATGGTTCCATTTCAACTAGTGGTTAATTTATATTTAGTTAGTTAGTTAGGGGAAAAAATTAGTTATTATGTGTGTTGTAATATATAGCGGGTGTTAGGGTATTCGGGGACCCTAACTGCCTCAGAAAAAGAAAAAAAAACTATGTCATTGACAATATTTTTTTTATGTCCCGGGTAAAGTCCGGTTGTTTGGTTGGATATCAATCCGTTAAAGTGCTAAATTACACTTTTTAGTGACTTTAATGTATCCTTTTGTAACACTTTTGATTCCCAACACTTAGAGAAATATTCTGGATGATAAAACGAAATTTCTGCATAATATTTATATGTTTAAATGCTGAATTATTGCTGAATTATACAAAATTCTGCACTTAAAGTGCGTTTCGGGTGCTTTTTAGTGCTTATTTTTGCTTTCGCAATGTCTATAAATTAAACCCTTATATGTACTCTTGGGTTTTAATGTACTTTTGTCGTCGGACCTACACCTAGGCCTCAACTCTAATGTCTGACTGCTTTCTGCAGTTCAGTCGACACAGTGTGTCTTACCGGTGAGTTTACTATTATTTCTGACGCAACGCTCTCGTTTATGCATAAAGCAATATTTTGTAGTATACAACGTGCATGAATTCACTTGTTTAATCATGTGTTCAGACATGCTGACAATTAAACTCATAATTGCAGTCATTAACTAATGATTAAAGAGTACGGAAATTACCGGTTTGGTGCCAGTTGTCACAGTCTCCCCCCGTTAAAAGAATTTCGTCCCGAAATTCAGGCTGAACTAACTCTCGCATGAGTCTTCTTGAATAGGTGGGGATACTTTTCTTTGAACTGGTCTTCACGTTCCCATGTGTACTCGGGTCCGTGCTTAGAGCTCCAACGTACTTTGACAAGCTTCACACTGCTCCTCCTGGTCTTGTTGACTTTCCAGTCGGTAACCTCAACGGGTTGCTCTGTAAATCGGAGGGCTTCATCAATATGCACTTCATCCATCGGGATGGTCACGTTTTCTTGTGTTGGACTCTTCTTCAGGTTGGATACATGAAACGTATCATGTACTCCATTAAGTTCTTCCGGTAACTCCAACTTGTATGCCACGGTACCAATTCTCCTCAATATTCTGAATGGTCCGATATATCGTGGATTCAGCTTTCCACGCTTTCCAAATCTGACTACGCCCTTCCAAGGTGAGACTTTTAACAACACTTTGTCTCCCACCTTGAATTCTACCGATTTTCTATTCGGATCAGCGTAGCTCTTTTGTCGCTCTCGAGCCGCCTTAATGCGCTCTCGGATCTGCGCAATCTTGTCGGTTGTCTCTTGTACAAGTTCAGGACCAGCCATACGCTTATCTCCAGCGTCTGCCCAACATAAGGGCGATCGGCATTTGTGGCCATACAGAGCTTCGAACGGCGCGACTTTTATGCTCGTATGATAACTGTTATTGTAGGAAAACTCAACTAAAGGTAGATGAGTATCCCAGCTGCCGCCTAGATCCATGACACATACGCGAAGCATATCTTCTAACGTTTGTATAGTCCGTTCGCTCTGGCCATCTGTTTGCGGATGGAATGCCGTGCTCAGATCTAACTGAGATCCAAAGGCTTCCTGAAATGATTGCCAGATTCTTGAGACAAAGCGTCCATCTCTGTCTGAAATGATTGAGATTGGCACTCCATGACGTGCCACAATTTCTCTTAAGTATATCTCTGCAAGCTTTCCAGTGCTATCCTTTTCTCAGATTGGTAGGAAATGCGCAGACTTCGTCAATCGATCAACGATTACCCATATCATATCGTGCCCTCTCGGGGTCCTGGGTAATTTTGTTATGAAGTCCATCGAGATTTGTTCCCACTTCCACACGGGAATCTCTGGTTGTTGTAGTAGGCCGGATGGTTTCTGATATTCTGCCTTAACCTTGGCACAGGTTAGGCATTTTCCAACATAAACAGCAACGTCGCTTTTGAGTCTCGGCCACCAATAGTACTCCTTCAAGTCTTGATACATTTTGTCCGATCCTGGGTGGATCGAATATCTCGATTTGTGGGCTTCATTAAGGATGACTTCTCGTATGCCACCATAGAGTGGAACCCAAATACGCTTCTTGAAGTATAAGGCTCCCTCTTCGTTTGGCACCATGTATTTCAGCATACCCCATAGGTATTCAGCTTTACGGTTCTCTTCTTTAAGAGCTTCTTGTTGTGCATCCCGAATGCGTGCAGTGAGGTTCGTTCGAATCGTCATTTCCAATGCTCGAACCCTTAGGGTCTTAACCCTTTCTTTTCGACTCAACGCGTCCGCTACAACGTTCGCCTTTCCAGGATGGTACTTAATCTCACAGTCATAATCATTCAGCAGCTCGACCCAACGTCGCTGGCGCATATTCAATTCCTTCTGATCAAATATGTGTTGTAAGCTTTTGTGATCTGTGAAGATTGTACATCGAGTACCATATAAATAATGTCGCCAAATCTTTAAGGCGAATACCACTGCACCCAGCTCCAGGTCGTGAGTGGTATAATTTCTCTCGTGAACCTTCAGTTGTCTTGAAGCATAAGCGATGACTTTTTGGCGTTGCATGAGCACGCAACCCAAACCTTGTCGTGAAGCGTCACAGTATACCACGAAGTCTTCAGTGCCTTCGGGTAATGATAGTATTGGTGCATCGCAGAGCTTGTTCTTAAGTAACTGGAAGGCTTCTTCTTGTTTAACACCCCAGTCGTACTTCTTGTCTTTCTGCGTAAGGGTCGTTAGCGGTTGAGCTATTTTTGAGAAATTCTCGATGAATCGCCGATAATAGCCCGCTAAGCCCAAAAATTGACGAACTTCAGTTGGGGTTTTGGGAGCTTCCCAATTCTTTATTGCTTCAATCTTGGACGGGTCTACATGAATGCCCTTCTCATTCACCACGTGACCAAGAAATTGTACTTCGCGAATCCAGAATTCGCACTTCGAGAATTTTGCATAAAGCTTCTCTTTCTTCAGTAGTTCCAAGATGGTTCTAAGATGTTACTCGTGCTCTTCTTTCGTTCGCGAGTAAATCAGGATATCATCGATAAATACAATCACGAATTTATCGAGATATGGTTTGCATACGCGGTTCATCAGATCCATAAAGACCGCTGGTGCATTCGTCAGCCCGAATGGCATCACAAGAAATTCGTAATGCCCATATCGCGTTCTGAATGCAGTCTTTGGCACGCTTTCTTCTTGGATTCTCAGCTGATGGTATCCAGATCGAAGGTCGATCTTGGAATAGTAGCTTGATCCTTGAAGTTGATCAAATAAGTCATCAATCCTCGGTAGCGGATACCGATTCTTGATCGTGAGCTTGTTCAGTTCCCTGTAATCGATACACATCCGCAGTGATCCATCCTTCTTCTTCACGAACAATACTGGAGCTCCCCAGGGTGAGAAGCTTGGCCTTATGAATCCTTTATCCAACAACTCCTGAAGTTGTGTAGATAATTCTTGCATTTCGGATGGTGCAAGTCGATAGGGAGCCTTGGCTACAGGAGCGGCTCCTGGAACCAAGTCTATGTGGAATTCGACTTGTCGTTGCGGAGGTAGTCCTGGCAGATCTTCAGGGAACACATCAGGAAATTCCTTCACCACCGGAATGTCTTCGAGTTTTGGCTCCACAGCCTTCTTATCTACAACGTGTGCTAGGAAAGCAACACATCCTTTCCTTAAGCACTTCTGTGCCTTCATACAACTGATGATTCGTAGAGGCGCGTTTCGTCTTTCTCCATGTACGATGAGAGTTTCATCATTCGTCAGAGGGATGCGAATGATTTTCTCATGACAAATGACTTCAGCTTTGTTCTTGGACAACCAGTCCATTCCGACTACTACATCGAAGCTACCCAATTGAATAGGTAAGAGGTCGATGCTAAAATTTCGCTCGCCAAGTTCCAGTGTGCAGCCTCTAACAACTTCACTCGATTCAACAAGTTTACCATTGGCTAGTTCTATGGAATAAGGAATTTCTAATCTACTAGATTCTATTCCGAGTATGCGTTTAAATTCCACAGACATGAAGCTATAATCGGCGCCAGTGTCAAACAGTATGGATGCAAAGTGATTGTTAATGAGAAACGTACCGGTGACCACGTTAGGGTCCTCGCGTGCGTCTCTTGCTCCAATCACAAATGCTCGAGCCGGAGCGTTGTTTCTCTCTGGGCAGTTCTTCATGAAATGATCATTGCTTCCACACTTGAAGCATCCTTGGTTCTGCCCTTTCCCGTTACCATTCTTGTTACCAGCACCGTTCCCATTTCGGTTCTTTCCTTTTCCCCAACAGTCTTCTGTTTGATGACCCAATTTACCACATTTGTCGCACCTTGGAATGCGACAAGCTCCATCATGATGATACTTACATTTTTGGCATCTAGGCATGGAGCCTTGGTATGCTTTGGTTGCATGGGTTTTCGTCTCCTGAGGCGGATTAGTGTCGCGCTTCTTGCTGAAACCCTTGTTGTTGCGAGTTGCTTGGTTCAAACTTGTATGCTTTCTCTTTTTGTCACCGGACGACTCAGCATGTGTCTCGGTCTTTTCTGTTGGGTTCAGTGATAACTTCTTCATACGAACACAATCTTCAGTCAGGCTGACAGCCAGAGTTACAGCCTCGGTGATTGTTTGTGGTTTGGCCGACGTTACCATGCCACGAAACTCTGAGGCCAGTCCCCAAATGTAGCGTTCCACACGCTTAAATTCAGGAGTCACCATGTAGGGAAGCACTCTTGACAGATCGTGGAACCTTCGAGTGTAACCATTGATGTCAGCACCTTCCATAGTCAAGTGCCAGAACTCTGTTTCCAGCCTTTGGAGTTCCGCACGAGAGCAGTACTTCTCTCTCATTCTTTCCTTCAGTTCCTCCCAAGTTAGGCCATAAACGGCATCATCACCCAAAGTTTGGGCTTGCAGGTTCCACCAAGTCAGAGCTTCATCGACGAATAACCCAGTAGCAAAAGTGACTTGCTGATCCGTGGTACACTTGCTCATGCGGATAGTAGCTTCAGTCTTCTCCGTCCAGCGCACAAATGCTACTGCACCTCCTGTGCCATCATAGTTCATCGGCTTGTAGTCGAGGAACTGCTTGAAAGTGCAGCCTGGAATTGATTCGACCAATTCACATGTGAGCAATCGAAGAAATAATGAAACAAGGACCGTTCATAAATTTCTCCATGCTTAGCAAATTGTCTTAAGATTACCTTGAGCTGCATTGCCTCCAGATGAATCTCCGTTCCCATTACGTCTAGCGTTGCTTGGGCCACCACTGTCTTGAGTTCGGTTCGCCTCGTACTGGGCGATAGCAGCGGAGATCCTTTCCTCCAGTAGGGCGTTCAGCTCTTCAGCAGTTCTTGGCAGCGGGGGAGGAGGAGGTTGATCATCATTGCGAGCATTCACAGCTTTCCTGGGTGCCATGTTCTGACAGAACATAACACAGCAGGGTTAGGCATTTGTTTGATATCGTCGCACTAGACAGTAGTATCATATATATTCACAGGTATATATACCACATAAGTGACATCAAACAATTATTACTCTAGCAGAGTACTTAGTAGGCTTGCACTGAGGGAATCTATACGTGACAAGACTTGCTGTGGTTTCTGTGCACTGAATTCCATAATTATGTATGCATCCATAATTACGTAACTCCTTGCACAGTCCGCACAGTTCGTTTCATCCTCGTATTTCTTCCTTCAAATGGGCCATCGCTTTCAGATAAAGTCACGTATACTTGTGACATTCTACTTCTAGTACAGTACATGCTAATTATCACACATAATTGCAAGTAATTTCTAGTCAACGACAAGTGCTACTCAAGTGCACTCTAAGTCTCGTAGTGTCTTTTCTAGACTCATGTAGACAGTTTCAGGTAGTGGATGTCGCGGGACGTTTTATGCAATGAAAACTCTTTGAAAATTGTTTTCGTGAATGGATCCTAGAGATTGTAGACTAGACTCGAGAAGGAATCCTGGTTCACTACAATCGCAGCTCTGATACCAATCTGTCACACCCCTTTCTGCGGCGGAAGCACGAGGTGTGATCATGAAAGGTTCTCATTGCATACGAAGAGTAAACATACTACATGCTCAAAAATATCTTCAAATATTACATTACTGAAAACATATGTCAAGTGTTTACCACACGAGATAACATATTGTCTTAAAAGTCACAACTTTATTTAAAGATAGACAAAGCGACATCCACGAGCATGAGTAAGACCACGCGCACATCCATCCTAGTTACCTGAAATACATGTGAGTTTTGGAAAAACGTCAACATAAAGTTGGTGTGAATTCATGCAATTTTTGTATTTCACGTTTGTATACTTTGTATGAAAACATAATTTGTCTTTTGTATAAATCAAGTCTTTTGTGTACACCACGTACTCATGTATAAGTCAAATATTTCTGTATGTATCAAGTGTTAATGGGTTGCAAAGCCATTAACATGTGACACGACATAGGAAGTCACCAAACCATAGGCATTTTTCTGTAGTCGATTCACGACTGAGACACAAAAACACTACCTGGTAAAAGAGTGGCCAAGAGTGGGGCTGCCCGGAACCCATTAGATCTAACCTTTTGTTCTGCGGTCTAAGTATGTACACGATTAATGGTGCTTACGGTACCCTATTCGTGACACGATTTCTCGTATCATTCTTATATTCATCATACCATTTGTAAACATCGTAATATTTGTAACATGTATTTCACCCCCGAAGTTATAAAACTGAAAACAGTTAAGAGAAAAGGGGGAGCATGAACTCACAACTTTGCGTTCCTGTGCGTCGTAAACTTCACCGGATTTGCTTAATTAACGCCGTAACCTATACGCGTTTTCTTAATGTTAGTCACTAGACTTGTATCGCACAAGTACAGTCACTCTCTTTTGTATTTGTATTGTTGTGTTAAAAATATGTCATATTTTTAACTACGTATCTTACTTATATTATTTCCTCTAAAATAAATATAAGTCTTTTGTGTTTTGCACTTCTCACCCGAATTATGTATCTTGTATTTTGTATGTGTATTTTTATGTTTATACTCCTCACGAGTATTTAGTGTATTTTTAAGTCTTAATACACTAGTACGTATAACACATACTATATACACTTAGCACATAAGTTGGTGATCAAATAATATATACTTTTCTCTCAAAAATATACATACTTATATCCATTTTTATTCTTGGAGAAATCCTCATTTCTAATCACCTAAAATTAGGGAAACCTTGGTAATACTCTTAAATACATTTTTAGGGAATAAGTTTCTCAAAAACTTATATTTTCTAAGTGTCAAAATTTATAAAAATTTTGACAGAGTTTCCCCTAAAAATGGAGGTTTTCCATGTTTTCAAAACATGTGTTTATTTTCTTTTAAATCGTCATCAATCATCAACAACAATTATCAACAATAATCATCAACAATAATCACTAATTTCTCCATTTCATGAACTTGAATATTTACAAAAATGTGTAGTAACTTACTAGCACATTTAGTAAGTCTGGTCATCTTTAAAAATAATTTTAGTTTCTTAAAAACTTTATTTTTAAAGAATATGAAGTTTCACAACTTCTAGTCGAGATTCGCAAAAATATTTCTTTGTTAAATTTTTCTTGTGACACAAGTGTCTACACACTTGTTTATGTACTAAAATGCTTTTAGTTTGGATAAGATCCGGGCTTTAACAACACTAATATTTTTGCTTGGTTCTTCCGAAAAACCACTTGTGGATCTTTAGATCTACTAGTTTAGAACTCCATTTTATAAGAAAAATCGTTTTTACACAAGTTCATGTTTATGTTTGAAAGGGTTCGTCATCTAATAATTTTACGACTTAACATAAGGCTAGTTCATGTTCCAAAAACATGATCTAGCGTGGTTTGATGACGCTCCCTTCCAACACTAGCAATCCACAACAATAAATAATCATAACAAAACTAGTTTCAAAAGTTTTACACTAACATTCATCCATTAACCACCATTTTTATTATTTTTAGTAGACTTTTAGTTTTGGTCTCTAGTGTTCATAATTTTTTTTATCCAACAAATCTCTTATTAACCACTTTAGACAAGATTAATAGGATGTTTTAGAACACTTACTACTAGCTCGAGGCTAGGGAAGAAACTAGACGAAAAATGGGTGGTTAATAGCGTTGTGGAGAGGTCCTTGCGATTCCGTAAGCACCGAGCCTCCTTGTATGAACCCTTTCACCTTGGTAATTATGTAGAATTGCAAGATTGAAAATTTGAAGTGGTGGTGGGTGTGTGTTAGGTCTCGGCCGAAGGTAGCAAGAGAGAGGGAGAGAACACAATTTTGTTTGAGTGTTATGGAAATGAATTGGTTACTCTCTAGATCTTCTTATAAACCATCCAAGTCTTTTATCCACTAAACAAAGTGTCCCCATGATATTTGACAATCTCAATTAAATAATCAAAGTTTGTAAGAGTATGTCCCCATTGGGGAAACGATCGTTGGTGGGGGGTGAGCACATGGTTCCATTTCAACTAGTGGTTAATTTATATTTAGTTAGTTAGTTAGGGGAAAAAAATTAGTTATTATGTGTGTTGTAATATATAGCGGGTGTTAGGGTATTCGGTGACCCTAACTGGCTCAGAAAAAGAAAAAAAAACTATGTCATTGACAATATTTTTTTTTATGTCCCGGGTAAAGTCCGGTTGTTTGGTTGGATATCAATCCGTTAAAGTGCTAAATTACACTTTTTAGTGACTTTAATGTATCATTTTGTAACACTTTTGATTCCCAACACTTAGGGAAATATTCTGGATGATAAAACGAAATTTCTGCATAATATTTATATGTTTAAATGCTGAATTATTGCTGAATTATACAAAATTCTGCACTTAAAGTGCGTTTCGGGTGCTTTTTAGTGCTTATTTTTGCTTTCTCAATGTCTATAAATTAAACCCTTATATGTACTCTTGGGTTTTAATGTACTTTTGTCGTCGGACCTACACCTAGGCCTCAACTCTAATGTCTGACTGCTTTCTGCAGTTCAGTCGACACAGTGTGTCTTACCGGTGAGTTTACTATTATTTCTGACGCAACGCTCTCGTTTATGCATAAAGCAATATTTTGTAGTATACAACGTGCATGAATTCACTTGTTTAATCATGTGTTCAGACATGCTGACAATTAAACTCATAATTGCAGTCATTAACTAATGATTAAAGGGTACGGAAATTACCGGTTTGGTGCCAGTTGTCACAGTCTCCCCCCGTTAAAAGAATTTCGTCCCGAAATTCAGGCTGAACTAACTCTCGCATGAGTCTTCTTGAATAGGTGGGGATACTTTTCTTTGAACTGGTCTTCACGTTCCCATGTGTACTCGGGTCCGTGCTTAGAGCTCCAACGTACTTTGACAAGCTTCACACTGCTCCTCCTGGTCTTGTTGACTTTCCAGTCGGTAACCTCAACGGGTTGCTCTGTAAATCGGAGGGCTTCATCAATATGCACTTCATCCATCGGGATGGTCACGTTTTCTTGTGTTGGACTCTTCTTCAGGTTGGATACATGAAACGTATCATGTACTCCATTAAGTTCTTCCGGTAACTCCAACTTGTATGCCACGGTACCAATTCTCCTCAATATTCTGAATGGTCCGATATATCGTGGATTCAGCTTTCCACGCTTTCCAAATCTGACTACGCCCTTCCAAGGTGAGACTTTTAACAACACTTTGTCTCCCACCTTGAATTCTACTGATTTTCTATTCGGATCAGCGTAGCTCTTTTGTCGCTCTCGAGCCGCCTTAATGCGCTCTCGGATCTGCGCAATCTTGTCGGTTGTCTCTTGTACAAGTTCAGGACCAGCCATACGCTTATCTCCAGCGTCTGCCCAACATAAGAGCGATCGGCATTTGCGGCCATACAGAGCTTCGAACGGCGCGGCTTTTATGCTCGTATGATAACTGTTATTGTAGGAAAACTCAACTAAAGGTAGATGAGTATCCCAGCTGCCGCCTAGATCCATGACACATGCGCGAAGCATATCTTCTAACGTTTGTATAGTCCGTTCGCTCTGGCCGTCTGTTTGCGGATGGAATGCCGTGCTCAGATCTAACTGAGATCCAAAGGCTTCCTGAAATGATTGCCAGATTCTTGAGACAAAGCGTCCATCTCTGTCTGAAATGATTGAGATTGGCACTCCATGACGTGCCACAATTTCTCTTAAGTATATCTCTGCAAGCTTTCCAGTGCTATCCTTTTCTCGGATTGGTAGGAAATGCGCAGACTTCGTCAATCGATCAATGATTACCCATATCATATCGTGCCCTCTCGGGGTCCTGGGTAATTTCGTTATGAAGTCCATCGAGATTTGTTCCCACTTCCACACGGGAATCTCTGGTTGTTGTAGTAGGCCGGACGGTTTCTGATATTCTGCCTTAACCTTGGCACAGGTGTGACAACCCGCACTAAACCAGGTATCCGTACAACTTAATTAACGATTAATTACTGCTTAATTACTGTGCTTGACTGAAACTAGCTGATAAACTGCTACCTGCATACTGGTACATGCACTTACTTGCATCATACTTTATTTGCTGTCACTACATTATTTACATACTGGACCCTAGTGACAAACATGATGCACAAAAAGCACAGTAGCACTAAACGGATACACAGTGAACATGCTGATATAACCAGCATCAGGCAGACACTGCCTCTAAGGCCTGTTAAGAGCCTCATATATTTTGACTACACTGGTAGTGAGTGTAGGGATATAAGGATTACGGTACCGCGTCTCTAGGGATAAGGTACACTGATTCGGATGTGCCAAGAACGTACTTTAAGTACCAAACACAGCACTTTAATAAACAAACCAGCTTCTAGCTGACTAGTAAAGTGCCAGAACATGAGAAAATAACACTAGACACTTTCTAAAGTGTCGGGAAAACAAACTGTGTCACTATAAATGCAATAACGACACTTTAAAGCTTTTGTAACACTTTAACGGATTACTATCCAACCGAACACCCGGACTTTACCCGGAACATGAAAACTTTACTATTTTTATTATTACTCTTTTTCTGAGCCAGTTAGGGTCCCTGGTTACCCTAACACCCGTCATAACACGTTGTACATAAGTAACGGGGTTAATCCCTAACTTAACCTAGTTTAACATAACTAAACATCAATTAGTTAGTTAGAAAGGAACTAACCCCCCCCCCCCTCTCTTTATAACCGTCCCCTTGTGGGGGGACATACTTGTACCACATTTGATTTTTATAATGCAATTGTTTAGTATCTAAGAGGCATATGATCCAATGGTCCATGACACAAATTTTTGCCTATAAGTTAACCTCTTAACACTAATGATCATTCCACCACTTAATCAACAAACACACCACTCTCTTTCTCTCCTAGAAGCTTACGGCCAAGCATCCCCATCCATCCATCAATTTTTCGGTTTTAGTTATTCACATTCCATCATCATTCAAGCTTCACGGGTCACATATTAGGAGCTTTGGTGCACTCGGAACACGAAGGACCTCCACCGTTTGCTTTTATCCACCTCTTTTTCGTCACGATTCTTCCCTAGCCCCGAGCTAGAGGTATATTGTTTAAAACTTGTTTTTAAGCTTATCTAAAGTGGTTAAAAGAACTTTCGTCGGCTAAATATCGTAAACATGCGTTTTGAAACTTTAAAGTCTACTAAAATCACAAAAATGGAGGTTAATAGCATATAACTTGTGTAAAAGTCGTAGTATTTGAAATTCGTGTGTATCTAGACCCGATCTATGATGTGGTAGCTCGAATCTCCGTTTAACCCGACTTTGTAAAATCGCGTATCATCACATAAGCTCGTTTTTGAAAGATACAAGGGTTAAAGGTGAAACACTACCACATTTAGAGCATGAACTTGTGTAAAAGAATTATACTTGTGTAAAAGTGATTTAACCGGTACAATGGTGTTTAAAACTAGCAGATCTACGTATCTGCAAGTGGTACTTTTGAAGGACCACACTTTAAAAGAAACCATGTTTTCTAAGAAACGGATCTTACAATACTAAGAATGATATTTAGAACGCACAAGTGTGTAAACACTTGTGTGACACATGTTTCGACAAAATAACTATTTTTGGGAAAAATAACTAGAAGTTGTAAAGACGGATTTCTCTAAAAACGAGGTTTTTACGAGGTTAAAGTTACTTTATATAAAGATCCACGAAATATAATGGGATTTACGATATAGATTCGGAAAAACTACAAGTTCATGCGATTATGTGATTTACATATTCATTGACTAGTTTGATGTGTCGGAAATTGTTTGATTGAATAAAGAAGTTGTTGAATTGATTTGTTAAAAGAAAATGATACGCTTGAAAGCGTGGCCACCTCCAGTTACAGAGGAAACTCTGGCGAAATTTTCTAAAAACCTAACACTTAGACTTTTTACATAACAAGTGTTAGAACTATCTTTGGACATATTTTCAAAACATAAATTTCGCCAGCACTATATTTTACTAAATATTCGGAGGTGGGATTTTCACAAAGATTAACGTGATAAATATATTTGTCACAACACTGTTTATGATTATTTTGTGAGATACATAAATATTATTTTAGAGTGAAAATAATATTTACAAGCGTTAATGATTCCAAAACTTTACGAACGCTTTCACCATAAATATATAAGTTACACCGGTAATTATATTACCACCTGTATGATAAAACGTAACTTACACAATTACGGAAATATTTATGAACGCGTACTTTAACAACGTATTTTGGGATAAATACCTATATTTTGGAGTTGGATATATATATAAGGATTAAGTGAGACTTAATGGCGGAATTATACACACATGTATTAAATCCCCCATCCTTGGGAAGGAAAATAACCACCAAGTAAATACAAAATGTAACACGGAATAGTTGTCTAACTATTTCCAGCAAACATAAACTGTAAAGCTAACGCACGGCCGTCCGTCTAATAGAATTAGCACTTGTAGGTCGTTGCACAGCTTACTGTATTGGAGACGCTTGATAGAGATACGCATTCACTGTGAGTTCATGTCCCCCTTTTCTCTGACTGTTTTCAGTTTTCTTAACTGCGGGGGTGAAATACATGTTACTTTGTTTACAAGTACTTTATACACGGTATGAATAACGTAAGGAGGTTTAGATCATGTGAATGGGTAGTTAGAACACCGAGGGACTCGAGCGGTAGATCTATCTGGGTGTAGCGAGCCCAGCTCTAGGCCAAACGGACCTCTCTGAGGCCAACAGAACGGACCTGGAGTGACTTGGTTGCCCAACGCAAAAATCGGCTAGGTTTGTATCTTCCTACTTGCATTTCACAACATGCTAATGGCCTTGCAAACCATTGGTGATCACAAGTCCTCTTACACTGCTACATACCAGGAAACTTTTATACTTACAAGTGTTTTACTTACTCACTTGCACATGAACTCGCTCAACATTATTGTTGATTTTTCAACTCACATGTATTTCAGGAAATTAAACGGATCTGGCACGGTATGGAACGTTTTCCGCTGCATATTGTCATGAAGTCATCAGGGTTTAGGGGATGTGTCTCTTACCTGGACAAGACACAGTCCCTAAATCACGTTTATGTTTATGTTATAAGTTGTTATGTCTTTTGAACAAGGTTATTGTTGTTGGAGTATGTTCTCGTCAAACAATAGTATTGTATGTTATTTTCAAACTTAATGGATGACTTGCATGGTTTTTAAATTCATATAGCTTGTTATGATTAAGCTATGGTATTAACAAGTCACACCAAAATATACCACGCTTCCGCAAAGCCAGGGTGTGACAGCTTGGTATCAGAGCTCTGATCATAGCGAACTAGGATTCTGTCTCGAGTCTAGACTATGATCACTAGGGCTCTCACGAAAACATTTTACTGCATACCACTTAAGTCCAGATCCACAAATTTTTACAAACAAATGTTGAGCACATTTTACTCGTTATTTTAGGCTCAGTCTGGGAGGCTGAGGTAGGAGGCTAGTGGGACTAGAAGTGTTGGCTAGTGGGACTAGAAGTGTTGACTAGTGGGACTAGAAGGGTTGGCTAGTGGGACTAGAAGTGTTGGCTAGTGGGACTAGAAGTGTTGGCTAGTGGGACTAGAAGGATAATTTGAATGTTACGTGGTGACTACATGTTTATATGACTATATGATTGATTATTATACGTATATGTGTTTGTGTTACAAACGTCATGCTTTCATCAAGTACTGGAAAGACGGACACTACAAATCCCATGACCATAGTATCAGACGACATAGTTTCATCGAAGCACGAGGTGTACATTTCTGATACTACCGGCACAGACAACGACGACTCTCAGCCCTCTGTGCACTGCCTAAAGTCGTAGCAGAGCCTACTAATGGCTACCTTGTTGGGAATTTGCCCCCTGCCGCTTATCTCGTTGTTGATATGCCCCCGACGTTGTCTCTGAAGACGATGTCGAACTACTAAGAGGAGGACCCACTTGAGGGCGAGGCCCTATTGCTGCTGATATTAGACTACTGCATGCGGACGCTCCTGTACGGGGAAACTCATGTCCATTCCCCTATCCCAGACTCATTTGAGTTTCTAACATCCGCATCTTCGCACATACAGGGAATGCAGCACTACTTACACGACACTGACCCTGATAGGGCATCATTAGCTGCACCGGATCCCGCACACAGTTTTGAGTTTGATCGCGATATTGAGGACAATCCTGTTTTTCCGCCTGGTGTTGATCCAGACCATGACATTGAGTTCATGCACTTAGACCAGCCCTTGGGGGATCCTGTAACCCCTGTGATTGATGATCCAGCTGATTTTGAGATGGAGCTTTCGATTCGAAGCTAGCCGTGGCCCCTGAGCCAGGCATTGCTCCTGACCCCGCATTAGAGTATGACCTTGTTCATGCCAATGCACCGGCTGTTGCTCCTTGATTAATCATCTGCTTGGATGAGAGGAAATTTGGGGTAACTGTGCAAGACAATTTATTATTACGGGGGCCCACGTAATAACGATTTGTAGTGCACAGGAATCCTGGTGGACTCTGCAGGCCAAGCTGATGATAACCAATGCAGTAGGAAATAACCTAAACACAAATGACCTAGGCGATGTAGCCTCGAGATCATTCTATTACAAGCAACAAGCCAAATTGACAAGCCTATGTGAAGGCTCAGGAATTTATTTCCCCACTTATACAGTGAGTATATATTTGCGTGTGAAATGGGTGATTACATGATGGCTTATGTTGCTATATAACTCATAGACAATTGGAACGTTGTCTAACCCGCTTCACACCACTTCGACAAAAGGGAATGTCACCCAGACGTGACACAAACACCAGTACGTTGCCAAGGACAGAAGCCGAGCTGCAAGAGCGCATCTCACCAATAAATGCACGACATGAAGCCCTCCGCTCTAAGTACAACGATGGCATTACTGGGAGTAACCATCCAACTGGCTGCACCTATAAACAGTTCCTGAACTGCAAGCCTTTGAACTTTGATAAAAGAGGAGGCACCGTTGCATTTGTTCGTTGGTCCGAAGAGACCAACTCCATTCTAAGAACGAGTAACTGTTCGCCCCAACAGAGTGTTACCTATATCTCGGGGATGTTGCTAGATGGCACACTCTCTTATGGAACCTCTAGGTTCAAACCCTCGGCACAGACGCTGCTTATGCACTGAGCTGGGATGAGCTCAAGGAAACGATTGAGAAGGAATGTTGTTTTAGGACTGAAACTCAGAAACTTGACGTGGAGTCCTGGAATTTGAGAAAGGACGAACCAGAGACTCCTGAACATGACCAGCGATCGCACGACTTGTCTAGGGTCGTCCCCTACTAAGTCATTGATGTAGTATGATATAGTAGTGCATTTGTGAGCTTTACATTGTGGTCTCGAATTGTAGCAATACAATCGCAGTATTCTCACCACATGCGATGTCCAATCAATGGTTTATGTCCTATAACATAAGAGGTTATGTGATTGACTTGTTGATAACGTGAAATGTTATGTGTTGGTATTGTTGAATGCATACGTACGCTTCACTAACCTATGTGAAACATCATTTAGAAGATGCCGCCAAGACGCGAAATGCGCATGCCCACCTCTGAGGCAGAACTTAAAGAGATAATTGCTGCAGCTATAGCACAGCACGAGGCCCTACGCTCCGAACCAATCAAAGGTACCTCAGAAAATAACGGTTGTTCCTACTGGCACTTCCTCAACTACAAGCCTCCGACGTTCGACGGCACTGGGGGTGCCATAACTTTTGTAAAATGGATTGAAAGTATGGAATCCATCTTTCGAATGAGTGGCTGTACGCCAGAACAACAGGTCCCATACGTTTCTGAGTTGTTTCAAGATGGAGCTCGATTATGGTGGAACCTTCAGGTTCGAATAATGGGCCTAACTACAGCATACGCATTAACTTGGGACGAGATGAAAGGAATGATGCATAAGAAGTATTGCCCCCACACGGAAACCCAGAAGTGGGAAGATGAATTTCGGAGCCTAATGATGGAAGGTCCGAAGGTGTTGGAGTACGTGCAACGACTTCATGATCTGTCACAAATTGTTCCATACCTGGTAAAACCAGAACTGAAGAAATTGGAACAATTCATTTGGGAACTAGCGCCTCAAGTCTTGAGCTTGATGACAGCATCTACGCCACCAACAACCATTGTTGCAAGTAAGATGGGTTTGGCACTCGTTACGGAAGCAAATAGACTAGAAAAACTTGCAAACCCTGACAAGAAAACTCAGGTAGAGTCGTCTGGAAAGAACAAAAGGAAGCTTACCGAAGATACCCAAATGAACAACGATGAACAAAGATCTATTCGAGGTTGCTTTGACTGCGGGGACAAAGGGCATTTCAAGAAAGATTGCCCTAACAAACAGGCCAGTGATAAGATTTACTTAGAAACCAAACCAAGATGTGCTGAGTGCAAGTGTCACCGGGATGGTGGATGTCAGAAGCCTTGGTACGGGAGGAAAGGACACAACAAGGAAGGTTGTGGGATGAAGAGTTCCATACAAGGAGAAAACAGTAACAACGCTCTAGGTGGAAATGGGAAAGGAAATGGCCGAATGATAGGATGCTACCATTGTAAGGAAGTTGGACATTTTAAGAGGGAATGCCTGAAGTTGAAACAAGACCGTGAGAGAAAATCCAACATCAGAGCTTGTGAGGCATGCCAGGATCCAGGTGTGATTTCTGGTACGTTCTCTAACAACCAAAACTTTTGCACCTATTTTGTTTGATGCTGGTACCGGTTATGGCTTCGTGTCATTAGAATTTAAGAATATACTTGGATTAACCGCTAGTAAGTTAGATATCCCCTACTCGATCGAGTTAGCTAATGGAAAGTTAGTTGGAGCCGACGAAGTAATCAGAGGTTGTGTGATAGAATTGGGAGAACGCGAGTTTACTCTGGATCTACTACCAGTCCAATTGGGAAGCTTCGACGTGGTGGTAGGAATGGATTGGTTATCCGGAAACAAGGCTGAGATAGTATGTCACGAGAAAGTTGTTCGTATCCCAACTGATGATGGTGAGACAATTGTGGTTCACGGAGAGAAGCGTGACACACCGCTAAGATTTATCAGCTGCTTGAAAGCAAGGAAGTGTTTACAGAAAGGATGTGTTGCTTTTCTGGCCCACATCGTAGACAAGAAGGCTGCTGAGCCAACAATCGAGGACATCCCTGTCGTAAGGGAGTATCCAGAAGTCTTTCCAGAAGACTTACCCGGACTGCCACCTCAGAGGCAAGTGGAGTTTCACATTGACTTAGTTCCAGACGCCGCGCCTGTGGCTAGGGCACCACACAGACTTGCCCCGTCTGAGATGCAAGAATTGTCGACACAACTCCAAGAGTTGTTAGACAAGGGTTTCATCCGACCAAGCTTCTCGCCTTGGGGAGCTCCGGTCTTGTTTGTCAAGAAGAAGGACGGAAGTTTCCGCATGTGTATTGACTACCGAGAATTGAACAAGCTGACGATCAAGAACAGGTACCCTCTGCCAAGAATCGACGATCTATTCGATCAACTTCAAGGTTCAAGCTTCTACTCTAAGATCGATCTTCGATCTGGATACCATCAATTAAGGATACAGGAGGAAAGTATCCCGAAAACAGCCTTCCGAACTCGTTATGGACACTACGAGTTCCTCGTGATGCCATTTGTTTTGACAAACGCACCTGCGGTATTCATGGATCTAATGAATAGAGTTTGCAAGCCATACTTAGACAAGTTCGTGATTGTATTCATCGACGACATCCTGATTTACTCAAGGACGAAGGCTGAACACGAACAACATCTTAGAACCATATTGGAGCTGCTAAAGAAAGAACAACTGTACGCCAAGTTTTCTAAGTGCGAGTTTTGGCTACGCGAAGTCCAGTTTCTTGGACATGTGGTTAATGGGGATGGAATTCATGTTGATCCCACAAAGATCGAGGCAATCAGGAATTGGGAAACGCCTACAACGCCAACCGAGATTCGACAATTCTTGGGTTTGGCTGGCTACTATAGAAGGTTCATCGAGGATTTCTCGAAAATCGCTCAGCCATTGACGCTCCTGACACAGAAGGATAAGACGTTTGATTGGGGAATCAAACAGGATGAAGCATTTCAGATATTGAAAGATAAGCTCTGCAACGCGCCAATCTTAGCTCTACCGGGAGGTACCGACGATTTTGTGGTATACTGCGACGCATCGCGTCAGGGATTGGGTTGTGTGTTGATGCAACGCCAGAAGGTCATTGCTTACGCATCACGCCAACTGAAAGTGCACGAAAAGAATTATACCACACACGATTTAGAGCTTGGCGCAGTGGTTTTCGCTTTAAAGATCTGGAGGCACTACCTGTATGGTACGAAGTGCACAATCTTCACAGACCACAAAAGCCTACAACATATATTTAACCAGAAGGAGTTAAATATGAGACAAAGACGATGGGTTGAATTGTTGAACGACTACGACTGCGAGATAAAGTATCACCCAGGGAAGGCGAATGTAGTTGCCGATGCCCTAAGTCGTAAAGAAAGAATCAAGCCCATAAGGGTTAGGGCTTTGGAAATGATCATACGAACCGATCTTTCCTTGCGCATCCGCGCTGCACAAAAGGAAGCTCTCAAGGAGGGAAATCTTGAGGAAGAATATCTCCGTGGAATGGAGAAGCTTTTGGTACCAAACGAGGAAGGGACGTTATGTTTTGAGAAAAGGATTTGGGTTCCTCTGTTTGGTGGATTAAGGGAAGTTATTTTCGACGAAGCGCACAAGTCACGGTACTCTATCCACCCTGGATCGGATAAGATGTACCAGGATCTCAAAGATTACTATGGGTGGCCTAGGATGAAAGGCGACGTTGCTATTTACGTGAGCAAATGTTTAACGTGCGCTAAGGTTAAGGCAGAATACCAGAAGCCTTCGGGACTTCTGCAACAACTTGAGATTCCCAAGTGGAAGTGGGAACAAATCTCAATGGATTTTGTTACAAAACTGCCAAGAACGCCAAGAGGCCATGATATGATTTGGGTGATTGTTGACCGCCTAACAAAGTCCGCACACTTTCTGCCAATCAAAGAGAAGGATAGCACGAGCAAACTTGCGGAAATTTACATGAGGGAGATCGTCGCACGTCACGGAGTGCCTCTCTCGATCATCTCTGATAGAGACGGGAGGTTTGTGTCAAGGATATGGCAATCCTTCCAAGAATCTTTTGGCTCACAATTGAATCTGAGCACTGCATTCCATCCGCAAACTGACGGCCAGAGCGAGCGAACGATACAGACTTTGGAAGACATGCTGAGAGCATGTGTTATGGATTTAGGCGGTAGCTGGGATAAACACTTACCCTTGGTCGAATTTTCATACAACAACAGCTACCACACCAGTATTGGTGTCGCGCCATTTGAGGCCCTATACGGACGCAAGTGCCGATCACCACTATGTTGGTCTGACGCGGGTGATAGGCAGCTTGCTGGTCCCGAAATCGTCCAAGAGACGACAGACAAAATTGCGCAAATACTTAAACGCATAGAAGCCGCTCGCCACAGACAAAAGGCCTACGCGGATCCAAACCGGAAGCATGTGGACTTCCAAGTCGGAGAAATGGTGTTGTTAAAGGTTTCACCCTGGAAAGGGGTAGCACGCTTTGGAGAGCATGGAAAGTTAAATCCACGCTACATTGGTCCCTTTAGAATTCTAGAAAGAATTGGGACGGTAGCATACAAGTTGGACCTACCCGCTGAACTAAATGGTGTTCACGATACATTTCATGTATCCAATTTAAAGAAAAGTCCAACTCAAATTGACGTTGCCATTCCTATCGACGAGATTCATATTGACGACACGCTCCACTTCGTTGAAGAACCTGTTGAGGTCACGGATTGGAAAGTTAACAAGACCCGCCGGAGCAGTGTCAAACTCGTCAAAGTACGTTGGAATGCCAGACATGGTCCTGAATACACCTGGGAGCGTGAGGGCCGGATGAAAGAGAAATACCCCCACTTATTTCCTAGGAACCCTGCTTCTACAAGCAGAACTTAAATTTCGGGACGAAATTTATTTAACGGGGGAAGAATGTGACAACCCGCACTAAACCAGGTATCCGTACAACTTAATTAACGATTAATTACTGCTTAATTACTGTGCTTGACTGAAACTAGCTGATAAACTGCTACCTGCATACTGGTACATGCACTTACTTGCATCATACTTTATTTGCTGTCACTACATTATTTACATACTGGACCCTAGTGACAAACATGATGCACAAAAAGCACAGTAGCACTAAACGGATACACAGTGAACATGCTGATATAACCAGCATCAGGCAGACACTGCCTCTAAGGCCTGTTAAGAGCCTCATATATTTTGACTACACTGGTAGTGAGTGTAGGGATATAAGGATTACGGTACCGCGTCTCTAGGGATAAGGTACACTGATTCGGATGTGCCAAGAACGTACTTTAAGTACCAAACACAGCACTTTAATAAACAAACCAGCTTCTAGCTGACTAGTAAAGTGCCAGAACATGAGAAAATAACACTAGACACTTTCTAAAGTGTCGGGAAAACAAACTGTGTCACTATAAATGCAATAACGACACTTTAAAGCTTTTGTAACACTTTAACGGATTACTATCCAACCGAACACCCGGACTTTACCCGGAACATGAAAACTTTACTATTTTTATTATTACTCTTTTTCTGAGCCAGTTAGGGTCCCTGGTTACCCTAACACCCGTCATAACACGTTGTACATAAGTAACGGGGTTAATCCCTAACTTAACCTAGTTTAACATAACTAAACATCAATTAGTTAGTTAGAAAGGAACTAACCCCCCCCCCTCTCTTTATAACCGTCCCCTTGTGGGGGGGCATACTTGTACCACATTTGATTTTTATAATGCAATTGTTTAGTATCTAAGAGGCATATGATCCAATGGTCCATGACACAAATTTTTGCCTATAAGTTAACCTCTTAACACTAATGATCATTCCACCACTTAATCAACAAACACACCACTCTCTTTCTCTCCTAGAAGCTTACGGCCAAGCATCCCCATCCATCCATCAATTTTTCGGTTTTAGTTATTCACATTCCATCATCATTCAAGCTTCACGGGTCACATATTAGGAGCTTTGGTGCACTCGGAACACGAAGGACCTCCACCGTTTGCTTTTATCCACCTCTTTTTCGTCACGATTCTTCCCTAGCCCCGAGCTAGAGGTATATTGTTTAAAACTTGTTTTTAAGCTTATCTAAAGTGGTTAAAAGAACTTTCGTCGGCTAAATATCGTAAACATGCGTTTTGAAACTTTAAAGTCTACTAAAATCACAAAAATGGAGGTTAATAGCATATAACTTGTGTAAAAGTCGTAGTATTTGAAATTCGTGTGTATCTAGACCCGATCTATGATGTGGTAGCTCGAATCTCCGTTTAACCCGACTTTGTAAAATCGCGTATCATCACATAAGCTCGTTTTTGAAAGATACAAGGGTTAAAGGTGAAACACTACCACATTTAGAGCATGAACTTGTGTAAAAGAATTATACTTGTGTAAAAGTGATTTAACCGGTACAATGGTGTTTAAAACTAGCAGATCTACGTATCTGCAAGTGGTACTTTTGAAGGACCACACTTTAAAAGAAACCATGTTTTCTAAGAAACGGATCTTACAATACTAAGAATGATATTTAGAACGCACAAGTGTGTAAACACTTGTGTGACACATGTTTCGACAAAATAACTATTTTTGGGAAAAATAACTAGAAGTTGTAAAGACGGATTTCTCTAAAAACGAGGTTTTTACGAGGTTAAAGTTACTTTATATAAAGATCCACGAAATATAATGGGATTTACGATATAGATTCGGAAAAACTACAAGTTCATGCGATTATGTGATTTACATATTCATTGACTAGTTTGATGTGTCGGAAATTGTTTGATTGAATAAAGAAGTTGTTGAATTGATTTGTTAAAAGAAAATGATACGCTTGAAAGCGTGGCCACCTCCAGTTACAGAGGAAACTCTGGCGAAATTTTCTAAAAACCTAACACTTAGACTTTTTACATAACAAGTGTTAGAACTATCTTTGGACATATTTTCAAAACATAAATTTCGCCAGCACTATATTTTACTAAATATTCGGAGGTGGGATTTTCACAAAGATTAACGTGATAAATATATTTGTCACAACACTGTTTATGATTATTTTGTGAGATACATAAATATTATTTTAGAGTGAAAATAATATTTACAAGCGTTAATGATTCCAAAACTTTACGAACGCTTTCACCATAAATATATAAGTTACACCGGTAATTATATTACCACCTGTATGATAAAACGTAACTTACACAATTACGGAAATATTTATGAACGCGTACTTTAACAACGTATTTTGGGATAAATACCTATATTTTGGAGTTGGATATATATATAAGGATTAAGTGAGACTTAATGGCGGAATTATACACACATGTATTAAATCCCCCATCCTTGGGAAGGAAAATAACCACCAAGTAAATACAAAATGTAACACGGAATAGTTGTCTAACTATTTCCAGCAAACATAAACTGTAAAGCTAACGCACGGCCGTCCGTCTAATAGAATTAGCACTTGTAGGTCGTTGCACAGCTTACTGTATTGGAGACGCTTGATAGAGATACGCATTCACTGTGAGTTCATGTCCCCCTTTTCTCTGACTGTTTTCAGTTTTCTTAACTGCGGGGGTGAAATACATGTTACTTTGTTTACAAGTACTTTATACACGGTATGAATAACGTAAGGAGGTTTAGATCATGTGAATGGGTAGTTAGAACACCGAGGGACTCGAGCGGTAGATCTATCTGGGTGTAGCGAGCCCAGCTCTAGGCCAAACGGACCTCTCTGAGGCCAACAGAACGGACCTGGAGTGACTTGGTTGCCCAACGCAAAAATCGGCTAGGTTTGTATCTTCCTACTTGCATTTCACAACATGCTAATGGCCTTGCAAACCATTGGTGATCACAAGTCCTCTTACACTGCTACATACCAGGAAACTTTTATACTTACAAGTGTTTTACTTACTCACTTGCACATGAACTCGCTCAACATTATTGTTGATTTTTCAACTCACATGTATTTCAGGAAATTAAACGGATCTGGCACGGTATGGAACGTTTTCCGCTGCATATTGTCATGAAGTCATCAGGGTTTAGGGGATGTGTCTCTTACCTGGACAAGACACAGTCCCTAAATCACGTTTATGTTTATGTTATAAGTTGTTATGTCTTTTGAACAAGGTTATTGTTGTTGGAGTATGTTCTCGTCAAACAATAGTATTGTATGTTATTTTCAAACTTAATGGATGACTTGCATGGTTTTTAAATTCATATAGCTTGTTATGATTAAGCTATGGTATTAAGAAGTCACACCAAAATATACCACGCTTCCGCAAAGCCAGGGTGTGACAACAGTTTAGGCATTTTCCAACATAAACAGCAACGTCGCTTTTGAGTCTCGGCCACCAATAGTACTCCTTCAAGTCTTGATACATTTTGTCCGATCCTGGGTGGATCGAATATCTCGATTTGTGGGCTTCATTAAGGATGACTTCTCGTATGCCACCATAGAGTGGAACCCAAATACGCTTCTTGAAGTATAAGGCTCCCTCTTCGTTTGGCACCATGTATTTCAGCATACCCCATAGGTATTCAGCTTTACGGTTCTCTTCTTTAAGAGCTTCTTGTTGTGCATCCCGAATGCGTGCAGTGAGGTTCGTTCGAATCGTCATTTCCAATGCTCGAACCCTTAGGGTCTTAACCCTTTCTTTTCGACTCAACGCGTCCGCTACAACGTTCGCCTTTCCAGGATGGTACTTAATCTCACAGTCATAATCATTCAGCAGCTCGACCCAACGTCGCTGGCGCATATTCAATTCCTTCTGATCAAATATGTGTTGTAAGCTTTTGTGATCTGTGAAGATTGTACATCGAGTACCATATAAATAATGTCGCCAAATCTTCAAGGCGAATACCACTGCACCCAGCTCCAGGTCGTGAGTGTTATAATTTCTCTCGTGAACCTTCAGTTGTCTTGAAGCATAAGCGATGACTTTTTGGCGTTGCATGAGCACGCAACCCAAACCTTGTCGTGAAGTGTCACAGTATACCACGAAGTCTTCAGTGCCTTCGGGTAATGATAGTATTGGTGCATCGCAGAGCTTGTTCTTAAGTAACTGGAAGGCTTCTTCTTGTTTAACACCCCAGTCGTACTTCTTGTCTTTCTGCGTAAGGGTCGTTAGCGGTTGAGCTATTTTTGAGAAATTCTCGATGAATCGCCGATAATAGCCCGCTAAGCCCAAAAATTGACGAACTTCAGTTGGGGTTTTGGGAGCTTCCCAATTCTTTATTGCTTCAATCTTGGACGGGTCTACATGAATGCCCTTCTCATTCACCACGTGACCAAGAAATTGTACTTCGCGAATCCAGAATTCGCACTTCGAGAATTTTGCATAAAGCTTCTCTTTCTTCAGTAGTTCCAAGATGGTTCTAAGATGTTGCTCGTGCTCTTCTTTCGTTCGCGAGTAAATCAGGATATCATCGATAAATACAATCACGAATTTATCGAGATATGGTTTGCATACGCGGTTCATCAGATCCATAAAGACCGCTGGTGCATTCGTCAGCCCGAATGGCATCACAAGAAATTCGTAATGCCCATATCGCGTTCTGAATGCAGTCTTTGGCACGCTTTCTTCTTGGATTCTCAGCTGATGGTATCCAGATCGAAGGTCGATCTTGGAATAGTAGCTTGATCCTTGCAGTTGATCAAATAAGTCATCAATCCTCGGTAGCGGATACCGATTCTTGATCGTGAGCTTGTTCAGTTCCCTGTAATCGATACACATCCGCAGTGATCCATCCTTCTTCTTCACGAACAATACTGGAGCTCCCCAGGGTGAGAAGCTTGGCCTTATGAATCCTTTATCCAACAACTCCTGAAGTTGTGTAGATAATTCTTGCATTTCGGATGGTGCAAGTCGATAGGGAGCCTTGGCTACAGGAGCGGCTCCTGGAACCAAGTCTATGTGGAATTCGACTTGTCGTTGCGGAGGTAGTCCTGGCAGATCTTCAGGGAACACATCAGGAAATTCCTTCACCACCGGAATGTCTTCGAGTTTTGGCTCCACAGCCTTCTTATCTACAACGTGTGCTAGGAAAGCAACACATCCTTTCCTTAAGCACTTCTGTGCCTTCATACAACTGATGATTCGTAGAGGCGCGTTTCGTCTTTCTCCATGTACGATGAGAGTTTCATCATTCGTCAGAGGGATGCGAATGATTTTCTCATGACAAATGACTTCAGCTTTGTTCTTGGACAACCAGTCCATTCCGACTACTACATCGAAGCTACCCAATTGAATAGGTAAGAGGTCGATGCTAAAATTTCGCTCGCCAAGTTCCAGTGTGCAGCCTCTAACAACTTCACTCGATTCAACAAGTTTACCATTGGCTAGTTCTATGGAATAAGGAATTTCTAATCTACTAGATTCTATTCCGAGTATGCGTTTAAATTCCACAGACATGAAGCTATAATCGGCTAATCTACTAGATTCTATTCCGAGTATGCGTTTAGATACCTGCTTGATCTTCGAATGTGGATTTAAAGGGAGTCTCTCTTGAATTTAAATGCAAATTGATCCCTATCCCTAACTTCAATTTATAATGATGATTTTGCAGGATAGTCACCTCAGTGACGTCAGGATGGTAACGGCTAGTCCGATTACAACGGCTAGTTATCCGTTGATTCATTATGGATAAGAACAGAAAATATAACTCGTTTATTTGCAATTTACTCCTTATATTTTGGGGGCAATTGTTAGGGGAGGATTTTCAAATGATCAGTGATCCTCATTTACTGTTGGGTTTAGTGATCCTCACTTCTGTTTGAATTAGTGATCCTCAGAAGTATTGCAGGATCAGGATCATGGATCATCATAAGGATCCTTATACTAACGATTGTCTACTTTGAATATGATGTTGTTTTGCAGGAGTACGAGCTTGGACTTGGTCTTGGCGATATTTCTGGAGCATATTCCATGACTTATTCCGCACGTGCTTAACTGAAGTGGACGTTATGGAGTTCGTGGAGGACTTGCATGAAATGCGGAATGTTTGTTAGCTTAGATATTTTCCATTTTTAAAAGGGGATAGCGAGTTAAATAGAAACACTTGGCTATTTTTAGCTTAACACACACACTCGCAACTGCTCTCACCAGCTCTTGACAATTCACTTGGCGATTACACACTTTTTTGCACATTACACTATAGTGATCCTTGTAATTAGCTCGCTATCATCCGAAGTTGTAATACATTTCTTGTTTAATCTGAGTTGGTGATCGGTAGTTTCCATCACCCGAGGTTTTTTATGCCGGAGATCATTCATTGATCAAGGGCTTTTTCCTCGTATAAATCTTTGTGTCACTTGTTCATTTCATTTCTGAGTGATCCTTAGTATTGATCATTGATTCAAGCATCATACCTCACAACAGAAAGTTTGGTTGCATTATCATTGCTTGATTTTTGACCAAAACAGTCAGCACCAAAGGCAAGGGTGCAAAGAAGAGGAAAACCGCTGTCACCCTTGAAGGCCTGCCTCTCCTCCAGCATCAGTTTGAGGAATACATCTCTGAGGTAAGGATCCTTGATCCTTAAATCTGTTCTACCTGTATTGAGGATAATGGATCCTGATGCTTGTCATTCTTTTACAGAAATTCGCTGAGATCCAAATGCTCATGGATTCCTATGCTGAAGAGGCTGAGCAAAAGGAGCTGGACTTCCAAAAGATGTACCTAGCTAAGGATCAGACCATCTCTTCCCTCGAGAAGGAGCTCAACTTGGTGAAGAAGCAGCTGGTCATGGCCCACATCACTGCTGATCAGGAAAAGGCTGAAGTGATGGAGGGTGCTAAGCTTTCCGCCACAATTGCTATGCTCAAGATTAAACTACAGATGGCAAAGGAAGCTGAGGATCCTAACTTTGACAGGACCACCTGGGACCAGGAAGGTTGGAAGGCCAAGCTAGCTGAGCTGGATGATGAAGAGGAGGCTGGAGAGGTCCTGATGATTGAGGCCAGCGGCAGCGGGGTGAAGGATCAGGCTGAGGATGCAGAGGCTGGGGGTGATGGTGATGCAGCGAAGGTGTGAGCTGCAAAAATGGGCGATGATGGAAATTTCTAGACGTGGCCGGAGCCCATTTTTTATGGCTTGGTAGGTTTTTTGTTTGTTGATGTTTTTTGAACAATGGTTGGTCTGTAATGGTGAACAATAGTTTTTAGGTTTATGGATCACTGATCCTTCAGACAATAGGTAGGATTACAAATGGTGGATGGATCCTCTGTCTGGGGGATAAAGCCATTGTGATCCTGCCGTCTTTCTATTCCTGCACTTATTCAGAACTTATCATCATGGACACCCTTTACCTACCCCAGCGGACGGGCCACGGATTGCTGGTAGATGCTTGGGGTAGGTAATTTTGACAACCTTTAGAGGGTTAACCTTTTGCTAAATAAATAAAAGTTTAATCTTTTGGCTTATCATGTGTTGTTATTTTTGTGAATACTTTACCTTTCAATTGTTATGATACACTTTGTTTGAATTTATAAGTTAAGAACAAAACTTTAATAGATTATGTCAAAAAGTTTAGGATATGATCAAGGATCAAATATCCTATAATCGAAAAATTCAAAAAAGTGATATAACTTAAGGATCATGTATCCCGTTGTCAAAGAATAAGGGTCACTTAGATAAACAAAGAATAAAATTAAGGTGATTAAGGATCATACCTGAGAATCTAAGTTAGGATCCTAAACCTTCAATACTTACAATCAGGATAACCAAAAGACAAATCTTGTTAAAAGGTTAGGATCAGGGATCCTTAGTTGTTTAGCTTCAAAAACCTGAAATGTAACATAACTTGGGACTAAGCCAATATAAGAGAAGAGTTAGCAAGTGGGGACGAGCCCAACAATCTGGGGACAAGCCAAATAAACTGGGGATAAGCCCAAAAAACTGGGGATAAGCCCAAAAAACTGGGGACAAGCCCAAAAAATTGGGGACAAGCCCAAAGATCTTGTGTAAACTGGAGTATGACCCTCACTGGCGACTATCCAAACTTAGTGACATGAAAATGCCAAAACCTTAGCTAACGTGAAAACGTTAGAAACCTTAGGAACGGATGTATGGTACGTCTATCATTATATGTAGGATCCTGAATACAGCCAATACAATGAAATTGTCAGCCCCTAAAGCGGGTACTGGTCCCATTGCCTTGAACTGCACCAGGATCATCGTGCGCTACTGGCGAAACTGGGGACAAGCCCAAATACTGGGGACAAGCCCAAAAAACTTAGGAGACTTCTGAGGATAATTGATCCTTTGCTAAAGATACATCAACCTTCTGCAAAACTCAGAACTAAGTGAATGAAGGATAAAGGATCCTTGATCCTTCTCCTTGTATATAAGTTAATTAAAGAAGTGGATAAATTGAGGTTAGATCATTACCATAATGAGGATCATTTATCCTCTAAGGATCCTTCATGAACATCGGGCATGAAAATAGTTGAGGATCCTGGATCCTTACTACATGAAGTATCTCTTTAAGTGGACAACATTCCAAGCTCTTGGTAGCAAATCTCCTTCCATTGTTAATAATCGATATGCCCCCTTTCCTGCCTCAGCTTCAATAAGATAGGGACCTTCCCACTTAGGTGCTAACTTACCATCAGCAGGATTGGTGGTATTCTGGAATGCTTTCCTCAACACCATATCGCCAACTTGAAACTTCCTGATCCTGACATTCTTGTTATAAGCTCCAGCCATCCTTTGTTGATAACTAGCCATTCTTATCCTTCCCAAATCCCTGAGTTCTTCTATGGTATCCAAGTCTTGAACCAAGTTTTCAGCGTTTCCTTCAGGATCACGAATGCTTGTTCTTGTAGTAGGAACCACCATTTCTGTAAGGATCACTGATTCTGCTCCAAACACTAAAGAAAATGGAGTTTGGCAAGTAGCATTCTTGGGGGTTGTTCTATCAGCCCATAGTACATAAGGTAGTTCTTCTGCCCACTTTCGTTTCTTGGATCCAAGCTTCTTTTTCAAGTTGTTGATGATGATCTTGTTGGATGATTCTGCTTGACCATTAGCTTGTGGGTGGACTGGTGTTGATGTTATCATCTTAATCCCCCAGCTGTCACAAAATTTAGTAGTTCTACTCCCAATAAATTGGGATCCATTATCACAAACAATTTCAGAAGGGATACCGAATCTAGTAATAATATTTCTTTTAATAAAGGATATCACTTCTTTTTCTCTGACTTGAGCAAAAGCTTCAGCTTCTATCCACTTGGAGAAGTAGTCAGTCATAGTAAGCATGAATACTTTTCCTCCTGGTGCTTTGGGAAGTTTACCAACTATATCCATTCCCCATCTCATGAATGGCCAAGAAGAGGATATAGGATGCAGGAGCTCTGCTGGTTGGTGAAGGATATTACTATGTCTCTAACAAGGATCACATTTCTTGGCATAATCCACAGCATCCTTCTTCATTGTAGGCCAATAATATCCTGTCCTAAGGATCCTTGAGAACAATGCCCTGCCCCCAGTGTGGTTTCCACAATCTCCTTCATGAAAATCCTTTAGAACTTCTTGAATTTCAGGATCCTCTATGCACCTTAGATATGGACCTGCAAGAGATCGTTTATATAACATGTCATTTAATATTGTAAATTGAGATACCTTTATTTTGAAAGCCCTGGGGTTCTCTCCTGTAGGAATCTCTCCATGTTGCATATATCTCATAATTGGAAGGATCCATGATCCTGAATGAGATTGTGCATTATCACTAGGAACGACTGCAGAATCCTCTTCTATTTCCATAGCTATATGATCCTCAATAGCAGGAGCCAAAATATGGATAATAGGAATTTTGATATCCTCTGGGATCTTCAATGATGATCCAAGATTGGCTAATGCATCAGCTTCTGCATTTTCTTCCCTAGGTACCTGTGATAAACTGAAGGAAACAAAAGAGAGTGCCAATTCCTTGACTATCTCTAAGTATTTGATTAGTCGTTCACCTTTAACAGCATAGGATCCATTAAAGTGATCAGTAATTAATAATGAATCTACATGTACCTCAAGATACCTGATCCTCATATGCTTGGCAATTTGCAAACCAGCTATCAAGGCCTCATATTCAGCCTCATTATTAGTAGTTTGAAACTCACAAGCTATTGAGTGGGGTATTATGTCCCCCTGTGGTGATTTTAGTAGTATTCCAAGTCCTGTTCCTTTGACATTAGAGGCTCCATCAGTGAAGAGTATCCAAGGATCCTTAGTCTCTTCAAGCTGCTGAACTTCTAACTTAGCTTCTCTTTGTAAGTCACTACTAAAATCTGCCACAAAGTCAGCTAAGGCTTGGGATTTAATGGCAGTCCTTGGTTTATATCTTATATCATAAGCACTAAGCTTCACTGCCCATTTAGCCATCCTTCCTGACATTTCAGGTTTCCTGAGAACATTCTTAATTGGAAAGTTAGTCTTAACAATAATGGCATAAGTTTCAAAATAATGTCTTAGTTTAGTAGATGCCATAATCAAAGCAAGGATATGTTTTTCTAAATGTGAATACCTAGATTCAGCATCAAGCAAACTCTTACTTACATAATAGACAGGATGTTGTGTACCTTCGTGATCCTTAACAAGGACTGCACTTACTGCTTTAGAGGATACCGCTAGATATAAGGATAATATATCCCCTTTTTCTGGTTTCATCAAGGCAGGAGCTGAGTATAGGTAATCCTTAAGGGCTTTGAGAGCATTCTCATGCTTTTTAGTCCACTCAAATTTCTTGTTCTTTCTCAAAATGTCATAGAATTCCTTGCATTTTTCTGATGACTTTGATATGAACCTGTTCAAGGCTGCGATACTTCCTATCAATCTTTGCACATCCTTAGCATTAGCAGAAGATTTGATATTCATAATTGCCTTGATTTTCTCTGGACTTGCTTCTATGCCTCTTTTCGTTACGATGTAACCTAGGAATCTGCCTGCTTTAACACCAAAGTGACACTTTGAAGGATTCAATTTCATATTGAATCTGTCAAGGATATCAAATGCTTCTTCCATGTCTCTAAGGTGATCCTCAGCTTTCTTGGACTTAACCACCATGTCATCTATATTGACTTCCATAGTGTGTCCTATTTATTCCTTAAACATCATATTGACTAGCCTTTGATAAGTAGTGTTATGGGTGAAATTCTGAGCCCATATCCTGACTTTGTATCTTGATTTTTTATATGATCAGGATACCGAATCAGGATACCGGACCAGGATATTGGTAACATCCTGAGGCAGTATCCTGACTATTACTAACAATTTGCTTGTAAACGTTGGCTACAAGGGACTAACGTTCATGAAGACCAAGTCATCCTGAAGACCCGCTCAAATTGGTTAGGATAAGGACGTTGATGGCGGAAAAATAGCTCTTGTAACGTTTAGCATTGAAGATTGACATGTTTTATGGAAAGTTACGAAGATTGGTCAAAGATATTAATGTTATAACGGTTATGGAAGCTTAAATCCCGAAGTTATAGTTGGAATGCGCGTGGAAAACGAGTTGATACAGCCTGGCAACGTTCAGAAAGGAAATAATCTCAGTATCCTGGATTTTTAGCATAATATCCCTGATTTTTAGCATAGTTAGTTGTTTCCTTTTACTATATAAAGGAGTGATCGGATCATAGGTAGACACAACTTTCACACACACAATTTCTCGTACACTCTTGCTCTCTACCACCTGTAACCACTCACAAGCACTCACACTTGTACTCGAATCGCATTGTAACACTTAGTTGATCCGTATCATATCCTGCATTGTATCCTGGTTATTCAAGCAATAAGAAGAACAAGGCAGCCGACGATTGTCAGCTCCCGAGGTTTTATGCCGGAGATCTAGATTGATCAAGGGCTTTCCTCGTACATCACGTGTCAACCTTCACATTTTTGCTCATTGTTTGATTATAGATACAGCTCGATACCCTGAGCCGTATCCTGAAACTGTTTTCACAAACTAACAAACCAACATATTTTTCACAAAGTATTACTAGCACACTACCTCACAAAACTAATTTGATCACTTAATTGCTTAGGTAATTTTTGACCAAAACAATTTGGCGCCCACCGTGGGGCAAGTGGTGCTATTTCTACTAAAAGCTTTTGTAAAATCGTTAATCGGTTTTCTATTTTCAAACTTTTTGCTACCCTATTTTCAATGGCCTCGAGATCAAACATGAGCTCTTCTGCCGTGTCTGCTACAACATCTGCAACGATTGGTTCGATGCTTCCACCACTTCCTCCGAGAACGCAAGCCTCTTCACAAGGAACCGAAATTCATGTGGCTCGGGATGTTATTCCCACTCAGAATATTCAGGGATCTGGTCCTGTTTTGGCCTCTAATGAAGAAATTCTAACTTTATTTGGTAGTGTATAGGAACAAATGAGGCAGCAGCAGGAGACCAACCAAATGCTGATAAGAGAGATACAACTCTTGAAATCCAGCTCGAGCAGGCCCGCTGGGGATACTGTCACTCCCTTGCAGCCAAGAGCTTTAAACCTCAGTTCTGCAGTATATGCTGAGGATAACAGGGGGAATATTATGCCTAGCCATTCCCGGAGTCATATTCCTGAGATACCCTCTTCGACCAGGATGTCGACTGTGAGGGATCCAGGATATGCTCCAGGATGCGCCCCAGGATATAGCCAGAATCACCAAGCTGGTAACTTGTCTGTTAACACCAGTATCCCTGTTACTAATAATCTTGGATCGTTGCAGGATGCAGGTGTGACATCAGCTATAACCAGAGAGCTTCAAAAGTTGAAGGATATGATATCAAGTGTGCCTGGGATAGTGCAGCCTATACCGGATGTATCCTGGGATAGTCACAACATATCCCGCTTTGCTCACCCCATTTGTGATGCAGAAATCCCAAAGAGATTCCAAACTCCTAATATGAAGCTGTATGATGGGACGACGGATCCTGAGGAGCATATTGCCCAGTATAGAGAGAGGATAGAGATTAACCCTATCCCGCCAGATCTTAAGGAAGCATGCTTGTGTAAGGGCTTCGGCTCTACTTTAACAGGATCAGCCTTGAAATGGCTTCTAAATGTTCCACCTCACTCAATTACATCATTTGCTCATTTAGTTAATTTGTTTAACAGTCAGTTTTCTTGCAGTAGAAGCTTTGAAAAACTAACAAGTGACCTCTACAGGATAACACAGGGACCTCAAGAATCCCTAAGGGATTATGTGAACAAATTCAGCAGGGAATCCTTGGATATCCCACACCTTGATGTTGCTACAGCAGTCCAAGCATTCAAGATGGGACTACAAAGGGATTCCCAGTTTTATCAGGATCTTGTGATGAATCCTTGCAGGAACTTGGACGAAGCTCGAAACAGGGCTTTGCGATATATCAGGCTTGAAGATGATAAGAAAATGCAAGAGAGGATGAATGCATCCTCAACATATGAGTCAACAAACAGGAAATTAGAATCTTCACATAAACCATACCGCCCTAGGCCGTATGATAAAAGTGAAAACAAAAGAGTGAACGTTGTCCAAGACGAGGATCCTGAGGAGTATCCTGAGTTGTCAGAATATTGTTTTTCTATTAATATACCTGAACTAATGTATGCTATACAGGGTTTGGGAGATAAAGCCAGTTGGCCTCGGAAGAATCAACAACAAGCTGATTGGAAGGATAAGTCCAAATGGTGTGCCTTCCATGAGGATTTCGGACATGTTACTGAGGACTGCATTGCCCTGAGGAAAGAAATAAGCTACCTACTAAGCAGAGAATATCTGAAGGATCTTTTGGGCAGAAAGAAGAATAAGGGTCAGGATATTGAGAAGGATCCTGAACGAGCAGCATCACCTCCCGCCGACGCCAAGATAATTAACTTTATCTCAGGAGGGTCCGATATCTGCAGAACTTCTTATTCTGCAGCCAAAAGACATGCAAAGGAGGCTAAGTCCGAAAGGGGGAATAAGCCAACCAGGATATCGACCCTCACGACTGATAAAATGATCACGTTCGATAGTGATGACAGGGATACTGTCCAGGATCCTCATCATGATGCTCTGGTAATAACTTTATATGTTGCTAATCACTTTGTACGCAGGATACTGGTGGATAATGGCAGCTCAGTCAACACCATCCAATTGGAAACCTTGAAGAGAATGAACATCCCCGAGATGGAGATTACCTCAAAGTCCACTGTGCTTATAGGGTTTAGTGGAGAAGCAAAGAATACTGTTGGGGAGATAAAACTGCCCGTATATGTCGAAGGAGTCAACTCAATACAACGCTTCTGTGTCATAGACTCCTTATCCTGCTACAATATCATATTGGGTAGGCCATGGATCCATGATATGAAAGCTGTGCCATCAACCTATCATCAGTGTATCAAGATCCCTACTCCTTGGGGGGTTGTCAAGGTGGAAAGTGATCAACAGGAGGCAAAGGAATGTTACTCATCCTCGATGAAATCCTCAACCAAGCCTAATGCAGCATAGCAATTAAAGATGCAGGCCCAGGATATCGTGGAGGCTTCAGAGCAGGATGTAAAGAAAATTATCCTGGATCAGGATAATCCAGATATCTCGGTGCTCGTTGGAGCCAATATCCCTCAGGATATTGAAAATCAGTTAACTAACTTTTTGAAATGCAGGATGTCAACATTCTCATGGAAGCATGGGGATATGACAGGTATTTCTAAGGATATTATAACTCACAAGCTGGGAATTGACAGGTCTTTCAAGCCTATCCAGCAAAAGAGAAGGAAGTTTGCTCCAGAACGAAACATAATTATTCAAGAAGAGGTTGAAAGACTATTGAAGTCCAAAATGATCAGGGAAGTCAAATTTCCCAAGTGGCTAGCAAATGTGGTCGTGGTTCAAAAGAAGAATGGGAAATGGAGAGTTTGTGTAGATTACACAGACTTAAATAAAGCATGTCCTAAAGACCCATTCCCTCTACCTCATATAGACTCGATAGTGGATGCCACTGCCGGTCATGAGATGTTAACCTTCATGGATGCATCCTCAGGATTCCAGCAGATCCAAATGGAACCTTCAAACCAGGAGGATACTGCTTTCATGACACCAACAGGTATTTACTGCTATACTGCTATGCCTTTCGGTTTAAAAAATACAGGTGCAACATACCAGAGATTGGTGAATATGATGTTCAAAGATAAGCTGGGGGACACCATGGAGGTATATATTGATGATATGGTGGTGAAATCTAGAAAGGCTGAGGATCACCTCCAGGATATCAAGGGAGCATTTGATATCCTGGATCAATACAACATGAAGCTAAATCCTGCAAAGTGCCATTTCGGAGTGGGGGCAGGAAAGTTTCTAGGATATATGGTGACTAAAAGAGGAATAGAGGCAAGCCCGGAGCAGATTAAAGCCATCCTGGATATCAAATCACCTTCAAATATGAAGGATGTTCAACGACTAACAGGCCGAGTAGCAGCGTTGAACAGATTTATTTCAAGATCCTCGGAAAAATGCAAGGAACTTTATGATATCCTCAAGAAGAATAAGAAGTTCGAATGGGGAGCAAAGCATGAAGCAGCCTTGCAGGATTTGAAGCGATATCTCTCAACTGCACCTCTATTGATGAAGCCTGAAAATGGTGAACCACTATCCCTATACCTCGCTGTATCAGGGAATGCTGTAAGTGCCGTTCTTATAAAGGACCATGAAGGTCAGCAATATCCTGTCTATTATGTTAGTAAAAGTCTATTAGATGCTGAAACTAGATATTCTCATTTAGAAAAGTTGATACTAGCATTAGTTATGGCATCAACGAAGCTTAGACATTACTTTGAGACACATAGGATTCATGTTAAAACCAATTATCCTGTTAAAAACGTGCTTAGGAAACCAGAGATGTCAGGTAGGATGGCCAAGTGGTCAGTGAAATTGAGTGCTTATGACTTAGTATATGAACCTAGAAATGCCATAAAGTCTCAGGCTTTAGCTGACTTTGTGGCTTATTTCAGTAGTGACATTCAAAATGAAGTAGATTTAGAAGTACAGCAGCTAGGAGAAAACTTAGAATGCTGGACATTATATACTGATGGTGCATCTAACGTAAGAGGCGTAGGTTTAGGTATACTACTAAAATCGCCACAGGGGGACATATTACCCCAGGCTATTAGGTGTGAATTTCCTGCTACTAATAATGAGGCAGAATATGAGGCTTTAATTGCAGGATTAGAGTTGGCTAAGAATATGAATATTAGATATTTACGAGTATATGTTGATTCCATGTTGGTTACTAACCATTTCAATGGATCTTATGCAGTAAAAGGCGAAAAGTTAGCTGAATATCTTGAAATTGTTAAAAAATTAGCAGGATATTTCGAAATTTTTATACTTGAACAGGTACCAAGAGAAAAGAATGCTGAAGCTGACGCTCTAGCAAACTTAGGATCTACTTTCAAGATACCGGAAGGAACTCGGATACCAATAGTGCACATCTTGTATCCTGCAATGGAACATTTCAAATCTCAGGATAAAGAAGTAGCATGTATTCAGGATCCTGGTGATGGATATCCTGAGAAGGATCCTGAATCCTGGATGACTCCAATTGTGAAATATCTTCAAGAAGGAGATATCCCAAAGGATGCAAATCCTAAGGCTTTTAGGATGAAGGTATCTCGTTTTACTATTATAAATAATATTTTGTATAAGAAATCCCTTGCAGGTCCGTACCTAAGGTGCTTGGAAGATCCTGAAACCAAGGAGGTACTTCGGGATATACACGAAGGAGACTGTGGCAACCATACTGGGGGCAGATCTCTGTTCTCGAAGGTATTGAGAACAGGATATTACTGGCCGACCATGAGAAAGGATGCTGCGGAGTATGCTCAGAAATGCGATGCATGTCAAAGACACGGCAACATCCTGCATCAGCCTGCAGAACCATTATATCCTATCGTATCCCCTTGGCCGTTTATGAAATGGGGAATGGACATAGTGGGAAAACTTCCAAAGGCACCAGGAGGAAAGGTTTTTATGCTGGCAATGACAGATTATTTCTCCAAGTGGGTCGAAGCCGAGGCCTTTGTTCAAGTCAGGGATCAAGAAGTGGTATCCTTCATAAAGAGGAATATCCTGACCAGATTTGGGGTACCGGCTGAGATAGTTTGTGACAATGGCTCTCAATTCATCAGCAAAAGAACTACTAATTTTTGCAAAAGTTTGGGAATTAAGATGATTACGTCAACACCAGTGCATCCTCAAGCAAATGGACAAGCAGAATCCTCGAACAAGATAATCGTCAACAATTTAAAGAAGAGGTTAGGTGCCAAAAAAGGAAAATGGGCGGAGGAACTACCATTTGTCCTATGGGCTGATAGAACAACTGTGAAGAATGCTACTGGGCAAACCCCATTTTCTTTTGGGGCAGAAGCAGTGATCCCGACAGAAATGGTGATACCGACAGCAAGATCAAGCCTACGGGATCCTGAATCAAATCCTGAAATCTTATGTCAAGAATTGGATACTATTGATGAGACAAGAGATGCAGCAAAGCTAAGGATGGCAGCATATCAACAAAGGATATCCAGAGCATATAACAAGAATATAAGGACCAGAAGGTTCAAAGTTGGTGATTAGGTGTTAAGAAAGGCTTTTCAAAATACTACCAATCCTGCTGATGGAAAGCTGGCTCCAAAATGGGAAGGACCATATGAGGTTGAATCAGAATCAGGAAAAGGTGCATACCGACTCAAGAATATGGAGGGGGATATGCAGCCGAGATCTTGGAATGCTATACACCTTAAGCTTTATTTCAAGTGAGTTTAGAATTTAATTTCTAACTCAGGATGGTATGAATTCTATCTCTTTTAAATATGTTTGGTTTAATTTATTCTTTGAAACCCAATACTGACTTAAGCATCGGAGGGGTGTTAGCCAAGCTAACACCCACCTTAGTTTGAAGATGTTTTGCAGTATATGCTTCGGGATATAGCTCCGGGATACACACTCAGGATACTTCGGAAGATTAGAGGATTGGCCCCCTCTCTCACGTATAAGGGATCCTGATCCCTTCACAGGTTTAAAGCTATTCACCTTTCTTCCGAATTGGGTTTAAACACCCCGTCTGGAGCGCAAGTTATTCGGGAATAGTTCAAGGTGGCGGGACCAGTCCATGTAAAAGTGGCTGACAATTTCGTTACTGTTGGCTATATCCTGGATCCTTAAGGTATATGAGGATTGATCACCCTCTCTCGCGAAAGGGTATTTTCATACTCTCTAAGGTTTAAAGGTTTTCACCTTTCTAAGTCTTGGAGTTTATACACTCCCGCCTGTAGCGCACGAAAATTTGGGATTTTCCCCAGGATACTAAGGGTTTATCCCCAGTACATTAAGGGTTTATCCCCAGTAAAACTAAAGTTCTTAACAAGATTGCAAAGATATGACAAGCTGTGATTACACACGTTCTTTTGTGGATAAGAAGCTACGAAGTTTAATCACTAAGTGAAGAAATACCCAAGTGTGCCATATATTGATGCAATATCCTACACAGACAGGGGACATCCATGCCGGGGACATTGCAAAGGATTCAAAGGTTGAGTTAGGAAATTATTGCCTAAGTGTTTCTGGTATGATTTATTATTTTCCAAGTCTTGAAAACCTTATCTAAATGATCTAAGTTGTCTAAAAAGTCATGTTCAACCAAGTTTTGTCTAACATTTTGATATCAAAAGTATTGAACATTTCATCAGTATCCTGAGCAGGGTATTTGATCAGGATATTCAAAACATACCTTTCAAAATAAAAACATAATAAATAAGACTAAAAGGTCAGTTTATTATTATTAGTCCAAAAGATTGTATTCTTGGTTTCGTCTCAAAAAGAGACCCATCCACCAAGAACACAATTAAGTTTTTAAAGCATATTTACAGTTGAAGGCTTCGTCCTGAAAACATAGGATCCCTCCACCTTCAACTGTCAAACTATTCTACTTGCAGGAAATCAAAATTGTTCTAAGTGCAGGATGACCGGATGATTTAGACCTTACAAGATACAGGTATCATTAAAGACAGACTAACCAGGATACAGGTTCAGTATATATGTACGGGATACAAGATCTGGATACTAACCTTATTTGGGAAGGAGGTCATGGGCTCGATAGATTCCGTGAAGCCAAGGTCACCATAAGAGAAACCTTCGATTGCAGCAACAGATGGCTCCTTTTTCACCAGGACAGGCTTGGGATAGCTGTCAAGCTTCTCAAGATCAAAGAAAACATATATCCTTGCCAGACATGTTAGAATGACTAAAAATTATGTCCGTTGGAATCATGATATCCAACAGTTATATTTTTGGGGACAATTGTTATGGGTGAAATTCTGAGCCCATATCCTGACTTTGTATCTTGATTTTTTATATGATCAGGATACCGAATCAGGATACCGGACCAGGATATTGGTAACATCCTGAGGCAGTATCCTGACTATTACTAACAATTTGCTTGTAAACGTTGGCTACAAGGGACTAACGTTCATGAAGACTAAGTCATCCTGAAGACCCGCTCAAATTGGTTAGGATAAGGACGTTGATGGCGGAAAAATAGCTCTTGTAACGTTTAGCATTGAAGATTGACATGTTTTATGGAAAGTTACGAAGATTGGTCAAAGATATTAATGTTATAACGGTTATGGAAGCTTAAATCCCGGAGTTATAGTTGGAATGCGCGTGGAAAACGAGTTGATACAGCCTGGCAACGTTCAGAAAGGAAATAATCTCAGTATCCCGGATTTTTAGCATAATATCCCTGATTTTTAGCATAGTTAGTTGTTTCCTTTTACTATATAAAGGAGTGATCGGATCATAGGTAGGCACAACTTTCACACACACAATTTCTCGTACACTCTTGCTCTCTACCACCTGTAACCACTCACAAACACTCACACTTGTACTCGAATCGCATTGTAACACTTAGTTGATCCGTATCATATCCTGCACTGTATCCTGGTTATTCAAGCAATAAGAAGAACAAGGCAGCCGACGATTGTCAGCTCCCGAGGTTTTATGCCGGAGATCTAGATTGATCAAGGGCTTTCCTCGTACATCACGTGTCAACCTTCACATTTTTGCTCATTGTTTGATTATAGATACAGCTCGATACCCTGAGCCGTATCCTGAAACTGTTTTCACAAACTAACAAACCAACATATTTTTCACAAAGTATTACTAGCACACTACCTCACAAAACTAATTTGATCACTTAATTGCTTAGGTAATTTTTTACCAAAACAAGTAGCACCTGCATTCCTTAGTCCAAATGGCATAGCAATATAACAATAGATACCAGTTGGGGTCATAAAGGCTGTATCCTCTTGATCAGATGGTTCCATCTGAATTTGTTGAAATCCAGATGAAGCATCCATAAAAGTCAACAACTCATGACCCACGGTAGCATCCAGCATGGAGTCAATGTGGGGTAATGGGAAAGGATCCTTGGGACATGCCTTGTTTAAATCAGTGAAATCGACACATACCCTCCACTTTTCGTTTTTCTTTTGAAAAACAACCACATTGGCTAACCATCTTGGATACTTAACCTCTCTAATCATACCTGCTCGGAGCAGCTTATCTACCTCCTCCTGGATAATGGCATTCCTCTCAGGTGCAAACTTCCTCCTCTTTTGATGTATGGGTTTGAATGACCTGTCAATGCCAAGCTTATGAGTAATTATATCTTTAGAGATACCTGTTATGTCTTCATGCTTCCAGGCAAAGGTGGTTTTTCTCCTCTTGAGGAAGGATAACAAATCCTGTTCAATTTTGCTGAGGATCCCTGATCCTATGAAGACTTTGGATTCAAGATCATGAGGATCCACAAGGATATCTTTCACATCTTGTTCTCTCGCCTCCAGGACATCTCTTGGAGGATGCTTTAATTGCTATTCTTCGCTTCTTGTTGGTCACTCTCAATCTTTATCACTCCCCATGGACTAGGAAGCTTTACACACTGATGATATGTAGATGCAACTGCCTTCATGTCATGTATCCATGGCCTGCCAAGGATAACATTGCAACAGGATAAGCAATCTATAACACAAATTGTTTTATAAGAATGAAGTCCTTCTATGTAGATGGGAAGTTTAAAGTCCCCCAATGTATTCTTGGTTTCTCCACTGAATCTCACAAGAACTGAGGATCTTGGGACAATATCCGATTCACGGATGTTCATTTTCTTGAGGACATCAAGCTGAATGATGTTTATTGAGCTTCCTCCATCTATCAAGATCCTGCGAAGAAAATGGTTAGATATAAATAAGGTAATAACAAGACCATCATGATGAGGATCCTGAACGTCGACACGATCATTCTCATCAAAAGTTATATTTTTTTCCTGTGTAACAGTATAGGTTCGGATGGGTCTATCCCCATTATCCGTCTTGGTTTCCTTGGCATGTCTCTTGGCTACTGAAAAGGAAGTACCACAAATGTCTGATCCACCGGATATGAAGTTTATAACTTGTGCATCTACCGGAGGAGCAGGAGCTCTTTCTGGAACCTTTTCAGGATCCTGGTTCCTTGATCTTTTTCTTCCCAAAAGCTCCTTTAAGTGCCCCTTGCTTAACAAATAACCGATTTCTTTTCTAAGTGCAATACATTCTTCAGTGAGATGTCCGAAATCCTCATGATATGCACACCATTTGGACTTGTCTTTTGTAGCAGCGGTCTTATCACTTTTCCTGGGCCATCTTGCTTTCTCACCTAAATTCTGCATTGCAAGGATCAGTTCATTGTTATCAACAGAAAAATAATATTCAGAAATAGGAGGATAATCATCATCATCCTCTTCCTGATCTACTGCATGCACGTTCTGGTTGTCAGACTTGTTATAAAATTTGGACTTGTTGTTCCTGAAGTAGGATCCTTGCTTTTCCTGCTTCGAGGATCCTGCCAGTCTTTCTTGGATCCTTTTATCATCCTCTAATCGGATGAATCTAAGGGCCCTGGTTCTTACTTCATCAAGATTCCTGCAAGGGGTCATGACAAGATCATCATAGAATAATGAATCCCTAAGTAAACCCATTTTAAAGGCTTCCACAGCCGTAGCAATGTCCAGATTAGGAATATCTAAGGATTCTTTACTAAACTTAGTGATATAATCTCTAAGTGATTCATTTTGACCTTGTGTTACCCTATATAGATCACTAGTTAAACGTTCAAATTTTCTACTACATGAGAATTGGCTATAAAACAGATTAACTAGATTAGCAAATGAAGTAATAAAGTAAGGGGGAAGACTTAGCAGCCATTTAAGAGCTGATCCTGTTAACGTGGATCCGAAACCCTTGCACAGACATGCTTCTTTTAACCTCTCAGGAATTGGATTGATCTCCATCCTTTCTCTGTGTTGAGCTACATGCTCTTCAGGATCCGTTGAACCATCATATAACTTCATGGTTGGTATTTGGAATCTTTTCGAAATTTCTTCCTCACAAATGGGTGGTGCAAAACGAGATATCCTGTGGCTTCAATCTGCAATTTCAGGAATGGGCTTAACCACTCCTGGAACTCTGGATATCATATCCTTCAGTTTCTGTAATTCTCTAGCCATAGCTTGATTAATACATGTATCCTGCACAAAGCCATGGTTAGTGTTATAAGAATTATTCAAAGTGTTACCTCCTGAAGGATTCAAGTTTGGAATTCCAGATGTGAATCCATATTGACGGGATTCTGGTATGACTGAAGGACCAGAAGAAGCAATGGTCTGCATTGGAATGAAGTCTCCTAGGTGAACATCTGAACTTCCGGGTTGCACACTTCTTAAGAATCCTTGATCCTGAAAGATGTTGGATCCTTGAACCTGGGAGGATCCTTGAACCGTATGTGTCCCCATATATCCTCCTGAGCTAACGAAGGATCCCTGATGCTGGAAGGAGGATCCTAATGGCTGAAAAGAGGATCCTGAAGGCTGAAAAGAGGATCCTGAAGGCTAGAAGTGGGACCCTAAAGCCTGACTCATAGTTGTTGATCCATAACGCCTTCCCAATGGTCCACTCTGGTACTGGATATCCGGAGCTGCAGATTGCAGGGCGGTTATAGCTGGAGTGTCGAAATCCAGTGATCTAGGCACCAAAGGAGAGTGATCCTCCGCCGATCTCTTCAATTTCTTGAGGTCATCAATCTCTCGAAGGATCCTGTCATTAGTTTTGTCTTGCTGTTATATGTAATCCTTCATCTGCAAAATCAAAGAATAAAGATCACTGTTAGAAGGACTAGCAGAAACAGCAGAAGTTGGTGGTTTTGAGAAAACGGGGCTTTATTTCTTCGCAGCATTCTCAGCATTCTTCTGGGATCCAAAAGGTGGTGGAGGCAAAGTTGGAACGCCCTGTGAAGAAGTGACTGCCGGCATAGAGCTTGAAGTGTTCTTTGCTGAAGAAGCCATATGGTTGAAGATAATGCACCGAAATGAACATAATGAACAAAATTTTTCAGAAATGAAGCACTAATTGCCCCACGGTGGGCGCCAAACTGTTTTGGTCAAAAATCAGACTAGGATAATGCAACCAAATCTTCTTTTGTGAGGTATGATGCTTGAATCAAAGAACAAATGCATGAACAACTTGTAAATGAAATGAACAAGTGACACAAGGATTTATATGAGGAAAAATCCCTTGATCAATGTATGATCTCCGGCGTAAAAAACCTCGGGTGATGGAAACTACCGATCACCAACTATAATTAAGCAAATGATCGTTACAACTCGGGATGATAACAAGCTTGTTACAAGGATCACTAATGTGCAAAATGTATGAAATCGCCAATGTATTGCAGAGAACTTGCAAGAGTGTGTGTGTGTGTGTTTTCTCGTTGTTCTAATTCAAGCTTGTTATCCCCTTTAAAAAGAGAAATAATCTAAGTAACAAACTATCCGCCAAATATGCAAGCTACCCACGACTTCTAAAACGGTCATTGCAGCCGAGCACATGCAGAATATTAAAGCATATTCCCCAGGAATATCGGTAAGACCAAGTCCCACTCGTTCCTTCCTGCAAAACAAGCTTAAATGTAATGGAAACAATCGTTAGTGTTAGGATAACAATGAGGATCCTGGATCCTGCAACGTCTTCTAAGGATCCTTAATTCAAACAGAATTGAGGATCCGTGATCCTGGCTACATTTGAGGATCCGTGATCCTTAGGTTTAGAAAATCCATCCCTAACAAAAAGCATTCTGAAAATATTTTGATCAGGATACTTAAGTTACTTAGATAAAATTTCAAAAGATAAAAAAGGAGAGATCATACCAAAGGCTCTTAGAGAGTTGATTCCAATCTTCCATCGCATGGATGTCCCCAGTGTACATTTAGAAATTTGAGTCCATCCTTTGAATTGTATTAAGGAGTATGTCCCATGTGTTCAGTTTATCCGAAGACTTAGGAATTTCTCAATGTAAACATAGCCTTATTTTGTTTGAAACATGTCCTTAGACTTTAGTTTTTCTCGGGATAGACCCTAAATATCCTAGGGATAAACCCTTAATATACTGGGGATGAACCCTTAATATCCTGGGGATAAACCCTGATTTTCATGCTCTACAGGCGGGAGTGTATAAACTCCAAGACTTAGAAAGGTGAAAACCTTTAAACCTTAGAGAGTATGAAAATACCCTTTCGTGAGAGAGGGTGACCAATCCTCATATACCTTAAGGATCCAGGATATAGCCAACAATAACGAAATTATCAGCCACTTTTACAAGGACTGGTCTCGCTATCTTGAACTATCCCTGGATAACTTGCGCTCCAGGCGAGGTGTTTAAACCCAACTTGAGAGAAAGGTGAATACCTTTAAACCTTTGAAGGGATAAGGATCCCTTAAACATGAGAGAGGGGGCCAATCCTCTAATCTTTCGGTTTATCTTGAGCATATATCCTGGAGTGATATCCTGGAGCATATCCTACAAAACACCTTCAAACTAAGGTGGGTGTTAGCTTGGCTAACACCCCTCCGATGCTTAAGTTAGTATTGGGTTCAAAAGAATAAATAAATTCAAACATATTGAAAAGAGATAGAATTCATACCATCCTGAGTTAGCAATTAAATTCTAAACTCACTTGAAATAGAGTTTAAGGTGTATAGCATTCCAGGATCTTGGTAGCATATCCCCTTCCATATTCTTGAGTCGGTATGCTCCTTTCCCAGATTCTGATTCAACCTCATATGGTCCTTCCCATTTTGGAGCTAACTTTCCATTAGCAGGATTAGTATTATTCTGAAAAGCCTTTCTTAACATCCAATCTCCAACTTGAAACCTTCTAGTCCTTAGATTCTTGTTGTACTCTCTGGATATCCTCTGTTGGTATGCTGCTGTGACAACCCTCAAAATTTCAGGTACTGTACAATTTAATTAATCTTAATTACATGCTTAATGACTGTGCTTGATTACAACTGATAATTTAAACTGCTCTATGATTCTATATCATATATACATGCATCACATTTTATACAGTCACTCCATTCATTACACACCTACATTAGTGACATACTTGATGCACTCAGCACAGTTGACACACTGAACGGTTGATACAGAAATAATGCTGACAATACCAGCACTTAGACAGACAATATTATTATGGCCAGTAGAGCCAGGGATAGAGTACTACACTGGTTTGTAGCGTAGGGAAGTGAGGACCATAAGACTGCGTCATTAGGGGATAGATATAATGCCGGGAAGTGCCTAAAACACACTTTAAATACAGAATTCTGCTTTCTTTTATTAATTCAGCATTTTATTATACCAGTAGAATATACAAATATAGCAGAGTGGTCCTGTATACTTTCCTAAGTGCCAGGAATGTTTTCGTTACAAAAAGATGCACAAAAGACACTATACGGTACAATTAAACGCTTTAACGGAACGATACGTAACCGAACAACCAGACATTACCCGAGACACAAAAATATTGTCAGAAATATTATTTTATCATTCTTAATTATTTACGGTCACCAAAAATCCTCATACACTATAGAAATATGGCATACACCCACTATACTTGAAAATACCCTTAACCTTCTAATTAAATACCCACTAATTACCAAAATTTTCATTTTACCCCCCCCCCCCCCAACCGAAAATCTGCCCATGATTACATATATATTTTGTTTAGATTTTTGTAAAGGTAATCTTAGCTTTTATTGGCCAAAAATATTATGCATGATGACACTAGATTCTAGGTTGCTCATATTTCCAAGGAAACTCATCATCACCATCAAACCTACACTCAACCTCACCCCCCTCCTCTTATTTTCGGCTCCCCCTCCCCCATAACTGAAAATCACCATCACCCTCTCTCATACTCTCATCTTCTTCACTAACAAGTCCTCTCCAAGCTTGAAGAACATTCAAAGTAGTTACAAGTTGAAGGGCTCACGAAGAAGCTTTGTTCAAGTCTCTAGCACCACCATTCCTTCATCAACCTTGCATTAAGATTTCTAACCCTAGCCTTGTGCTAGTAGTAAGTCCCTTCACACCATTGTTACAACTTGTTCTTTGTTATGATACTTAGTAGGAGGATGATAATCATGTAACACAAGAAATTGAACACTAAAAAGATGAACATGAAATTCTGCATGAAAACCCTACATAAAAAGTTTGTATGAGGTTAAAATCAGGTTGGTTTGAGTTTGGATAATACATGCACAATGTTTGATCATTAAGTTGTTAACAAATCAAGGTTAGGACACTCATTAATATGTTTTTAGAATCATTAAACCTGAAATAAACATGCTGATTGAAATTTCCAGCCAACTTCAACAGGCTGTAACAGGGTCATTTTTAATCGAAAAACTGAATTTCTGGAGTCTAAATTGTGTAATTTTGAACAACCGAACAAATGGCACTGGAATCGTAATTTTTTTAGATCGTTTACTATTTTTAAAGAATTATTTTTAGACAGAAGCTCAAGCTGAAATATTTCTGCTGAAAAAGCGTGTTGTAATCAGAGTCAAAACTTGAAACCTAAGCAGAATCAGCTCATGGAATTTTTACTGTAGATGGTCACTGTTGTTTCCGTAACTCTCCAACTAGAATTTCATCGATCGGACTTACGATTGATTTTTATTGAATTTTTTCGTAAAACTGCAATCAGAAAGTAACAAATCTGAATGCAGTCGGGTAAAAGAATTTTTATATAAAATTGGTAATGAACTGGTCTCCGATATTTTTACACATTAAATTTTGGATTATATATGACATTCTGTAAAAATTTGAGAATTTTTGGAAAAGGTTAACTATTTTATTTAAATGCTCGAAAACAGTCCAGTTTGGTTTAATAAAGCTGAAAAGACGTAAATAGGGCATTGCATGTATGATTGTCGGGTTGGTTATGTGGGAACACTCTACGGGATTTATATTAAAGAAAATAGTATGCTTTTAAGCATGGACACCTCTATTTACAGAGGAGGCTATGGCGAAATTTTCCGAAAATTATAACACTTAGTAAATAATTGCTTTCTAAGACTAAAATTTACTAGAACATTGAACGAACAAATATTTATCACGCAAAACAATATAAGAAACGTGACTCAAAATACTAAACCCTAAGCCAAGACACGGCCCGTTCGTCTAATAGACATTAGTACGTGTAGGTTGTCGTGTAGCAGTCAGAGTTTGAGATTCGGTACAAGACGCACTACAGTGAGTTCATGTCCCCCTTTTCTCTTAACTATTTTCAGTTTTTACATTTCGTGGGTGAAATACATGTTACAGACATTTACAGACTTATACAGACATTTATTATGGTATGGTTAGCTTAAGGAGGGTTTTTACTACGCGATCATGTGAGTGGTGGGTACAACGCTTAAGGTCATTAATCCTCATAGTAGGACCATGGGACATGAGTGATAGATCTATTTGGGTGTAGCGAGCCCACACCCATGAGGCCGGGGCGGCCCATAGTGGTGACTATGTCTTCATACCGGAGACAAATTTGCTAGGTTTGAGTCTTCCTGCACCATTTCACACATACTATTGGTTTTGCAACCCAATGGTGATCAGGTTTTTCCTTAATTGCTGCATACCAGGGACTTTTACTTATACAGATATTTTAAAGGCTTTTATATACTCACTTACACATGAACTCGCTCAACTTTTTGTTGACTTTTTCAAATTACATGTATTTCAGGGAATGAATAGGATCTTGCAAGTGGTGCATGTTAGCTGCGTACTAGATAAGGATGTCATCCAGGGTCATAGGGTTTTGGGAAGTGCAACTCATTCCTGGACGGGTTGCATGTCTTAAATCCTCGTTTTGTTGGTAGTTCTTCGTTGAGTCTTATGAACTCATTTTAAACAAGTCATGTTTTGTAATATGTTTTGGGATTTAGACTTTTAAAACAATATGTTGCGTATTTTCAAAACTATTTTAATGGATGAACATCCCGTATTTTATCATATAGCATTGTTGCGATTGTTGCTATGGTATTAAGAAGTCACACCAATTAAACCCACGCTTCCGCAAAAGCCAGGGTGTGACAGCTGCCATCCTCAGCTTTGCCGCATCTATTGTCTCATCCACCGTGTCCAATTCTTGGCACAGAGCTTCAGGATTTTTCTCAGGATCCTGGAGATTGGATCTTGCTGTAGGTATCACCATTTCTGTCGGGATCACCGCTACTACTCCAAATACTAAGGAGAATGGAGTTTGCCCAGTTGCACTCTTTACCGTTGTTCTATCAGCCCATAAAACAAAGGGTAACTCTTCTGCCCATCTTCCTTTCTTAGCTCCTAGTCTCTTCTTCAAATTGTTGACAATTATCTTGTTCGAGGATTCTGCTTGTCCATTTGCCTGAGGATGTACTGGTGTGGATATGATCATTTTAATTCCCCAACTCTTGCAAAAGTCTGTAGTCCTTTTACTTATAAACTGAGAGCCATTGTCACAAATTATCTCGGCTGGTACCCCAAACCTGGTCAGGATATTCCTTTTTATGAAGGATACTACTTGTTGGTCTCTGACTTGAACAAATGCCTTAGCTTCAACCCATTTAGAGAAATAATCCGTCATTGCCAGCATAAAGACCTTTCCTCCTGGAGCTTTGGGCAATTTCCCCTAAATGTCCATCCCCCACTTTATGAACGGCCAAGGGGAAGCAATAGGATATAGTGGTTCAGCAGGTTGATGAAATATATTACTTTGCCTCTGACATGCATCTCATCTTCGAGCATATTCAGCAGCATCTTTCCTCATCATCGGCCAATAGTATCATGTTCTTAACACCTTTGAGAATAATGATATGCCCCCAGTGTGGTTACCACAATCCCCTTCGTGTATATCCTGAAGCACTTCTTTAGTTTCGGGGTCCTCTAAGCACCTCAGGTATGGTCCTGCAAGAGATTTCTTGTACAAAACATCATTTATAATAGTGAATCATGATACCTTCATTCTAAATGCCTTAGGATTCTTGTCCTTTGGGATGTGTCCTTCCTTAAGATATTTCATGATTGGAACCATCCAGGACTTAGGATCCTCCTCAGGATATTCATCATTAGGATCCTGGATACTTGCAACTTCCTTATCCTGAGATTTGAGAAGATCCAGTGCAGGATATAGGATATGTAGTATTGGTATTTGGGTTCCCTCCGGTATCCTGACTGATGATCCTAGATTTTCCAATGCATCTGCTTCAGCATTATCCTCTCTTGGTACCTGTTCAAGTGTAAAAACTTCGAAATATCCTGCTAATTTTTTGACAATCTCAAGATATTCGATTAATCTTTCACATTTGACTGCATAGGACCCATTAAAATAGTTAGTAATTAACAATGAATCAACATATACTTGTAAATATTTAACATTCATGTTCTTAGCCAGTTCTAATCCTATGATTAATGCTTCATATTCTGCTTCATTATTAGTGGCAGTAAATTCACACCTAATAGCCTGGGGCAATATGTCCCCCTGTGGCGATTTTAGTAGTATGCCCAATCCTACACCTCTAACATTGGATGCACCATCAGTATATAATGTCTAGGATTCTGAGGTTTCTCCTAATTGTTGGACTTCTAGGTCTACTTCATTTTGAATATCACTACTGAAATCAGCCACAAAGTCAGCTAGAGCCTGAGACTTTATGGCATTTCTAGGTTCATATATTAGATCATAGGCACTTAATTTTACCGACCACTTAGCTATTCTACCTGACATCTCAGGTTTCCTAAGCACATTTTTAACAGGATAATTAGTTTTAACATGAATCCTATGTGTCTCAAAGTAATGTCTAAGCTTTGTTGATGCCATAACTAGGGCTAATATCAATTTCTCTAGGTGTGAATATCTAGTTTCAGCATCTAATAAACTTTTGCTAACATAATAGACAGGATACTGCTGACCGTCGTGATCCTTTACTAGAACAACACTTACTGCATTCCCTGATACTGCAAGATACAGGGATAATGGTTCACCATCCTAGGGCTTCATCAAGAGAGGTGCGGTTGAAAGATACTGCTTCAATTCCCGCAAGGCTGCTTCATGCTTCTCTCCCCATTCGAATTTCTTATTTTTCTTCAGGATATCATAGAATTCTTTACATTTCTCTGAGGATCTTGATATAAATCTGTTCAGCGCTGCTACTCGTCCCGTTAATCTTTGTACATCTTTCATGTTGGAAGGTGACTTGATATCCAAGATGGCTTTGATCTGTTCTGGGCTTGCTTCTATCCCTCTTTTAGTCACCATATATCCTAAAAACTTTCCTGCCCCTACTCCAAAATGACACTTGGCAGGATTCAACTTCATGTTATATTGATCCAGGATATCAAATGCTCCTTTAATATCCTGGAGGTGATCCTCAGCCTTCTTAGATTTCACTACCATGTCATCAATGTATACTTCCATGGTGTCCCCCAGTTTGTCTTTAAACATCATGTTCACCAATCTTTGGTATGTTGCACCTGCATTTTTCAAACCAAACAGCATAGCAGTATAACAATAAATACTTGTTGGTGTCATGAAAGCAGTATCCTCCTGGTCTGAAGGTTCCATTTGGATCTGCTGGAATCCTGAGGATGCATCCATAAAGGTTAACATTTCATGACCGGCAGTTGCATCTACCATTGAGTCTATATGAGGTAGAGGGAATGGGTCTTTAGGACTTGCTTTGTTCAAGTCTTTGTAATCTACACAAACTCTCCATTTCCCATTCTTATTTTGAACCACGACCACATTTGCTAGCCACTTTGGAAATTTGACCTCCCTGATCATCTTGGACTTCAATAATCTTTCAACTTCTTCTTGAATAATTGTATTCCGTTCAGGAGCAAACTTCCTTCTCTTTTGCTGAACAGGCTTGAATGACCTTTCAATTCCAAGCTTGTGAGTGATAATATCTTTGGAAATACCTGTCATATCCTCATGCTTCCATGCAAATGTTGACATCCTACATTTCAAAAAGTTAGTTAACTGATCCTTAATATCCTGAGGGATATTGGTTCCTACGGGCACCGAGATATCTGGATTATCCTGATCCAGGATAATTTTCTTAACATCCTGCTCTAAAGCCTCCGCGATATCCTGGGCTCGTATCTTTAATTGTTATCCTGCTTTGGGATTGGTTGAGGATTTCATTGAGGATGAATAACATTCCTTTGCCTCCTGTTGATCACTTTCCACCTTCACTACTCCCCAAGGGGTAGGGATCTTGATGCACTGATGATTGGTTGACGGCACAACTTTCATATCGTGGATCCACGGCCTACCTAATATAATATTGTAGCAGGATAAGGAGTCCATGAAACAGAAGCGTTGCATTGAGTTGACTCCTTCAACATATACTGGCAGCTTAATCTCTCCCACAATATTCTTGGCCTCTCCGCTGAACCCAACAAGTACAGTGGACTTTGAAGTGATATCCATCGGGGATACATTCATCCTCCTCAATGTTTCTAGTTGAATAATGTTGACGGAGCTGCCATTATCCACCAGTATCCTGCGTACAAAATGATTAGCAACATATAAAGTTATTACCAAACCATCATGATGAGGATCCTGGACAGTATCCCTTTCATCACTGTCGAACGTGATCACTTTATCAGTCATGAGGGTTGTCATCCTGGTTGGCTTATCTCCTCTTTCTGCCCTAGTCTCCTTTGCATGCCATTTTGCTGCGGAGTATGAAGTTCCACAAATGTCGGATCCTCCTGAGATAAAGTTAATTATCTTGGCATTTGAAGGAGGCGATGCTGCTCGTTCAGGATCCTTCTCAGTATCCTGACCCTTATTCTTCTTTCTTCCCAGAAGATCCTTCAGATATCCTTTGCTCAGCAGGTAGCTTATTTCTTTCCTCAGGGCAATGCAATCTTCCGTAACATGTCTAAAATCCTCATGAAAGGCACACCACTTGGATTTATCATTCCAATCGGGTTTTTGTTGGTTTTTCCTAGGCCACCTTGCTTTGTCTCCTAAAACCTGCATAGCATACATTAGTTCAGGTATATTAACAGAAAAACAATATTCTGACAATTCAGGATCCTCATCTTCAACAACATTCACTTTCTTGCTGTCATTCCTGCCATATGGCGTAGAATGATATGGCTTGTACGAGGATTCTGACTTCCTGTTGGTTGATTCGTAGGTCGAAGATGAATTAATCCTCTCTTGCATCTTTTTGTCATCCTCCAGTCGAATATATCTTAAAGCCCTTTTTCGAGCTTCATCTAGGTTCCTGCAAGGATTCATTACAAGATCCTGGTAAAATTGAGAATCTTTTTGCAACCCCATCTTGAAAGCCTGCACAGCTGTTGCAACATCAAGATGTGGGATATCCAAGGATTCCTGACTAAACTTATTCACATAATCTCTTAAGGATTCCTGAGGTCCTTGAGTTATCCTGTATAGATCACTGGTTAGTTTTTCAAAACTTCGACTGCAAGAAAACTGACAATTAAATAAATTAACTAATTGAGCAAATGATGTAATTGAATGAGGCGGAACGTTTAAGAGCCATTTTAAGGCTGATCCTGTTAAAGTAGAACCAAAACCCTTGCAGAGGCAAGCTTCCTTGAGATCCGGAGGGATAGGGTTAATTTCCATCCTTTCCCTATACTGAGCAATATGCTCCTCAGGATCCGTGGTTCCGTTATAGAGCTTCATGTTGGGGGTTTGAAATCTCTTTGGGATTTCAGCATCACATATAGGATATGCAAATCGAGATATCTTGTGGCTATCCTGGGATACTTCTGGGATCGGCTGACTACCCCAGGTACACTGGATATCATGTCCTTTAACTTCTGAAGCTCCCTAGAAAGTGCTGATGTCATACCTGCATCCTGCAAAGATCCAATACCATTAGTAGCAAGAGTATTAGTGTTATTAGACACGTTACCAGTTTGAGGATTCTGGCCATATCCTGAAGCATATCCTCAACTTCTCACAGTTGACACCCAAATCGAAGAGGGTATCTCAGGAATATGACTCTGGGAATGGCTAGGCACAATATTCCCCCTGTTGTCCTCAGTATATACTGCCGAACTGAAGTTCAAAGCTTTGGGCTGCAAGGGAGTGACAGTATCCTCAGCGGGCCTGCTTGAGCTGGATTTCAAGAGTTGTATCTCTCTCATCAGCATTTGGTTAGTCTCCTGCTGTTGCTTCATCTGATCCTGTATACTACCAAACAAAGTTAGAATTTCATCATTAGAGGCCAAAATAGGAGCAGATCCCTGAACATTCTGAGTGGAGATAACATCCTGAGCCACATGAGTTTCAGTCCCGACTCGAAGATCCTGAGGCTGTGAAGAGGCTTGCGTCCTCAGAGGAGGTGGTGGAACCGAGCCAATTGTTGCAGAGGTTGTAGCATATATGGTAGAAGAGCTCATGTTTGATCTTGAGGCCATTGAAAATAGTGTAGCGAAAAGTTTTGAAAACAGAAAACCAAGTAGGGATTTTAAGAAAACTTGTAGTAGAAATAGTACCACTTGCCCCACGGTGGGCGCCAAATTGTTTTGGTCAAAAATTACCTAAGCAATTTAGTGATCAAATTAGTTAAGTGAGGTAGTGTGCTAAGAATGTGTATAGAAAATATCCTGGTTTGGTTGTTTGCAAAAACAGTTTTCAGGATATAGCTCAGGATATCGAGCTATTTCTATAATCAAACAGTGAGCAAAAAGTAAAAGGTGACACGAGATGTACGAGGAAAGCCCTTGATCAATCTAGATCGCCGGCACAAAACCTCGGGAGCTGACAATCGCAGCTGCCTTGTTCTTCTTATTACTTCAAATGTCAGGATACAGTGCAGGATATTGACCAGATTGTTGCTAAGTGTTACAATGTTTTTCAGAAAGTGAGAGTTGCGATAGAAAGTATGAGAGCTCGAGAGTAGTGAGTGTGATGTCCTATTTGATCTGGTTTATCCGTATATTTATAGATACAAAATGAAACAAAATCTCCTATAATTGGGGGATGCCAACGAATATTTCCTAGTTAATGTTGAAGACCAAGTAAAGCGGCCTCAACGTTCTTCTTCGAACAACTTGGACCGAGTCTTCAGGGGAAAAGGTCTTCATGAACGTTGCAAACTTGAGCTCGTACTCCTGCACACAATCCGTTAGTAATCCTCAGGATACAGTATCAGGATGTTAACAATATCCTGATTTAACATCCTGGTTATGAACACATATTATATAATCAAGATATAATCCAAGATACTATCTAGGATATGGGCTTAGAATTTCACCCATAACAGCAGTGATCCCAACAGAAATGGTGATACCTACAGCTAGATCAAACCTACGGGATCTTGAGTCAAATCATGAAGTCTCGTGTCAAGAACTGGATACTGTTGATGAAACAAGAGATGCAGCGAAGCTGAGGATGGCAGCATATCAGTAGAGGATATCCAGGTCATATAACAAGAATTTAAGGACTAAGCGATTTCAAGTTGGAGATTGGGTGTTAAGGAAAGCTTTTAAAAATACAACCAATCCTGTTGATCGGAAGTTAGCCCCAAAATGGGAAGGACCTTATGAAATTGAATCAGAATCTGGAAAGGGAGCATACCGACTCAAGACTATGGAGGGGGATATGTTGCCAAGATCTTGGAATGCTATACATCTTAAAGTTTATTTCAAGTGAGTTTAGAATTTAATTTCTAACTCACGATGGTATGAATTCTATCTCTTTTAAATATGTTTGATTTAATTTATTATTCTGTGAAACTGTTTTGGTCAAAAATTACCGAAACAATTAAGTGATCAAATTAGTTTGTGAGGTAGTGTGTTAGCAGAACTTGTGAAAAATATGTTAGTTTGTTCGTTTGTAAAAACAGTTTCAGGATATAGTCTCAGGATATGAAACTATATCAATAATCAAACAATGAGCTGAAAAAGTAAAATTGGACACATGATATACGAGGAAAGCCCTTGATCAATCTAGATCTCCTGCATAAAACCTCGGGAGCTGACAATTGTCGGCTGCCTTGTTCTTCTTATTACTTGAATGTTCAGGATATAGTGCAGGATAATGCTCAGATCGCTACTAAGTGGTACAATGATTGTAAGTGATGAGTGTTAGTGCGTGATTGCTAGGGAAATATGTAAGAGTTCGAGAGCAGAGAGTGAAGTGAATTGAAGTGTCCCTACGATCTGGCATTCCTATTTATAGTTACAATTATCAAACAACTTCTCCTATAAACAAGGAATGCTCCGGAATATTCCACAATGAACGTTGGAGACCTATTCTTCTGGCTTCAATGTTTATTTTCCAACCACATGGAGCGAGTCTTCAGGAGAAAGAGTCCACATGAACGTTATGATCCTGCAGCCATGTCCTGCAAACAAATAATTAGCAACTGCCATGATACCTCATCAGGATGTTACCAATATTCTGACTCGGTATCCTGATCGTAATCAGATATCATAAAATCAAGATATAATTACAGGATACGGGCTTAGAATTTCACCCATAACAATTATCCCCAAAAATATATTGGTTGGAATCCCCAAAATTCAAACGGGTATATTTTTCTTTACGCGTCGACCGGGGCAATTAATGGGACGGTACAGTTGATTTGACAATGTTCAACTTCCCACGCGAATTTTACTCATTACACCCTATCTTTGGCCTATATCTTCTCATCTTCCTTAGATATTCATCACGATAGTTCCAGAATTTTCAAGTATCATCTCTCTCCCTTCTTTTCTATTTTCTCTTTTACACTTCTTCGTTCCATCATGACCAACCGAACTAGATCACACACCGGCGACTCTATCCCAACCTTCGAGGAACAAAGCCTCCTTAAAGACCCGGAGAAAGAAGTTTGTTCTTTCGACAATGCTGACATTGCTGGTCTCAGAGCCTTCAATGCTTTTCCCGCCGGAGCAATCATCCGGCCGTTTGATAGGAATCTCCGATCAGACGTGTCTTCCAACGAATGGATTTGTTTTCCATAGGACTTCGATACCCTTTCTCAGACTTTATCATGCGTTTCTTTCACCTCACTGGTCTTAGTTTCGCCCAGACCATGCCCATGGTTTGGCAAGTTTTGGTGGTACTGGACTAGATCAAGACCCATCACATTCCCGATCTTTGCATCGAGGATCTTCCCATCGCTTACCGTCTTCGGTCTCATGGTTCTAGCCGATTCCTTCTTTTTTCAACTTGTAAAAATTCCCTCATCCTCAAAGTAACTAAAAACGAGGATGAGTGGAAGAGAAAGTTCTTTTTTTTTGTAAAAAGGGAATCCATTGACAAGGGTGTTGACTTTCAGGTGAAATGGTTGACCGCTGGTAGGATCTAGGGTTTTAGATATATCCCCAAATATATCCTGATGTCACATCCTGAACTAATATTTTTGTTTTTTGTGCAACAAATTTTAAAAAATTAGCCCCTCCCAGCGCATAATAGGAACAAAGAATCAAAGCTATCTACCAACTCCCGGAGAGTGAGAGAACCTTTTCCCTGTTTTTCCCAATTTCAAACCAAAAATCTAGCTCCGACATGTCTGGTAAGGACATTTGTTCTTAAATATCCCTGCATATATTTAAATTAATTAAGATATTAACATATTCAAAAGTTCTATATTCTTTCCTTGTGTAGCACCAACCAAGACCCCTAAAGTCTTCGACAGAGTTGGACAGCTATTCTGGGCCTGTTGCTATGAAGAAAGAACCAAGCCCCAAACCTGCCACTTCGTCCAAGCCTGCCAGTTCCAAAGCTGCTGCCATCCCTAAGCCTTCTCCGGCCACCAAGACCAGTGCCTCCAGTGCCCGTAAAAGGAAGGAAACAGACTCCCTGCTACCCCTGAGGCTTTTCCTTATGAGAATCACGGATTCGTCGAATCAAGTGGATTCATGACTTCCTTTCTTAACCAGGCAAATATCCTTATCCCGCATCCTGCACATATATGCTGAACTGATATCCTGATTAGATTATATATACTGATACCTGTGCTTTTGATTATAGGGCCTTGAGCACCTGATGAATCTTTACAAGGAAGCTTGTGGGGTCAACAAGATGCTGGAAGCCAAGTTGAAGAAGGCTGAAACCACCATTGCAGACCAGGGGATGATTGCTACCGCCAAGTCACAACATTATGAAGACAAATTAAAAGCAGTGACTCAAGAAAACCAAATTGCTGTCAAGAAGGACAACCAGGATGCCCAGGCCAAGTTGGATGCTGCTCAACTCCAAAACGAGCAGGACATGAACTCCTATCGGGAAGGCCTCAAAGGTCTTTTATGATTTACCTCCTCCAAGCCAGGCTAAAGATGGCTTACGAAGCCAAGGCTGCGGGCTTTGAATGCCCCACATAGAACATTGATGCTTGGGAGGCGAAGTTGAAGGACCTTGGAGGCAATCCTGAGGAGTATCCTGCCAAGCATGAGACTGGAACTTCATCCAAGGAAGCTGAGGTGGCGACAGAGGCAGGTGGCGACGCAGGCAAGGATCCTATTGTGACAATTGTCAAAATTCCATGTATCCGTACAATGATTAAACAGTATTTTTCTGATTAATGTCTGTGCTGATCTATATTAATGACATGAATGTTATCTGATTATTGTTATCTTATATACATATGCATCACATATTGCATAATGTCATATCATTATTGCATGCAACACTTATTGATTCAAATGATGCACGAAACAAAGTTAGCACAATTATCAGACAAGTCAGAAAAATGCTGACGGAGTTCAGTACTTAGACATACATGGTATTGAGACACAGAATGTGCTAGAAACCAAGAGTTACACTAGTATAGTGTGTAGGAAAGTATGAATCATACAACTGCCTTCCTAGTGATAGTTTAAGTGCCGGAAAGTGCCGAAAACTCACATAAACTGCAGAACTCTGCAGAATTCTGCATAATTCAGCCAAAATCAGCATTTAAACAACTTAATATTATGCAGAATTATGGTTAAATGGTCCAGAATGCTTTCCTAAATGTCGGGAATCAAAACTGTCACAAAAGGTAACATAAAGCACACTAAACTGCCTAGTTTAGCACCTTAACGAACCGGTAACCAACCGAACAACCGGACACTGCCCGAAACACCAAATTTTCACTAGAAGCATTGTTTTATCATTTCCGAGCTAGTAATGGTCCCCGAACATCATAACACATTATATAACATCATAACAACTTATAACCTAACTAAATCACTTAAAATCTAACTAGTTAACTTAACTAACCATTTCAACTTAACCAAGACCCCCCCTCATGTTACGGTTACAAAGGGTGGCCCACCCTTTGATTTTCCTTGAATATAATAATGGATCTTGTCTTGCACTATAGTAAACATAATACCCATAAGATTAACACTTGTTGGAAGATTTTATAAATAACCACAAGGCCATGAACTCCTCATTCTCAAACACACCAACACACTCATTCTCTTCCTTCTTCTTCCTCTAGTTTCGGCCGAAACCACACACGCACCACCACCATATTTCAAGCTTATTCCATCCATTCTCTAGTGATTAAAAGGTGTAAGGAGCTAGTTTAAGGAGCTTGGAGCCTTTGGGGATTGAAGGACCTCTTTCAAGTGCTATTAACCACCAAATTCATCATCATCTTCATCTTGTGTTCATCCCTAGCCTTGTGCTAGTAGTAAGATCATCCTAATCCCATTTTACATCTTGTTTAGTTGGTTAAAAGATGATACAAGTAACTAATCATCAAGAACACTAAAGATCAAGAACATAATCTTTAACATAAGACTAAAAATCACCATGAATCATGTTGTTTAAGTGTTATTATGCTTCTTGATTGTTGATTGTTTGTGTTAATGATGTTAAACATCATATGAACCTTGCTAGATTGTGATTAAAGACAAGATCTAGCAAGATGAGAGGATGATTATGTTATAAATCAAGATGATCATCCAGATGTGATACATGAACTTGAAAGGTTAAATGTTTTTCTTGAATAATGATAATCAAAGTGTAATGTAAGTCTTGTAAATATGTGATTTCAAAAATAATTTCTCAAGAAACTAAGTTAAAATACAAGATTTACATAAACTTGGTTCTTAAAGAAACTAATCACATTTTTAGTGGATAATCAAGTGTAGAAACATATTACTAACAAGAAAAATTCAAGAAGAAACATTTTTAAAAAATCATTTTACAAGTTGTAAACATCTAAAATCTTCAAGAATGATGTTTTTAAACAAATAACCACACTTTAAAGGGTAACTAAGCTTACTAAACACACTACCAAGTTACTACAAATTTTTATAAATTTTCAAGTTCATGAAGTTGTGTAAATAGCTTGATTTTGGCACTTGGTAAGTATTGTTTGATTTGTTGTTGATTGTGATGATTTTTAAAAGAAAATAATATGCTTTGAAAGCATGGAAACCTCCATTTTTAAGGGGAAACTATGGCAAAAATTTTCTAGAAATTAAACACTTAGAAAAATATTTTTAAACAAGTATTTACAAGTATATTTTAACCATGATTTTTCATATAAAGTTTGCCATAAATTTTGTTACAAAAATTACAAAATATTGGAGGTTGGTTTTGATAATAAAAGTGACTAAATATGTATTTAGGAGAATATATATTTAGATGTCACCATTTGTGTGATTACTTGTATATTATGTGTATTAGTTATATTATTGAAGAAACACTACATAAACGACCGGGATCGAAATATCTAGGGGGTTTGGATCTGCATAAAAGGGTTTGTTCTCTCTCGTTTGATTCGATTATGATTGATCTTCTTCTCCGATAAAACTCTGCAAAAAAGAAGCACCGTTAGCGTCGCCAAGGGGAGAAAAGGGTTCTCTCCTTGACCCGACTCCGGTGTGAGAATAAGTAGGGTTATGAAGAAGAAGATGTATTGAAGAAGTGTGTGTAACTTGAATTTCATACCTGAAGGGTTCTCATATTTATAGCCGAGAGTCTTGGGCGGGAAAACCCGTTGGTGAAATGTTTACGGAATATGCTAACCCCATAAGTGGTTACATTTCCTTTAGTTAAGTTTCTTGATCCGTCGTGAGTGCACACGGATCGTGGTTTAGATCTATGGCTGGGGATTCGCCACGTGGAAAGTGATCAAGTGGAGGTTTCTCTCCAATTACATGCTATCATCGTGATTTTAGAGATGCCTGAGGTGCTGACACGTGTCCAGACGGTTGTAACCGTTTAGTGGTGCACGATTGGATCTTTCTAGAAGATTACTGCTGTAATCTAGTGTGACTCCTTATCGTGTCGAGTCAGCTGAATAAATAAATCCCAAGTCAGGGTATTATCCGGCGGGAGATGTTTGTCTCAGGAATTTCATCCTTTGTTTGTGGAAGAAAGCGCAAGGATTTTTTATTTCCTTTTGGCGCGCAAGTGTTGCATGCTATCAGTCTCTTAAGCCTTCTTTGTAAGACCAGTGCGCGGCCGCGGAAGGTTAGAAAGGCTGATTGACCAGGTTGTGGTATGGTCCCAAGCACTTACTATGAGGTTTTTGGGACCTTACCCCTTCAAGTCCCCCCAGTCTAGTGTTGCACTTATGCCAATAAGCGGAGCACTGGACTTGTAAGAGGGAAATGCTTTTTGGCACGAAAAAAAAAGAGCCTTCTATGAGAAGATTTGAGTTTTGCTTAAAAACTTTTTTAGGGAAAATGTGATTTTTTACCCTTTTGTAATCATGACCTGACATGTGGTGACGTCAGTTTGTAATAAAAAATTGGTTTTTGCGATATTTTCCCTTTTTTTCTTGGGATTCGTAGTGGCGCTTGTCAGGCCTCATTTATGAGGATATGACAGTTTTTCCTGTAGCGCCGTTTGGAAAAGAACTCTGACAAAAGGAAAATGAAGCGTTCTTTGATGGGTTATCTGAACCTTTTGTTTAATTTGGCAAAAGGAAAATGAAGCGTTCTTTCCGTACTCGTCTCCTGTTGGATATTCTTAGAGTTTATGAGGCTGCTGAGGGCCTCGTGCTTCTCTCTAGTTCACCACCCTTAGTGACTATCGGAGCAAAAGATCTGTTCGACCCTATTTCTCCGGCGGTTGCTGGTTCTGACTGTGAAGCTTCTCAGCAAAAGGGTGTCGTTGATGACGGTGTCATTGTGCTAGCTGCTGATGATTTGATGGCCCATTTTCTGATGATTCGGAAAGGAGGATGCCAGTTGGTGTATCAACGTCGGAGGAATCGCCGGCTTGATTAGGTGCCGGTTGCTGGTGGAGATCCTGCCGTTGAGTAGGTTAGGTTTGGGAAACTGTGTATTCCCCCTTTTTAGATGTTTATGTTGGTCTTGCTACCGAAAAACTTTTTGAAGATCACTGTCGTGATCGTTGTGAATGGTTGTTTATACTGCTTTTTGATGATATGTATATTTTTGATGCACTGTTGTGCATGTAAGTTTGTGTTTAAATTACAATATGTTGCATATGTTTAATTTCTTTTAGTAGGTAGGGTGAATGAGAAATGGTATTGTGCTCATGTGTGAACGTTTGTCTAAAAGGCGTGCTAGTTTGCCTTGTTTAGACTGTTCATGAGGTGTACAATGTCTACCACATCGTTTTCGCGTAAACCAAAAGAATTATATGCAATTTGTAATAAACAATAATATGAGTAAAGATGATGTTTGTATTGATAGGAGTGCAAGGCTCGTAATACAAAGGATAATAAAGAAATACATCGCATGTATGCTTTCATTTTTGCGGACTGGTTTGACTTATATGTAACACCTGCGCACCTGCTGCGCGTTCCAGGTGCGGGGAACTAGTTTCCCATCAAGTCTTTTTAGGGTGTATGCCCATTTGCCTAAGACCTCATTGATGATGTATGGTCCTTCCCATTTTGGTGCTAATTTGCCTGGTTTTTCCGCGTTGGAAGCCTCATTGTCGCACAAGACAAAGTCACCAGGAGTAAATGTGCATACGCGGACGCGTGCGTTGTAGTATTTTTCAAGTTTGGATTTGTACCTTGCCTCTGTGATGGCGGCATTCTCGCGCCTTTCTTCGAGAAGGTCTAAATCCAGTCTTCGCTCTTGCTCATTGTTTTGTCTTTCCATAGCTAGCATGCACGGTGATAGAAGACCGATTTCTGCTGGTATTACCGCTTCTGATCCATAAACCAGGCTGAATGGTGTTTCTCCGGTGCTGGTTTTTGGCATGGTGCGGTGTGCCCATAAGGTGCTGGGGAGTTCATTGACCCATCCTCTGCGCACTGTCCCGAGTCGCGCTTTTATGCCATCGACGATCTGTTTGTTTACACTCTCTACCTGGCCGTTTGCTTGTGGATGCGCTACGGAGGCAAAGTTGTGCTCGATCTTCATTTCTTTGAACCATTTTTGAAGATCATCTGAGGCGAAGTTAGTGCCATTGTCGGAGATGATGCGCAATGGTAATCCGAATCTGCAAATAATATGTTCCCATAAAAATTTGCGAATTACCATTGCTATTGTTGAGGCTAGTGCCTTGGCTTTGACCCATTTTGTGAAATAGTCGACTGCTACAATGATGAATTTTACTGCGCCTGGTGCGTCAGGGAAAGGACCAACAAGATCGATGCCCCATTGCTGAAAGGGCCAGGCTGAGGTGACCGGTACGAGCGGGTTCTTTGGTCGGAGTGTTTTTGGCGCGTGGCGTTGACAGGTTGCGCATCTCCGTAATAATTCTGCGTCCACATGCATTCCCGGCCAGTAGTATCCCGCATTCATTATTTTTGCCACGACCATGCATTGCCCTGCGTGTATTCCACATAAACCTTCATGGATTTATCTGACCAGGTATTGCGCATCTGTTTTGTCAACACAGCGCAGTAATGGTCCCATAAATGACTTCCGGTACAGGACGCCATCCGCCATTTCATAGTTTATTGCCTTGTGTTGGATTTTTCGAGCTTCTGCCTTTCCTTCCGGGAGCTTTCCATGTTGCAGGTATAAGATGATCGGAGACATCCAAGATGGATTCCCGACTTCTATAACACTTACTTGTTTGAGATGAACAGAAGGATTAGACAATACCTCGAAAACAAGCGTGGATGTCTAATCCAGCTATAACACTTACTTGTCAATGGGAACTTCTATGGCAAAGTCCACCAGAACTTGCCCTTTGATTGCTGGTCGCGGCCTGTACAGGATATTGTATCCTCCTAGCTCAATAGCCCACTTGGCCAATCTTCCCGCAACGTCGGGTTTGGATAGGATTTGACCTAAGTGGTAATTAGTGAGAACTGTGATGACATGGCCAGAGAAATACCGACGTAGGCGCCTTGATGCATGCACTAGCGCTAGGACCAGTTTTTCTATCATTGAGTAGCGCATCTCTGGACCAGTGAGCATCTTGCTTATATAGTATAATGGAGTCTGAATGTTTTCGCGCTCCACCATTAAGACCACGCCTACTGCTACTTCGGCAGCAGATAAATATAGGATCAGTGGTTCCTTTTCTCGTGGCGCTGTCAGCGTTGGTAACTGAATTAAACATTCCTTCATTTGCTTGAAGGTTGTTTCCGCTTCGGGTGTCCACTGGAAGTGGGTTTTCTTGGCTCAGTTTCACAGCGTGCTGATGAATGGGTAAGACTTTGCCGCATGATTTGCTAAAAATCTGTTCAAGGCTGCTAGACGTCCGGCGAGCCTTTGCATTTCTTTTACTGTTACGGGTGATGGCATTAACTGGATTGCCTGTACTTTCTCCGGGTTTACTTTAAAACCGTCTCTTGTGACTATGAAACCTAAAAATTTTCCTTCTTCCATCCCGAAGGAACACTTTGTTGGGTTGAGCTTTAAGTTTACGCTACGCAAAGAATTGAACGTGCGCTGGATATTTGCGAGCATTGTTTCTTCCTCGTTACTCATGATGACGAGGTCATCCATGTATACCTCGACTGTTTTGCCTATGTCTCCTCTGAAGACCGTGTCCATTAGGCGCTGGTAAGTTGCTCCTGCATTGCGTAAGCCGAAGGGCATTTTTGTGTAACAAAAGATGCCCTTATCTGTGCGGAATGCAGTCTTGTCCTCATCTTCTTCTTTCATCTGGACCTGGTGATAACCTTTATAACAGTCAAGAAAGCACTTCCATCGAAATGACGCTAGAGAGTCAACTTTTTTGTCTATCTCAGGAAGCGCGTAGCAATCTTTTGGGCATGCTTTATTCAGGTCTTTGAAGTCGACGCACATTCTCCATCCGCCACTGTGTTTCTGGACCATTACTGGGTTGTGGTATGGTCCCAAGCACTTACTATGAGGTTTTTGGGACCTTACCCCTTCAATTATTTTAGGACTTGAAATAATATAACTCACCAAAATACCAAGAAATATAACACAAAATATTACCAAAATTCCAAGAGAATAAATATACAATTTATACCCAAAATATTGGAGAAACCGAACAAGGAATATAACTTACAAAAATATTCCGGAATTAAATTCATAAGTATATTTTTTAGTAAACGGTATTTTGGACACCAAGATAACAAAAATATGATTCTTACAATTATTACAAAAATATATCATATTTTTGACAAGAAGAAAATATATTATTTTGAGTAAAGGAAAATATATATGCTTTTCTTGAATTACTAGAAAATATATTATTTTTGGAGAAAATATATATTTTCTTAAATAAACTAATATATTATTTTTGGGAGAAAAATGGATTTATAAATATTTTCTAAGATAATCTTGAAAATATATTATTTTTTGAGGTTTATATGAAAATATAAATATTTTGCCAAGAAGAAGTATAGATAAAGTTCTATAAATGATTTCTTAAAAATATATATTTTAAGAATATGTATTGGTGAATTTTTATTAGAAATATTATTCCAGAGAATTTAAGACAAAAATTAAGTATAAGAATACTTAATAAACACAATAAAATACGTATTCTCGTACGTATAAATATACACCGGAATACGCCACCGATACTTGGCAAAAATATACAAGTTTAAGAATACGAGTATGAAAATACTCATCCTTGGGGAAAATATTCTTTGATGGATTGCAAAACAAATAAGTTAAAGTATATTATTTTAACAATTATTCCAAAATAATTAATAAATATAATTTAAGTTAAAATACTTATTATTTTAACAAATAATTATATACTTGGAATAATATTAATAACATAAAGAAACGTAACTCAAAGATACTAAATAAGACTAAGGTCAAGGCACGACCCACCCGTCTAATAAAACGTAGTACGTTTGTTGGTAGTCGTACAATCTAGAAGAAGCTTTGGGTTATTTGATCGAAGAACGCAAGACTGTGAGTTCATGTCCCCCTTTTCTTTTAACTGTTTTCAGTTTTATAACTTCGGGGGTGAAATACATGTTACAAATGATACAATGATTACAAATGGTATGGTTAGCTAAGGAAAATACTGTTAGATCATGTGAATGGGTAGGCGTTAACTTGAGACCATTAATCCTTGTTTAAGGACCGAGGGGCATGAGTGATAGATCTATTTGGGTGTTGCGAGCCCCACCCATGGGTCCGCGAGTTGACCGCATGTGGTGACTATGTCGTTCCAGCCGGGAGGCCCGATACGAAATACGCAAAGGATTGAGCCTTCCTACACCGTTGCACACATATTAATGGCCTTGTAAATCATTAATTGATTTGTTCCTTGTTGCTTTCATACCGGGATTTACAAATACATACATTCTATTGTTACAAAGTTTATTACGAGCTCACATACAAAACACATGAACTCGCTCAACCTTTTTTGATGTTTTCAAACTACAAGTATTTCAGGAAATTGAAATGGATCTGGCGGGCGCTGAAGTTTTCAAGTTGTGTCTTTAATAAAGGATGTCATCTAGTGTTGAAGGGTTTGAGTTATGTATTTTTATCTTGGATAAGATACATGGTTCAAAGCCTAGTTTGTTAGTGTCTTTTGTGAAGTCCTTATGGAACTTAAAACTCTGTTTGTGATGTATTCGAAACTTGAAGTCTGTGTTTGGATTTAAAACAATGTTGGTTATAATGTTTTGAAACTAAGTTATGGATGAACATCATGGTTTCTATCATATAAATGTTTGTTAGGGTTGAATGCAATGATATTAAGCAAGTCACACATAATCACGCTTCCGCAAAAGTCAGGGTGTGACACCTATGGTTGAAGCTGATGCAAGTGCTGGTGGAAACGGTGAAGCCGTGGTTGAAAGTGCTGCTTCTTGAGAGCAGCGAAGTGGGCGATGATGGATGTTCATGCCTAGGCCGGAGCCCACTTTTTTAAGTCTGATAGTTGAATGTCTTTTGTTGAACAATTTACTTTTTATGCTGAACAATTTTATTTTCCTGCACTTTAGACAATATGATGGCTAAAGGTGGAGGGATCCTGAGTTTTAGGACGAAGCCCTTGGTCATCAATGTTAATATGCTTTTGAAAACTTAACTATATTCTTGGTGGACGGGTCTCGTTTTGAGATGAAGCCAATAGTGCATTCTTTTGGTATGTTAATAATAAACTAACCTTTTAGCCTTATCCGTTGTTGCCATGTTTTTATTCTTGAAAGTTATACTTTGTGTATTTTATCCTATTCAGGACTTTGATAAATTGTTTTCTTTTTACTTTCAAAATTATGTTCTGAATATTCTGACCAAATATCTTGGTCAGGAAACTGATATCAAGCTCAATACTTTTGTCAAAAATGTTATATTTAAACTTGGTTGAATATAACTATATAGAAAACTTAGACCATTTTAGATAAGGCTTTTAATACTTGAGGAATAAAAAACCATACCGGAAACACTTAGGAAATAGATTCCAACTTCATCCTTTGAACCATTTGCAATGTCCCCAGCATGGATGTCCCCTGTCTGTGCAGGAAATGAAATATTTGAACACTTAGTGTCTAAACTTTGCAACTTTCCACTCACAAGAGAATGTATAAACACAATCATAGTCGATGTCACATCTTTAGAAGTTGTCAATAACTTTAGTTTTACTGGGGATAAACCCTCAGTATCCTCGGGATAAACCCATAGTATCCTGGGGATAAACCCTTAGTATCCTGGGCATAAACCCTTATTTTCGTGTGCTACAGGCGGGGAGTATATAAACTCCAAGACTTAGAAAAGTGAAAAACTTTAAACCTTAGAGAGTATGAAAATACCCTTTCATGAGAGAGGGTGATCAATCCTCATATACCTTAAACCTTTGAAGTAGCCAATAATAACGAAATTGTCAGCCACTGTTACATGAACTGGTCCCGCTATTTTGAACTATTCCTGTATAACTTGCGCTCCAGGCAGGGTGTTTAAACCCAATTCGAGAGAAAGGTGAATTCCTTTAAACCTTTGAAGGGATAAGGATCCGTTAAACGTGAGAGAGGGGGTCAGTCCTCTAAACTTTCGATTTATCTTGGGTATATCCTAGAGTAACATCCCGAAGCATATTCTGCAAAACATCTTTAAACTAAGGTGGGTGTTAGGTTGACTAACACCCCTTCGATGCTGAAGTTAGTATTGGGTTTCAAAAAATAATAAATTAAATATATTTAAAAGAGATAGCACTCATACAATCCTGAGTTAGAAATTAGATTCCAAACTCACTTGAAATAAGCTTTAAGATGTATAGTATTCCAGGATCTTGGCAACATGTCCCCCTCCATGGTCTTGAGTCGGTATGCTCTCTTTCCGGATTCTGATTCAACTTCATAAGGTCCTTCCCATTTCGGGGCTAGCTTCCCATCAGCAGGATTGGTTGTATTCCAAAAAGCCTTCCTTAACACCCAATCTCCAACTTGAAATCTCGTAGTCCTCAAATTCTTGTTATATGACTTGGATATCCTCTACTGATATGCTGCCATCCTCAGTTTTGCTGCATCCCTCGTTTCATCAACAGTATCCAGCTCCTGACATAAGGCTTCAGGATTTGATTCAGGATTCCCTAGGCTTGATCTAGCTATAGGTATCACCATCTCTGTCTGGATCACAGCCTCTGCCCCCAAATACCAAAGAAAATGGGGTTTGCCTAGTAGCATTCTTCACAGTTGTTCTATCATCCCATAGAACAAATGGTAGTTCTTCTACCCATCTTCCTTTTTTGGCACCTAACCTCTTTTTCAAGTTATTGATAGTTATCTTGTTCGAGGATTCTGCTTGTCCAATTGCTTCAGGATGTACTGGAGTTGATGTGATAATCTTGATTCCCCAACTTTTGCAAAAATCAGTAGTTCTTTTGCTGATGAATTGCGGGCCATTATCACAAATTATTTCGACTGGTATCCCAAATCTTGTCAGGATATTCCTTTTTATGAAGGATACCACTTCTTGATCCCTAACCTGTACAAATGCTTCTGCTTCAACCCATTTGGAGAAATAATGTGTCATTGCCAACATGAAAACCTTTCCTCCTGGAGCTTTTGGGAGTTTCCCCACTATATCCATACCCTATTTCATAAATGGCCAAGGGGATACAATAGGATATAATGGCTCAGCAGGCTGATGCAGGATATTGATGTGTCTCTAACATGCATCACGCTTTCGAGCATACTCTGCAGCATCCTTTCTCATTGCCGGCCAGTAGTATCCTATTCTTAACACCTTCGAGAACAAAGATCTGCCCCCAGTATGGTTGCCATACTCTGCAGCATCCTTTCATATATATCTTGAACTACCTCCTTGGTTTCGGGATCTTCGAGGCACCTTACGTATGGACCTGCAAGAGACTTCTTATACAAAATATTATTTATAATAGTAAAACAGGATACCTTCATTCTAAAAGCCTTAGGATTTTCGTCCTTTGGGATATCTCCTTTTTCAAGATATTCCACAATTGGAGCCATCCAGGATTCAGGATTCTTCTCAGGATACTCACTACCAGGATCCTAGATACTTTCTACCTCCTTATCCTGAGATTTGAAGTGTTCCATCGTAGGATACAGGATATGTAGTAATGGTATCTGAGTTCCTTCCGGTATTCTGACTGTAGATCCTAAATTTTCCAGAGCATCTGCCTCAGCATTTTCCTCTCTTGGTACCTATTCAAGTGTAAAACTTTGAAATATCCTCCTACTTTCTTAACAATTTCAAGATATTCGACTAATCTTTCACCTTTGACTGCATAAAACCCATTGAAATGATTAGTGATCAACAAGGAATCAACATAGACTTGTAAACATTTAATATTCATGCTGTTAGCCAATTCTAATCCTACAATTAGAGCTTCATACTTAGCTTCATTATTAGTAGCAGGAAATTCACATCTAATAGCCTGGGGTAATATGTCCCCCTATGGCGATTTTAGTAGTATCCCTAATCCTACACATCTTATGTCAGATGCACCATCAATATACAATATCCAAGAACCTGAATTCTCACCTAGTTGTTGTACTTCTAGGTCAACTTCATTTTGAATATCACTACTAAAATCAGCCACAAAATCTGCTAAAGCCTGAGAATTTATAGCATTTCTAGCTTCATATATCAAATCATATGCACTTTGTTTTACGGACCACTTAGCCATCCTACAAGACATCTCAGGTTTCCTAAGCACGTTTTTAATAGGATAATTAGTTTTTATATGAATTCTATGTGTTTCAAAATAATGCCTAAGCTTAGTTGATGCCATGACTAGAGCTAATATCAATTTTTCTAAGTATGAGTATCTAGTTTCAGCATCTATTAAACTTTTGCTGACATAATAAACAGGATACTGCTGACCTTCGTGATCCTTTACCAAAACTGCACTTACTGCATTCCCTGATACTGCAAGGTATAGGGACAAGGGTTCACCATCCTCGGGCTTCATTAGCAGAGGTGCACTTGAAAGATATTGCTTTAATTCTTTCAGAGCATCTTCATGTCTTTCTCCCCATTCAAACTTTTTGTTCTTCTTTAGGATATTGTAGAATTCCTATCATTTTTCTAAGGATCTCGATATGAACCTATTCAACGCCGCTACTCGTCCTGTTAACCTTTGAACATCTTTCATGTTGGATGGTGATTTAAGATCTAGGATAGCTTTAATCTGTTCTGGGCTTGCTTCTATCCCCCTCTTAGTCACCATATATCCTAAAAATTTTCATGCCCCACTCCGAAATGGCACTTAGCAGGATTCAACTTCATATTGTACTGGTCTAGGATATTGAAGGCACATTCAAGATCCTGGAGGTGATCCTCCGCTTTCTTGGATTTCATCACCATATCATCAATATATACCTCCATTGTGTCCCACAGTTTGTCTTTAAACATCATATTCACCAACCTCTGATACATAGCATCTTCATTTTTTAAACTGAAAGGCATGGCAGTATAACAGTATATACCTGTAGGTGTCATGTATGTGTATCCTCCTGATCGGATGGCTCCATTTGGATTTGCTGAAATCCTGAGGACGCATCCATAAAGGTCAACATTTCAAGACCGGTAATTGCATATACCATCGAATCTATATGAGGCAATGGGAATGGGTCTTTAGGACAAGCTTTATTGAGGTCCGTGTAGTCCACACAAACTCTCCATTTCCCATTTTTCTTTTAAACCACCACCACGTTTGCTAGCCACTTGGGGAATTTAACTTCCCTAATCATCTTGGACCTCAATAATCTTTCAACCTATTCTTGTATAATTGTATTTCTTTCAGAAGCAAATTTCCTTCTCTTTTGCTGAACGGGCTTGAAAGACCTGTCAATTCCAAGCTTGTGACTTATAATATCTTTCAAAATACCTGTCATGTTTTCATGCTTCCATGCGAACGTGGACATTCTACATTCTAGAAAATTAGTAAGCTGATTCTCAATATCCTGAGGGATATTAGCTCCTACAAGCACCGAGATATCTGGATTATCCTGTTCCAGGATAACTTTCTCAACATCTTTCTCCAAAGCCACCATGATATCCTGGTCTTGTATCTTTAAATGCTATCATGCTTTGGACTTTGTTAAGGCTTTCATCGAAGAGGAATAACATTCCTTTGCCTCCTGTTGATCGCTTTCCACTTTGACTACCCCCCAAGGAGTTGGGATCTTCATGCATTGATGATAGGTTTGTTGGTGCATAAATGTCTGTTAACTTCGTCTTGTATTGAGTCTTGTGTCTAGATTAGATAGAATGAAGCTCGATAGGTTTAGGGGGAATTGGGTATAATGGACCATTTCGCACGAAATGGAAGAGTCCATTTTGCACGAAATGGATATTGTCCATTTCGCACGAAATGACACTTAACCATTTCTTACGAAATGCCGTGCCTATATATAGTCGAGCTGCCAGTTCATTTGTAATGATCCGGATTTTAGAGCCGAGGTGCTGCCAAATTGTCAACTGATCTGTAAAGCTTTGAAATCAATAAACAAGTGATTATAAAAGTGAATCAAGTTGTAATCAAGTTCGTATCATTGATTCCGCCTTTGATATGGATTAAAACTCTTCTGAACGACTCATTCAGGTTGCACAACGATCCAACAAGGTTGATGGCACAGCTTTCATATCATGAATCCATGGCCTGCCTAATATAATATTATAACAGGATAGTGAATCCATGAAATAGAATCGTTGCATTGAGTTCACTCCTTCAACATATACAGGCAGTTTTATTTCTCGAACAGTGTTCTTTGCCTCTCCACTGAACCCTACAAGCATAGTGGACTTTGAAGTGATCTCCATTTGGGGGATGTTCATTCTCTTTAGGGTTTCCAACTGGATGATGTTGACCGAGCTGCCATTGTCCACCAGTATCCTGCATACAAAATGATTAACAATATATAAAGTGATTACCAAACCATCATGATGAGGATCCTGAATGCTGTCCCGGTCATCACTGTCAAACGTTATCACTTTGTCAGCTGTAAGAGTTGTCATCCTCGTCAGCTTCTCCCCTCTTTCTGCCTTAGCCACCTTGGCATGTCTCTTTACTGCAGAATAAGAGGTTCCGCATATATCGAATCCTTCGGATATGAAGGTGATTATCTTGGCGACTGGAGGAGGTGATGCTGCTCGTTCAGGATCATTCTCAGTATCCTGACCCTTATTCTTCTTTTTTCCTAGAAGATCTTTCAAATATCCCTTGCTCAACAAGTAGCTTATTTTCTTCCTCAGGGCTATGCAATCTTCTGTCACATGTCCAAAATCCTCATGGAAGGCACACCACTTAGATTTATCCTTCCAATCGGCCTTTTGCTGGTTCTTCCTTGGCCACCTCGCTTTATCTCCTAAACGGTGTATGGCATACATCAGTTTAGGTATATTAACAGAAAAACAATATTCTGACAATTTAGGATATTCTTCGCCATCTTCATCCTTAACAGCATTCACTTTCTTGCTGTCATTTTTACCATACGGCCTAGAGCGGTATGGTTTGTACGAGGACTCTGATTTCCTATTTATTGATTCGTATGTCGAGGATGAATTCATCCTCTCTTGCATTTTCTTGTCGTCTTCAAGTCTGATATATCTCAGAGCCCTGTTTCGAGCTTCATCCAGGTTCCTGCAAGGATTTATCACAAGATCCTGTTAAAATTGGGAATCCTTTTGCAATCCCATCTTGAATGCTAGCACAGCTGTAGCAACATCAAGGTGTGGAATATCCAAGGATTCCTTGCTGAACTTGTTCACGTAATCCCTTAGGGATTCTTAAGGACCTTGAGTTATCCTGTAGAGGTCACTTGTAAGTTTTTCAAAGCTTCTACTGCAAGAAAACTGACTGTTAAACAAATTAACCAAATGACCAAATGATGTAATTGAATGAGGTAGAATGTTTAAGAGCCATTTCAAGGCTGATCCTGTTAGTGTAGAGCCGAAGCCCTTGCAGAGGAATGCATCCTTAAGTTCTGGTGGAATAGGGTTAATCTCCATCCTCTCCCTATACTGTGTAATATGTTCCTCATGATCCGTGGTCCCGTCATAAAGCTTCATATTGGGAGTTTGAAATCTTTTTGGAATTTCAACATCACATATAGAATGTACAAACCGGGATATCATGTGCTGTCCTGGGATACTTCCGGTATAGGCTGCACCACCCCAGGTACACTGGATATCATATCCTTCAGCTTCCGAAGCTTTCTAGAGAGTGCCGATGTCACACCTGTATCCTGCGAAGATCCAAGATTGTTAGTAGCAAGAGCATTAACATTATTAGGTAAGTTACCAGTTTGATGATTCTGGCCATATCCTAGAGCATATCCTGGGCCCCTCACAGTCGATATCCTAGCTGTTGAGGGTATCTCAGGAGCATGGCTCTAGGAATGGCTTGGTACAACATTGCCCTGATTATCCTCAGTGTACACTGTTGAACTAAAGTTTAGCACTCTGGGTTGTAAGGGAGTGACAGTATCCTCATCAGGTCTCTTGGAGTTGGACTTCAAGAGCTGTATTTCCCTCATTATCATCTGATTCGTTTCCTGCTATATACTATCAAACAAAGTTATAATTTCATCGTTAGAAGCCATAATGGGAGATCTCCCTGGAACACCAGATATGTGGACATTTTGAGCAATAATAGTGTCTCGGGATATATGAGTTTCAACCCTCCTTGGAGGAGCTTGAGCCTGTGAAGAAGCTTGCATCTGTGGAGGTGGTGGAAGCACCGAACCGGTTGTGGCAGAGGTTGTAGCAGGCATGGGAGAAGAGATCATGTTTGATTTCGAAGCCATTGAAAATAATCGTGTAAAAAGTTTTGAAAACAAGAAGCCAAGTAGTGATTTTAACAAAGCTTTTAGTAGAAATAACACCACTTGCCCTACGGTGGGTGCCAAATTGTTTTGTTAAAAAATTATCGAAGTAATTAAGTGATCAAGTTAGTATATGAGGTAGTGTGCTAGCAAACCTTGTGAAAAATATGTTGGTTTGTTCGTTTGTAAAATCAATTTCAGGATATAGTTTCAGGATATGAAACTATATCAATAATCAAACAATGAGCTGAAAAGGTAAAATTGGACACATGATATACGAGGAAAGCCCTTAATCAATCTAGATCTCCAGCATAAAACCTCAGGATCTGACAATCGTCCGCTACCTTGTTCTTCTTATTACTTGAATGCTCAGGATACAGTGCATGATAATGCTCAGATCGCTACTAAGTGGTACAATAATTGTAAGTGATGAGTGTTAGTGCGTGATTGCTAGAGAAATATGTAAGAGTTCGAGCGCAAAGAGTGAAGTGAAGTGTCCCTACGATCTGGCATTCCTATTTATAGTTACAATTATCAAACAACTTCTCCTATAAACTAGGGATGCTCCAGAATATTCCACAATGAACGTTGGACACCTATTCTTCTGGCTTCAACGTTTATTTTCCAACCACATGGAGCCAGTCTTCAGGAGAAAGAGTCCACATGAACATTATGATCCCGCAGCCATGTCCTTCAAACAAATAATTAGCAACTGCCAGGATACCTCATCAGGATGTTACCAATATCCTGATCATAATCAGATATCATAAAATCAAGATATAATTCCAGGATTTGGGCTTAGAATTCCACCCATAATAGAAACCCAATACTGACTTAAGCATCGGAGGGGTGTTAGCCAAGCTAACACCCACCTTAGTTTAAAGGTGTTTTGAAGGATACGCTTCAGGATGTTACTCCAGGCTATATACTCAAGATGAAACGAAAGATTAGAGGACTGCCCCCCTCTCTCACGTTTAAGGGATTCATATTCCTTCAAAGGTTTAAAGGTATTCACCTTTCTCTCGAATTGGGTTTAAACACCCCGCCTGGAGCGCAAGTTATGCAGGAATAGTTCAAGATAGCGGGACCAGTTCATGTAACAGTGGCTAACAATTTCGTTATTATTGGCTATATCCTGGATCCTTAAGGTATATAAGGATTGATCACCCTCTCTCACAAAAGGGTATTTTCATAATCTCTAAGGTTTAAAGGTTTTCACCTTTCTAAGTCTAGGAGTTTATACACTCCCACCTGTAGCGCAAGAAAACAAGGGTTTATCTCCATGATACTAAGGGTTTATCCCCAGGATACTAAGGGTCTATCCCCAAGATACTAAGGGTCTATCCCCAGGATACTAAGGGTTTATCCCCAGTAAAACTAAAGTTTTTTGGACAAGTTCCAAAGATATGACAAACTATGATTGAGTTTACACATACTTTTTTGTGGATAAGAAGTTATGAAGTTTAATCACTAAGTGAAGAAATACTCAAGTATGTCATGCACTGATGAAATGTCCTGCACAGACAGGGACATCCATGCTGGGGACATAGCAAACAATTCGTAGGTTGAAGTTGGAAGTTAGCCTTAGTGTTTTTGGTATGATTTTTTATTCTTCAAGCTTTGAAAGCCTTATCTAAATGATGTAAGTTTTCTAAAAAGTCATGTTCAACCAAGTTTTTGTCTAACATTTTGATTAAAGATGACAAAAATATTGAACATTTTATCAGTATCCTGACTAGGATATTTGATCAGGATATTCAAAACGTATCTTTCAAAATAGAAACATAACAACAACAAATAAGGCTAAAAGGTTAGTTTATTATTAACGGTCCAAAAGGTTGTACTCTTGGCTTCAACTCAAAACGAGACCCATCCACCAAAAGTACAACTAGTTTTAAAGCATATTTACATAAACAGTTGAAGGCTTCATCCTGAAAACACAAGGTCCCTCCACCTTCAACCGTTAACTGTTCAAAAGCATGCAGGAAATGTAAATTGTTCAAGTGCAGGAAAAGTAAAATGCAGAAAAAGTAAATTGTTTAGGGGTTACAAACAATTCAAATTTTTTAAAAAAAGTGGGCTCCAGCCTAAGCAATAATATCCATCATTGCCCACTTCGATGCTCTCACACAGCAGCATCTTCACCAGCCTTCTTCACCTCCTCACCACCAGCATCCTGAGCAACATCCTGACCAGCATCAGCTCCAACCTCCGTCTTATCTCTGGCCTCGAATGCCACCTCAGCCACCTTTGATGGCTCCCCAGCTCCAGGATTTGCAGGATACGGCACATGATTGCCTCCAAGATCATTCAGCTTTGACACCCAGGAATCAACCGGCCAGGCTGGACACTCTAAGCATGTCTCCCTGGCCTCATAGGCCATTTTGATCCTGGCTTGCATGAGGGAGATGACAGCCGATTTCTTGATTCCATCTCGAAAGGAAATCATAGCCTGTTCGTGGTCAACCTGAGAAGCAGCCAGCTTCACCTCGGCATCCTGAGTGACCTTCTTTAGCTTATCTTCATAGTGCAGGGTCTTGGCCTCAATAATTCTGCCCTGATCTGCCACGGTGATCTCGAGCTTCTTGTTCCTGGCCTCAAGGACCTTCACAGCCTCACAGGATTCAGTGTAGAGGTGTAGCAGATGTTGAAGGCCCTACAAAACAAAGTACAAGTATCGCTCAGTATTTACTAACCGGGATACTCAGTCAATATATGTATAAAGGATATAGGGCCAGGATATTACCTTGTGGAGAAAAGAAGTCATAGGCTCCCGAAAGTCGGTGAAACTGATGTCCTCGTAGGAGAACCCCTCGGAAGCAGGAGCGGAGGTGTTAGAACACTTTCTCTTCTTTGACGTGGATTCACGGGTTCTTGGGTTAGGCTTTGGAGCTTATGGTGGCCGGAGTCTCCTTCTTGACCTGAACGGGGATGGGGTAGTTGTCCAGTTCATCAAGATCCAAGAGGATAGGCATCTTGCTGGTGTCTGCATAAGGGAAGTGATCTTAAAACTTTGTTATACGAAATCTTAAATAACAGAATATATGCAGGATATTATACAGGACCCTTACCAGACATGTTTGAACTTGAGTGTTGGCTTGAGGATGCTGAAAACGGAACGAAACTGCTTTCAATGTCCGGAAGCTGGTAGATGGCTTCAATGTCCGCTGCACAAAACATAAGAAAAGTATCAGTTCAGGATATATGATAGGATATTTCCGGCGATGATCCTAAAACCCTAAATCCTACCCCTTGTTAACCACTTCACAGGATTATCCGCTCCACCAGGGATTGAACTTCTTTTTACAAAAAAAAGAACTTGGACTTCCATTCCTCTTCATTCCTTGTGGCCCGGAGAATCAGAGGGTCGTGGGAGGTGGAGTAAAACATGAACCTGCTAGACCCGTGGGATCTTAGCTGGTATGCTATCGGAAGATCATTGATAGAAAGCTCTGGAATGTGGGTATTCTTGATCCGATCAAGAACAACCAGAACACGCCAGAGCATTGTCATAATTTGACTAAAGCTAAGGCTAGTGATGCAGAAGAAGTCGGTGATAAAATCGGAAAAGGGGAATCGAAGACCTAATGTGAAGGGGAAAGCATTAAAACAAATCCATTCGGTGGACGACATGTCCGATAGGAGTTCCCGATCATATGGCCTGAATATCGTGCCCCCGGGAAGATACCGGAGGTTTGAAGGGCTGACAAGTAGGCACTATCAAATGTGCACCATTCTTTCTCCAGATACTGGAGAAGATTTTGCGGTGTGAACATAGGGGCTGAATCGCCGGAACTAGACCTAGTATGTCTCGCCATTTTTGACTGGAAATAGAGAAGAGAAGGGAGGAAAAGGATGAAGATTGAAGAGAGAAGTTTTACCTTTTCACTTTCTTGGTAACGGTTAAATGGGGGATAGTTGAGAAGATATAAGGGGAGTACTGAGTGGATTTTGCTTAGGTAGTTGCACCTTGTCAAATCAGCCATCTTATCTCTTAATTGCCTCGGTAAACGTAAAAATATTACCATTGGGATACTGGATCCTCAATAGTAACATTTTTGGGGACAAATGTTATGGGTGGAATTCTGAGCCCATATCCTGACCCTATATCTTGATTTCATAATAGCTTATTACGATCAGGATACCGGACCAGGATATTGGTAACATCCTGATGAAGTATCCTAGCAGTTACTAGCAGTTTGCTTGCAGGTTATCGCTGCAAGATCACAACATTAACAGGGACCCTTTCTCCTAAAGACTCGCTCCATTTAGTTAGGAAATAAACGTTGAAGACGAAAGAACAAGTCTCCAACATTCAAAAGGGAATATTCCGAAGTATCCCTAGTTTATAGGAGAAGTTGCTTGTTATTGTAACTATATAAACGATAAGCCAGATCCATAGGACACTTCACTTCTAGCTGCCGAACTCGTACACAATTCTCTCTTACAATCACACATTAACACACATCACTTGCAATCATTGTAACACTTAGTAGCGATCTGAGCATTATCCTGCACTGTATCCTGGTTATTCAAGCAATAAAAAGAACAAGGCAGCCGGCGATTGTCAGCTCCCGAAGTTTTATGCAGGAGATCTAGATTGATCAAGTGCTTTCCTCGTATATCCTGTGTCAACTTTTTACTTATGCAGCTCATTGTTTGATTGTTGGTATAGCTTTATATCCTGAGACTATATCCTGAAACTGTTTTCACAAACGACCAACTTAACATATTTTTTGCAAATACCATCAGCACACTTCCTCACAAACTAATTTGATTACTAAATTGTTTCGGTCATTTTTTAACAAAACACTATTTATATATTAAAAAATTATATCGAGCCAACCGAGCCGAACCAAACTGAGCGAACCTTTGCTCGTGCCTGGTTCATTTACAAACCGAACCGATCTGAACCGAGTGTTTTTTCAATCGAGCTGAATCGAACGAGCAAATTCCGAGCTTTTCGAGCGAGCATCGAACGAGCATCGAGCGCCGAGCAATTTGAACGGCCCTACCTAGTAGTGGCAACTCACCAATAGTAGTAAAAACTGATTAGTTAAACCAATAGCGACTAAGCGTCGGTAGCAATATCACTAGTAGCAATTGACCAAATAGTGGCAACTTGGATCAATTGCAACTACGCAATTGATTAGCACTTTCCTACATATGCATGTGTATAACTGCTACGGTTATAATGGTCAATTGTCCTCTGTTGCTAATATTTATTTAGGTTGCAATGTCTTACCCAATCGTTGTATTATTTCAACCCTTGTATAAATGATTTAGGTCAGATCAGATTTATCCTGCACACGATTTTTCACAAAAACATATATATTTATTATTTTGAATTGCACTTTCTGTCTTACCCGATTATACATTTCATGAAACCATGAAACGATTTAATCTGAAAGTGAAATATACACGATTCAAAATGCTATCCACGGACGATTGAAATACGAAACCTAGGAAAATCCAGTTGAGTTAATAATGAACTTCAATGTGCTTACCCTAAACAATAGAAAATCCGAGCTTCACCTAAACTTTACTCTAGTGTATAATCTAAAACATAACTGGTGTAAAAGATTAAACCAATCTTTTGTTCTCCCAAGCTCATTAAACAAGCAAGAATAGAACGCCTTCTGATGTTGGAAGTGTGTTAAGGTGTGAACAATGGCATTTTGTTACGGCTGTAAACGAATCGAACGAGGCCTTGTTCGTGTTCGTTCGTTAAGGATATAATGCGTTCACGAACCATTCATGAACACTTACGGAATGAGATTTTCTTCGTATTCGTTCATTAAGGAAAGAAACATGTCACGAAGGGTTCATGATAGTATTTTTTGATGTGAATAATGAGAAGTGTAGGATCGTTCTTTGACCCAAACGAGTCGATCAGAAGAGTTCTTATCAATTCAAAAGGCGGAAACAGATGAATTGACTTGTAAAACAGCTAGATTCATTTCAAAATGTCTTGTATTATTAATTTCACAAAGTTTCAGATCAGTAGACACATCGGCAGCACTTCGGTACCAGAAATCTCAAAGTTACAAATGATTTCGTTTGAAGGCTATTTATAGATGAGCTGGTTCCGTTTGAAAGTGGCAGTTACCATTTCAAACGGATTTAACCAAGTTAATTTCGCTTGAAACTGCACATGTCTCTTTCAAGCGGAATTAGCTCATTCAAACGAAATTAGCTCCATCACACTCAAAACCTTCTATTTTCCTCGTACAACGTGCCCTGATCTAACAATTCTAATACTAGACTCGATACAAGACGAAGTCGACAGACGTAATGCACCAACAGACTCCCCCTCAGATGTTGACGAGTCTTCAGAGTCGAGTCTTCACAGTTTTCAGTCTTTATCAGTCTTCGGGCTTCTTTTCTCAGTCTTCTTTCTTCTTCTTTCTCTCTTTTACAAGGATCTGAAGCTAACTCTTGCATCTACATACTCTACTCTCCCTCGGATGTTGTTTTACCAGCAGACTCCCCCTTGAATTGTACTGGGATCGTAGTCTGGATTTTACAGGATCAGGACCAATTCCTGGCTCCACTGATTCCTGCACAAATCTCTACCCAACATTAAATTTCACAAATATAAAATTTGACAAATTTAAACTCTGCTAACCACTTGTAGACACAAACTTAACACATCATTTTCAAATATCGTACAAAATGATTTAACATATTAATCTCTGATGAACAACTTGTTAGAAAATCTTTTATCACTCACTCCTAAACCAGTTCGTCATGTTCATTGGAATTTTGAAAATCAGCTTTTCAACATCAGTTGTCGAAAATCTTTTTGAATTATCAAAAATTTATGCTAAAACACGCCGAAAATCTTTTTGGATTTTTGAAATGAAAGAAATGCAAATAAAGAAATATATACAAGCGATATTTTTGTGAGTTTGTGTAAGAGGATCATATCAGTTTCTGAGACAAATCACCAACACCGTTAAGCTTTAAACATTTTAAGTTCTAAACGATTCACTTAGATTGTCAGTATACTGATCCACTTAAATTTTCACACAAATTTCAACTGTTTCAAGATACGAGATTAATGTTTTAGATATTTAAACTTATTCGCGTGTCCCACCTCAGAATATACTCCTGTATCCAGATCCCAATATTCAGTCTTACAGGTGAGTATACCTAGATGATATCTGTAAGGGGTTAAAATGCGAGGGCCGTGAGAGCTCAGGTCAGAACTTCCGTTCAGCAGAGAGATGACGGCTTCGACTTTTGGTGTGTCCCCTTTAGAGGATCTTTTTTTTCAACAGCACATGATTAGCATTTTTCAATGTTTCATCATTTTTATGCTGAGGTGGGTGATATATTTCAAGCAATCGTAAAGTATTATACGAGGACTAGGCCATTGCTTTCGCAAAATCAGAAGTCCCGGGATAATACCCCAGATATCACTGAGTATAAAGACCTAGTATCTCAGAAAGAAGGACCTTTCAAACAAGATTTCGGGGGTTACCCATATATCCGAGAGATGTTCCCCACGATATAAGCAAGTTTGAAATTTAGGTTTATATCTCGTCACAATCTACTAAAAGTGTAAAAACCTACTGGCATATCATCAGTGAGACCGTTTATCACATTTTTCTTTTCATTTCTTTAGCATGCTGTGATTGTCCACTGATGCACTATCATTTCCTCTTTTGCACAACAAAACTCATTTTTGATTTTATCATGTTTTTGACTTTTTCAAATTTTCTCATGTTTTTGGATTTTCTGAAAATTCTTACTCCCCCTAAAATTCAAAATCATTTTAAAGAAATTTGAAAACAAACTGTACATGTAAAGTGACAACTGATATCGAATCACTTCAATTCGCCATCCACTTGGCATAAACAATCAGAACTCCCCCTTTCAACAAACTATTTTCCCCTTATGATTTCAAAACACTTAAGTTTGTATTAATCAAATGGTTTTTCCGAAAAATAAATTTTGTTTATTTTATCACTTTATAAAATCGGGGTTATCATCACTTTGTTTTCATATTAAATACCACTTGTAGAAAATCAAGTACAACTTAATGTCCCTGATTTACCACTTGTAAGTGAAAACCTTCTCCAACCACTTATAAATTCACTTATCAACTAAAACCAATAGTAAAATCAACATATAACAAAATCAAGACAAACTACCACGTGTAATTTTACCAAATAACTACTTGTAGAAGGATGCCGATTCCTGCTCCACGATTACCAACTTGGGAGCTCCGGCAAGTCAGAATTTTAGTTTGAAACAGCAGTCACCCAAGCCTGACCAGCCTTGGGTGATACACATCTATCCCACCAACATTTTGATTTGTAAAAATCTTTAGCACTTTTCACCTTTCCATCTACCATCTTTCCGAAAATATGTTTGACTTTCCCATTGAAAGCCTTTTCAACATCAAATTTTTCTTTACCAGAGAAAAATTGATCTGAAATTTCAAACTTACCTTTTGATTTCAGATTTTCTTTTGACAATGGCAGAAAGTTTTCCTCGTTCAACTCTGGAACGGAATTCTCAACCTTTTTCTCAACAAATGACTCCTCTGATTTTATGGATTCAGATTCATTGTCAGAACTACTCTCAGATTTTACAACCCATCTTTGTTTGTTCAAATCGACTTTTCTTTTGTAAAAACGTTTTGAAACATCACCAGTTTCGAAAGTCGAATTTTCAAACACTTTAGATTTCTCAGTTGGTTGTTTCTTTTCATCAACACATTTTTCTTTCAATTTTGAGTTAAAAGAAATTCCCTGTCTTGTGTTGTTGGACTGTTGGCAATTCCAAGCAATATGTCTAACTTTTTGACATTTAAAACAAATTCTTCTATCAACCCTTCGTTCAGATTCTTTCAACATATTCTTCTTAACTTCAGCAAGAAACTCTTTGTTTGACTGTTTCCAGAATGGTTTCTTCTGCTCTTCTTCAGAACTTCCACCTGCAACAAATTTCGTTTTTGGTTTATAATTTTTCTCATTTTTATAGTTTTCTGGGGGAATGAAACCTAAACCTTGTGGTTTGGTTTCTTTCGATAACCTGAACCAGAACCGTAACCTTTTTTCTTGTTCAATCTCTGTTGAACTCTTGAAGTGTACCTTTTAGGTTTTTCAGTAAGATTTAAATCTTTTATTTCAGAAATGTTAATTTCTATTAGTTTGAAAACCTGTTTGATCATTTCCGTTTTGACACTTCTTATTGGAAATTCCTCATCAGAATATAATTTGTCTGAATCAATCAAACTATATGCTACTTTGATTGGTTCGTCATTCAAATTAGATTTTGATAATAGGAATTCTTTATTGTAAACCCTTTTAACCGGTGAACTCGGATTCTTTTCTGACGAACTCAAACTTTCAGATTTAGACTCCGACTTTGACTCTTCATCCATATCCAACACCTGATCGACCATTTTCTTTAACAACTCAGACTCATGATCAGTGTCAGACGCTGTGAATGTGACATCAATATTATCTGGTAATTCATCAATGATTTCAGACTTTAACTTGATGTTGAGAGCCTTATTTACACGTTTCTCATTTGGCTTTCTGGGAGAATAACTTTCATGGATCGGGGGCGGACATCTGTTATACTTGACACTTTGTTTCTTACCAGTATCAGTATCTTCAGTCTTTTCCTCTTTGAATGCTTCAAGACCTGCAACAGTAGGATAAACAGGATCAATCAAATAATCACATGTTGTATAACTCAACAACAAACGTTTAATCCTTTCACTCTCAATCTTTTCAAGCTCTAAATCCTGCTTCAGCTTAGCACAATCTTCAATATACTCATTGATGATCTTCTGTTTCATCATTAATGTTGAGCTCATTTTTGACATAGCAGCATCAATTTCTGAGTTTGTCTTTTTCAGATCATCAACTGTTCTGTTCAGCACGTCATAAGATTCCTTCACATACTTCACATCAGACAACAAATTTTCTTTCATCTGTTCTAATTCAACAATCTTCTTATCCTTTTCATCACAATCTTTGCAGGATTCCAAACATTTTGAACATGGTTTAATAACCTCAATTATCTTTTCAATCTCAACAACCTTCTCAACTTCAACAATTTTTTCTACCTCCACGATTTTCTCAACTTCGACAAGTTTTTCAACTTCGACTATTTTTTCAACCTCAACAATTTTCTCTACCACTTTCTCCACTTCAACGATTTTTTCTATCACCTTCTCAATTACTGGTTCAACATTTGCTTCTTCAGCTTCCATCTTTGCCTTTTCATCAGCAAGGATTCTTGCTGCTTCCAGCTCTCTCCTCAATCTGGCAATCTTCTTCTGATTCAGCAAATCAACTTTATCTGCAAAATACAAATTAAAACTGTCAGGATCTATGCCTTTTCTAGCTTTGTTAAGATATTCTTCCTCATCATCGGTATCAATATTACTTCCTAGATCTGGAAAAATCGGAATTCTTTTCTCCCTAGCCTTATCTTCACCCAGAATTCTAGCAACAAGACCTGAACCTGGTGGAATGTATTTATCCCAGATGAAACCTTCAGCCACTTTTTCATCATCTTGATCAATGATACCAAAATAAGCTTTCTTATTTGCATCTTTGATCATTCTAGCATGAGCAGTTTTTGGTTCCTTTTGTTGAGTAATCTGATGAAAAATTGATTTCTGATAATAATTGTTCTTTCCAGACTGATATTGTCTTCCATCAGCTTCTTTGTTTTTGCACTCACGCTTAAAATGACCTTTTTCATGACAACGAAAACATGTAACCTTAGATTTGTCAAAACCTAACGGTGAATTAGACAATTCATGAAAGTTATTTCTTCCAGTAACTTGTGTGAATTTTTCTGCTCTTCGAACAGCACTGGCTAAACACCACTTCACATCCATCAACTCAAGTTCCTCTGCATCAATTTGGTCATCATCTTCTTTTGTAAGCATCAAATTTCCAATCTTGCCAGCAATCAAACTTTCATAAGATTCCAACATAGCAACGAGTGATGCCATGTGTTGCTTGGCAATTTCTGGAGACAAATTTTGACCATTTTGAAAGTTCAAAGTGACATTACATTGAAGATTTGTTGAGTTCTGTCTTTGAGGACTTAATGTTGTATGATTTGGATCAAAGCTTGAATACGAAGACGAAGATCCATCACTCTGTATCAAATTACTACCCTTTGTTCCAGACGAAGTGTCAGCACTTAAACCAGTTTGGATCTTTGGGCTAGGGCTGGGGTTAGCCTCAAACTTGTTCCCTCTGTAATATAAACTGACATCTTGTTGAGCATTTGGATTCTTCATGATTGCCGTTTTCTGAATATCCAAATCGTACTCTTCAATCTTCTGAATAAACTGTGCCAGATTCATATTTTTCGATTTTCTCATGTGTTTCACAATCAACAGATAAGTTCCCCATTTTTGCTGTGGTAATGCATCAGCAAGTTTATCAACCTATTCTTCATCATCTTTCTTAATATCCAATCTTCCCATTTCCAATACCAGGTGACAATATCTATCAATGGTCATCTTAGTTGTTTCATGATCGAAAGCTACAAATATATCAAATGATTTCTTTAATAAAGCCTTTTTGTTTTTAATCATATCTGCACTTCCTTTGAATTTTTGAATCAACGCATTCCAAATCGATCTAGCAGTACCCTCATGTTGAAGCAAAACAAAGATATCTTCCTTTACTGCTTGTTGTAGAAGACTAATCATCATTTTCTCACTTGTATACTTCAATTTATCACTCTCTGAAAAATCACATAAAGCTTTTCCAAGCCCACGCTCGTTTTTCGGTTTATCGTAGTCTTTGTTTAAAGCACACCATGCGTCAAACTTATATGCTTGCACCCAGTTCTCAAATCAATTTTGCCAACCTTTAAAATCTTCAATGAACATTAGCTTAGGTGGTTTTTGGTAAGTTCCTGTTTCATTCTCACTGTACAGTGTTTCAGCAGCTGTAACTGGTGCAATTGGTGTAGCAAACGCATTGTAAAATTATTCTTCCATAATTCGGAAAAAATTTCCACAAAAACTCACTTTCAAATGAAATATCAATCCAAGCGAAATTACTCCTCAAACGAAATTAACTCTCAAACAGAATCCCTGTCTCAAGCGGAATAGCTGTCTCAAGCGAAATTAGTTCAAGCGGAATACCTCTCTGAAACAAAATCACCTCTCACACGAAATTACTTTGAAACGAAATTACTACTTTGGTGCGGAATCACTAATTTCGTTTGAAACGTCTCAAACGGAATTACACCCAGAAACAAAATCAGGTAATTTCAAGCGGAATTAGGTGTACTTTTCAAGCGAAATACCACTTTCAAGCGGAATCAAGTGATAATCTCGTTTGAAATGCTGCTGACGTCATCTTATGCGATCTGATATTCAAACGGAATTACGTATTTTACCAGTTTTAGATCGAATTAAGGTCCAATTCTTTCAAGGATTCGTTAAAACACTGTTTTACTTATAATATGTGAAATTCAGACCATTTTGACCGTAAAATTTTGTGAATTTTGCAAAAGAAGGTGTATAAATAAGAAATAACGACTGTTTTGGCAAGAACTCTTCCTCCTGAGCTCTGATACCACTTGTAGGATCGTTCTTTGACCCAAACGAGTCGATCAGAAGAGTTCTTATCAATTCAAAAGGCGGAAACAGATGAATTGACTTGTAAAACAGCTAGATTCACTTCAAAATGTCTTGTATTATTAATTTCACAAAGTTTCAGATCAGTAGACACATCGGCAGCACTTCGGTACCAGAAATCTCAAAGTTACAAATGATTTCGTTTGAAGGCTATTTATAGATGAGCTGATTCCGTTTGAAAGTGGCAGTTGCCATTTCAAACGGAATTAACCAAGTTAATTTCGCTTGAAACTACACATGTCTCTTTCAAGCGGAATTAGCTCATTCAAACGGAATTAGCTCCATCACACTCAAAACCTTCTATTTTCCTCGTACAACGTGCCCTGATCTAACAATTCTAATACTAGACTCGATACAAGACGAAGTCGACAGACGTAATGCACCAACAAGAAGGAAAGTGGAACAGTGCATAAACAAGGTGGAGATAAGTTTTCCTATTCATTTGTTTGGGTAATGAGATAAATAAGAATTAAAGAATGAAAAAAGTTTAGATAAAATTAATAAATGCAAAAAAAATCTTTAGTGAACAACATAAACAAACAAACAAACATGAACGAATGTTTACGAACACATTACCGAACGTTCACTAACGTAATTGAACGAACGAGACATCTATTCATGTTCGTTCATTTAACTAAACGAACGAAATTTCTAGTTCATGTTCTTTCATTAATTAAACGAACGAACGTAAACGGACTTTCCGCCGAAAGTTCACGAACTGTTCATTGAACATTCGTTTCGTTTACAGCCCTACATTTTGTATGTCAAATAATATATATATATATATATTATCTATTACTATTTATAATGTATATAAGAGAGAGAATATAAAGATGTTGAAATTTAAGAGTATTTTAACTTTAGTGCATGTATATTACTATATACATACATACAATATTATAAAGCAGATTGCAACTCTATTAGCATATGTTACAACTCTTTTTAGCCAAATTTTAGTATTCCAAGAGGGTTTGTGTTGAGGCAACCAGCCAAAAGTGACGTTTTCACTTTTCAGAAACCCACCACATAATCCCCACCATCCATATGCTACTCCTGAAATCGACGGCAAGAATCCCGATCCGCATCACTCACCACCAACCAAACACCACATCTCCAACAACCTACATAAACAAACCCACACTTCACGCCTCACTCATTCAAATTTCCACCTTTTCATCACACATATAATTTCTCTCACTCAACACAAAAGGCAATCGAGAGTAAACCAACGGAGTAGAAGAAACTGGCGGTAGAGAAGAAACATACAAATGATAAGAAGCTTGTGAATTTGTAATTTTTTGTTAGCTGAGAAGAAATATATGGTTAAGGTCTATGATTGATGCTTTTGAGGAAACAAAGTTCAAATCTATGGTCAATTTTGAATTTAGATGGCATTTTATTACATAATTATTTGTTTAGTTGGTTGTTGAAGGGCCTATTTTGGTAAAATGATTTCTTTAGATTTGCGTATTTTGCTTTTGAAGAACATGAAATTCACGTTGGTGAAGTATTCACTCATGTCAAAAAGAATATTATAAAGGTGTCATAAATTCTGGAAACTATTTAGTTAAGAAATAGTTTAAAAATAAGAAAAAAAATAAATCAATAATTGAACTGTTATGTTGTACAGTATGGAGTAAAAGTTGTACAAAGGAGTTAGGTTTGAAAAGCAAAAAACACCACTTATTATCATCATTGTTCACCAAAAGTTAGATGCTTGATGAAACTAGCAGAAACAAAGAAAACTCCACCAAACCCACCACATCAGCCTCCTTGCCCTACCGTGTGTAGCCTCACCTGTTTAAATCTAAGGCAATTTTCTAGATTCAATTGTTTGTCATCATTTGTTTATGGAGGGTTGGGGAAAAGATAAAAATTATGAAATTTGAAATAGTAGCAAAGTATAGCCAAGTGTCTGAGTGAGCAGAGCAATAGTGTTATAGTAATTATGCACACTTTTACAGCTCTTTTACCCTCTTTTTCTCTATGTGTCACACCTCGACCACGTAAAACAACAAAGCGTGGCGGAAACGTCGGGGAGTGTTGTAACAGAATTATCGTTTCATAACTATGGATACAAAAAGTGTTTTGTTTTATTGATAATATTAAACATTAACATTGTTTTAACATAGAACAACAAGTTTTATATCGTCTATCATAGATATTATGTCACTAAGGCCTCGTCCAGATCCTATGTGACGCATACATCCTAGAACATCAATAAAACAACAACACCTGAAACATATGTAAAAACAAAGTCAGCAAAGAAATGCTGGCAAGTACATAGGTTTTATAAGAGTATCGGAATCATGGCTTGTATTCTTATATTGCAATACCTCGAAAACCTTGTTTTTAAAATGTGTATAATATTGCAACATGATTAACCAACTCAAATCGAGATGATTAAAATTTATAAAATTTCGTAGCCATAATTCTTAACCCAAAAGCTTTTTGTTTTTAGAAAACCATCTTGTAAAACATCTCGTATAAACTCGTTAATAAAACTCGTACATTATTTCGAAAACATCGTTGAGTGACATCGTTTTAGTATCATTTACCCAAGTGAATTAAATAACGCCACGGTATGTAATATATTGAAAACACTTATATATAAGAAGTACCAGCGGCGTATCTACCATGTTTTCACCACATTACACCCGTCCCGTTATCTAAACACTAGCCATAAACCAATCGTTTACCCAAATCGTTTAACATCATTTCCAAATCGTTCCCAAATCATTTACTCGTTTAAATCGTCCTCGTTTTAATTGTGAAAACTTATATATGGTCGTCTCGTTAATAACATTCAAACCTTTGTGACTCGTTCATCGTTCAACTCGTTCTTGCATTAACAAACCTCCAAAGGGTAAGTTAACAATCATCAGATTCAGTCGTTACCCACAACACCCACACATAACCATGGGTATAGTGCAATAACGGGATTTGTCAGATCCTATGGTACCATAACCTAATACTGGTCGGTTCGGCCAAAATTAATGAATGTCATTCGTTATGTAACTACAACCAACAAGTTCGTTCACATTATCGAAATCATTATTAGTTTAATTATAAATCGTTCTATTCGTTTTTGAAATCATCGTTTAAACCTTGAAAACATTTTGTACATATGAATCACCCCAAAACAATTGAAAACAGTAAAATAGGGGAACTATGTACTCACATAGTTACCACAAAACATGTAAGAAGAGGGGATCTATGTACTCACATGTAGTGCAAGGTATCCTCAATCAATAGTACTTCAACAAACTCGAGTAAATCAGAGAAATCAAGCAGCACCTAGTAATTGAATCACTAGTCAAACAATAGACGCCTAAATCGGAAGATCGGACAGAATGAGGTCTTGTAACCCAAATGAGTGTTGGAACTCATGTGATATGGTTTAACAAGGCCTACATCCAAAATGAAACCTAACCTAAGTGCTTTCGACCCATCGTGACCCATTAAGGTAGCTTACGCTACTTTAATGCGTCGTGCGCGCAAAGCGCGTTCGAGACGTCTAACTAGTCCTATGACAAGTATTATATGCCAATACATGTTTAATCATGTTGTATAATCAGTTATGTGACAAAAGTTTAGGTTACATAAGCTTAATTACCAATTATACATAAAAAGGGTATTTTGGTAATTTACCTAAGGCATATAAACTACTTATCATACAACTACATAAACTAGGTGACCATAAGGTATAACCTCGGAAGGTTATTCCCTAAGCAACTATGGTCACTAACAATGTTTGGTCGGATCCTAATGATCGACCAAACGGGTCGTGTTCGAAAGTCTAAGCGGGTGTTTAGTCCGCTTGACTTACGACTCTACACAAGCACTAAACTAAAAAGTGATGAGCTAAACATGTTAGAACATGTTTAACAAGGTTTGAAAACAGGTTTGGTATCAAAACAAATGGTTTTGATACCCACAAGTAGTTTGGTTACAAAATACGCAAGAATACGTATTTTGGCCGAAACTACGACTCGTCACTGAGCCTAGATAACGTGGTAATCAGTAGGTATAGTCACAAGGGACTATAACCATCGTTATTACGCTCATGTTATGAAGTTCAAACGAACTTCACATTGACCATAAACTGGTCAATGCAGAAAGTCAAACGCAGTTTGACTTTAACGCTAAAACGAATGAAGAGAACGAACGAACACTTACAACGGGTCCAAGAATGGAAGTTTTGAATCCGAATATTCTCAGGTATGAAGTGTTGAACACATCAACTTAGAGAACAAATTCAGATTTCAAAGGTGTGGGTTTTTGGGGTTGAGATCACGGGGTATTTATAGATTTCCTTGAACCGTTAGGATCGTTCCACGAAAACTGAGCTTTGATCTGGACCTTACATGTGTGCCCATGGTTTTCTAAAACCATGGGAGCCCCTAATATGGACTATGTTCATTGAATACCAGCCCATGGTTTTGCAAAACCATAGGTTAAAACCACCAATACTTCAAAATGGACTAGGTTCATTGAATCTGCTATAAATTTCAAAAAAAATGGTCCTTGCACTTGTAAAACTTGATTTTTGGCACTTTTAAGCCCCGTTAACCCCATTTCAAGGCTCTAAAATAAATTTAAAGTATAGGGAACTTAAAATATGGTCAAAAACATCTCGGATGTCGGTTCGTTTGGTCGTACGGTTGCGTTATTCGCTTAATTACGACGGAAGTCGTAACGAACGTAAAAACGATCCAAATTAAGCGACGAATGGAATTTTATCATGCCAAACACTAAAATAAAATATTTTAATGCTTACATAAATTTTTGGATGTCCGGATGTATTCAGAACGTAAGTTATGCGCGAAAATGCAAACTTATGCACTTTTTGACGCTTTTAGTCCCTGAATGAGCATAAAGTTTATTTTAGCACACCGAACCCCTCAAAGCCTATTTCTAAGCTATGTAAAGGATATTTAGGGTATGTTTAACTTATGGTCATGTTCCGAAATGTTCGTTACTATACAACTCAACATAGTTTCGCAGTTTGACACATATAGTCCCTGCGATCGAACAAAGTGGATTTCGACACACCAAACCATTCAAAACTTATTTCTAAGTTATGTGGAGGTTATGTAAGGTATGTTAAGCCTATGTCACTATTCCAGAGTGTTTGTCGTGTTATACTGACTGCGTTTACGCACCAGTTTGCGTATAACCTTCCAGAACGCGATTTAAAGCTTGTAATCGGAATCGAATCGAATTGAAAATATCACCAAACACAAATACACACATAGAAACACCAAAACACATATAATAACACCAAAGCACATTGTTTTATTAATAATCATCATTGTTTTACATCGTAAATCGATTACAGAACACAGTTGTCACAGTCTCCCCTACTTCAGGAAATTTCATCCCGAAATTTTAATTAGAGGAAGCTTGTGAAAACAAATGCGGATATTTCTCCTTCATCTGGTCCTCACGTTCCCAAGTAAAATCTGGGCCATGTTTGGATTCCCAGCGAACTTTGACCAAATGAATCCGTTTGTTCTTCAACTGTTTGTATGTACGTTCCACTATCTCCACAGGTTTCTCGTCAAAGTGCATCGTTTCATCAATTCGGATCTCGTCGAGAGGAATGTGTAGATCAGCGTCAGCTAAACACTTTCGCAGATTGGACACGTGAAAAGTCGGGTGAATATTTCCAAGCTCTGGAGGTAGCTCTAGTCGATAGGCAACCTTTCCAATTCTTTCCACAATCTTAAATGGTCCCACATATCGAGGTGCAAGTTTTCCTTTCTTTCCAAATCTCACGACTCCCTTCCAAGGTGAAACCTTGAGTAGGACACGATCTCCGACTTGAAATTCTAAGGGCTTGCGTCCCAAATCCGCATATCTCTTTTGACGGTTTCGAGCTGTCACAAGATTATCGCGGATTTTCTTGATTTTGGCAGTTGTTTCCAGAACGAGCTCAGGTCCAGTAAGCTGAGCTTCACCGGTCTCGTTCCAACAGACAGGGGAACAACATTTTCGACCGTAGAGAGCTTCGAATGGTGCCATATTAATGCAAGTATGATAACTATTGTTGTAAGAGAACTCGATCAGCGGCAGATGAGAATCCCCATTACCACCAAAGTCTATCACGCATGCTCTAAGCATATCCTCCAAAGTTTGAATCGTTCTCTCAGATTGGCCATCTGTTTGGGGATGATAAGCAGTGCTTAGATTCAGTTGGGTTCCCAAGGCAGATTGCATGGCCTTCCAGAAATGAGATGAAAATCGAGCATCACGATCGAAAATGATATCTAAAGGAACACCATGTCGTGATACAATCTTGTCAACATAAATCTTTGCAAGTTTATCAGCAGATAGATCCTCGTGAATCGGAATGAAATGAGCTGATTTTGTTAAGCGATCGACAACAACCCAAATAGCATCATGACCTTTAAACGTACGCGGTAACTTAGTGATGAGATCCATTGCAATGTTCTCCCACTTCCAAACCAGTATCTCTGGTTGTACAAGCAAACCAGATGGTCGTTGATGTTCAGCCTTGACTTTGAGACAAGTTAGGCATTTCGACACATACAAGGCAACATCTTTCTTCATACCAGGCCACCAGACCTTAGTATGAAGATCCTTGTACATTTTATCAGCACCAGGATGGACAGAATATCGAGACTTATGTGATTCGTCCATCACTAAAGTGCGAAGATCATCTTGTTTCGGAATCCACAAACGATCCATGAAATAGAGTAAACCATCATCTTTCGCTTCGAGTTTAAGCTCAAGCTGACATGGTAATTAATTACTTATCAAATTTTGTGAAACACAAAATTGCTGAGCTTGAAGGACACGAGATTGAAGATCAGATAGTGTTCGAACAGAATGAAGCTTGGCTCGCTCCTTTCGACTAAGCGCATCGGCTACAACATTCGCCTTACCAGGGTGGTAGCGAATCTTGCAGTCATAATCGTTTAAGAGTTCAACCCAACGTCGTTGCCTCATGTTCAGCTCTTTCTGATTAAGAATATGCTGGAGACTTTTGTGGTCTGTGAAAACCACACTTCGTTCCATAGAGATAGTGTCTCCAGATTTTAAGCGCGAAAACCACAGCTCCTAACTCAAGATCATGAGTCGTGTAGTTCTTCTCGTGAACTTACAGCTGCCTAGATGCATACGCTATAACTTTACCTCGTTGCATAAGGATGCAACCAAGACCTAAGTTGGACGCATCGCAATAGACAACGAAATCATCGCTTCCCTCGGGCAGAGATAGAACAGGAGCATTACATAACTTCTGCTTCAGTGTTTGGAACGCTTCTTCTTGCTTGGGTCCCCACTCGAAAGGCTTATTCTTCTTAGTCAAAGCAGTGAGTGGAACCGCAATCTTTGAGAAATTTGAAATGAATCGACGATAATAACCAGCAAGACCAAGAAAAGATCGAATCTCTGTAGGTGTCGTCGGTGTATTCCAGTCCTTAATAGCAGCAATCTTGGATGGATCCACATGAATACCCTGCTCATTGACTATATGACCCAAGAATTGAACTTCTTTAAGCCAGAATTCACACTTGGAGAATTTAGCAAAAAGTTGTTCCTCCTTTAGGAGTTCCAATGTTAAGCGAAGGTGTTGCTCGTGCTCTGCTCGAGATTTTGAATAAATGAGAATATCGTCGATGAACACAATAATGAACTTGTCCAAATAAGGTTTGCAGACCCTATTCATTAAGTCCATAAAGATAGCTGGAGCATTCGTCAAACCAAAAGGCATGACAGTGAACTCGTAATGCCCATATCTTGTGCGGAAAGCAGTTTTGGGAATATCTTCTTCGAGAACACGAAGTTGATGATACCCAGAACGTAGATCGATCTTGGAAAATCATGAAGCACCCTGCAGCTGGTCGAAGAGATCATCAATTAGAGGTAGGGGATATCGATTCTTGATGGTGAGCTTATTAAGCTCACGATAATCGATACACATTCGAAAAGATCCGTCTTTCTTTTTCACGAAGAGGACAGGAGCTCTCCAAGGTGAAAAGCTCGGTCGGATGAATCCTTTATCAGATAACTCTTGAAGCTGTTTCGATAACTCTTGCATCTCCAACGGTGCAAGACGATAAGGTGCTTTTGCAATCGGGTTGGCATTGGGTACAAGGTCAATATGAAACTCGAATTGACGAACTGGAGACAAACCAGGCAGTTCATCAGGAAACACCTTCGGATAATCCCAAACAATCGGAATATCCTGAATACTCTTGCTCTTGCTTTTCTCCTCGGTGACATGTGCCAGAAAAGCAACATATCCTTTTCGTAAATACCTTTGGGCTTCCATACACGACATAAGCTTCAAACCATCTGGTGGTTTTTCGCCACGAACTTCCAGAACTTCACCGGAAGACAAAGGAATACGAACAATCTTATCGAAACAAACCACCTCAGCGTGGTGTTTGGTTAACCAATCCATTCCAACGATAATATCGAAACTCCCAAGTTGCATCGGTGTGAGGTCAATAGGAAAAATATGGTTATCAAGGTTCAACTGACAATCACGAATAACAGAATCGAGAACAAGAGGTTTACCAGTAGCAACTTCGACAGATAAGGGATTCCTCAGTTTGGTTCTAGGTATCGCAAGCAAAGGCTCAAAAGATAACGAAACAAAACATCTATCGGCACCAGAATCAAAAAGAATAGACGCAGGTCGATTGTTAACAAGAAACATACCATTGACAACCTCGTTGTCAGCCCTCGCTTCGATTGTATTCAAATTGTACGCTCGCCCATGAGCGGGATTCACATTAACGTTGACGTTCGCATTCGGGTTCGCGTTTGCATTCGCGTTTGCATTCACCAGTCTCGGACAGTTGTTGCGGAAGTGACCATACTCTCCACAATTAAAACATGAACCCGGTGGGAATTTGCAGCATTTCCTTATATCAGAGCTTGAACCAGGGCAACCTGATTCTGTCCCAAACGACAAACATTGGCCAAATGCCCAAGTTTACCACACGTTGTGCATTGTTTGCAAGCTTGTTGTGCAACATGATGACTGTTGCAGCGCGCACAATGAGGTGCGGTACCAGCATATGCTTTCTTTGCAGGTGGCTGAGCCGGTGGGTTCTGCGGGTTCTGAGCAGTCTGTGCTGTAACAGCAAAATTTTGGACACGCTTTCGCCTCCTCGATTTCTTCGACAACTCACCTTCCTTACCCTTATCCTTTTTCTTGTCCTTCCCTGAATCAGTCGCCTTCTTTTTATCACCCTTGCGGGTGAGTTTACCCTTCCTGACTTGAGTCTCAGTCAGGGTAGCAGACAACTCGGTTGCTTGACGAAGGGTAGTAGGATTAACACCGGTCACAATCTCTAGAATAGAATCGGGTAGACCATCGATATATCTCTCGATTGCTTTCTCCAGAGGGGTAACCATGGTGGGACACAATAGACTGAGTTCCTCGAAACGATTCGTGTACGCACGGTGTTCAGCCCCATCTTGCTTTAAATCGTCAAACTCTCGCTCCAAAGCCCGAGTTTCATGACGGGGACAAAACTCCTTCATCATGAGAGCCCGAAGCTCTTCCCATGTTTGTGCCAACGCCACTTCGGCACCCCTGTCGCGCATAATACCATTCCACCAGGTAAGCGCTCGCTTCTCAAACACGCTCGAAGCAAATTCAACCTTACGCGCATTCGGACACTGTGTCACACCCCCAAAATCCACATGCGGAGTACTACCGCTTGGAGGGGTGACTGACCAGGATCCAGCCACCAATTATACTGAGCATTGATTAATAGTAAAAGTATTCACCAACCACAATAGTTAGTAAACACCATAGTTTAAAATTTTAAAAGTTTAAGTTGAAATAACAGTTTAAACAAACAGCGGAAGCATAGACCAAACAGTCTCAAAACAAGGTTCATAGTTCAGATTATTTAAAACCCAACACACGGGTTAAGACGACCACTAGATATCCCCAAGCTCCTGATTCACTGGTTACCTGCAAAGCATGCAGTAGGGTGTCAACAAAAATGTTGGCGAGTTCACGAGATGTCCAGTTTTAGCTTTTCAAAAGAAAATGTAGGTTGTTTAGGTAAAGCATCTATAATCACGTCATGGGGAGCTACCCCATATGAAAGCTACTAAACTTGAATTACCGAAACTGTTGACGAGAAGATTTGGTGCCCCAGGTCAATGTCTATCGTCATTGACCAAGATGCAAGGTCTACTAGTTCACGCCCGATCTCCCCCGGTCACGGTGTGAGGTTGTCAAACCTAATAGCGCTATCAACTAATAACCCGTTTGCCCCCGGCGATTAATCGGTACTATAAGCAGGGACTTTACATGATAGAGATTTGTTTAGTGTTGCTAGTTGTGATTTATAAATAATACCCAAACGTATCTCCCCCAGATGTAGTAGTACAAGAGTACCATTTGCATATTCCCCCGGAAATTATTAGTTTGAACACATTCTTTAGTTTGTTCGTGTCCCTCCCTGGGACGCATGCTTTTCGTGTGTGAACTCACCTTGGGTTGCTCGGCAGTTTAGTTTACTTGGTTAAGTGTGCTGGTCGCCTTATCCTAATATGGTTTTTGGTATAAGTTAGGCTCGAACACAAGTAATCACGTATATGGTACACGTATTTGACACATAGCATACAAAACATACTAGGGTATTGGGCCTGTTCTAATAATTGCACCGTCAACAGTAGCAGTTAACACATAGTGCACTTTAACAGTAACAAGCATGAACAGCCTGTACATTCTGGCCCAATACGAAAACAGGCGGCCCAGTCGAGACCATGTGGTCTCGACTCGAGAGTGCAAGGTCTCGAGTCGCAACCGGAAGATCTCGAGTGGTGCATGCATGAGTCGCAACCTCGAAGGTTCCGAGTTCAGTCTTGACTCGAGATCAGAAGATCTCGAGTCGCAACAATGTTGGTCTCGACCCATGAGGTGCATGTCCTGATCTCGAGTTGTCCACTTGGCGGTCTCGAGTAGCAATCTCCGTAGTCTCGAGTTCAATTGCTTCGGTCTCGAGTCGAGACTGAATGTCTCGACTTGCAACATGATTGTTTCTAGAATATTTGCACAGATTGTACTAGCCAATAAAAATTCATGTTCATGATCCTATGTACTCATCCAATGAAAATGCATAAACATGTCCCCTTGTCTAAAGCCTAATCAAAACGAATCAAACACTAGCTATTTCAAATATTTTCAATGATCTTCATATAGTTCATCAAGCACATTCATCACATATCCAACACATATTCAAGTAGTTCATCCTTTGTTTGTATATTCATAATCCTAAGTCGAAACAAAATTTAGACATCATCTTCGGCCCAAATTCTAGCACATAATCATCATCAACATACACTCGATATTTGTGATTTTGTATACCATCATTCAAGTCAATACATAGCTAATATTCATGCTTTATCATTTTCCTAAACATATTTGTGTCACACCATAACATATAATCATCGGTTCAACTACATATACTATCTCAACTTGGCATATCATTCTTAAACAACATCATCATTCAATCATTTTTAACCCACTAAATCATATAGATCCTTATAAAGAGATATTTAATCTTGGCATGTGTAATATTCATCAAGGACACCCTTTTACCATACATTAACACTTATAATGAAGGGAACACTAACCGGATCAAGTATGGGCAAAAGGGTATGAAGTAGTGAAGAATGAAGCCTTCAAATCGGTGTGTACAAGCTGATCCGAGAGTCCCTTGTGGTTGTCGCCGGCTTGATCCGAGAGAGAAGGGGAGGAGAGGTTGATGCTTGATTTGTTAGGGTTTAGGGGGGAGTGTGTGTGGAAATGTTGCAAATGGTGAAAAGTGGCAAGGTTGGCCACTCTTGTGGGTTTTATACCCGGACCGAGTTGGTGCACCATAAGGGTTTCCGAGTGGGCTCAAGTGCACACGGCCCAACTGATTGGCTCACTCGAGACCGGATGGTCTCGAGTCGGGTCCATGGTGGTCTCGGCCCACTACATACTTATATATTATAATATATTACACATGCACACTCACATAAAACAAGAAGATAACACAACTTTCATTTAATAACATATATATACACCCAATGTAATTACAAGATATTTGCTCGGGAAAACCTAGAGTGTCACATTATCCCCAAGTTTTAAGAACTTTCGTCCCGAAAGTTAAGGCAGCCACTGATAAGCCAGTGTAAGTGGGAACTTTTCAACGGGGTGTCACATCATCCCCCCGTTAGTTTGGAATTTCGTCCCGAAATTCGGTCGTAGCTTCAGCGCTGGGAGTTTCATCTGGGAACAACTGGGGATACTTGCGCTTCATCTGGTCTTCCCGCTCCCAGGTAAATTCTGGGCCACGGCGTGAGTTCCAACGAACTCGCACGAGAGGTATCTGTCTACGTTTGAGGGTTTTGATCTCACGATCCGTGATCTCAATTGGTTCCTCAGTAAAGTGTAGCCGTTCGTCAATGGTAAGTTCCTTGAAAGGAATGATGAGTGTTTCATCTGACAGACACTTCTTCAGATTAGACACGTGGAAGACGTTGTGCACAGCACTCAGTTCTTCAGGCAGATTCAATCTGTAAGCGACCTTACCGATCTTTTCGGTAATTTCAAAGGGTCCGACATATCACGGATTAAGCTTTCCCCGTTTTCCAAAACGAACCACACCCTTCCAGGGTGAGACTTTGAGTAGGGCCCGGTCACCAACCTGGAACTCTAGCGGTTTCCTATCCTTATCCGCGTATCTCTTCTGATGGTCACGAGCTGCCGCCATGCGTTGCCTAATCTGGGCAATCTTTTCTGTAGTGTCTACTACATCTTCCGGGCCTGTGATCTGGCTGTCACCAACCTCCGCCCAGCAGAGAGGCGATCGGCATTTACGACCGTACAATGCCTCAAAGGGTGCCGCCTGAATGCTGGTGTGGTAGTTGTTGTTGTAGAAGAATTCCACTAACGGTAGGTGCTTCTCCCAATTCTTGCCGAAATCGATCACACATGCCCTAAGCATGTCTTCGAGGGTTTGGATGGTGCGTTCAGATTGCCCATCCGTTTGTGGGTGGTAAGCGGTGCTCATGTCTAAACGTGAGCCAAAAGATTTGTGCATAGCTTGCCACAACTCAGAAGTAAAACGTGCATCTCGATCGGAAATAATAGAGGCTGGCACTCCGTGCTTCCAAACCACTTCCTTTAAGTATACCTCTGCTAGGGTAGAGAACTTGTCTGTCTCTTTAATAGCCAAGAAGTGGGCAGATTTAGTTAATCGATCTACTATCACCCAAATGGTGTCATTTCCGCGTTGAGACCTAGGCAAGCCGGTAACAAAGTCCATGGAAATTTGTTCCCATTTCCACTGTGGGATCTCTGGTTGTTGGAGTAGGCCTGATGGTTTCTGATACTCCGCCTTGACTCGTGCACAAGTTAAACATTTTCTGACATAGGTTGCTATGTGGGCTTTCATGCCAGGCCACCAATAGGTAGTCCTTAAGTCATGGTACATCTTATCTGAACCCGGATGTACTGAGTAACGGGACTTATGGGCTTCATCCATCACAAGGTCACGTAAATTTCCAAAAAGCGGAACCCATATGTGCCCGGCTACGTAGTAAGCACCGTCTTCTTTTTGTTCCAATCGTTGTCTCGATCCTCGTAGGGACTCAGCCCTGATGTTCTCGGCTTTCAATGCTTCAACCTGAGCATTTCGAATCTGATTAGGGAGGTTCGAGTGGATAGTGAGCTGTAAGGCACGAACACGCTTGGGTTTGGTCTCCTTTCTGCTGAGGGCATCGGCTACCACATTAGCCTTGCCTGGATGATATTTAATTGCACACTCGTAGTCATTTAGGAGTTCGACCCATCGGCGTTGCCGCATATTCAACTCCTTTTGTTCCATTGTGTGCTGGAGACTCTTGTGATCAGTGTAAATCGTGCACTTGGTGCCGTACAAGTAGTGTCTCCAAAGCTTGAGCGCGAAGACCACAGCTCCAAATTCTAAGTTATGCGTCATGTAGTTCCATTCGTGGACCTTGAGTTGTCGCGAGGCGTAAGCAATAACTTTCTCGCGTTGCATCAACACGCAGCCAAGTCCTTGAATAGAAGCGTCACAGTAAACGACGAAGTCGTCGGTACCTTCAGGTAAGGAAAGGATAGGAGCACTACAAAGGTTCTTCTTTAGTTCCTGGAAGGCAGATTCCTGAGCATCACTCCATTTGTAAGCAACACCCTTCTGAGTGAGGGTGGTCAGTGGTTGAGCGATCTTATAGAATCCCTTGATAAATCTTCGATAGTATCCTACCAATCCCAAGAATTGGCGAACTTCGGTTGGAGTCTTAGGTACGGGCCAATTCTTAATGGATTCGACCTTAGCGGGGTCAACATGAATCCCTTCCTGATTGACGATGTGCCCAAGGAAATGGACTTCTCTAAGCCAGAAATCACATTTCGAGAATTTGGCGTACAGTTGCTCATTGCGAAGGAGTTCGAGAATAAGACGCAGGTGTTGTTCATGCTCCTCTTGACTCTTTGAGTAGATTAAGATGTCGTCGATAAACACAATCACGAACTTGTCGAGGTAGGGTTTGCATACTCGGTTCATGATATCCATGAAGATCGCAGGTGCGTTGGTCATTCCGAAAGGCATAACAAGGAATTCGTAGTGACCATAGCGGGTTCTGAAAGCAGTCTTAGAGATGTCCTCATCGCGGACTCTCAGCTGGTGATAACCCGATCGCAGATCGATCTTGGAATAATAGCTCGACCCTTGCAGCTGGTCGAACAGGTCGTCGATGCGGGGAAGTGGATAACGATTCTTGATGGTAACCTTGTTCAGTTCGCGGTAATCAATGCACATTTGGAATGTGCCATCTTTCTTTTTGACGAAGAGCACTGGGGCTCCCCAGGGTGATGAGCTAGGACGGATAAAACCTTTGTCCAGAAGTTCTTGTAGTTGCGTAGAGAGTTCCTTGAGTTTTGTGGGAGCCAGACGATAAGGTGCACGAGCTATAGGTGCTGCTCCGGGAGCTAGCTCGATTTGAAATTCGACCTGACGGTGAGGAGGGAGTCCAGGTAGTTCCTCCGGGAATACCTCAGGATAGTCGCGTACAACTGGAAAATCTTCAATTCTGTTTTCCATTTTCTGTGTGTCGGCAACTAGTGCTAAGATAGCGGTGTGCCCCTTTCGTAGACACTTCTGGGCCTTTAAGAATGAAATAATGCCTGTGACTTCTCCGCTCTTGTCGCCTTGAACAATAAGAGGTTTGCCAGGGGGACGGGGAATACGAATAGCTTTCTCTTGGCAGAGGATTTCAGCTCGATGTTTGGATAACCAATCCATACCAATGATGACGTCGAAGCTTCCAAGAATGATGGGGAAGAGATCGATACGGAAGGTCTGACCAGACAATTCTAATTCGCAGTTACGTATTACGTGTGAGGCCTCGAGGTTTCTACCATTAGCTATTTCAACGATGTGCTTAGAGCTTAGCGGCGTAAGAGTGGACTTAAGTTTCTTACTAATACGTAGGGATACATAACTAGCATCTGCTCCAGAATCAAACAATACGGAAACATAACGATCATTGAGTAGGAACTTACCCGCTACAACGTTGGGGTCATTCCTCGCTTCTCCAGCTCCAATCACAAAAGCCCTTCCTCTTGCACCATTCCCAGCATTGTTGGCGTTGTTGTTGTTATTTCCTGCACCCTGATTGAGGTTGTTCTGGTTTAACTGGGGACAATTCTTCTTAATGTGCCCCTCGGCTCCGCACTGGAAACAACCGTTGATGTTCCCATGATGCTGCTGCTGCTGTGGTTGATTCTGCCTTGCGGGATGAGGGCTCCTACAATCCTTGGCCTCATGTCCCATCTTGTTGCACCGCTGGCACTTGTTCTTCGCACAGGGCCCATTGTGATGTCGATTGCACTTGTTACATTTGGGGAGATGGCCCTGATAGCCGCCCTGCTGCTGGGGGCCCTTGTTGTTTTCAGTTTTCCTTTGCCGAGCCGGGGCCTGAGTAGAGTTAGCATCCTTACCCTGGTTTCCATCCCACTTTCGTTTGTTGTCATTAGAAGTTCCAGCAGTAGCACTGATCCTCTTGGGCAACTTGCCCTCTTCCACAGCCTGATTGGTGAGTTTGTGAGCAAGACGAACCACGGGCTGTATGGTATTGAGGTTGGCTGAGGTCACATGGCTCCGGATTTCTGGGACCAAGCCTTTGATGTACAATTCGATCCTTCGATACATAGGTCGGGACATGTTTGGGCAAAGTGCAGCATAGTCGTTGGACTGCTTGGTGTAGGTCTTAATCTCTGATCCGACCATCTTGAGCCCATGGTACTCGTTCTCGAGTTTGTGGATGTCATCCCTGTGACAGTACTCCTCTTTGATCATGTCTTTGAAATCTTCCCATGCAGTAGCATTAGCAGTTTCCAGACCAAGCATCTGAATCTGTGCTTTCCACCATGAAAGCGCATTTCCTTCAAGCGTACCAGTCGCGAACTTAACCCAGTTAGCAGGGGGACACTCGCAGACAGCAAAGACAGCTTCGGCCTTTTCAATCCAGTGCAGAAGGCCTATGGCACCCTCAGTGCCGTTGAAAGGGAGAGGCTTGCCATCCATGAAGGTTTTGAAAGTACAAACACGTGGCTGTGCAGGCGCAGGCTGACCTGTTGTGAGAAGTGGAGCGAATAGGTTTAGAGGTGAAAAGACGATGTGGGGGTAGGATCTAAACATCCTAAAGTAACGAGTTTACCTCCAGGGTGAGCTGCGAAAGCTGCAGCCACCGTGTTGAGCAAGTTAGTGAATTGAGCCTGAGTCATGTTAACGCTTCCTCTTCCGCGTCCACTCATTGTCTTCATAACCAGAAAACACAGTATGAGAGTGATGTCGTAACGTAACGAGAATGAGATAGAAGAGGGATGTGTATCTATCTAATTAGGCACACTAGTATGTATAGTAGGGCAGTCAACATAAGATAAACAAGCAAGTAAACACAAGTCCGAGCTATGAGGTCTAATATGCTGAGTCTTGCCCTTGGAGTGTAGTGTCGTCACGAGTCACGGGTTATAGTCTGGTTTTTCTCAAAAAGACTCTTCTTTTAAAACCAAGTTCACTATAACCAACGGCTCTGATACCAATCTGTCACACCCCCAAAATCCACATGCGGAGTACTACCGCTTGGAGGCGTGACTGACCAGGATCCAGCCACCAATTATACTGAGCATTGATTAATAGTAAAAGTATTCACCAACCACAATAGTTAGTAAACACCATAGTTTAAAATTTTAAAAGTTTAAGTTCAAATAACAGTTTAAACAAACAGCGGAAGCATAGACCAAACAGTCTCAAAACAAGGTTCATAGTTCAGATTATTTAAAACCCAACACACGGGTTAAGACGACCACTACATATCCCCAAGCTGCAAGCTCCTGATTCACTGGTTACCTGCAAAGCATGCAGTAGGGTGTCAACAAAAATGTTGGCGAGTTCACGAGATGTCCAGTTTTAGCTTTTCAAAAGAAAATGTAGGTTGTTTAGGTAAAGCATCTATAATCACGTCATGGGGAGCTACCCCATATGAAAGCTACTAAACTTGAATTACCGAAACTGTTGACGAGAAGATTTGGTGCCCCAGGTCAATGTCTATCGTCATTGACCAAGATGCAAGGTCTACTAGTTCACGCCCGATCTCCCCCGGTCACGGTGTGAGGTTGTCAAACCTAATAGCGCTATCAACTAATAACCCGTTCGCCCCCGGCGATTAATCGGTACTATAAGCAGGGACTTTACATGATAGAGATTTGTTTAGTGTTGCTAGTTGTGATTTATAAATAATACCCAAACGTATCTCCCCCGGATGTAGTAGTACAAGAGTACCATTTGCATATTCCCCCGGAAATTATTAGTTTGAACACATTCTTTAGTTTGTTCGTGTCCCTCCCTGGGACGCATGCTTTTAGTGTGTGAACTCACCTTGGGTTGCTCGGCAGTTTAGTTTACTTGGTTAAGTGTGCTGGTCGCCTTGTCCAAATATGGTGTTTGGTATAAGTTAGGCTCGAACACAAGTAATCACGTATATGGTACACGTATTTGACACATAGCATACAAAACATACTAGGGTATTGGGCCTGTTCTAATAATTGCACCGTCAACAGTAGCAGTTAACACATAGTGCACTTTAACAGTAACAAGCATGAACAGCCTGTACATTCTGGCCCAATACGAAAACAGGCGGCCCAGTCGAGACCATGTGGTCTCGACTCGAGAGTGCAAGGTCTCGAGTCGCAACCAGAAGATCCCGAGTGGTGCATGCATGAGTCGCAACCTCGAAGGTTCCGAGTTCAGTCTTGACTCGAGATCAGAAGATCTCGAGTCACAACAATGTTGGTCTCGACCCATGAGGTGCATGTCCTGATCTCGAGTTGTCCAGTTGGCGGTCTCGAGTAGCAATCTCCGTAGTCTCGAGCTCAATTGCTTCGGTCTCGAGTCGAGACTGAATGTCTCGACTTGCAACATGATTGTTTCTAGAATGTTTGCACAGATTGTACTAGCCAATAAAAATTCATGTTCATGATCCTATGTACTCATCCAATGAAAATGCATAAACATGTCCCCTTGTCTAAAGCCTAATCAAAACGGATCAAACACTAGCTATTTCAAATATTTTCAATGATCTTCATATAGTTCATCAAGCACATTCATCACATATCCAACACATATTCAAGTAGTTCATCCTTTGTTTGTATATTCATAATCCTAAGTCGAAACAAAATTTAGACATCATCTTCGGCCCAAATTCTAGCACATAATCATCATCAACATACACTCGATATTTGTGATTTTGTATACCATCATTCAAGTCAATACATAGCTAATATTCATGCTTTATCATTTTCCTAAACATATTTGTGTCACACCATAACATATAATCATCGGTTCAACTACATATACTATCTCAACTTGGCATATCATTCTTAAACAACATCATCATTCAATCATTTTTAACCCACTAAATCATATAGATCCTTATAAAGAGATATTTAATCTTGGCATGTGTAATATTCATCAAGCACACCCTTTTACCATACATTAACACTTATAATGAAGGGAACACTAACCGGATCAAGTATGGGCAAAAGGGTATGAAGTAGTGAAGAATGAAGCCTTCAAATCGGTGTGTACAAGCTGATCCGAGAGTCCCTTGTGGTTGTCACCGGCTTGATCCGAGAGAGAAGGGGAGGAGAGGTTGATGCTTGATTTGTTAGGGTTTAGGGTTTTCTAGAGGGAGAGGGAGTGTGTGTGGAAATGTTGCAAATGGTGAAAAGTGGCAAGGTTGGCCACTCTTGTGGGTTTTATACCCGGACCGAGTTGGTGCACCATAAGGGTTTCCGAGTGGGCTCAAGTGCACACGGCCCAACTGATTGGCTCACTCGAGACCGGATGGTCTCGAGTCGGGTCCATGGTGGTCTCGGCCCACTACATACTTATATATTATAATATATTACACATGCACACTCACATAAAACAAGAAGATAACACAACTTTCATTTAATAACATATATATACACCCAATGTAATTACAAGATATTTGCTCGGGAAAACCTAGAGTGTCACACACTGCACATGTCTGAATGTGCTCTCGATACTCTCAAACCACTGCAGGAGCGCAGTTGCTCCTTGCGACCAAGAAAACTTAAGCGGCTTCGCAATATCGAAGCTCTTAAAGTTACACGGCGCATTGTTGTTGTTGTTATTGTTGTTGTATATCTCGTGGACTTGGGTCACAACACCGGGAAGCACAGCAGCCACTTGCTGAGAGACCAGGGCTGCGATTTCTTCAATACTGAAAGATTGTGCTTCACGTCGAGGAGGCATTGTCTAACAAGGAAATATGAGAGACGAGTGAGGTTGGTAATTAGGAAAAGCAAAAGAGGTATCGTCAAAACACAAGGAAGGTGATCATTTGTTTGTTACCTCGAACAAACAAACGACACGCAGTGACTAATCAAAGTAAATAGGTCAAAAATAATGTATCGCGAAGACATTCTCGCCTATAAGTGAACACTCACCCCAAGAGTTCCCAGGTAAGAGTGACTGGTCCGATTATGTGGATTTGTACGAACACTCTAGCCTTAGACAGAAAACTCAGAGTACAGGCACTCACTCTTCCAGTTTGCACGTGTTCACATTATTTAGACCCAAACTTTGACGAGATTTTGAAAACTTAGAGGGTTCAAAACCTTATAATAGAGGGTTCAAAACCTAGTAATCAATCATCCTAGAACAGATGATTAGTTTCCAAAGCGGGTTCGAAAATTGTGTTCTCGTTGTGGTTATCACCTAAGAATAGGTGACGATTTTGTTTTAAAAAATCTAAACGCAAATAAACTCGCGTTGGGGTCCTAGAAGTTATAGTCTAGGTCAAAGTATTACTAATAACCTAATTCCCTATAACCATTGGCTCTGATACCAACTCTTCTGTCACACCCCGACCACGTAAAACAACAAAGCGTGGCGGAAACGTCAGGGAGTGTTGTAACAAAATTATCATTTCATAACCATGGATACAAAAAGTGTTTCGTTTTATTGATAATATTAAACATTAACATTGTTTTAACATAGAACAACAAGTTTTATATCGTCTATCATAGATATTATGTCACTAAGGCCTCGTCCAGATCCTATGTGACGCATGCATCCTAGAACATCAATCAAGCAACAACACCTGAAACATATGTAAAAACAAAGTCAGCAAAGAATTGCTGGCGAGTACATAGGTTTTATAAGAGTATCGGAATCATGGCTTGTATTCTTATATTGCAATACCTCGAAAACCTTGTTTTTAAAATGTGTATAATATTGCAACATGATTAACCAACTCAAATCGAGATGATTAAAATTTATAAAATTTCATAGCCATGATTCTTAACCCAAAAGATTTTTGTTTTTAGAAAACCATCTTGTAAAACATCTCGTATAAACTCGTTAATAAAACTCGTACATTATTTCGAAAACATCGTTGAGTGACATCGTTTCAGTATCGTTTACCCAAGTGAACTAAATAACGCCACGGTATGTAATATGTTGAAAACACTTATATATAAGAAGTACCAGCGGCGTATCTACCATTTTTTCACCACATTACACCCGTCCCGTTATCTAAACACTAGCCATAAACCAATCGTTTACCCAAATCGTTTAACATCGTTTCCAAATCGTTCCCAAATTGTTTACTCGTTTAAATCGTCCTCGTTTTAATTGTGAAAACTTATATATGGTCGTCTCGTTAATAACATTCAAACCTTTGTGACTCGTTCATCGTTCAACTCGTTCTTGCATTAACAAACCTCCAAAGGGTAAGTTAACAATCATCAGATTCAGTCGTTACCCACAACACCCACACATAACCATGGGTATAGTGCAATAACGGGATTTGTCAGATCCTATGGTACCATAACCTAATACTGGTCGGTTCGGCCAAAATTAATGAATGTCATTCGTTATGTAACTACAACCAACAAGTTCGTTCACATTATCGAAATCGTTATTAGTTTAGTATAAATCGTTCTATTTGTTTTTTAAATCATCGTTTAAACCTTGAAAACGTTTTGTACATATGAATCACCCCAAAACAATTGAAAACAGTAAAATAGGGGAACTATGTACTCACATAGTTACCACAAAACATGTAAGAAGAGGGGATCTATGTACTCACATGTAGTGCAAGGTATCCTCAATCAATAGTACTTCAACAAACTCGAGTAAATCAGAGAAATCAAGCAGCACCTAGTAATTGAATCACTAGTCAAACAATAGACGCCTAAATCGGAAGATCGGACAGAATGAGGTCTTGTAACCCAAATGAGTGTTGGAACTCATGTGATATGGTTTAACAAAGCCTACATCCTAAATGAAACCTAACCTAAGTGCTTTCGACCCATCGTGACCCATTAAGGTAGCTTACGCTACTTTAACGCGTCGTGCGCGCAAAGCGCGTTCGAGACGTCTAACTAGTCCTATGACAAGTATTATATGCCAATACATGTTTAATCATGTTGTATAATCAGTTATGTGACAAAATTTTAGGTTACATAAGCTTAATTACTAATTATACATAAAAAGGGTATTTTGGTAATTTACCTAAGGCATATAAACTACTTATCATACAACTACCTAAACTAGGTGACCATAAGGTATAACCTCGGAAGGTTATTCCCTAAGCAACTATGGTCACTAACAATGTTTGGTCGGATCCTAATGATCGACCAAACGGGTCGTGTTCGAAAGTCTAAGCGGGTGTTTAGTCCGCTTGACTTACGACTCTACACAAGCACTAAACTAAAAAGTGACGAGCTAAACATGTTAGAACATGTTTAACAAGGTTTGAAAACAGGTTTGGTATCAAAACAAACGGTTTTGATACCCACAAGTAGTTTGGTTACAAAATACGCAAGAATACGTATTTTGGCCGAAACTACGACTCGTCACTGAGCCTAGATAACGTGGTAATCAATAGGTATAGTCACAAGAGACTATAACCATCATGATTATGCTCACTTTATGAAGTTCAAACGAACTTCACATTGACCATAAACTGGTCAATGCAGAAAGTCAAACGCAGTTTGACTTTAACGCTAAAACGAATGAAAAGAACGAAAGAACACTTACAACGGGTCCAAGAATGGAAGTTTTGAATCCGAATATTCTCAGGTATGAAGTGTTGAACACATCAACTTAGTGAACAAATTCAGATTTCAAAGATGTGGGTTTTTGGGGTCGAGATCATGGGGTATTTATAGATTTCCTTGAACAATTAGGATCGTTCCTCGAAAACTGAGCTTTGATCTGGACCTTACATGTGTGCCCATGGTTTTCTAAAATCATGGGAGCCCCTAATATGGACTATGTTCATTGAATACCAGCCCATGGTTTTGCAAAACCATGGGTTAAAACCACCAATACTTCAAAATGGACTAGGTTCATTGAATCTGCCAGAAATTTCAAAAAAATGGTCCTTGCACTTGTAAAACTTGATTTTTGGCACTTTTAAGCCCCGTTAACCCCATTTCAAGGCTCTAAAATAAAGTTAAAGTATAGGAAACTTAAAATATGCTCAAAAACATCTCGGATGTAGGTTTGTTTGGTCGTACGGTTGCGTTATTCGTTTAATTACGACGGAAGTCGTAACGAATGCAAAAACGATCCAAATTAAGCGACGAATGGAATTTTATCATGTCAAACACTAAAATAAAATATTTTAATGCTTACATAAATTTTTGGATGTCCGGATGTATTCAGAACGTAAGTTATGCGCGAAAATGCAAACTTATGCACTTTTTGACGCTTTTAGTCACTGAATGAGCATAAAGTTTATTTTAGCACACCGAACCCCTCAAAGCCTATTTCTAAGCTATGTAAAGGATATTTAGGGTATGTTTAACTTATAGTCATGTTCCGGAATGTTCGTTACTATACAAATCGGCATAGTTTCGCAGTTTGACACATATAGTCCCTTCGATCGAACAAAGTGGATTTCGACACACCAAACCATTCAAAACTTATTTCTAAGTTATGTGGATGTTATTTAAGGTATGTTAAGCCTATGTCACTATTCCAGAGTGTTTTTCGTGTTATACTGACTGCGTTTACGCACCAGTTTGCGTATAACCTTCCAGAACGCGATTTAAAGCTTGTAATCAGAATCGAATCGAATTGAAAAAATCACCAAACACAAATACACACATAGAAACACCAAAACACATATAATAACACAAAAGCACATTGTTTTATTAATAATCATCATTGTTTTACAGAACACAGTTGTCACACTATGCTTGCTGACAACTTTTATAAGACTAAGCGGTATGGGGCCGGCTGAGGCCCTTACAGAACACAGTTGTCACACTATGCTTGCTGACAACTTTTATAAGACTAAGCGGTATGGGGGCCGGCTGAGGCCCGGCTTGGCCCGGCGCCGGTCCCCCACACCGCCCCCTGGTTCCGGCTCGGCAACTTCGGCTCCCCACAGACGGAGAGGACGGGCCTTGATCTCTCACACTAACCTATACATATATACATACATATATATACATAAAGGGGCTCATCCCCCACCCCCTAGGTCCATCCCCTTGAAGCATTTCCTACGTGGAGGTGACGTGGCGGCCCATTCCCTTGGGGATGGGGCTCTCCATACCCTCTAGTCTAAGGGAGAAGAAAAAAGCCCATCATCATGTTTAGTTTTAGTATTTAATTAATGCATTTAAACTAGGTGAAGATAAGAGCTGAAAACTGACTAAAAGTAAGAAGCAAATAAGTTCAATAGGTTTTGACTTACTCTTTTAGATTTTTGGGATTTTTAAGAAGTAGGGAATTAAACTTCAACAATTATATCTCTGTATTATATATAAATAAATTGGTGGTAGTGTCAATAAAGGTTATGTTGAAAACATATAATAAATAACAAGTAGAAAATAATATAATAATAAAACTAGGAGTAGCATTTCCTAAGAAATAAAAAAACCATAGAAAGGCCATTTACTTTTTTTTGAACGGTAAAGGTTACATAAACCTAATTCTAAATTACACTTACTTTATCACATGCCAGGAATTGAACCATGTTCTCTCCTGAAGAGGCACAAAGCCTCTACCACCCCATCAAAATGGTGATAAATGCCATTTATTTCTAATCCTCATTTCCATATCGCCGGACAAAGGCGGTAATACGTCCAGAATTATTAAATTATTATGGAAATATCTTAGCAATGATGAGGCAAATAATGTTGTTCTCTAGACTTGGGAATAGAGAAGATAAGAGCCAAAATCTGAGAAGTTATGTTGAGCTTGTGGAACTTCTTGAAATCGCAGATGTGAAAAAAATGTACAAATGCTAATATTGTGGGTGGTAGAGTATATTAATGTTGCGGAAATGAGAGTTATATAACATGTGTGTGTATGTATATATGTGTGTGTGAGAGAGAAATTATAGATATATATGTGTGTAAAAGAAACAAAAACAATAACCCCCTTCTTCCGTTACATATCACGGCTGACCACATAACCCCCCCCCCCCCATAACGTCGTGCGGGGCAGTGTTCCAGGACGCCATGGGGCGTTATAGCCCAATATGGCGCTATATAACCCCCCACTACGCATGGCCTAAACACCCTTCAAATTTCAAACTTTTTATTAGAATCATTCATCTTTTTTCAAATCTTCCATTTATTTGGATCGGTCGTTTGTTCAAAGTTCGCTCATTTTTTATACCTTTTGTGTATTAAAAACATTTGCTTTTTAAAATTGATGATTGTTTAGTAGGAGTCCTATAATAGCGAGAACGGTGATTTCGCTTATACGTTTTAAAAGATTGAATACCGGGGAAACTAATTAATAGACTAATGATAGTGTTGATCAAGTGCTCCAGATAACACGCATCTTGTAGTTGGATTTCACTTCCTTTGTATATGGGTCAACTTGTCAAGGAATGATTAAGCTATTTGATGGCTTGAAATCTAATTTTAGATGTTGAAACCAATGGGTCACCTGGTCAAGGAACGATTAAGCTATTTGATGGCTTTAAATCTAATTTTAGATGTTGAAACCAAGATTATGGTGTTGATTGTCAAAGAAATATTTAATGAGTGTCTGTACCAAACCGATACCATAACGAATCAAATCGCTACCGATTGAATTCCTTTATGTAATGAATCGAACTGATACCGACTAACTTCCCGCAACATCGTGTCAGCAAATGAAGAGAGATTCTTACATTTTGGGGATTTATTGAATTGATTAGTTAAAAATAAAATTTTAGATATCTTGCATTAGGTGATTCTGGTCTGCTTAATATAAATATGCATATTGTACAAACTTTGTAGTGTAAACGATATAAAAATAGTTTTGAATGGTCAACTATACATGATTTATAATTAGCAATTATTCATACTTTTACTTTTGGTGAAAAACAAGTACTTAATTCACACTTAAAGCAACCAGCCCACTTCAACATAGTTTCATAGGGAATAATGGTTTTGTTAGGGTATGTTGCATCTACTCTACATTGAGTAGGGTGTAAGTGTACTCGTTGATTTCCTTCGTCTTATGTTTGATTTTTTATCTTTGTAACATGAAATGATTGATAAACTAATAGAAAATGATTAGAAAACGATTTTTTATCTTTGTATATGTATTTGTTCCTTTGTGTATATATTTGTTCTCAAATATATATCAATTACTATATATTGTTTATGTATCTGGGTTGATTGATGAACCAATACTGAATATCGTTAACAACTGGTTATATTAAGACTAACTAAATTGAAGATCTCAATAGTGAATATCGTCAACAACCTTCCAATGACAATTACCTGTCTCATCCTTTCATTTGGATAAAATTCAAAGTTTCTTTGAGATCGGGACTTGAAGAAAATCAAAACAACAAATAATAGACTTTTGTAAACTATCATATAAATAAAAAACTAACACAGGTATTCTTCAGTATATCATCACAAGATAATTGATAAACAAATAGAATGTTTTTTTAAATGTAACAGAGTCCTAATTTTCAGCAAAACATGTTTAAATTTGTGCTTTTTAACCTAAGTAAGTGTCACACCCCGACCACGTAAAACAACGAAATGGGGCGGAAACGTCGGGGAGTGTTGTAACAGAATTAATTGTTTCACAACCATGGTAATTAAAGTTACGTTTTATTTATCAATCAAGAGAGTTTCATTGTCTTAAACAAGAAACAAAGGGTACATAACATAATTTAACTAGTTCTTGCTTCGTTTTAAGTCACTAAGGCACAGGTCCGCCTAAGTGTGTCTCGATCATCCTATGAAACAGCTCCTGAAAACACATGTGAAAATAGGTACGTCAGCATAAAAATGCCTGTGAGATACATAGGTTTTGTGAAAATAGGATTCATGACTTGAATTTAAAAAAAATGTTTAATAAAAAGTAGCCATGAATCTTGTTGAGTGTTCCCTTTCATAAATCATTTGAAAAGTGATAAATAAAGCAAATGATATGTATATGTATAAGAGAATAATGTATGGTTAAGTGAATAACCATGTAAAATGGGTTTGTATAAGTTAAGTTATTTGTAAAACGATGTTTATGTGAACATTGTATTGTAGATGTAATATGTCTAAACTGAAATGGTTTAAATAACGCTACGTTATGTAATACCATAAAAGCACTTATATATAGGAAGTACCAGCGGCGTATCCACCATGTTTTTATCGTATTACACGTCGCCTCGTTACTTAAATCACTTACCCAAACAACCACAAAAATGTAATGTTTAACAATTGTAGAAATGTTTATGTATGGTCAAATACGGTTCACACGGTTCAACAGTTACAAATGGTTCACATAATTAAATGGTTATAACGGTTCACATAGTCAAATGGTTACAACGGTTCACATAGTCAATAGTTACAAATGGTTTAAAATGTAATATAATGTGTTCATATGTTGGATGAGCATATGCAACAAAATGCAATGTAAAACAATATGTCCATATGTTGAGTAAACATATGCAACTAATGTAAAGTAAATAAATGTGCTAGCATGCTCAGTCAACATACATAGCAGAAATGTAAAGTAAAACAAGGTACTAAGTATGCTAAGTAAACATACATAGCGGAACAATGTAATGTAAATCATGTACTAATAGTGTACTAATGAACATAACAAGTATATGATGTGAAAACAGGAAAGCACGAAAGTAACAAGTAGGCACATGTGTTTCACCCCAAAACGGTTTGAAAACAGTAAAAGAGGGGTCTATGTACTCACATGAGATTGCCTAGAAGTCCTTGAGTAACAACCAAGCAATGCTAGAGATCACGGAAAATCAACGGCACCTAATATAGGTAACTATGTTAATAAACCGGACCTAAATCGGAGGATCGGATAGACTGAGGGTTCGTAAACCAAATGAGTATGGAAACTCATGTAATATGGTTTATCAAAGCCTACATACTACAATGAAACCTACCCTAAGTGCTTACGACCCATTACGACCCGTTTAGGTAGCTTATGCTACTTTAACGCGTCGTTCGCGTAAAACGCGTTCGGAATGCCTAACTAGCCCTATGATAAGTAAAATATGCCTTAACATGTCTAATATTGTTGCTAAATCAGTTTAAATATAAAAAATTATGTTACATAGGCTTAAAATGAATTTTGGCGTAAAAAGGGCATTTTGGTAATTTACCTAAGGCACATAAACTACCTATCATGCGACTAATCAAACCTAAGTGACCATAAGGTATAACCTCGGAAGGTCATTCCCTACGCTACTATGGTCACTTAACATGTTTGGTCGGATCCTAATGATCGACCAAACGGGTCGTGTTCGAAAGTCTAAGCGGGTGTTTAGTCCGCTTGACTTTCGGCTCCACACAAGCACTAATCTAAAAAAAAATGACGAGCTAAACATGCTAGAACATGTTTAGTTAAGTTAGAAAACAGGTTTTGATATCAAAACAAACGGTTTTGATATCCTAGAGTAGTTTGGTTACAAAATACGCGAGAAAACGCATTTTGGCCGAAACTACGACTCGTCACTGAGCCTAGATAACGTGGTAATCAGTAGGTATAGTCACTAGGGACTATAACCATCGTGATTACGCTCACGTTATGAAGTTCAAACGAACTTCGCGTTGACCATAAACTGGTCAAAGCAGAAAGTCAAACGCAGTTTGACTTTAACGACAAAAACGAAAGAAAAGAACGAAAGAATACTTACAGAAGGTCCCCGCAAGCTATTGATCCGATTTACTCTCAGGTATGAAGCATAAAATTCAACTTAGAGAGCCAAAATCAGATTCAAGTGTGCTTTGGGAGGAAGTGAGGGTGGGTATTTATAGGAATTCAAGAACCGTTAAGATCGTTCATCGAAAACTGAGCTTTGATCTGGACCTTACATGTGTGCCCATGGTTTTCTAAAACCATGGGAGCCCCTAATATGGACTATGTTCATTGAATACTAGCCCATGGTTTTGCAAAACCATGGGTTAAAACCATTAACACTTCAAAATGGACTAGGTTCATTGAATCTGCCGGAAATTTCAAAAATGGTCCCTGCACTTGTAAAACTTGATTTTTGGCACTTTTAAGCCCCGTTAACCCCATTTCAAGGCTCTAAAATAAAGTTAAAGTATAGGGAACTTAAAATATGCTCAAAAACATCTCGGATGTCGGTTTGTTTGGTCGTACGGTTGCGTTATTCGCTTAATTACGACGGAAGTCGTAACGAACGCAAAAACGATCCAAATTAAGCGACGAATGGAATTTTCTCATGCCAAACACTAAAATAAAATATTTTAGTGCTTACATAAATTTTTGGATGTCCGGATGTATTCAGAACGTAAGTTATGCGCAAAAATGCAAACTTATGCACTTTTTAACGCTTTTAGTCCCTGAATGACACAAAAGTTTATTTTAGCACACCGAACCCCTCAAAGCCTATTTCTAAGCTATGTATAGGATATTTATGGTATGTTTAACTTATGGTAATGTTCTGGAATGTCTGTTCCAGTACGAATCGTCATACTTTCACAGTTTGTCAAATTAAGTCCCTGTAGGCGATTAAACTTGATTTTGCCATACCAAAGCCTTCAAAACTTATTTCTAAGTTATGTAAAGGTTATTTAAGGTATGTTAAGCCTATTTCACTATTCCGGAGTGTTCGTTGCATTAAACTGGTTATATTTACACATCACTGCGCGTATAACCTTCAAGAAAGCGATTTAAAGCTTGAAATCGAACAAGAATTGATATGTGCAAAAGATACACATATTTATACAAATCCCAAGTATGAAATACAATATTTCATTGGTTTGGTGTTTGTTTGATGGTCGCAGTGACCCAGGTGTCACAGTCTCCCCTACTTTAGGAAATTTCGTCCCGAAATTTATTCGTAGGAGTCTGTCTGTGACTTTGTGTTAAATGATCATCAAAGATATGCAAGGCATAATCCTGTCATTTTCCTCAACGGATAATCTTCAGAAACGAAAATGAACAAACAGAGTCATTTTCCTCAACGGGTATTCTTCAAAATTGGAAATGAAGGATTAAATAAACGGACATTCATTTCCCTCGACGGATACTCTTCAGAATGAAAATGAACGAACGGAGTCATTTTCGTCAACGGGTATTCTTCAGAATTGGAAATGAAGGATTAAATAAACGGACATTCATTTCCCTCGACGGATACTCTTCAGAATGAAAATGAACGAACGCAGTCATTTTCCTCCACGGGTATTCTTCAGAATTGGAAATGAAGGATTAAACAAACAGATATTCATTTCCTCAACGGATAATCTTTAGAAACGAAAAAGATCAGACGGAGTCATCTTCAACGGTTGCTTCCTCAGAAACGGAAATGAAAAGGATAAACAAACGGATATTCATTTCCTCAACGGGTAATCTTCAGAAACGAAAATGAACTGAAGGAATCATTTTCTACGGTTGCTTCATCAGAAATGGAAATAAAGGATTAAACAAACAGATATTCATTTCCTCAACAGATAATCTTTAGAAACGAAAATGAACAGATGGAGTCATCTTTAACGGTTGCTTCCTCAGAAACGGAAATGAAAAGGATAAACAAACGGATATTCATTTCCTCAACGGATAATCTTTAGAAACGAAAATGAACAAACGGAGTCATTTTCAACGGTTGCTTCATCAGAGTTGGAAATGAATTGGGTTAACTCTAGATACATGACAGAACTTGCTGTGATTTCTGTGCACTAAATTCCATAATTATGTATGCATCCATAATTACGTAATTCCTTGCACAGTCCGCACATTTTGTTTTGTAATGTTTAGGGGAAGAAAATCAAACCTGTGATGAGGGTGACTACACTACCATAGGGTCCTTTTAATTGGATCGACAGATGATTTTTTTAATTAGGCCACCAAGGAGTCCTTTTAGCTATATCATCACATGATATTCCTAACCAGATTTTTGGATCAATCTGTTTAACTAGACCACTCAAGGGGTCTAATTATGGAGTAGTACTTTATAATCCAAGGGACTTAACTACAACGTAGAAGTCCATTAAGGATTTAAGGTAGTACCTTTGGGTATCCTACTATGAATCCCTTATACGAAGATATGGAAGATTCTACGAGGATTTGGATAACATAATTTGATCACACAAAAATATAAGAAAATGAACACATAAGCACATAATTGTTTTCTTGGTTATTAATTGTTATTATCTTGTTATTGATTGCTATTAACTTGGCGCCGATTTGAACATGGGTATTCAAGGCATACCAGGAACCCAGTTGATGGACTTCAACGTCCTCAAGCATTTATCTGAAAAGATAGGATGATCTTCTAAAAATTCGATTTTTTTATTACAAGGAATCACCACATTCGAATTTAGGTATACAACAATTAAGGACTTACGGGAATATCCTTAGGTACCCCATTAAGGAGTGGGTATTTGTCCAGAGTTGTAACTTGCGCCTTGTATTTCGTTTTCCTTGGAAGAAACGGGTACTTAGGATTTTCGTGGAAAACGCAAGAGATCATAAAGTGGAAGAATTTTGGGGGTAGTCTGTTCTTCAAGGGATACGGTTCCCTGATTGTCGGTATTGTAGGGGATATGTTGTTTACACATGCAACCACATCAATATTTGTATATTGCATTGTAAAATAAAAGCTTTATTTATAAACAACGATAACAACTGTTTCATGGACCTTGACAACAAAAGAAAATAATACATAAGACGTGATTATTTCTAAACAGCGTTGTCTTCCATTCGGTCAGATGCTCATCCCTGCGCTGGATTCGCATTAGCAAGCTTTGGGCAGTTTCTTCGGAAATGGCCCATCTCGCCACAGTTGAAGCAAGAACCTGGTGGAAAACGACCTTGAGCAGGATTGTTGTTAACTTATGGTAATGTTCTGGAATGTCTGTTCCAGTACGAATCGTCATACTTTCGCAGTTTGTCAAATTAAGTCCCTGTAGGCGATTAAACTTGATTTTGCCATACCAAAGCCTTCAAAACTTATTTCTAAGTTATGTAAAGGTTATTTAAGGTATGTTAAGCCTATTTCACTATTCCGGAGTGTTTGTTGCATTAAACTGGTTATATTTACGCATCACTGCGCGTATAACCTTCCAGAAAGCGATTTAAAGCTTGAAATCGAACAAGAATTGATATGTGCAAAAGATACACATATTTATACAAATCCCAAGTATGAAATACAATATTTCATTGGTTTGGTGTTTGTTTGATGGTCGCAGTGACCCAGGTGTCACAGTAAGCGACATAAGAAAGACTGTACATGGAAAACATCCTTTATTTAGATCTGTAACTGTAACCGTAAGGTTTATGGCATAGATGAAAAAAAAGCCATGCTACGAATAAGAAAACTAACAGAAAATGAGTACCGCGTTGTAAATTGTTGTCGCCGTCGCATCGCGCGGGTTTCCTACTAGTGTATATATATATATATATATATATATATATATATATATATATATATATATATATATATATATATATATATGCCATAAGACTCATAACACTCATGACTCGGTTTTCTTCCTCTCGTGTAGGGTAATAACTCATGTAAAATTTGACTGGTCACGCTCATTTGGCTTCTCTTTGAGAGATGATCTATTGCATGAAGATTCTGGCGTGTCCCCAATCTGGTTTATTTAATTCAACTCGAGAGATTTATTTGATACTTTTATTATTTATCCACTTTGAGTCAATTCATAGCGCATGTTTAAAACCTCTTGTGCAAACGGAGTATGTGCCACGTAAAGTAGCGCATGATGACATGTGGGGTATAAGCAAGATATAAGGCTGATACAAGATTTTTTTTTAACGGCAAATTTATATTATTGACAGACTACCATCAACGTAATTATCGGATCATATACATCAACGTACTTATCAACGTAATTATCTGATCATATATATCTTCACTAACCGATAATGTCTATATAGCAGTTCAGGATAAAACCCAATAAATATAGGAAACCAGTAGAAATCGAACCCATGACCTAATGGTCTTTAAGTCTTATCTCACCCCTAAGATGCCACTATATAACATTTTTTTTATTTGGTTTTAACATGCTATTATCATCTAATCTAAAATTATTATAATGCCATGTATCATTCTCTCCTTCAACCTTAAAGTTTTTTTATTTACGTTTTATTTTAACCTTTATTAATAATTAATACATGGATATCTCTTATCGTTATTATTTTAAATAATGTCACACTACGTTAGAACCCCGTGTATTACACGGGTTTACTAAATGTAATTGTATATACTAAATAATAAAAATAATATATCATTAAAAAACTCGTGTATTGTATGGATTTAACAAATGTAATTTATATAACAAATAATTAAAAAAAAGTTATATCTTTAAAAATCTTGTGTAATACATGGGTTAAATAAATGTTATTTTGTATAGTAAATAATAAAAAAGGTTATTTTTTTAGAACCCTATGTATTACACGGGTTGAATAAACCTAATTTTATGTACCAAATAAGAAAAAAAAAAGTAATATCATAAAAAAACTAATGATAATACAAAGTTTAGTTTTCGTGATAATAAGAAAAAGTTATAGCATAAAAAAACAAACGATTTCGTTATAGGGAAGCATTCTGTTCCAAAATGGCTAATGAAAAAACTTAGTTATATGAAAAATATATCCATCTATAGAGACACCAAGTACCTATACTTAATATGTTTAAGTTTTTTAAAAGATATGAGAACTTATGAATGCACTATACGTATATGTAAACACAAAAAGTAACATTCGCCATTGAAAAATTAATAAAGAGAGTGAATCAACATAATAGCATGGATAGATTAGGATCTATTTGGTGTAATTTAGAAGTAAAGGTTATTATAACATTCGTCATTGAAAAATTAAGAGTAAATTGCCATTTTAGTCCATGAGTTTTTGTCCAAATTGCCATTTTAGTCCAAATAGTTTTTTTTTTCTTCTCTGGGTCCCTGACTTTTCTTTTTTCTTGCTATTTTGATCACATTGACTAACTTAGTCTAAAAACCAAGTTATAATCAGTTGTATTTTTGGCATTAAATTATTATGAGGTTTATAAATTATGTTGTAAACTACCCATGGTTATCACTACACAACAGTTATGCCAAAAATACACATGGTTATAACCAGATTTTTAGACTTAGTTGGGCAATGTGATCAAAATGGCAAGAAAATGGAAAAGTCAGGGACCCCGAGTAGAAAAAAAACTATTTGGACTAAAATGACAATTAGAAATAAAAAAATGGAGAATTGATTTTGTTGACCACATTGACACAATTCATTTCCAATGAAGATTTCTTCAAATAAAGTGTCGCTTGTCAGTTGAATCCTTTATCCTAATATTGAATAAATAATTTAAAACCCAACACTAATGTTAGATAAAATTTGAATGGAAGATTTAAAAATTTTAATGGATTAAATTATCTTTAAATTATTAGACAACAAACAACCATGAATTATTCAAATATTGAACAAAAGATATTATCACACTTAAATAATATTTATAAAAACCCAAATTTTGATAGCCTCATTGATTGACACGTGTCCCCAAAGAGGTTTCTTTTATTATATGTATAGATGTGATTATTGAATCTCTTCTCTCAATTTATATTATATATATAAATATAATAAATATTTTCTCTTATTAGGAGAGTACGGTGAAAAGCTAAAACGTAATAATCCTTTATCCTAGAAAACTAAAATTCCCATTGGATTTAAAATTTACATTTACATATTGAGTATCACCTAATTTCATACTCGTGACACATTCTTTTTCCTAATCCCATACCCAACCCAAAACTTGTCGGGTATCAGGTATACACGTCCCAAATGTTTCATGTTTCAGGTATAACTGTTGGGCGCAGGCATTTTTACCTTCCCTAACGACTATGTGTTAACTGATTACATTATATTTATTCAACTGGTGTAATACATATATTCAATCGTGCAATAAACACGTTTTTAAAAATGTAACTTTTTATTATTTTATATATAAAATTATATTTATTTAACCTGTGTAAAATACCCGGTTTTAACCTAGTACACTAATATTGATGCGCGAGTAAAAATATTCACAATATCGCGGTATAACCCAACCGATGAACACCAGTAATTTTCAATGGTTTCATCTATGATTTTATATATTAACATTTACCATATTTTAGGTATGGGTAAGAGTATTTACATCACAAATTCACAATCATTCCAAATGTGTGTTTAAAGTTTAGTATTTACAAATTTATAGATAGGGCGTAGATAAAATCTGAGAAGCGGAAGAAGCAAAACAACTATTGCATCCATAAACAATTCATCTCTCGCTACAATCCAAACAAACTCACCCAAATTTTACACGATTCTAGATGTACAATTCCATTACCACTTTAATTTCTCCCCATGCATGTGAGCTTTATATTTGTATACACCCAAATGTTCTAGAAAATGTCAAAAGTACAAATTTTCAACTCAACCAAAGAAAAATATTTTTATTCCTTATATTCCCATGTTATAGGCTCTTAACACAATCATATTCAACTCTGTTGAAATCGGTGTCGGTTGATGACTTAATATTACAATCTCATGGGTCGAAGACGGTGGAGGAAATACAGAAAACTAAGAGGAGAAAATTTTCAAATCGTGTTGGGGATGAAGAAAAATGATGAAGAACGAAGAGAGACGTGGAAATAAGGCTATTAGATTAGGTTGGGGTGATGAAAAATGATGAAGAATTAGGGGTGAGAAAGATAAACAGGGGGGGGGGGGGGGGTTTAAGAATCATTAGAATAATGATAGAATGGTCAATTATGCAATAGTTATGGTAGAATGGTTGTAATTTGTGCTTAAAAAATTAAAATGTGAACAATGAAAAATGTGTTTAGCACTATGAATAATGAAAAATGTAAAAAATAACACTAATATGACTTGCAGGCGATGCATTGCAGGGCCGTTGTAAACATCAAATTGATTAGTTCATGCGTTGTGTGATGTATCAACCATATGAAAACGCGCGTTTCTATATATCCGATCTAACCCATCGTAACCTATATAAGCATTGCGGTTTGACAAAAAATGTAAAGTAAATCAAATGTATACCATATAATCATAGCGTATTATATGAGACATGACGCATGCATAGGAAACACATAAAAAGCATAAACAACAACAACATATGAGGGGTCAAAATGTAAAAACAAAGTAGGGGCGAAGTGTAAAAACGACACGTGTAATCAAAGAAGATCAATTCTCACACTCTGATTTTCCGGTGAACCTGGACCTAGGGTTTATGGGTGACAGTTGATAACAGTATTAGCAGAAGATGGAAATAAAGTAAAGTAATAAATGTAAAAGCTTAAAATGAATAAATAAAGTTAAACTAGTTGTTCGTACAAATATCCACATGCATATCGAAATAAAAAACCACTTAAGACTAATATGGGTCTTTTCTTGTGGAGTTGCAAGTTCCAACTTCTAAGACTAAGCCGCTCCAGCCTATTCCGTAATTGCTAATTAACATGTTCTTAGTTTTTTGAAAATACGTCAGTTTTCATCGGTAAATACAATTAACCGGCTCTTTTGAAAATCTTTTCAAAATTTATTTGATACCATTTGGTATATCAATTTTAATTAACTTGGGACAAACTATATCTCTTGTTACCAATTTTACATGCTTGTCAATACAGTCGGGGACAGGAATCATATGCCGGTACATGATTAATAGACACCACATTTTTCATAATCACACACACATACATACATATATATATATATATATATATGTAGTATCAGTGTCTATCACGTGTATGCCTAAACTCCGCGCTTAAGTCGTGGCCATTTGCAAATAAATGAGTCAGGATATCAAGGACACGGTCGTATTAACCCCCAAGTGTTTAAGTTATCAAGCAAAACATTACAACGGGTTATTTGCATTTCTATGACATCATTCGCCCTTTTGCAATACCCGACCAAGTGGCTAATGCCATATCCCAAGCCTTTATAAAATACAATAGGCTAAGAGTATTTACATGTGCTAGTCTTTATAATTTCAATAATTTAGCTCAACCGTAATTCAAAACAACTCAAACTTAGGCTCAATTTACTAGAGGCTTCTAGTCTGGAATGAACGGAAATATTATCTGTTAGAATGTTAGCGGGTCATTTATAAGTCATTGACTCTGACCTGTTAACTAAATGGGTACGCTCGGTTCGCTAGATTAAGCGTTGACCAGATAGAATGTGGTCTATACCCTTCAGAGTGCAAGGACTCATGTAATATGGGTTAAATAACCAAATATTCTGATTAGAGATGATTTTGAAAGGTTTTGATCTAATTCGGCTAGTTTACATATTTTATTCTATTTAAACTAGCCGTACGCGCATATGCGGTATCAGGTGGTCGAATAGGTCTATAACAATTCATGATGTTGTAATATCAGTTTCAAAGTCAGATTATAAGTTTCATTGGTTTTAAAACCCTTTTTATGCCATAAGGGCATTTCTAGCATTTTAAAGTATATTATGTGGACTTATCAATTAACCTATCAAATCACATGACCAGAAGGTATAACCTTAGAGGGTTATTTCCTATAATAATACGTTCATATAACAACCCTTAATTAGGCTCTAAACATAACGAAACATGTCAGAATCGAAAGTCAAAGCATAAGTCAAACTGTTTGACTTTCGACTACGAAATGAGCTCTAAACACGAAATGACGAGTAGGACATGATTAAAAAGGTCCTAATATGTTATATAAATTGTTATTATGTCAAAACTTTGGGTTTTGATACTTAGAAGTTCATTAATCGTAATTTATAAAAATCCGCCTTTCTGACTTTTTGTTAAATATAAGCTGACTCGTCATTTCGCCTACTTAACATGATTTCCAGAGGGTGTAACCACAAGGGATTAACTCCTTCATTATTACGATCATGTTGCAAAGTTCAAACTTTGACTTATCGAAATGGTCAGAACCGAAAGTCAAAGCAAAAGTCAACTTACTTGACTTTCGGCTATTAACTAGCCTAATAATGGAAAAAGACTGAGATAGAACACTTACAAGTGTTCAAGGGAAGTTTATAACTTCGAAAGGGAGGCCTCTATAGATTAGAAGCTTCACCAAGAGATTAGAGTGAAAGAAATGAGAGGTGCACTTGAAAATGGCCTCAAGATCACCTATTTATACTACATTTGAACCTCCCAATAGATGCCAAGTGTTCCTTGAGGTGTTAAGGAGGTGATTAGTGGCACCTGTTGGTGCATATTATGTATGTTTGCCACTGTGCGAATAGACTAGATAGAGCGTGTGTTGTATATTGTTTAGTTGAGATACGAACACATGACTTTAGAGAGGACGAGAGAGGTTCGTACGGATGTAACTTCGTACAGATGTAACACATTCATGCGGATATAATTTCATAAGGATGTAACACATTCGTGCGGATGTAACAACATCCACACGGACAAGCACATCTGCACTGAAGTACTCGTCCATCCCAATCTCACATTATATATAGTGTCGTGCGTTCGTTAGTTGATAAGTTTTGGGAGTTTAGCTGGAGAGATTGCTGATTCTCTCTCCAGCCAGTCAACGATGTATGCTCTTTCGGTATTAATGGAAGCTTTCTACTTATGACTATTCTTACGAGACTTCTATCGAATTAGCTTTATTCTATCCAAACTTCCGTCTAAACCCGCCCGATCCTGAACTTTCAATTGGTAGCAGAGCCACGGTACCGATTCAATCAATCTAACAATTGATTGAATCACTTACGCTCATGAATTATGGATTTTTATGAGTTTTAGACGTAAATCATCAAATAAATGGTCAATTCACGTACAAAAAGTAAAATTGAGACCATAGGATTTTTCAGAAATGAATTTCGACCAAGTCTGTGGACGAATCATCATCAAATTCGATAGGAAAATGTGAAAAGTCAGTTTCGCACGGATGAGTCAATTTCGTACGGATGTAGTACATTTGCACGTATGTAACACATTCGCACGGATGTAGCACATTCGCACGGATGTAGCACGTCCTCACGAACATGTTACGTCCTCACGAACATGTTACGTCTTCACGAACATGTTACATCCTCACGAAGGGCTCGTCCTCACGAAGGAGTCATCCTCACGAAGAGTCATTCACTCGAGGACTCTCACACGCAAAAGAGACTGTTTGATGAATTCACAGACATAATGTTGATAGAGAGTGGGGTAGTCACGTAGACCTATTCATGAGGATTATCATTTAGTGAAGTGACTATTAATGGGCCAAAATTGTTAAATCCACAAGGAACCTGAATTTGGCTATTTTGAGGGGGAAATTCAGTGATGAGTTTAGAGAGGTCAGAATTTGTAAAAATGAGGGGGAATAAAAATTTCAACAGACTATATTGAAATTCTATCATTTTTGAAATTCAGACGTGCAACAGTATTCAGGTGGTTCCGACTTCATATTGTCCAGGGATGCATAGGATCTGATTTCGTTAGTTTATGATCATAGGAAGTTCAGATTCTAGAGATCATGGTTAGATTGATGTCTTAGGGTTTTAATCCTTAGTCTTCGTCAAGTCGGTTAGTAGGATTAACGTTAGGAGACGCATTAGTATTGTCGATACTTAAAAGATATCACAACTTTGTGATAGTCTAAAGTGTCAGAATAGTTAATCTTCAAGCAGATGAGTTCTTTTTTGGACTAACCCCGGGGAATGAGGATGTTTCTTGATTAAGTTGTTGTCGGGACTAACGGAGAAGACTATACATATGTTTTCATGAATGAAGAGGAAGAATGTGTATCTGATCGTGAAAGAATGTTTCTTAGGTCACAGAGCATTACCAGATGATTTGTTATCCAATGAAGATTCGCTGATTGTTTAGATTACCGTTTTCATTGATCAATCATTCAGGAGTGTGCTTAAAGAAGATTACGGAAAATGGGATTTCAGATTTTCGTGGGTATTCATAGACTTGAAGTTTGTCGGTGTGGTGATTCGAAGTTTCTATCAATTGCCGGTTGGGTTTTTGAAGATTAAGAGATTGAGCTGAAGTGGTAAATCAATTATCGAACACAGATGTGATTAACGTTGAAACAGAGATGCCGCATCAATTAGTTTCAAGTTGATGATTATTCATGAAGATTACAGTTAAGAAAATCAGAGAAAGTTGGGAACTGGGCAAACAAAGACCCGAAGATTCATTTCAGGGGGAACATAAGCCTGAATCATCAATCAAGGGGGAATTATCTGAAGATATCAAATGTTTGGTTGAAGTTGCAAATATTCAAACACGGCTCTCGTATTCAAAGATCAAGATTCGATAGTGACGGCTAAGGGGGAATTTGTTGGTGCATATTATGGATGTTCACCACTGTGCGTATAGACTAGATAGAGCATTTGTTGAATATTTTTTAGTTGAGATATGAACACATGACTTTGGAGAGGATGAGGGAGGTTCGTACCAAATTAACATTTTCGTGCGGATGTAATTTCGTAAGGATGTAACACATTCGTGCGGATGTAATTTTGTAAGGATGTAACACATCCGTGCGGATGTAACTACATCCACATGGACAAGCACATCCGCAGGGTAGTACTCGTTCGTCCTAATCTCACATGTATATATAGTGTCATGTGTTCGTTTGTTGTTAAGTTTTGGGAGTTTGGCTGGAGAGATTGCTGATGCTCTCTCCAGCCGGTCTACGATGTATGCTCTTTCACTATTAACGAAAGCTTTCTACTTATGACTATTCTTACGAGACTTCTACCGAATTAGCTTTATTCTATCCAAACTTCCGTCCAGTGTTGTAAAAGTCAGATTCCAAGGCCGACTACTCGGCGAGTACTCGGTCCTCAGAACCCCTCCGAGGCGACTTCCTCCTAGGCAGACTCAATTATTCGGCCTCGGTCAAACTCGGTCAAACTCAGCGCCTAGTCGGCCTAGTCGGCGCCTAGTCGGACGTAGTCGGAAAGAGTCGGCCTAGTCGGTCTAGGCGGTCAACGTGGTTTGTTGACTTTTAATTAGTCAAAATCGGTCAAAATCGGCCTACTCGGCCTTGTACTCGGACTACTCGGCCTTGTACTCGGACTACTCGGACTTGTATTCAGAATATTTGAACTTTAAACATGTTTCATTTTAAATTATACTCAGTTGACATGAATTATGCTTATTTTAACATATGTATAATATATAACAATTAATTTTCTTTATAGTTACCATGTCCGCGTACTCCCCGAGTACTCCGATTACTCCCAACTCCCCAGTCGGCCGACTAGAGACCGCCTAGCGACTTTTACAACACTGCTTCCGTCTAAACCCGCCCGATCCTAAACTTTCAGCACCCCAGGTGTCTCAAGGAGGAGAAAAGGTGGAAATTAGCGAGCTAACTGGCAGAAGATAGCAACTGTAGCAGCTCTGCCAATGACCCCCTTACAAACTGTAAGGGGTGGCTTACGGTCCGTAAGGACCTTGCGTGCACTCTCTGTTTCAAACACCCTTACGGACTATAAGGTTTTTGGCTTATGGTCCGTAAGGGACCGTAAGAGTTGGTCAAAGAAGTCGTTGAAAAGGTTTTAGAAAGTGAAACAGACAACACTAATTATGAAAGCCCTAAGTCAAAATTTAACCAAGAAAGTTAACGATCACATTCTGAAAGTGATGAAAATTTTCACAAAAACTAAATTCCAAAATAAGGATCTAATTTGAGTGATGACCCAAATGTGGTGATGTACAAAATGAATGGATCTAACAAATTATATTCTGATGACGAATTTCCAATTCTGAATGTAAATTTGAACAAGGTTTAAAAAGTTTTCAAGTTAGTGGAGGTCAAAATTTTTGAAATTGAAAATTTGTCAAGAACTCAAGGATTTTCAAACTTCAAGAAGGATAAATCTTACTATTCCAAACTAAAAAGTTCCTACGTTAACAATCAATAGAGAAATTATAATCATGGGAGGAATGGTTCTGGATATGGTAAGAAAAATCATAACAAGTTTAAAAAATAAAAGTTTGTAAACAAAATGACTTTTGTGTCTAGAACAAGTTCAGAATCTGAAAAGGAAAGTCAGTTCAGCAAACAATTCAATGAGGAATTTTTTGCTCAAAAACAACTACTTGAACAAGGTTGAAGGATCCACTATTGTAACAGACAGTAGGACGTTCTTTACGTGTAACCAAGTTGCACATATCGCTAGTCGACATCCACAGAGAAATCATAAACCTGTTTATGTTGTTAAAAAGAAATCAGAAGGTATGAAACATAAATCACCGATGTTTGTGCCGACATAGATCTTAAAAAGAAACATAGAATCTTCAAAAAAAGCTAAACTAGTAAACATTAAAGCTTCAAATAGTCAAACTGGTGAATCTTCAAAGAAAAATGAACAAAAAGATTCAAAATTTTGCACAAAGAAAACTGTTTAAAAAATCAAACATGGATGATTAAGAATAAAGAAGCTTCTGAAGTAGAGAAACAAACTGATTCAACTATGAAAGTTGAAAAAGTTGTTCCAAAGGGTGTTAGTGTCTGTGAACCAAAAGTTTTAAACCTACCCAAGACTGGTAAGGCTTGGGTCTCACTATTCAAGTAATTGCTTTAGTGCATGTGCAGGGGCTCCCAAGGTCTATTACATCAAAGTTGATCATGGACAGTGGGGCATCCAAGCACATGACGGGGATGTTAGCACTCCTATATGACGTTAAATCTATCAGAGGAGGCTACGCTGGGTTTGCAGGAAATCAGTGAGGTAGGATTGTTGGAGAGGGCACTTTAACAAATGGGATGGTGTCATTCGAAAAAGAATTGGAGAATAATCTGCTCAGTATCTCTCAAATATGTGACAAACAATTCATGACACATTTCACTGACAAAGAATGTTTGATTCTGAAGCCAGGTTTCAAGATACCTGAAGAATGGATCCTAATGCGTGCTCCTCACGAAAACGATCTGTATGTTTTGGATATGAGCGTTGCAACAACAACGTCAAAAATAGAACAATGTTTTATATCAAAGGCTACTGAGAAAGAGTCGATTTTATGACACAGAAAGATGGGTCACATTCATCTTCAAAAAATGAATTTTCTGGTACACAACGAACTAATGGATGGGCTAAAGATGACTGTATCAGTTTTAACAAAGGTAGCAAACAAAGAAGTCGCATCCAGGAAAGCTTCTCAATTCAATCAAACTTCCACAAGAAAGACTTCATATGGATCTGTTTGGGCCGGTAAATGTGAAAAGTATATCATGGGATCTATAATGTCTGGTTGTGACAGATGATTATTCAATTTTCTCATGGGAATGTTCCTGGAAAGTAAAGACGAAACATTTGATAGTTTGATGATCTTATTCATAAAATTGGAAAATTTGTACCATTTGCCAATTCGACACATTCAAAGCAACAATGGAACAAAATTTAAGAACAACAGGATGTTAGAGTTTTGCAATGACAAAGGAATTCTACATGAATTTAGTGCTTCGTACACTCTGCAACCGAACGGAGTAGCTGAAAGAAAGAATAGAACATTTATAGAGACCGCACGCACCATGCTCGCCGATTCAAAACTGCCCGTAAGTTTCTGGAGCGAAGCTGTGGCGTCTGCGTGTTATACACTTAATCGAGTTCTTACAGTCAAGGCACACAAGAAGACATGTTTTGTGTTACTCAACTGATAGAAACCGAATCTTAAATGGTTAGAACCATTTGGGTCGTCATGTACAGTTATTGACCCGGACGGCAAATTTGGGCTAAGTCTTTAGAGGGTTTCCTTGTGGGGTATGCTAGTTCGTTGAAAAAGTCTATCTTCCTAGCATTAACAGGGTTATCCAGGCTCAGCATGTTGATTGTCAATGATATACATCTCCAACACAAAAACCGGGAGATTCTTGGTTGTTTGACTATGAAAGTCTTTGGAATTCCTTTAAACTGCCAGCTGAGCCAACAGAGCAGGAACTTGTTATCCTCTATCAGCAGCAACAATCTTTTACATAAGATCAAGTTCAAAGACCAGTCGTTGTGACACAACCACACGATGGAACAAAGGATGTTGAGCAGGTCCTAGCACTCAACATCTTGAATCTTAGACCACAGGAATAAATGATCCCGTAAATGAACCAGAAGAGAATACATCAGCTCCTATATTCGATTAATCAGACGACTCTGGATCTGAAGCTGAGCCTACATATGATGATGATGGATCTACTTCTGATGCAGGGAAATTCAGCTTGAAACTGCTCAGAATGAAATTTTTGTTGTCAACCAAGGTGCAGAACAGAATATTACTAACCTGCAAGAGGAAGTGAGCATATCCGACAATGTTATGCCTAGAACACTATATTATAATCCGCCAGAGTTCATAATTGGAGATTTGCAGAGTGGTGCTAAAACCCGACAACAAGTCAACCAGGGTTTTAGTTATTTCTATTGCAAAGTGGCTCCTTTACAAACTGATTTCTCTATCAAATGTTTTATTTTGCAGGTAGACCCAAAAACTTATAAGGAGGCACTAAAGAAAGAAAGTTGGGATAACTCCATGCAAGAGGAATTATCTCAATTTGAAAAACTTGCGCTGTGGAAGCTCGTCGATTTGCCAAAAGACCACAAGAAGATAAACACAAAATGGGTCTTCAAATGCAAAAAAGACGACAGAGGTGTGATTGTTTGGAATAAAGCTCGACTCGTTGTACAGGGATTTTGTTAACAAGATGGAATAGACTTCACTGAGGTTTTTGCCCCTGTCGCCAGACTTTAGGCGATACGAATATTCTTGGCGTTTGCATCTTGGAAGGGATTTAATGTGACAACTGGCACTTTTCCGTACATTCCGTACAATAATTGAACAGTAATCTGTGCTTTAATAACTGTGCATGGTATAGTTTACAAGACGAATGAATTTCTTATTACTGTTATATACATACAATGGCATTTCTTGTTGCAAGACTTTCATCATTACTACGTGCAACACAATATAGTCTGTTAATGCACAGAACAGAATTGGCACATCTATCTGACAAACTAGAAGTACTGACGGGAGTTCAGTACTTAGACAGATATGATGTTAAGACACACAATAAGCCCCAGGATCAAGTGATACACTAGTATGGTGTGTAGGAACGTAGGGATTGCAAAACTGCCTTCCTAGTGATGACATAGGTACAGGAAAGTGCCAGAAACACACTAAAACTGCAAAATTCTGTAGAAAATAGATAAATTCAGCAATTTTCAGCAATTTAACATCTAAATATAATGCAGAAAAGTTGTTTAATGGTCCAGAATACTTTCCTAAGTGTCGGGAAACGAAACTGTCATAAAATACAACATAAAGCACACTAAACTGCGCAATTCAGCACTTTAACGAACAGTAACGAAACGAACAACCGGACACTACCCAAAACATCAAATTTTTACTAGAATCACTGTTTTTATGTTATGAAGCTAGTTATGGTCACCGAACATCATATTACCCCTTATAAACACTAAACACCTAAATCCCTAAATTTAATACTTGGAATCTAACTAGAATGAAGTAACTAATACTTGAAATGTTACACTTTACCCCCCCCCCCCCAATCCAAGGCCGGTTAGATGTGGGTCCCACTTGGGGATTTTCCTGCATATTTTATAAGATTCTTGTTTGGAATATGCCATACATAATATGCTAGATGCCACTAATTGTTGGAAGATTTTCCTATAAACCACTAAGTTCTTCATTTTCATCATTCACCATCTTTAACCCACCAACACTTCTCCCTCTCTCTCAATAAGCTATGGCCAAGCACCCCCTCACCATCATCAATTTTTCTAGTCCATTCACAAGTGATCCAAGGTGATTCTAAGGTGTCTCGGGTCTATCTAAGAAGGTTGCAAGTAACGGAACTTGAAAGACCTCTCTCTAGTGCTTTTATCCACCTCATTTCTTCTCTTGTTCATCCCTAGCCTTGTGCTAGTAGTAAGACTCTTGTGATCTCATTTTACTTCATATTATGTTGGTTAAAAGATGAAATAAGTTGATAAATGTTAAGATCATGAAGAAACATAAGCATAAACATGAACATAAAGCTCTAAAACATGAAGATCAAGTTGTTTTAAGTGTATGTAGTGTACTTGATGATGATCTCTTGTGTTTATGATGTTGATCATCATAAGAACCTTGCTAGATGATGATTAAACACATGATCTAGCAAGTGTAAGGATAGATCTTGAGAAATTTCTAATGATCATCCTTTATGTAAATCATGAACTTGAAAATAGACTTGTATTAGTACATGATGATTATTTCTATAAGCTATAAGTCTTGAAAATAAAAGATTTCAAGAATAATATTTTCAAGAAACTAAAGTTTACTACAAGATTTAACAGGTCATGGTGTTTAAAGGAAGTAAACATGTTTTAAGTGTTAAATCAAAGCTAGAAACATATTGTTAACAAGAAAAATACAAGAAGAAGTATTTTTAGAAAATCTTCATACAAGTTGTGAGGAACTAAAATCTTCAAGAATGAGTTTCATAAACTATAAACTATGTTTTTAAGGGTAACTTAACCTCCTAAATAGCATACTAAGTTACTACAACTTTTTACAAAAATTCCAAGTTCATGTCAAAGTATAAATTGCGTATTTAAAGCATATGGTAAGTCTTGTTTATGTTGTGGATGATTGATGATGATTTTAAAAGAAAACGATATGCTTTGAAAGCATGGAAACCTCCATTTTTAAGGGAAAACTATGGCAAAATTTTTGTAGAAATTAAACACTTAGAAAAATATTTTTAAAACAAGAGTTTATAAGTAAATTTTGAGAATAGTTTTCATATAAAAGTTGCCATAATTTTTATTATAAAAATTACAAATATTGGAGGTTGGTTTTTGATAAATAAAAGTGACTAAGCATATATTTAGGAAAGTATATATATTTAGATGTCACAATTTGTGTGATTACTTGTATAATATGTGTATTAGTTATATTATTTTAGAACTTGAAATAATATAACTCATCATAATACCCAAAAAGTTCAATCCAAAATATTACCAAAATTCCAAGAATATGAATATACAAGTTATACACAAAATATTGGTGGAACCGAACTAGAGAATATAACTTACAAAATACTCCGGAAATAATATTCATATGTATACTTGGTAAATAATATTTTGGACATCAAGTGAAAAAAAATGTGATTCTTACTATTACTACAAGATATATCATATTTTTAACAAGAGAAAAATATATTATTTTTGGCAGGTATAAATATATATTTTCTGGAAATTTATAGAAGATATATTATTTTTGAAAGAAATATATATTTTCTCAACAAACATGAAATACAATAATTCTAGGTGAAAGATATATTTTCTCAGTTAAATATGAAATATATCGTTTTTGGAGAAAGATAAGTTTATATATATTTTCTAAGCTGGACTTGAAAATATATTACTTTTGGAACTTATATGAAAATACAAACATTTTGCCAAAGGAAAATTATAAACAATTTTTCTAAGTAATATTTATTGAAATATATATTGGTGAACTTTTATTAAAGATAATATTCCGGAATAATTAATACGAAATTAATATAAGAATACTTAATAAATACAATAAAGTTACGTATTCTCGTACGTATAAATACACACCGAAATACGACCCCAAATACATGGAAAAAATATACAAGTATAAGATACCCCATCCTTGGGAAGGAAATACAAGTATAAATACTTGGGAAGTATTAAGCTAAAATAATTGTTTCAACAATTATTCCAAAATTTAATAAATATAATTTAAGTTAAAATATTTATTATTTTAACAAATAATTATATGACTTGGAATAATACTGAAGGCACAATAAGACGTAACTCAAAGACACTCACTAATACAAAGTCAAGGCACAACCCGCTCACCTAATAGACAGTAATACATTGTAGGTTGTCGTGCACACTAATAGCAGCTTGAGTTTCGTCGGATTGAAGAACGCAAAAGAGTGAGTTCATGTCCCCCTTTTCTCTTAACTGTTTTCGGATTTATAACTCTCGGGGGTGGAATACATGTTACGAATGTTTAAAAGGTATGAAATGAACTATTAGATCATGTGAGCATAGATTAAATTTGAAATGCCATTAATTCTTAATTAGGGACGAATGTTAGATCTAACGGGTACGGCCGAACCCCACTCATGGTACTTATGTGACCACTTGAGTGCTTCGGTGTCCCAGTCGAGGTGAATCGACAATAGTCAAGGTGAATTGACATGGTCAAGGTAAATTGACATAGTCAAAGGGGAATTCGACATAGTCGAAGGGGAATTCGACATAGTCGAAGGGGAATTCGACATAGTCGAAGGGGAATTCGACATAGTCGAGGGAATCGACGAGGGTATAAGCCTACTCATTTCGAGTGCTCCCTATGTCTTCACATGTTTTAATGTCCTTGCAAAACTTTAATTTGAAATGTTCAAAAATGCTTTTCATACCTGTTTTCAAAGGAACTTCTCAAAGGTATACAAGGTTTTCAGTACTCATGCAACACGCATGAACTCGCTCAACTTTTGTTGATGTTTTCCAAAATTACATGTATTTCAGGTAACAGGTTGGATCTTGGGAGCGGGTGTTGTTTCTAGAAGTAAATTTCAAGTTTAGATGTCATCCACTTTTGTTGGTTTGTGAATTAGTCGAAGATTGTGTTTTAAAACTTAAATAACCGGTGTTTGTAATACTTTAAACTTTATGAATGGATGAACATCGTTTTGATCATGTAGTTGTTTATTATGATTGAATGCAATGATATTAAACCAGTCACACATCATACGCTTTCGCAAAAGTCAGGGTGTGACATTTAAAGTATACCAATTAGATGTCAAGTTCGCGCTTATGTACGGTAAAGTTAAAGAGGAGGTGTACATCAGCCAAACACGGGGTTCGTCGATCCGATACACAAGGATGAAGTTTACCTACTGGATAAAGAGTTATACGGGTTGTATCAGGCCTTGAGAGCCTGGTACGAGACATTCTCTTAGCACCTTCTGGACAACAGTTTTATCAGAGGAACAATAGATAGTACCCTCTTTACACGGGAAGTGGATGGACACATCTTAATTGTCCAAATTTATGTGGATGGCATCATATTTGGCTCAACAAACGATGCGCTTTGCAAAGATTTTGAAAGAGTCATGAAGAAAAAGTTCAAAATGAGTTCTATGGGGGAGATGAGGTTCTTTCTTGGACTTCAGGTCGATCAATTGCCTGATGGAATCTTCATTCATTAGACGAAGTATGTGAACGACAACATGTAGAAATTCAACATGTCCAACACATCACCAATGTCTACCCCGTTAGCTCTAAATCAAGGCATCAGACCAAACCCAACTAGAGAGAAGATTTATGAAACTCTCTACCGTTCGATGATTGGCTCTTTAATGTACCTGACAGCATCAAGACCGGGTATTATATATCCAACATGCCTCTACGAACGCTATCAGTCAAGTCCTTGAGTATCTCACTTTATGATCGCCAAGAGGATCCTTCGATACCTAAAGGGTTATCCAAGCACCGGCTTGGGGTATCCTCACGTTGACGACTTCAACCTCGCAGGATAATCGTACTCTGACTATGGGCGTTGCAAAATTAATGCAAAATCTACAACTACTGGATGCCAGTTCTTTGGAACTCATTTGGTAACATGGCAGTGTAAGAAGCAAACCACGGTCGCTCTCTCGACTTGTGAAGCGGAATACGTTTCAGCTTCCAGTTGTTGTTCGCAAATCTTGTGGATACAACAACATATGAGAGACTATGGATTGAAGTGTCTTAACATGCTAATGTTTGTAGATAACGAGGGCCATTAACATTACCAAAAATCTGGTACAACACTCTAAAACTAAACATATCGAGATATGACATCACTTTATCCATGATTGCTATGAGAAAAAGTTGATTCGTATTGTGAAAATACACACTAATGAATAAAAAGCTGATTTTTACACAAAACCATTAGTTCGCACAAAGTTTCAATATCTTTTGAAATTAAACGGATGATGATTTGAAGTAAACCGCATCAGTATGTCAAAGTTTTTAGTTTTTCAAGTTCTTTCTTTAAAACCAAAATCCAAAAATATGTTTTTGATTTTAGGGGCAGAAAATGTTGTGAAAAATACAAAGACATATATAAATTTGAAAAAGTACAAAAACATAGAAAAAGACAAAAATTCAAGTTTTCGTATATAAAAGAGGAAATGATAGTACATCAGTGGACTATCACAACATGCTAGAGAAATGTAATGACAAAGTGCTTTTAAACGATCTCACTGTTGATGTGCCAGTAGATTTCGCATGTTCAGTAAATTGTTTTCGAGATATAAACATAACAAAACTTCTTAATTAGTGGGTTAACATCTCTCGGATATATGGTCTTAGTACACCGAAATTTCTTTTGAGAGATTACCAGATTCTGAGATACTAGGTCTTTATAACTGGTTGATATCTGGGGTATTATACAAGTTCTTCTGATTTTGCATCGGCAATGACCTAGAACTTGTAGAATACTTTTTTTAAAACCCGAAAACTACATAAAAATTAAATGTATTAAAAGATCTGTCAATTACAGTCAAAAGATTCCAAAATATGGAACACCACTATTAAGCCGAGCCTTCATCTCTTTGTCTGTATGGTGGTACTAATCTGAGCTCTCAAGGCCACGCATAACCCAGAGACAAATATCAATTAGGTATATTTACCTTTAAGATGAAATCTAGGAAATCTTGATACGGGAGTATATTATGAGGTAGGAAACACTGTTAAGTCAAGTTCTGAGACATCTAATTACTGTATCTTGAAATAATCGAATTTTGTGTTGAGGTTTAATGATAATGTAAGTGAACTTGTTTAAGACTTAAAGTTTATTCGGATCAACGATGTTAGTGATTTATCTCAAAAACTGATATGATCCTCTTACACAAATGCAGAAAAATATGTCTGTAAATATGTTTGTACATAGTTATTTCATTTCAGAAAACAACCAAAAAGATTTTAAGTGTGTTTTAGCATAAACTCTTGAAAATTCAAAAAGATTTTATTTCATCTTATTTTCGACTACCGATGATGGAATACTGATCTTCAAATTCCAAAAGATGCTGAACAAATCCTGAAAAACAACGGGTTGGGAGCGTAATCTTAAATGAGGAAAATGTTTTGAAAAGATCACAAGTTCATTGATTTGTAACTTAAAACTGACCGAAAACATCAGTTTGTTTGCAAAGTGGTCAACCAAGGTAATTAGCTTGGACTTGGTAGACAAATCAGGTAACCAAGTTCATTAACTTGGACTTGGTTAACTGAGTGGGTTGTTAAAACTGGTAAAATGTTTGAAAAATTAAAAATGTTGAAAAAATTGGATTAACATTCGCACGAAGGAAGTACTTTTGCACGAAAGTAGCTTCTTTGCACAGATGAAAATTACATTCGCACGAAGATAACTTCCTTCGTATGGATGTAATGTCACCTATATAAGGCCATTCGTACAAATGAAATTCCATTCGCACGAACATACTTACTCCACACCAGTTTTCATCTTTGAGAGAAAATCCTTCTTTGCAATGAAGCTCTGTCAAATCAAACCTTGGGGTGTTGATTAGCACAACATTCATAGTGGGAAAGATAGAGATTGAACAATTTGGACCCAAATTGACTGTTTTGGACGTTAAAAACTTAGAAACTGAGATCTGTGAACTTTTAACGGACAAAAATCGAAATTGAACATAGATTAGTGTTAATCGGCATTTTTAGGTCATGTTAGTACCATCAGTTTGTCCAAAACATGCAAAAATCAAAAGTTTGAAAATTGAACCTTGATACGGAAGAATACATTCGTACGGAGGTAATACATATGCACGAGAGTGTTACATTCGCATGGAAGTGATTATTTGTGTTAAATTGGTACCTTCACACGAAGGTAGAATGGTACATCCGTTCAAAAATTGTTTCCTTCACACGAATGTCTTGTTTGTACAAATGTTCATCCGCACCAAGTTTCATTTGCACCAAGGTTCCTTCGCATGAAAGTTTGATATCCTTGAAATTTTGCTAAGTGTTGGTTTTTGTCGTTTTTGCAGGTAAAGGTGTCTAACTTTGATTCAAAACACAATGTTTATTGTGTGTTGGATAGAAATCTATCAAAAATGGAACCGTTCAAGCCTATACTTGACGTCACGGATAGAATTTGAATCTTTAACGGATCAACATAAGGTGTATAAATCTCATATTAAACATTTTTGGAAGCACGCCAAGATTATAGCAGATATGCCATCGACTCAATCCTTTGCGAGAGTTGGTAACGAAGATATGGAAGTTGTTATTATGGAGGATCAGATAAGGAGAGTATAAGAGTTCGGTGATCATCTAGAGGATCCAACTGGCTATCCATAGCGTATGGTGAAAGGGTGTTTCTATAGATTGGGCTACACGGGATATGTCAACGAAACCAACTTTTCTAAAGCCAATATGTCAAGACCTTACAAATTTTTCATGCATTCGATTATTCACACAATGGGTCATCGAAATAGAGGATACGATGTTGGAGTTGATTATATTATGTGTATGATCATAGCACTTGTTTTGAACTTACCGTGTAATTTCTCAAAGCTGGTCTTCGAACAGATGAAGATAAACCAACTCAAGAGCGTTTCTTACAATATCAAAGATTTGTTCAGATGCTATTAGATGATCAAGTTCCGAACCTCAGCAAACAAGAATCAAACGAGTTGCCATTGGAACATATGTCAAATCTTTCGCTTAATAGAATCCAACAATACAAGAACTAATCAGAAAGCAATATTCCTAAGTTCTCAAGGTCGTTTGGATGTTTGAAAGATCCTGATTATGTTGCACCACAAGCAGGTTAATGGAGGAAAAATGACAGTGATAATGAAAATGACAAGCTAGAAGGTTTTGTGGCTAAACGATGTAAGTGGTTTGTGAAAGAAGTTTCTATGAAAGGCAAAGCAAAGAAGCAAACACCCACCAAGAAACCAACGAAGAAGAAAACTCCAAAGACAATGCTTATAGATGAAGAGAGTGATGATGATGTATTATCTGCAACTTCTGATCGTGAATGAGCTGAACGTGTTGAGAAAAGTACTGCAGATACAGCAGAAATTGCTCAGTATATAGAAACCGAAGCTTTTGGAGCTACTGGTGGAGCTAAAAGTGACGATGAGGAAACGGAGAGTGATAGTGACATTGATATGACAAAAATAGCTCCATCTACTCACGATCCTCAAGCAAGATTTGAAAAGAGGAACAAGAGAAAGAAGAAGACTCTTGACAGCGATGATGAAACTTATGTGCCTTCGGCTCCCGAAACCGTTAAACAGCCGACAAAGATATATAATAGCAAGGCTGTTGTAACAAAGAGGAAGACATGATCTCCATTAGTTAAAACATCACGAAAGAGTACAGTTGAGACTGTTAAAGAAACAATTGCTAGAGCTGAACCAGTAATTGCATCTGCTAGTGCACCTACAATAGAGATTGAAGTAGAAGATGAACCAGTGATTCCTATCAAGACACCAACTGTATCTCAACCTATTCCTACTATGCCTGTGCAGCCGATCTCTCCACAGCCTCAACCTTAATTTGTACCAAGATCTCAATCTACACAGAAACAACAATAGGGGCCTTCTAACAATATTTTTGATGATTATATGCCTATTATAGATTTTGGTGAAATGAACTTTGATTTTCTTGATGAGCAAACTGATAAGAAGATTAAAGATTTGGAAGAGAGAGTCAAGAAGTTAGAAACTGAAAATGGTCAATTGGAAGTTGTACTTGCTAGTCTTGTTATTGAAAATGAGAGATTGAGAAAAATTTCAAGTGATCTTGAAGCATATAAGAGAGTTAAAGATAAAAAGATTAAGATTCTCTACAAAGTGCTAGAAAACAAGTTCGGTATCAACTCTGAAGAAGAATTCAATCAGAGAGAGATCAGAGAGGTGGAAGCATGAGCTGCCGAACGTGCAAGAAATGCTGCTGTAGAGTCTAAAACTTCAAATGCTGATAAACGAAAGGATAAGGTTGATATGGTTCCCGAAATTAGACCCAAAATTGAACCCGAAGCAGAACCAGAATCAGAATCAATCAATATCACATAGTATATTCTTATCGGTAAACCTTATGATGTGCCTTATGATGATAAAGAAAAAGAAAAGGTAGCCGAGATAGAAAAAAGAAAAGAAAAGGAAAAGAAAGATGACGATAAAGAAAACGATGAAGATATTGATATTGATGGTCCTAATAATGATGGTGATGACAAAGGTGATGATGATGATGATAACGTGGGTGTAACATGTCTGGTGGTGTTAGAAAGGAAGACAATGAATGATAATAATCTTAATGAATACTTGAATGACAATGAGAATGAGGAAGAGGCTTCTAACCGAGAGGGGGAGCATAGTAAGGATTCTTTTCACGAAGAAGATACTTCAGTAATTTTCACAGACGTTACCCCACTAACGGCTATTCCTGAAAGTACAATGAAAACAATTTATTTGTGTCATGATATGGAAGAGGGAGAATTCATCCATAATTACACTAAAGAAGAAATAGCACAGATGATGGAGATTGATGAGAATTCGTATGAATTCGACTTTGAAGAAGAATTAAACAACATCAACATTTCTAAGCCTGACAATTATATTTTCCAATACATTCCTGAAGCAAATGATTATAATAAGGTTGTCGTGGAGGATGATTTTGACAATGAAACTGTTAAATATTCTGGTGATGGAACAGATGACTTCCCAACCTTCAAAGAAATGTTCAATGAAGATACTCAAGATTTTCTGAAGAGAAAAATTGAAGAAAAAGTAAAAGTTGGTGTATCTCCGAGAATTAGTAAAGAAAAGATTCTAGAAGCTCGGAAATCATGGTTCAAACCAGCACCGAAAGAAAGAAAATTCAGACGACCTCTAGCATTTTCACACGTAATCTAGATGTTTCTCTTGGAGACATTATAAGCTGGGGTTGGATTCCTGAATTAAATGTGTTTGGCATTAAACACGACAGGAGTGCAATACTTCCGATATCTTTCAGATATTAAAACTCTGCCATCGTGGGATGTGCAACAATTGTGTCAAACGAAGTATATAAACTTTCAAATGAAACCAAACGATCAGAAACTATGGAGGCTTATCCGATTTGAAGCTCGTCACAATTTTCCAAACTAGAAGCCACACTACCCTAAGAAGATTACAAAGATCGACCTGTTACAAAAAAAAAAGATATTACTTCGATTGTGAAGCGACCACGAGCTATGAAGAACATATCGCTTATGAAGCTAGAACACGACTTTCATGCAGACTTTAAATGGTTGCAATGTGATGGTGAGACAAACGAAGCTGTGATTGTTTTGAAGACAAATGGTATATGGAGGGCAATTATAATTCTTGATCCAATGTGGTTAGTGAACCTATCGGAAAAGATATTGAATGTTTGTATTTCAACAATAGATGCTATGAAGTTTCAGAAAAAACACAAGCCATGTAATATCAGGGTGTGATCAGAACGTGTTATGCATACAAGATACACTCAGGAAGGATGTGGGATACTAATTGGAGGGAAGTTGAAAGAGAGGAGTTTCTGAAAGCTTCAAGGAAAGAAGAAAGGATTGCAGCTATGGTAAAGAAAGCGTCTATCAGAAGATTTCTGTTTATGAACAAGCCAATTCCGATCGATCAGACTCTTACTCCAAGTGAAGAACGAAGAACGAAGCCGTTTAGAAAGTATTCATTCGGAAGATAAAGTTATGAAGATTTTGAAGACCGATCGAGATACGACAACACCCAAGGGGGAGTTTGTTGATACATAACGTTTGCTGCCTACGTCGTCGTGTCATGTAATAGGGCTAAAATGTTAGATTAATTAACGTTTTTGTTTTTTACATTACTTTCGTATGAATGTACTGATCCGTGCGAAGGTAGTCATTTGCACGGATGGAAGGCATGTCCGCACGAATGAGTTTGTTCATTCGTAGGAATATAGACGTCCTGTCACACCCTGATTTCCCGGTGGGCCCAGACTTGGGGTTTATGCATGAAAAATTGATATAGATATTCACACTAACATAGCGGAAGTCTTGGGAGTATAAAATAATTATTACAAAATACAATTGTTTGAAAGTTCCAAATAATATACAGACCAAAGTGTATAAAAAAATCCAAATGCAGATTGAATAATAAATGATTACATAAGAGACTACTAGGCTTCTTGCATGGACTTGCAAATTCCACTAAGCAATTACCGGGCAGCTTCCAGCCTATTTAGGTATTTTGCAACATGCGCTTAGTCTTTAGAAGATACATTAGTTTTCACTGATAAATACAAATAACCGACACATTTTGAAAAATTTTCAAAATCATTTTATATACCATTTGGTATATCAATTTTCATAAATAACTTGGGACAAACTATATCTCTTGTTATCAGTATTACATGCTTGTCAATACATATGGGGACTAGAACAAAACTCCGAGACATGATTAACTAACACGCCACTTTAACCCATAAAAGGGTAAACCCATATTGGGTAAGAAAATATTTTATTATAGCATTAGCATCTGTCGGGTGTATGCCTAAACCCCGTGCTTAGGTCGTGGCCATTTGCAATTAAATGAGCTGAAGATATCCAGGACACAGTCGCATTAACCCCCAATGTTTAAGTTATCAAGCAATACGAAATAAAACGGGTTATTCGGATTTTGGACACAAAGGTCATTGATCCCATACCCAACCAAGCGGTAATAATTTACCGTATCCCTAGCTCGTATAGGGATAATAGGTTAAGAGTATTTACCTGGCTTAAGTCTTTACCATCTAAAGATAACTATAAGCACAACCGTTTAAACAAAACAACAAGCAAGGTTGCAATTTACTGGACGCCCTTAGTCTGGAATGAATGGAATTATTATCCATTAGAATGTTAATGGGTCTTTATTCAAGTCATAAGACTTGGACCGGTTAACCAATATAAAAATGGTACGATTCACTAGATTAAGCGGTGACCGGATAGAATGTGGTTTGAACCCTCACAAGTACTATGACTTGTATAATATGGGGCAAACAATATTACATTATGATTATAAATGAATTTGAAGGAATTTGACCCAGTTTAGCTAACTTATATAAACTAGGCTATACAAGTCAACTGTACGCGCATAGGCGGCATCGGGTGATCGGATGAGTCAATGTCTAGTTCATTATGTCAAAACATGTTTAATATGTTACCACTTCAGTATGTATTCCAGATTATAAGTTCATAATGGTTTAAAACAATTTTATGCTCAAAAGAGCATTTTTGGTATTTTTATGGCATATTAGATGAACTTCCATAAAACCCGATAAATGATTATGATCAAATGGTAACTTAGCTAAATCGGGTCAGAATCGAAAGTCAAAGTAGAAGTCAAACTGCTTGACTTTTAGTTGCAAACCAGACTATAAGCAGGTAATGATGGGTTGAACATACTTTAACCTGTTCTAATATGTTATACCAACCGATATAATGTCAAAAATTGGTGTTTAGATGTTTATAAGTTCATTTTATACATTTTTCGAAAATCTGCGTTTTGACTTTCATTTTAACATAACTTTGGCTCGTCATTTGACCAACTTAACGTGATCTTCAGGAGGTGCCCTCTTAGGGGATTATCATCTACTTTATTATGATCACGTAGCCATGTTCGATTTGAAAATTGGCTCAACCATAATGGTCATAACTGAAAGTCAAAGCAAAAGTCAATTTGCTTGACTTTCGACTAATAACTTAGCCTAAGAAAAGAAAAGAGCTATGAAAGAACACTTACAAGTGTTCTAGGAGAATAATGAACTCAGTAGGAGGCCTCTAAGCAGAAGCAAAGTCCAGTTAAGAGATAGAGAGAAAGAAATGGAAATGAGCAAGGAATAATGGTGCAAGTATGAGGCTATTTATAGTTGAAATGTGATCATAGGATCATGCCATGTGTTCCCAAGGTTCTTTAGATGATAATAAGTGCCCATTGAGGTGTTTAAATCGGGAGAAAGGTGGCACATTTGCGAGCTAAGTGGCAGGAGTGCAGGCTGTCTTGGGTAGCAAGCACAAACTGCCAGCGCAGTCCCTTACCATAAGGGTCATGGCTTACGGTCCGTAAGGACCTTAGCGCGCCCATTGTTTTGAATTCCTTATGGTCCGTAAATTACAAAGACTTGCGGTTGTGACATCCGTCAATTTTCCGTTCTCGTAAACTGACCCGTTCTCATATTCGATTTCAAATTAATCACACCAACATTCTATAGTTTTTAATTATAAAAATATATCATAGAATATTGTTATTTTTACAACAACATTATTAATTGTAAACAAATAAAAAAAAAAGTTATTAGAATAATGTGAAAAGCGTTATAAGAATATGAATGCACCTTGAATTCTAAATTACAATCCCATTCATTGGATGCAGCTTAATAACTCTTGAAAGAAAAACTGTTGGATATCAAAGCTTTTGAAACGGCCTCATCTCGTCTCAAACCGTTGTTAATCATTATGGATAACTTAAATGTTGAAACCACCTCAATTGCTAAATCAATATAATCACATCACAACCTTGGGTTACTGCTTGATCCCATATGGAGCTTTCTTTCTCAAACTCGTTTCGAAGCTACTATGGCTGGCTCACAATCACCTTTTGCTATGATTGTGCTAGCCGACCTCCGTTACTGTAAAAACGCCACCCGCGACAATGGTTTTCACTGTGGAATCTCAATCTTGTGTTCGCTAACCCAATCGAAACCATTTTTAATTGGGAAGTAAGCACGACAATCGACAACCACCCTTATTCTTGTGCGAGCCGAAATATTTGGCGAACCAGCATGCATCAACATACTTCTGAAGGTCTTAGTCGACAAGATCATTTTCTGAACTATTGATCGCTGCCGATCAAAACAATCACCACCACACACCATCTCGCCATATCATCCAGTTCCGCTACCGTCATCGTTTCTGTCTCGCCAGGTCGTCTTAACTTCGTTTCGGTAAGCTTCAAGATCTACACAGCCTGACACATTTCTTGATCTTTCAAATATTATTTTTATCGATTGTAATCCGGAATACGTTTTAGGGAGGTGGCTGTGATTTTGTACTAAGTTAGGAAGAAGTGGGCTCATAGGTAATTATATAAGAGAATCTTAAAAATGCTATAGAGATGACTCTCGTAAAATATTAGTCATCCTTTTGTTTTAAATATTTATTTATTTATTTTTAAAATGGCCACCATATAACTATATTGTATATTAAGATATTCTATAAACGTGATTTATTGTTAAGTTTATTTTTTTCTTAAACTAACTTTACAACTTCATATTTTGTAAGAAGGTTCTGCTTGTTTTTGCTTATCACAAATGAAACCACTGTTGACCAAGTGAGTTTTGTATATCAAATACATATCATGAATGTTCATCATATACTAGTACATGTTAGACAAACTGTTATGGTCATCATAAATTTCCCTAACACTTGTTTTGATTTCGAAAAAGGATTATAAATTGTTTTGTTTTTGGTTGAGGTAAAAGGCTTTATTAACTACTTTAATTAACACATATTTAAAAATTTGGAAATGTGAATCCAGTTATGTAAACCTTACGTAGTGTTTTACAAAGATCTTGATTGTTAGAAAATTAAGTTTTTGTTTCAATTTCTAATTTACTTTGTTCTACAAGTTGCTTTATTCGTACCAAACTAACTAATGCATCTTCCAAAAAGTGGAACTTTACAAATCATAATTTATATAAATATTAACTATACTTGGTTAATAAGTTTTCTTTTAAATAAACTCTCCACTTTTATTTTCAAAGTCGACCTTAAACAACAATAATAAATATACCTTTATCATTATTAATTAAGTCTTGAACATTAAATTACTAACCTTCTCACAAATCAAAAACATTAAATTAGATCTAGCAACCTCCAGTGTCTATAGTCCTAGAAATCCCTATTTTACTGTGTTCGTTGTAATCGCTTATTCCCTTTATTTATATTTGTTTTTGTTTTAGAGTCTATCCATTTCTTTACGTGTGGTAATTCTCGTGGAAAAATTCTTCGCAACCTGTGAGTAATTTCTTCCATTTCCCCTTTTTAATCTTTTACAAATTTTGGGGTGCATCATGTTATACTTTTTGATTTACTTAACATGCTATGATCAAGTATTATTATGTGAACGTCTCATGTGTATTCTATTATTCTATATGCTATCTGATGTCAAGTCTATTGCATGCTATTGTGTCTAGTGGATCCACGGCTGACTAGGTTCCCCACAGCCATGGGTTGTAGCCTAGTATCGCCAACGGTATTAGACTCGCTCCTCGGGGCTTCAGCCTAATGCACGCTATTGTCAGGAGTCTATTTATTTTGGTTGTTTGTGTTGTTATTTGATTTTGTATCCTTGTTTGGTGAATTTAGATATATGGATATGTTGACTATGATATGAGACCAATTTCATACTAACCTTAAGGTGCATGTTAAAAGTATTTTTTTTAAATAAATATAAAACTATTTTCTATAAAAGGAGGAAATTATTCACCAACATATTTGTTGACCCAAAAATATATTTTTCTAACGTGGTGCAGGTTTTCAAAGTCGATAAACAAGTGATGAGGACACGTAGCATGGGCCTTAGAAAAGTAAATTGAAATCTTATGATATGTTTGTTTTAACAATGTATGAACAATATTGATTATTATATGTTATTTGACAATTTAGATGTATATTCTTTAAATATTGAAACAACAATTAGTTATCATGAGCTATGGGCAATCATCATGCCCCGTACCATTCCGCTGCGGGTCAGGGTGTGACAGTGGTCCATAAGGACTATCAGAATAATTTATTATCAACGCCTTATGGTCCTTAAGGCATAAGCGTTATGATCCGTAAGGTTCACTTAGAGGAAAAAATTGGCATGTCGACACATTTGGTCCCTCCACATCCAATCTTCCACAATTTTACACATTTAGTCCCTCTCGTCCAAATAACCTAGCAACTTTGAGAGTTGGTTGGACACGTGTTTTCAAATGATTCGATAAAATTTCCGAGGTGTTACACGTCCGTACGAAGGTAGAAATGATCTCATCCGCATGAAGGTAGCTTATGTCGTGTCTATAAATAGCTGTGCAGACTGAGAGCTTAGTATCGATTTTGTCAACTGGATGGCGAATCCTTGTCCATTTGTTTCCAGGCTGTAAAACATTTACTGATTAATGAAACATTGAAAATTAAGTAATTTTGTTATTGTCACCTAATCAAATGGATTCCACACATATTAACTAGGTTATATAGATATTACCAGAGTATAAAGTTTATGGAGAACGGTCCTCACAAAGAGTATGTCGTTCATGTTAAATCTTGTTAAATAGGCCTAGGTGACCTTACAACCACAATGGCAGATGATTGGAATAAAGAGGAAGAAACAACTCTTGCGAAAGCTTAGGTCGGGTGCTCAAATAACCAAGACAAAGGGAGTTGTGTCATGTGGCTAAAGATTGAAGGGGTGTTTAACCAATTTACCAATGGGAATCCACGACCAGTTTAGGACCTCCATTAAAAGTGGATGGATTTCCATATTGCTAGTAGAAAGTTTGACGTTTTGTTCGAGAAGGCGAAGAAGAGAAGAGATGTGATAGATGAGGAGAAGGCTCTTAGGGTTGGACTACATGCCTATGAAAGAGTTTACAGTAAGGTTTTTGATTACGTTGAAGTATGTGAAATTATGTAAAACAATCCAAAATGGTTCGACTTTGATAATTAAGTATTATATGTTGTTATGCTTTAATTATGTACGCTTATGTCGGTTATACCTTATGTCTCTCCTGTTTTTAATTATCTTTGCTTAATCTACGTGTTTTTTTATCTTAGGTGATTAATTTACATGCATTGTTTCTCCAAACAAGATAAATAAACTACAATATACATTAACTTGATTTAAAAACAACTACAAAATACATAACTAGTTTGGAAGCCCAAGTAACTTTTTAGTTATACACAAAACTACATTATATGAAACAAAAAAATATGTGAATACTTGTACTCCTTAGAATGCTTCATCTGCTATAAAATCATCATAAAATCCTACACTAAATCACAAGTAAAAATGAGGTGAATTGCAAGGATCAAACGCATATGAAATAAATATATGGAACATATGCATCTTTTAGACATATGTGAATAATATATATTTGTAAATATATATTAAATTAATTTTTGTAGCAACATATGCATCTATAAATACACACCACTACACAAGCACTTTCACCCTATAACCACACTTTTCTTTTGCTCACCACTCAATCTTATTCACAACATGAAAAACATGGACGATTGGACTAAAGAAGAGGTGGTTCTTTTCATAAGGACATGGGTTGGTGTGGCACATAGGAGGCGTCAGGGGTTAACTGAAATGTGGGACTCAATAGAGGGTGTGTTTCATGAATTTATTGGTGAGAATAAACGAAGCATATCGGAGCTTCGTCTAAAGTGTGTGCATATTTTTTATAGTATTAGAAATTTTGAGTGTCTCTACAACGACACTATGAATAGAGACGACGTTTGAGGTGGGGAGAAGGGGGCTATTAGGGTGGCCCTTGGTGCTTACGAAATAGAAATTAGGCTATAAATAGAGATGACATCCACCTGGTTCTACCAGTTGTTTATCCGGTTTAAACTATTGTTCGTCCTATTCAACCTGTTGTTCAACAAGTACATCAATCAGTCCAATAATTCATTCATCCGGTTGAACCAGTTCAACCTGCTCCAGCGTAAGATGTCTATGTTCTTGACGGTGATGGTTTTGATTGGGACCATGCGCTTAATAACATTTCTAGAGGAAAATCAACATGTATAAGACGAAGCAGAAACAACTCTCTCGCTAGATTTTGACCCATATGCCAATGGTTTTGATTGGAAATGGGCATTACAATGTGAAGAGCTTCAACAAGTCCAAGAGTGGTACGTATGAGACACGGGTTGTTGATCCCAGATAATAATGCTCTTTAACTAAATTTGGTAAATGATTTCAAGAAGTATGAAAATAATCTGCGGAACTAGAAATCAAACTTTCAAGAAACACAACTACAGAATTTTTGAAGTTTATATCACTTTGAAACAGGGTTTACAAGGTGATTGTGAGGTTATTGGCTAATACAAACGAATACATGAAGATTTCTGTAATGAAGGGCAATGGAGTTTTTATTGTATGTAATGAATGCTTGGCTTAACTCATTATCCCTTCGATGGTGGGTTCTCTATTTATAGGGAAGTTTTGGTCATGAATAAACATTTTTTTATTCAAGCACTTGTCTGCATAAAGTAGCTTTCTAGGATATTCATTGAATCCATCCAATGTCAACTTGCTACTTTACTACAGTGGCAGAGCCTTATCTTTTAGACAATTTGGTTCATCATATTTTCTGATAAATAACTTATCAGAAATCTATTGAATTGATTACCAAATTCCTGATGATAAACATAAGATTTATCATCAGACTTATGATAATGGTCCTTTCTGATTGTCACTCTTTGCTTGTGATCAGATTCTGATACTTTCTAAAGATGATGTTTGGCTTTCTGCTTTGTCTTGTTATCTTGTATCATCTTATTGTTTGATCTCTTGACTTTGTCATCTTGAGGACATGATCAGATTGATCATATTTTTCTTCAATACTTACAAAAGTATCCTAACAATTTTACCCTAAGTATTGTAAGAAAAATAACTACTCATAACAAGGAACTTGAAAGAAATATGAACCACAGATATGCAAACTGTAACAAAAACATTGTTCAACAAAACAAATAAATTATTTATCAAGCACTATCAAGGTTGTAATGGTAGAGATCACCATTCTTCAATTTCTTCTTTTAGTGAATTGGTTTGTTGCATTCCTTGTAGATAGCTTTGTACAAGGTTCTTGCTTCAATCCATTCATTGATGATTTCCTTAATTTCTTTTCTCAGCACTTCTTTCTCACGACGCTTGGCTTTAAGGTGCTCCCGCTTCTTGTTCATGCATTCTTTTATGTAGTTGAGAGTCTAGTTTGAGTAATTGCATATTTCTCTTACTTTAAAAAGAGCGTTCTCTCCTTCAATATCCCTGAAAACAACAACAAGTTCTGGATTTTCAAAGATAGCTCCTGTTCTGGCTTCTTCCTGTAATTCTGGTGGAATTTTTGTGATAGGAGGGGTTATGAATAGCTTCTTGTTGATCACATGGTCATAATTGATGCAAAGATCTAAATCAGTTATAGCTATTCGAGTGAATAGCTTCCTTCCAGTTTTTGATAGGCTATCAAGGGCTCTCCTTATGACTCTGGTGTTTCCTTTTTCTTCATCATATGTCTTCCTTATCATAATTAGGTCTGTTGGGTGGAGCCTATCTTCCAAATCACAATCAGTGATCACTTCTTCATCACCATTTCTCCTTATCAAAGTGTTGGTGCACTACATCTGTCGACTTCATCTTGTATCGAGTCTTAGTCTTAGAATGTTAGATTAGGGCACGTTTTACGAGTAAATAGGAGAATGTATGTGTCTAAGAGATTGATTTCGCTCATATGGTCATAGATAGGTGATTCCACTTATTCGTCAGTAGGTGATTCCACTTATTTGTCAGTGAGTGATTTCGCTTTTGTGTACATGTTCACATAAGCGAAATCACCAACACTATATATAGGACACTTGAGTGAAATCAGTACATTAGTTGTCTACTTGGATACCGAAGTGCTGCCGGTCTTCCAATTGATTGTAATCTGTTATAAATCAATACAAAAGGTGTTTAAAGTGAAGATCTAGCTGTTTCTACTTTGGTTACTTGTTTTCTGCACCTGTAATTGACCAAAACTCCTCTGATAGACTCGTTCGGGTCAGAATACGATCCTACAAGTGGTATCAGAGCTTCAGGAGGAGGAGTTCTACAGAGATTTGCTGGATTTCATCTAAAATTCTTACTTCTACACTTTCTTTCTTCATCAGAACAAGATTTAACGGTCGGAATTGGCTCAAAATTTCACAGACTATAGGAAATTGATCATAGACAAATCCCTAAAAGTTTGAGCTTCAAATTCAAAGTAAAAATGGTCCAAAATACCCCCCGAGTTGATTTCGCTCATACGAACAATCCTTGATTTCGCTCCAACATACACTTTAATTTCGCTCATAAGGACATTCAGACAAGTGATTTCGCTCATTTGACACCTGATTTCGCTCCAAAGTACATCCAAGAGACCTGATTTCGCTCATGTGTCAACCCATTAACCTAATTTCGCTCATATGTACATGAGTTGAGGGATTTCGCTCATAGATCATTGTGATTCCGCTTATTCGTACATTGTGATTCCACTCATTCGTACGTTGTGATTCCACTCATTCGTACATTGTGATTCCACTCATTCGTACATTGTGATTCAACTCATTCGTACATTGTGATTCCACTCATTCGTACATTGTCATCCAACAGAATCTGATTTCGCTTATAAGTACCTGTGTTTGAACAAAGAGAATTGAAAAATGGATACTGAGTTCTACAACGCTTTTGCTACGACCCCGACTAATCCATCCGACATTGCTAAGAATATGACAATGGATAATGAAACCGGAACAATGCAAAAACCCCCGAAACTTATGGGAATTGAGGATTATCACGGGTGGAAGAAAAGGTTTGAAAATTGGGTTCAGACGAATCATCTAAAAGCTTGGGAGAGCATCAAAACTGAGTATAAGAGGCCAAAGAATACAATGGGAGCTGATAAAATCATTTCTGAATTTACTGAACAAGAGAGGGAAAGTTATAAAGGAGAGAAAATGATGATCAATTTGTTACAACAAGCGGTAAAAGAAGATATATTTGTGTTGCTTCAACATGATGAAAATTCTTATTCTATCTGGGAAGCTCTTCAAAAGAAGTTTGAGGGAAGCACTGAAATGTTACAAAGTAAAGCAGCTTTGTTGAAAAAAGAGTTTGAATTGTTTACGTGCATGCCTGGTGAAACAACAAAGAGTCTTATTGAAAGATATTGTCATCTTGTACGCACCATGTCACAATTGAAGATTACAAAAACTCCAGCAGAATGGGTTGAAAAGCTTGCTGACGCATTACCGCAAAAGGAATGGAGTAAATATCTGATGATATTAAAGAATTCCGGACAGTTTAAAAGGTTATCGATTGCACAGTTTATAGAAAAGCTGGAGGCACAGGATCTGGAGCAGCAGAAAATTGCTAGAATGAATAGTTCAACTCATCGACAAGATATTAAATTGTATTATAAAGGAAATGTTCAAACTGCTGAAGTCAGTCCAAAGATACAAACTGCATTTAGTGCTGGAAATCAGTCTACACCTAGCAGTCAAGGATCAGTCAACACTAGTGGGTTCTCAACGGTGAATCCTCCAAGTGTTCAAAGTTCATCTGCTGGAAATGGTCATCTAATTCAGTGTAATGTGGCTTTACATCTTCAAAATGGACAAAATTACTCTGAAGAGATTGTAAAGAATCATATGGGATTATTGGTTACTGCATTAGAGTCTTATGAAGGGTTGATTGCCGGAAGAATTGGTAATCCGATGCTCACAAAGGAAGATTATGACCAAATCGATGCAGAGGAGCTGGAACTGATGGATATTAAATGGGCCTTAGCTAGTGTTTTGAGGAGAGCAGAAAAATTTAGATTGGTTACAGGAAGAAATGATTTCTTGGATGCAAATCTTTCTAATCTAGGATTTGATAAATCTAAAGTTGTCCGTTTTCGTTGCAGGGAGAAAGGCCACTTTAAAAGAGAGTGCAAGAATCAGGAGCCGAGAGGAGCAAAGGAGTCGTCTGGGAAAGATGATTATTATAGGAAATCCATTTATCAGCAAATCACTCATCAACCGCATCAACAAAAAGAAGCTCAAACGGCTCATGGAAGAATGATCGAAGATGCAAACAGGAAAGCTTATCATGGCATTGTTGACCAAGATGATGAGAAAGTGGCTGATGGTTTTAGCTGGGACAAGTACATTCCAGATGATTCTAATGTTAAAGCTTTCATTGCACATATTGTTCAAAAGCCAGAAATGTTGAAGGAATGGATGGAAGTGTTATCTGATGAAGAGAAAAGTGAAGTTGAAAGATCTGTTTCCTCTGAAAACAGTTCATCAGAAACAAGTGATAGTGATGAAGAGATGGAACAGATAAATTTGGGAAAAACTCATTTATCTTCTGACACTTTTGAATTTTATTTTGCAGAAAAATTGAAGAAATTGAAAGAAAGGAAAGCTGCTAAGGAAATGAAAGAGGTCAAAGTGATTGAGAAGACTGTGGAAGTTGAAAAAATAGTTGAAGTCGAGAAGATCGTTGAAATTACAAAACCTTGTCTTACTTGTTTAGAGTCATGTAAACAATGTATAGAAAAAGATGAGAGGTTTAGTGAGTTAGAAAAGTTGAAAGAAAAGTTGTTGTTTGATGTAAAAAATTTGAAACAGTCATATGATGTATTGAACAGAACTGTGAATAGTCTGGAAAAGACTAACTCTGAAAGAGAGAAAGCTTTGAAGATGTTGAATGCTACCATGATGACAAAGCAGAAAGAGATCAATTTGTACATAGAAGAATGTGCAAAGTGGAAGAAAGAGTTGGATAGTGAAGCAACTGAGAATGAAAGAATCAGAAGATTGCTGCAAAGTTACAAAGGTTGTGATTACATAATTGATAGAATTTATCCAACAGTTGAAGGATTTGAAGCGTTTAAAGGTGAAGAAACAAAGCCAAAGAAGAAAAAGGATACTGGTAAGAAACAGGGTGTCTGTTATAATAAGTGTCCGCCTCCGATTTGGGAAGGGTACTCATCTAGAAAACCTAACGAGGAAGAATTAAAAAAGGCAGTCAATATAAAGTTGGAGTCCGAGATAATCGATGTTTTACCGGACAATATTGACGTCACATTCATAGTGTCCGACACAGATCATGAGTCAGAACTGATAAAACGAGTGGTCGATCAGGTGTTGGATAGGGATGAGGAGTCAGAGTCGAAATCCGAGTCCGAAAGTTCGTGTCAGTCAGTCGGGAGTTCGAGTTCGTCTGAAAGGAGTTCAAAGTCGTCGGGAAAAAGGGTTTACAGTAAAGAGTTTTTATTGTCAAAATCTAATTTGAATGATGAAACATTTGAAGTTGTGTATACTTTGAATGATTCTGACAAATTATATTTTGATAAAGAGTTTCCAATAAGAGGTGTTAAAAATGAATTGATCAAAAAGGTTTTCAAACTTACAGAAATTAATATTTCTGAAATAAAAGATTTAAATCGTAATGATAAACCTAAACCTTACACCTCAAGAGTACAACAACGTTTGAACAAGAAAAAGAGTTATAATTCTGGTTCTAGTTTTCAAAAGAAACCAAATCACAATCGTAGCTACAAAAAGAAAGGACTTGGTTTTATTCCACCTGAAAACTATAAAAATGAAAAATATGTTCGTGATTTTAAAGCAAAAATGACATATGTTGCAGGAACTAGTCATGAAGAAGAAGCAAAGAGCTCATTCTGGAAACAGTCAAACCAGGAGTTTCTTGCTGAAAAGAGAAAGAATGGAGCTTATGTGAAGAAAGAGACAAGAACCTGTTTCCGATGCAATGAAGTTGGTCATATTGCATGGAACTGTCCGAAAGCGACAAACACAAAACAGGGAGTTTCTGGAAAACTGAAAGAAGTTATTGTTGATAAAACCGAACCACCAACTGAAAAATTTAAAGTTTTTAAAAATTCAACATTTGAAGTTGGTGAGTGTTCGAAGAGATTTTACTGGCGAAGTGTTAAACTTGACAACCAAAAATGGGTTATTAAGAAATCTGATGTAAAATCTGGCGATGAATCTGATTCCACAAAATCAGAGGAGCCACAGTTTGATGAGAGTGATGAAAACTCAGTTCCTTCAATGGATGATGAGAACTTTCCACCATTGAGGACTGAAAATTTTAAAAGGAAAACCGGAAAGTCTGAAATCTCAAATCAGGGTTATTCTGAGAATGATAACTTTGATATTGAGAAAGTGTTTAATGGGAAAGTTAAGAAGATTTTCGGAAAAATGGTTGATGGAAAGGTGAAAGGGGTAAAAGACTTTTACGCTACAAAGAAAGCAACTTACACCCCAACTAAATCCGAATTGAAATCACCCAAGGCTGGTCAGGCTTGGGTGGACATTTTCTTTGCTTGAAAAACCTGACATGCCGGAGATCCCAAGTTTGTAATCGTGGATTAGGAATCGGCATCTTTCATGTTTAATAAAGTTGTTTTTAAAATGGTTGAAATTGTTAAAAATTTTACAGGATAAGTGTGACTCGCCGGAGCTTCCTGGTTGGTAAGTGCGAAGCAGGAATCGGCACTTTGATGGGTAAAATGTAGATGACTCATTCCTACAATTGGTATTGATTGGTTATATCTACAAGTGGTTATTCTTACAAGTGGTTTAGTGGTTGCTTGATTGCAAACAGTGAATCAAGGACATTAAGTTGTACTTGATTTACTACAGTTGCTAAAACTGACAAGATGATGAACCATATCCCCGTACTTAAACAAGTGGTAAACTTACAAGTGGTAAAAACAAACTCATTTTCTGGAAAAATCATTTTGATTAAAACAAACTTAAGTGTTTTGAAATCTAAATGAGAAAATGGTTTGTGAAAGGGAGAGTTCAGATTGTTTATGCCTAGTGAATGGCGAATTGAGGCGATTTGATATCGGTTGTCATGTTTCTGTACAGTTTGTTTTGAATTTTCTTCAAGTGGGTCAAGAGCTTAGATAGTTTTCAAATTTCCTAAAATGTGTTTGCATTTTAGGGGGAGTAGAAAATTTCAGAAAATCCAAAAACATTAGAAAATTTGAAAAAGCCAAAAACATGATAAATGATAAAATTAAAAAAATGAGTTTTGTTGTAAAATAGAGGAAATGATAGTACATCAGTAGACTGTCATAACATGCTAAAGAAATGTAAAGTTCAATAGTGATAAACGGTCTCACTGATGATATGCCAGTAGGTTTTTGCACTTTTAGTAGATTGTGACGAGATATAAACCTAAATTTCAAACTTGCTTATATCATGGGGAAACATCTCTTGGATATATGGGTAACCCCCGAAATCTCGTTTGAAAGGTTCCTTTTTCTGATATACTAGGTCTTTATACTCAGTGATGTCTGGGGTATTATTCCGGGACTTCTGCTGAATGGAAGTTCTGACCTAGTCCTCGAATAATACTTTTCGCAAATGCTTGAAACATAGCATCACCCTCAGCATATATGATAAGACAATAAAATTGCTTAGCAATGCTGTTGTAAAAAAGATCCTCTAAAGGGGACACACCCAAAAGTTGAGTCATGATCTCTCTGCTGAACTGTAGTTCTGACCTGAGCTCTCATGATTCTTCATAAATTATTAACCCCTTACAGATATCATTGGTGTTATAATTACCTGTAAGACTGAATATTGGGATCTGGATACGGGAGTATATTCTGAGGTGGGACACGCGATTAAGTTTAAGTATCCAACACATTAAACTCGTATCTCGAAGCAGTTGAACTTTGTGTGAAAATTTAAGTGGACCAATATACTGACAATCGAGGTGAATTGTTTAGAACTTAAAATGAAATGAAGCTTAACGGTGTTGGTGATATGTCTCAGAAACTGATATGATCCTCTTACACGAACTCACAAAAATATTGTCTGTAAATATTTCTTTACTGCATTTCATTTAAATTTCAAAATCCAAAAGGATTTTCAGTGTGTTTTAGCAAAAAGTTTAAAAAATCCAAAAAGATTTTCGACAACTGATGTTGAAAAGCTGATTTTCAAAGTTCCGAGTGCTAAACATGATGACATTGTTGTGAGGGGGAGTGTGTTTTAATCATCAAATGTATTTTGACAATCAACAAGTGGTTCATCATAAAGATAGTAATTAGAGGGAGATTTGTTGTTGGTGCACATGTTTATGAAAGAGTATTAGTGTTGGTGCACTTATTTTGTTAAATTCATAAAACTTATTTCTGGGTTAAGAATGTGCAGGAATAGCCAAGTTTCAATTCTGAATCTGAAGATAGAGTGCTAGGTTTCGGATTCTGAAGACAAAGAAAGCCAGACAATGATCCTGAAGCATATATTGCTGAAGAACAAAGGAATGCCAGCAAATCGAGAGGGGGAGTCTGAAGATTTTCAAGCAGATACTGTTAAAGAGGAGTTTGTTGATGAAGATAGAGAGAGAAAAGCCCAGAGACTGATCAAGACTGAAGAAGTGAAGACATGATATTGTCAAAGACTCGACACTGCGACTCGTCAACATCTGAGGGGGAGTCTGTTGGTGCACTACATCTGTCGACTTCGTCTTGTATCGAGTCTTAGTCTTAGAATGTTAGATTAGGGCACGTTTTACGAGTAAATAGGAGAATGTATGTGTCTAAGAGACCGATTTCACTCATATGGTCATAGATAGGTGATTCCACTTATTCGTCAGTAGGTGATTCCACTTATTCGTCAGTAGGTGATTCCACTTATTTGTCAGTGAGTGATTTCGCTTTTGTGTACATGTTCACATAAGCGAAATCACCAACACTATATATAGGACACTTGAGTGAAATCAGTACATCAGTTGTGTACTTGGATACCGAAGTGCTGCCGGTCTTCCAATTGATTGTAATCTGTTATAAATCAATACAAAAGGTGTTTAAAGTGAAGATCTAGCTGTTTCTACGTTGGTTACTTTTTTTCCACACCTGTAATTGACCAAAACTCCTCTGATAGACTCGTTCGGGTCAGAATACGATCCTACACAAAGTGTATTTGTTCTGTTCATGGATCCCCAAAGTGTCATCTGGTGTTACAAGGGGATCCACTTTCCTGACTCTTACCACAGGATTGGTCTGAGTTTTGTGAATGCTGAATTCTCCTCTTCTAAGTCTTTCTAAACTTAACTGTCTGCTAACAGGGCTCAGTGGTCTTTCTTGTTTGTGTTGTTAAGACCAGTAGTATTCCCTAAGCTTGCTTTCAGGGAACATCATATCTTCTCTTTCAATTATCTACACATACCCTTAGAAGATCCCTTATGAATCCTTTCGTGGTGCTAGCTTGGGCCTTTATGAGGATGTAGCAGATTCCTCCCTTTTTTTCTCTTCTCTGCTAAGTTCAAAGATTCAATAAAGGTAGTTTCACCTGATGTGGTCCTTCTTGGTGATGCCTCCTGCCTTCCTTTATATCTTGATGGAGTACTGCTTTCATCAGCTATCATGAGAGGTGACAATTCAGTTCTTTTAAGAAATTCTACCCTTGATACTGGTGCTGGAGGCCCCATTGGTGTGGGCCTAGTTTGACTGTCTAGAGCAACTGAATTTGGCTGAGATGTAGTAGTGGTTCTTGCTGAGGGGACTTCCATGTTTGAAGCTTCTTTTGGAATGTGGGTCACCAACTGCCGAACATCTATGTTTGCTAGCCTAGCAACATTGTATTGCATTCTCTTCATTAGTGAAATGTACATCATTCATTAGATGTGCATTTTTCTTTTCTTCTTCTTGCACCTTTTCAAACTCTTTTTGGTTTTGTTCCTTTTGCACTACCCATTCCTTTATCAATTTCTTAAGAGCATTATATAAACTGTTGTTGCTTGCTCTTAAGTTATTGATCTATTCTAGAATTTCACCAGAACTTGAGGTTTCTCTTGTTTTAACAGCTTCCTTCACTTGAGCTTTGAGACTTTCCATTTCTTCAGAAACTTGCTTAAATTCTGCTGCAAGCTTGCTTCTTTCTAATGAATTTTCTGGTGACTGCTGCAGGCTTTTAAGAGTCTTAGTGTTCTTTTTAGTTTGACTCTTGATTACTTCTACTGATTCTGATAAAGCTTTCATATCAGATTTCTGGCTCCTTAGTTCTTCTAGCAGCATATATAGCTTCGCTTTAATTGATAACTTTGTTTCTTTTGTTGATGTTTTTGTTAAAAGTTGTATGACATTGTCAAATACAGTGTAAAGTTGTTCCTTTGAGATGGAGGATGTTTCCATGGGAAAAGGAGGAACGACAAATGTTCCAGCTCCTATACCAGCAAAAGTCACACTAGCTGTTGTGTTTAAAGGGTTAGATTGATCTAGTGACCAATTAGAAACACCTTAACCAGATTTATGAAACACATTCATATCTGGAATTTCCTCATTTCCTTGAATCATTCTGGTGAATGACCCTCCATGAGTTATTAAGAAAAGCCTAGTTTCCTTTTCTAATTTTCCTTGACCAGTTGCCTGATCTCCACCTGTTGCTGTCTCAATCTCCTCCTCACCAATTGATTTTGAGTCAAGATTTTTAGGACTACCAATAATCCCCTCATTTATTGCATCAGATTATCTAGGAACAAATTTATAACTAACTTGAATAGATTCATCAGAGTCAGAATCTGTTGAATTTCTTGGAATATTTCGAGAGGGATTGATATGAGCACCTGATTCAGCTTCATGATGCATCTCTATTTCTTGATGTTGTTCCCCTTGCTCATCAGTTTCCATAAGATCTTGGTGAAAATCTGGTATCTTGTTGTTGTACTTCTGTAGTTTCCTTAGTTTCTAGTGCCACAGAGATCTGATCATTGTCTTCTGGTGAAGAACTGCTGTCAAACACCTCTTCTTCATCTTCTTCTCTGTAGAAAATGCCTTCATGTATCTTTCGGTATGGTGAATCTTCTACTATCAGACATAGCATACTCTCTAGTAAGACAGGCACATCTTTTGAAGAAGTCCAGCCTTTACTTGCACACCAGGGCTTCATAACGGGTGATTTCCACATATTTTCTGACAGAGGTAGTTCCACATTCCTTTGTGTTAGGATCTGACTTTGACTTGATTGTGTTGTTTTAATTAAGATGGTAATGAATGAAGATAAATAAGAAAATAACTGCAGTGGAAATGAATGTAAAACTTTGTAACACAATCAAGGAAAGATTAGCTTTGATCATACAATGCTTTCATAGTCAAAAGATTGAAAGATTACAATATTCCAACTTTTGCATGCATGAACATCGACTCCCCCTCAGCCTGAGCTCACTAAGGTTGTTCGTACAAGATTAGTGTGTGTGTAAAAGAGCTAAACAGAACACTACAGGCACTGTCTATTTATAGTACAAATCCTAACCACTAAACATCTTTGCTGATGTCACCTAGAAAGTGACAGCTAACAGTTATAACAACCTCTAAACACTGATACTACATAAACATTGTTATATTGATAAACAAACTATACTAAGCACCGATGAAGCAATCCACTGATGATGCTTTAATCACTGATGAATCTGAGCAGTGCTTTCCTCTTAGGTGGATCAGGCCTTTGATTCCAGTAGTACTTTGTCTTCAACAGCACTTTATCATTAACAGGGCTTTGGTATAATAGTCTTTGTGCACAACAGTCTTTAGGATCATCAGTTGTTAGAAGCCACTCCCATTGGAGGGAATTATGTTCAAACACTGCTTATTGTGGATCAACTGTTGAGAACCAGTGTTGGCTTTTATATCATCTGTTCTTCAAGGAAGGATTACATGGGCCAACAATCTCCCCTAGAACAGATGATGCCAAAACACTTCCTTATTTTGATCTTTATTCTCTCATTAACATTTCCCAGATTTGCCCTTTGAATTGGAGATCAAAGTCCAAAGAATCAGTATCATCCTCATCCCTATGAAGCTGAAGGTTCAAAAGATCTTGGAGGTCAACTGCATTGAGACCAAGTGCATCCTCCCTTGATATCTTTTCGGCACTACCATCATACCTGAGAAAAGTCAATACGTGGGTCTGTTTGTCAGACTTCCACTTTAGTATTTTTGGGTCTGATGGGTTTCTTGGGAGAAGTTTTATTTGAGAGGAGTTAGGGTATTGAGGTCTGCTTACCAACCTTTGAAGTGTTTGAGCAACTTGAGCTTGAAGTTACAAGGAAGCCTCATCCAATCCAAATTGTAACTGATTTCTGATAGCCTCTTTTCTGATTTCAGCTTCTCTCTTTTCATCTTCCTCATCAATCAGTTGTTGTCTTTTTCTTTGGTTTAAGACACTGATGGATACATCTACTGATGAGAACAATTTTTTATACTACAGAGGTCTAACAATGGTTTCATCTTTATATACTGGCTTTTTGGGAAGGGATGGATCTGTCTTTCTTCGCTCTTCTAACTTTTTGTAAGTTTGATCAATATACTACCAAGATCATCTTGCAATGGCCCTAGCAGTCACATACTTAGCTGCTACAAGTTCTGCCCTCATTCTCTTATACTTTAATACTTCATCCACTTCAACCTTCTTGTATTTTTCCAGTTGGGAGTAGATTTTTGCATTTAAGGATCTTTTTTCATCATTTCAATTCTATCAACTTCCTCTTTAAGAGCTTCAAGAGGCTAGTCTTTGAAATCGGACTGTAGGCTTTGTAAGGTTTGGTAGCATGATATGGTTTACGAAATCATCCCTTAATGTCTTTTAAAGCTCGGCATTTAGTGGCATATTTGACATTTTCTTACTCATGTCTCTAGCAAAGTCTTCTAACTTCCTGACTTTACTAAGCCCATGTTGCATGCGACCTTGTAAGTTGCTGTCTCCTAGCCCTTTACTCTATTCTTTTGCCTGATATTCTGCTTGTTTGGCTTTCAACTTCAGTTATTCATCAATATTCTTAGGAGTTCTAAGGCGATAAAGAGATGGGAAGGTTCTTTTGGATGGATCATCCTCTGTGTAAAATTGTTTCATTTCATTTTGAAGTGTAAGCAGTTCCAGAGGGTATTGTGCTGCCAATGGGATGTTTCATGGGATGTAACCAGCGGGTGGATAATCAAGAGGGTTGATTTTTGGTGATGGGGGGTAGATTGAATGGTTTGGGTGAGGTTTGAATGAATGGAGCAGATGATAATGGAATTGGTGCAGGTATTTCTTTTTCTTCCTTTTCTTCTTCATGCACCATGAATTTTCTTTTCCTTGTATAGACAGATTTTGGAGGAGGAGGAGTTTGTGAAGGAGAATGTGCTATGGGTGTAAGGGTTGATTGTGATGGAAATTGAAATTGGGTGGAATCAGTGGATTGACTAACAACTGTTGAAACAACTGGTGTCTCAACCGTTGTTGTCTTAACATCTGTTGAAGCATTTGTTGCATCAACATTTGTTGCAATGGAGGTTGGTGGTGGCTATGAGGGATTTGGTTTATGCTTTTTGTGAGGTGGTTTTTTTGGTGTAGGTTTAGATTTTGGTGTCTCAGTGGTTGGCTTTTTAGGAGCATCCGTGGTTGGCTTTTGTGGTGGTGATTTTGGTTTAGGAAATATGACAATGGGAGGTTTGTTGTGTTTGTGTGATTTTATTCTATTTGAGGATCCACTGTTCAGCACTTTGTTTTCTTTCTTCACCTTGTTTTCTAACTCCTGCCTTAACACATCTTGTCTACTTTCTTTAGTATCTTTTCTCTTCTGCTTTGCTTCAATCTCCTTATATGTCTGCTTATTAAGGGTATCATCAACTCCCTTTTTCTTGCCAGTTTCAGATTTTCCAGAAGATTTTGTAGAAGATTTCTTAGCAGGCCCTGGCTTTGTTTTGGCTGATTCCTTTGTGTAGGTTTGCCAAAGTTTTTCATTGAATTTTTCTCCCCCTTTTCGGCATCATCATCATCTTTTTCTAAGATAGGTGTGGGGTAGTGCCAGTCATTTTTGAAAGGGCTTCTTTGATGCCCCTGATGTCAACCTATGTATCTTTATATCTTGCTTCAACCATAACTCTGATAAGCTCCATGTGTGAGTTATATTGAAGCTCAGCAAGTTCCCTTTGAGCAGTAAGAATAGGTTGGACTGAGTTCCAAAGTACTTGGGATAACTGCTGATGAGAGGGTTGACTTTTGGAAGCATCCACCAACTGCTTCATCATATCTTTCATATCAGCAACAGTTGTTTCAATTATAGATAACCTCTCCATCAAATCCTGATATTTTAATCCATCACCTAACTTAATGGGATCATTTGAATTCCCACTAGTGGTGGTTGTATCTGCTTTTGAAACAAGAGGTGTCTCCAAGTTTTCATTAGCAGATACCCCTTGTTCTTGGTTCTCGGGATTTCCCTCTGCATCAGTGGATACTTTAGAAAGCACACCGGTGGTTAACTTGAACACACCAGTGGATATCTTGGTAGCGATACCAGTGGTTGCCTTCAAGAGAATCTGAATTATGAAACTACTGTCCAGATGTAGATCAGTGGATCCAACATCTGTAGTAGCTGCTCCACTTGAACTGCCAACTTGAATTTCAGGAAATTCAAGTGGTGTAACCTCCTCATCTGTTTGTGGGTTAGCCAATTGAATTGGTTCAGACACAGCAATTGTGAAGTTAAACTCTCAGTAATGTGTAGGTGAGATGGGCTGCTTTGAGTCTGAATTTCAATGGCCTCAAACAATGGTATTATTGTAGGTGGAATGGGAGATGTAGAAGTGGTGTTGAAAAAGAATTTGCCCCAGGAGGAGGGCTGTTAAGCATACTCTCAAGTGAGGGTAATACTTCATATTATGGAGTCATCTGCTTACAACATGTTCCTTTTGGGAGGAATCATAAGGAATTATGGTTTCTGGTTGATATCTTTCCAACTGTTGTGAGGAAGTAGCAACAGTGGTTTCTAGTGACTCTTGTGCTGTCATAGGGTTAACCTTTGGGATCTCATCTTCCAGAGCACCCTTATTTGTGGTTTTGGTGAGCTTTGTGGTTTTCTTTTTGGTCTTTTTGGGTTTGGATGGTGGGGGTTGCCCAACAGTGGTTGTGCTGCTCTGTTCACCATGAGCAGTAGGCTCAGCAACAGAGGTTTGAGGAGCAGATGTGGACTCATCTAAAATTTGCTCAGACCCCTTTGCTTGTGTTTTAGAAAATTTTGACTTTTTTGCCATAAGGCGAGTAAATGTTTCAGAAGTAAGACTGTTTATATTGAAGGGTGTTCCTTGTTCAAAAGCTTTTGAAGGAATTTTCTGTTTTAAATAATAGCTTAAGAACCTTGGGAACAATAGAAAGGCTGAGTTGTTCCCTTCTTTGATGTTTTTCAAATTTGTGACCAAATCAGTAAACAATGCCTAGGAGTAGTTAAAATCTGTTTTTGACATAATTACATACCCCAAGTATTGAATTTTTAAAGCAATTTCATTGAAAGCATTTGTTTTGTTTGATAAGCAAATGAGTAGGGTATGGAACAGGAACTTCATATGTGGTGGAAAATTTCCTTTTAACATTGTTGCTTTTGTCAACTTTCCATCATACCCTCTTTCGATCAAATCCAATTGACACTCACTTTTAGGAAAAGATGTTTTACCTGCTAGATCATTCATTTGAAAAACCTCTGAAATGGATTGTGGGGTTATTGGTACCAAAACACCTCCTACTTTTGAAGTGATTGCCCAAGGCTTTTTATCATGTTCCTGAACTTCAGCATTAGCCCAGAAATCACGTAAGGTGTCTTGATAGTTGGGTGCATCACAGGTAAGCAAAGTTTTGTACTTTCATAAGGACAGGGTATCAGTTATGGAGTAAAACTCTATAACTTTATCTGTCTTTTCGAATGTACAGAGGTAATTGTGGGGGTGTTTGATGATAAGAACCATGGTCGGAATGATATATCGTTTATGGTTGAAAGAAAAATGAAGAAGAAGATGGTAACCGCTTTGGAGAATTTTTGAATTCGATACGGCAGTGAAAGCTCTGTTTGGGGGTTTATCAGGGATTTGTAAAAGGGAAAAAGTGAATGCTGACATGGCAGCAGTTTCAAAGATCGAACGGTTAACATCTGCCTATGTGGCAACCTCTGATGAACAAAGTGGATGATAGTTGCTTGGAAACCACTGATGGGCAGCAACAGCGGTTGGGAACAGTGCATGAAATATCAGTGGCTGATTTTAGTCTATTAGTGGATAGACATTAGTTGTTGAAACACTGATGTTTTGTCAACAGTGGTCAACAAGGAAGTGAAGAAACAGAGGTTGTCTTTCAGTAGTGGGTGAATTTTCAACTAACAAAGGTTTGAAACAAACAGTGGATATGGACAGACTTTTAAGGATTTATGAAAAAATTTCATTTTAGCTATTTTTAAAGATGGATTTTTGATTTTCTGAAAACATTTTAATGCTTTTTATTCAAGGATAGGAAGATTTTGGCTTTCTAATCCAAGTTAAGCATGCCAATTCTAGAGATCAAGCTTTCAAAGGTGGATGTGTCTAATGCTTTAGTTAGCACATATGCCAGCTGATCTTTAGTTGGAACATGATGTGGAGTAATCAAACCTTTTTCATAGCAATCCCTCATAAAGTGATGTCTGATGTCAATGTGCTTGGTGATTGAATGGGAAACTAGATTTTTGATGATATTTTCAGCTACTTGACTGTCCAACATGAGAGGAGTCTTTAGAGTAGTTATACCAAAATCCATTAACTGATTTTGAAGCCACAACAGTTGGGCTGTATAGCTTGCAGCAGAAATGTATTCTGCCTCAGCAGTGGATGTGGAAACAACTACTTGCTTTTTGCTTTGCCAGGACACTAAGCAATTGCCTAGGAATTGACACCCACCTGATGTAGACTTCATGGTGTTGTTGCATCCAGCAAAATCACTATCTAAGAAACCTGAAAGCTTAACATTCCCATTAGCAGGATACCAGATACCAAGTGTGGGAGCACCTTTTATGTATCTGAATATCCGTTTCAAAGCAATGAGGTTAGACTTCCTACGTGCTGACTGGGATCTAGCAACAAACACATTTTGCAAACATGATTTATGGCCTTAATGCAGTTAGGTACAATAAAGACCCAATCATGCTTCTATATAAGGTCTGATCAACCAAGTCATCTTTTTCATCAGACAAGACCAGCTTTGTGGTTGCCATGGGTGTACTACATGGTTTACAGTCATTCATCTTAAATTTGTTTAAAAGATCTTTTACATATTTGCTTTGATGAATCAAAGTTCCATTTTGCAATTGCTTAACTTAGAGACCAAGAAAGCATTATAGTTCACCCATTGCACTCATTTCAAACTCTTCTGTCATGAGTTGTCTGAACTCTTCACACATTGCATTGCATGTGCTTCCAAAAATGATGTCATCCGCATAAATTTGGGCAATTATCAAATCTTTTCCTCTCCATTTTAAGAACAATGTTTTATCAATTTTACCTCTTGTAAATCCAATAGAGATGAGAAAAGTGGAAAGAGTTTCATACTAGACCCTTGGTGCTTGTTTCAAGCCATAAAAACCTTTATTTAGCTTGTAGACATGATCTAGATAAAAAAGGATCTTCAAAACCAGGAGGTTGGCAAACGTATACCTCTTCTTGAATTTTGCCATAAAGAAATGCACACTTGATATCCATTTGATACACCTTCATGTTGTGATTGACAACAAAGGCTAAGAACAATCTGATGGCTTCAAGTTTTGCTAAAGGAGCAAATGTCTCATCATAATCAATGCCTTCTTCTTGTCTATAACCTTGAACCATAAGCCTAGCTTTGTTCTTGACAACAATGCCCCTTTCATCTGTCTTGTTTTTGAAGACCCACTTTGTGCCAATTGGACTTACAACCTTTGGCAGCGGTACAAATTCCCACACTTGTTGTCTTTTGAACTGTTGGAGCTCTTATTGCATAGCTTCTACCCAACTATTGTCTTTCAGTGCCTCTTGGTACTTGACTGGTTGATTGAGTGATAGAAAGCCAGCAAAAAGACAAATGTTTTGGGATTGACTTCTAGTGAGAACCCCTTCATTGATGTTGCCAATTACTTGATCAGGTGGATGATGTGACAATTGTCGAATTTGCATGTATCCGTACAATGATTAGACCATGATTAATGCTTTAATGACTATGCTGATTTACAATTAATGACGTAAATGTTTCCTGATTAGTGTTATCATACATACATGTGCATCATATATTGCAAAATGTCATATCATTATTGCACACAACACTTATTTGATTCAAATGATGCACTAAACAAAGTTAGCACAGTTATCAGACAAATCAGAAAAATGCTGACAAAGTTTAGTACATAGACTGACAGAGTATTGAGCCACATAATGAGCCAGAAACCAAGAGTTATACTAGTATAGTGTGTAGGAAAGTAAGGATCATAAAATTGCCTTCCTAGTTTTAGTTTAAGTGACGGAAAGTGCCTAAAACTCAAATAAACTGCAGAATTATGCAGAATTCAGCAAAAATCAGCATTTAAACAACTAAATATCATGCATAAATATGGTTAAATGGTCCAGAATGCTTTCCTGAGTGTCGGGAATCAAAACTGTCACAAAAGGTAACATAAAGCAAACTAAACTGCATAGTTTAGTACTTTAACGAACCGTTAACCAACCGAACAACCGAACACTACCCGAAACACCAAATTTTCACTAGAAGCATTGTTTTAACATTTCTGAGCTAGTTATGGTCCCCGAACATCATAAAATACTATATAACAACATAATAACTAGTACCCTAACTAAAGCCCTTGGATTTCAACCATTAAACACAACTAACCATTACAACACAACTAAACACCCCCCCATCTTACGGTTACGAGGTGGGCCCCCACCTTGATTTCATTTGGTTATTTTATTTGATCTTGTCTCCATCTTTTCATAACATATTACACTCTAGATTAACACATGTTGGAAAATATTATAGGTAACCTATAGTTCTTGAACTCATCATTCTCAAACACACAACACACACTAAACTCTCTCTTCCTCTCCTCCCATTCTCAGCTGTAACCCACACAAGCACCACCACCTTCATCATTCAACTTTCATCCATTCTCTTGATATCCAAAGGTGTAAGAAGCATCACAAAGAACCTAGGAGCTCTTGGAAGTTGAAGGACCTCTTGCAAGTGCTATTAACCACCAAGAACATCATCTTCATCTTCTTGTGTTCATCCCTAGCCTTGAGCTAGTACTAAGATCATCTAAACTCCATTTTACATCTTATTAAGTTGGTTAAGAGATGTTACAAGTAAAGAATCATGAAGAACACTAATGATCAAGAACTTAAATCATAAACATAAGACTAAAAATCATAAGAATACATGTTGTTAAGTGTATATGTGAGTATTGATTGTTGATTGTTTGTGTTAATGATGTTAAAAATCATATGATCTTGCTAGATAGTGATTAAAGACATAATCTAGCAAGATGAGAGGATGATTATGTTAGAAATCAAGATGATCATCCTTATGTTAAAGCATGAACTTGAAGTATAAATTGTTTTCTTGAATAATGATAATCAAAGTGTGATGAGAGTCTTGTAAACATGTGATTTCAAGAATAATTTTTGAAGAAACCAAGTTAAAATACAAGATTTACATAAGCTTGGTTCTTAAAGAAACTAACCACATTTTTAGTGGTTAATCAATAGTAGAAGCATGTATTTAACAAGAAAAATTCAAGAAGAAAAATTTTTAGAAAAATATTTTATAAGTTGTAAACATCTAAATTCTTCAAGAATGATATTTTTAAATAAATAACCACACTTTGAAGGGTAACTAAGTCTACTAAATACACTAGTAAGTTACTACAAATTTTTACAAATTTTCAAGTTCATGAAGTAGTGATTAATCCTTGATTTATAGCACTTGGTAAGTATTATTTGGTTTGTTGTTGATTGTGATGATTTATAAAAGAAAATGATATACTTTGAAAGCATGGAAACCTCCATTTTTAAGGGGAAAGTATGGCAAAATTTTTCTAGAAATTAAACACTTAGAAAAAAAAATTTAAACAAATATTTACAAGTATATTTTTAACCATGATTTTCATAAAAGTTTGCCATACATTTTATTACAAAAATTACAAAATATTGGAGGTTGGTTTTTGATAATAAAAGTGACTAAATATGTAATTAGGAAAATATATATTTAGATGTCACCATGTGTGTGATTATTTATATATTATGTGTATTAGTTATATTATTTTAGGACTTGAAATAATATAACTCACTAAAATACCAAGAAAATTATAATACAAAATATTACCAAAATTCCAAGAGAATAAATATACAATTTATATCCAAAATATTGGAGAAACCGAACTAGGAATATAACTTACAATAATATTCCGGAGTTAAATTCATAAGTATATTTTGGTAAATGGTATTTTGGACACTAAGAGAACAAAAATATGATTTTTATAATTGTTACAAAAATATATCACATTTTTTTACAAGAGAAAATATATTATTTTTGAGTAAAGGAAAATATATATGTTTTCTTGAAATTATTAGAAGATATATATATATTTTTTTGGAGAAAATATATATTTTCTTAAATAAACATAGAATACATTATTTTTGGGTGAAAAATAGATTATATATAGTTTCTAAGATAAACTTGAAAATATATTATTTTTGAGGTTTAAATGAAAATACAATTAAAGGGAAAAAATATAAATAATTTTTCTATGTAACATTTCTTAAAAAATATATATTTTGAGAATATATATTGGTGAATTTTTATTAGAAGTATTATTCCGGAAAAATAAATACAAAACTTAAGTATAAGAATACTTAATAAACACAATAAAAATACGTATTCTCTAACGTATAAATATACACCGGAATACGCCACCAATACTTGGCAAAAATACACAACGTTAAGAACACAAGTATGAATACACCTATCCTTGGGAAGTTACACATGTATAATTACATAAATGTGTCAAGTTAAAATAGATTATTTTAACAATTATTCCTAAATTTAATAAATATAATATAAGTTAAAATATTTATTATTTTAACAAATAATTATATAACCTTGGAATAATATTGATGACACAAAGACACGTAACTCAAAGACACTAATTTAGACTAAGGTCAAGGCACGACCCACCCGTCTAATAAACCGTAGTACGTTTGTAGGTAGTCGTGCGCACTAGAAGAAGCTTTGAGTTACATTAGATTCGAAGAACGCAAGACTGTGAGTTCATGTCCCCCTTTTCTTTAACTGTTTTCGGTTTTATAACTTCGGGGGTGGAGTACAAGTTACAAAATGTTTACAAATATTTACATATGGTATGGTTAGCTAAGGAATGAGCTGTTAGATCATGTGAATGGGTAGTCGCACATTTAAGACCATTAATCCTAGTATAAGGACCGAGGGACATGAGTGATAGATCTATTTGGATGTAGCGAGCCCCACCCATGAGGACCGGGATTTGGCCCATGAGGTGACTATGTCTTCCAGCCGGAAGCCCGGTACAAAATCTGCTAGGTTTGAGCCTTCCTACGCCGTTGCACACATGTTAATGGCCTTGCAAACCATTAATTGATTTGTTTCCTTGTTTGCTTTCATACCAGGGTTTTACAAATACATACATACTTACAACGATTACAAGGTTTATTCGTGCACACATACAAAACACATGAACTCGCTCAATTTTTGTTGATGTTTTCAAACTACATGTATCTCCGGAAACTAGTTATGGATCTGGCGGGCGTTGGAAGTTTCAAGTGTTGTTTGAAATAAAAGATGTCATACGATGTCGAAGGGTTTGGATTGTGTATCTTATCATGGATAAGATACATCGTTCAAAGCCTAGCTTTTAGTAGTGTCTTTTGATGAAGTCCTTATGGAACTTTAAACAAATTGGATGGTTTGTAATAAGAATTTGAAGTCTCAGATTTCTGTTAAACAATGATGGTTGTAACGTTTTAAAACTATCTATGGATGAATATCTTGGGTTTTATCATATAGTTGTTTGTTATGGTTGAATGCAATGATATTAAGCAAGTCACACATAATCACGCTTCCGCAAAAGTCAGGGTGTGACAGTTTGGTATCAGAGCTTCGATTGTAGCGAACTAGGATTCCTTCTCGAGTCTAGACTACAATCATTAGGGCTCTCACGAAAATACTTTTACAACATGTTTTCATTGCATACACAATACGCCAAGCTCCATGGAACAAACGTTTTACAAAAGGAAAGACAAGAAACAATGCAAGGTTACATTTGGTGGTTTAGTCTGGGCTAGACTAGGAAAGATAGAAAAGATTTCATGAAGGATAATGTGAATACATGATTGAGTGATAACTGTCTTGATTGCATACTAAGTGATAGTGGTTAATATATGTGCACATGCTATGATTGCTATGTTACAGGCACTATGTTTTCTTCAGAGGGTGGATTATCAGACGTTGATGACCCTATGGCCATCGTCTCAGATGACGAGATTGCACCTGAGCCGAAGATCTTTACGTCAGACACTGAGAGTGATCCTGACATGCTATCCGATGACGAGGATGACTTCCAGCCATTCGCGTTGCCCAACTTTGGCGATGATTTACCCCTTGCTGATGGTCTTCCTGATGAGGATCCTTTTGTCATTCCTATTCCAGTCCATGATCACCTCATCATTGGTCATCCCGATGGTGAGCACATCGTGGCTCCGATCCTCAATCCTGTTCCTCTCGTGGTCATTCCTCCCGAGGATTGGCCTTTCGACGATTTGTTCGATGATGATATCGATTTGTTTATAGACGATCCTCCTGTTGACGCCCAGGGTGATGGAGAGATAGATGAGGATGTGGTTGCTGTTCCACCTCCTGAGATTCGTATTGTTGAGATATCCTCTGATTCCAACTTGCACTCGGTCTCAGACTCCTTTAAGTCTGTGACATCTTCAGCTTTACAGGCGGTCGGATTACAGCGTTATGCTACTGATTCTGATGATGACACTGCTATGTTTGCTGCACCATCTCCTCCATACGACCCCGAGCCTGGTTCTGAGCCAGATCTTGTTCCTTTTGATCAGCCTGATGTTGCACCTGTTGACCCTGAGCCGATACCTGATCATGACCATATCCCTTTTGGTTTACCGGACATTGCACCTCTTATTCCTGACCCAGTTCCTGCATCTGTTGATCTTCCAGTTGTTGAGCCATTCATTCCTCCACCCGCACCCACTGATGTTTCTCCTTTCCCTCCTGTAGAGTCTGATGTCCATCGTACTGACTTACCGATCATTTTCTTACAGGACATCCATGCACCTCGTCCAGGGGAAGGTACTTCAGGCAGCACCCATGTGACGATCTTTTTGCTTCAGCAGCTTTTCCTCAGATCCCTCAGGCTGCACCGTTTGCTCCCTTCACTTCTTCACCGCTTGACGAGCCATTCCGATGGTTCCCACCATACTCTATGCCAATTTCAGATCCCTACCTTCCCTCCCATTTTGTTCGCTATACACGAGATGAGTTACTTTTATCACTTCAGCTTCAGTTTGAGATTATGAGTCGTAGAGTTTTGGAGCTTGAGCTGACTCCATGTCCCCGACCGTGTCCCTGTCAGTCTACATTTGTTCCTCCACATTCATCACCGTCTCCTTTTGCACATCCACCTGCTCCTCTTACTCCTTTTCCAGGTTTTGATTCTCGATTTCTTACTGTCGAGCAGCAGATCAATTATTTACTCCGTCGTGTATACGAGCTCGAGGAGGAGCTTACGCATGTTCGCAGCTTGCTTTTCTTCCCTCCTCCTCCACCTCCACCTCCACCATCAGCATAGTTGGTTTTTTGGTTTTATACAAATTGCATTACTTTTGGTGAGAGCACCACTATTGAGCCAAGATTGTGAAGACTTTTGAAGACCACTTTTTGGCCATGTGATTTTGTATATTGACAGACTTATTGGATAAAGGTAGTGTGACCCTGTGTCCCTTTTGATGTGATACACTTGTAAACAATGTAACTGTGGTCAATGATTAATGAAAGCCCAATCGTCATGTTCTCACTAAACACTTTGTTGATTTACATGCTTGTGCTATGATTATGTTGTTGCATGATTGCTTGCTATGATGAATGCTATTATATATACGTACTATTTATTTACTTAACAAATAAGACCTGACCTATCCGATCTTCTTCCTAGAAGGAAGACGCCGCCGTGAAGGAACACTGATACTAACAATCCTCTGCCAACGACCGAGGCAGAATTACAGGAACGCATCTCACAGGCCATCGCACACCACGAGGCCTTTCGCTCCGAACATAGCGGGGGTACCTCAGGGAATAACCCACCTAATGGTAATGTTTAAGTCACCTAAGACACATTACAATATGTTTGGACATTTCCTAGTGTGCTTTGCTAATGCTTTCTGTGAATGATGTTGCTTGTGTACAGGCTGTACTTACAGGCAGTTTTTGGACTGCAAGCCTTTGAACTTTGACGGTACTGGGGGTGCCGTAGCTTTTGTGAGATGGGTTGAGAAGACGGATTATGTTCTGCGGATGAGTAAATGTGCGCCAGAGCATCAGGTCACGTACATTTCTGGATTGTTCTTAGACGGGGCTCTGTCATGGTGGAACCTTCAGGTTCAAACTTTGGGTGAGGCTGCGGCGTATGCTTTAACATGGGATGAGTTGAAAGAGCTGATGTGAAAGAAGTATTGTTCCCGAGCCGAAATTCAGAAGTTAGAAACTGAATTTTGGAATTTGAAAATGGATGGTCCTAAGGTGCCTGAGTATATGCAGAGATTCCATGATTTGTCTCGTGTTGTCCCCTACTTGGTAGAACCATAGTTCAAGAGGATCGAACGTTTCATCTGGGGATTGGCACCTCAGATTCTCAGCATGGTAACTGCTTCTAAGCCTCCAACAATTACTGAGGCAATCGACTTGAGTGTGGCACTGACAGAAGAAGCAGTTAGGTTAGGAAAGTTCTCAATTTCTGAGACCAAGAAGAAAGAGACTCATGTGGAGTCATCTAGGGAAAACAAGAGGAAGTTTTCAAATTTCAAGAAGGGTACTCGGGCGAACAACAACAATGCCAACAAGTGTAGGGATGCTAATCCGCCAGTTGAGGCACAAGCTGGCGCTGCAAATGTTGAGAACAGGGGAAGAGGGTACATGGGTACCCTACCAAAGTGCGACGCTTGTCAGTTTCATCATGCTGGTTGATGCAGAGTTGGGAAATGTGAAACTTGTGGAAAAGTTGGTCATTCTAAGGAGACATGCTGGTATGGAAACGGTCATGGAAATGGTGGGCAAGGAGGAAATGGTAATGGTAATGGTAATGGCAACTGTGGTGGAAACGGTTATAGGAATAGAAATCAGGGAGGAAATGGAAACCGGAATGGAAAGGGAAACCAGGCGGGAAATGGAAACCGTAGGGGAAATAATAACAACAATCAAGGTGAAAATGGGAATGGACGCGGCCAAGGTTGTTATGGTTGCGGAGAAATAGGGCACTTTAAGCGGGACTGCCCAAAGAATAACCAAGCTCGTGGAAGAGTGGTCAACATTGGAGCTAGGGAAGCTCGCCAGGATCCGAACGTAGTCACTGGTACATTCCCTATTAATCAACATTTTGCATCTGTGCTATTTGATACCGGTGCCGACTATGGCTTCGTATCTCTAAAGTTTAAGAATATACTTGGTTTAGTAGCAAGTAAGTTAGACATCCCGTACTCAATAGAACTAGCTAATGGGAAGCTAGTAGAAGCCAATGAAGTGATTAGAGGCTGTGTTATAGAGCTCGGAGAGCGTGAGTTTTCGTTAGATCTTCTGCCAATTGAATTGAGAAGCTTCGACGTCGTAGTTGGGATGGATTGGTTGTCAAGAAATCGAGCTGAGATTGTATGCCATGAGAAGGTTATCCGCATTCCGATGGCGAATGAAGAGACGATCGTGATTCATGGGGAGAAGCATGATACGCCTCTATGGATTATTAGTTGTTTGAAGGCTCAGAAGTTTCTGTGTAAAGGATGTGTCGCCTTCTTAGCTCACGTCGCGGACAAAGAGGCCGAAGAACCGAAGCTCGAAGGTATCCCTGTGGTAAGGGAATATCCTGAGGTCTTCCCCGAAGACTTGCCAGGATTACCTCCCCAACGACAAGTCGAATTCCACATTGACTAGGTCCCAGGCGCCGCGCCTGTGGCCAAGGCACCTTATCGACTTGCGCCTTCAGAGATGCAAGAGTTGTCAACGCTGCTTTAGGAGCTACTGGACAAGGGATTTATAAGGCCAAGCTTCTCTTCTTGGGGAGCTCCAGTACTGTTCGTCAAGAACAAGGACGGTAGTTTTCGTATGTGCATTAACTACCAGGAGCTAAACAAGTTAACCATCAAGAATCGGTATCCCTTGCCGAGGATTGATGATTTATTCGACCAACTTCAGGGATCAAGTTACTATTCCAAGATCGATCTTCGATCAGGTTATCACCAGCTGCGGATTCAGGAATAAAGTATACCGAAGACTGCCTTCAGAACTTGTTATGGACATTACGAGTTTCTAGTGATGCCGTTTGGGTTGACAAATGGGCCGGCAGTGTTTATGGATTTGATGAGCCGGGTTTGCAAGCCATACCTCGATAAATTCGTGATCGTATTTATTGATGATATTTTGATCTATTCACCGACAAAGGAAGACCATGAGCAATACCTCAGAGCCATCTTAGAGCTGCTAAAGAAGGAGAAGCTCTACGCTAAGTTCTCGAAGTGCAAGTTTTGGATACTCGAAATGCAGTTCCTCGGTCACGTGGTAAAAGAGGATGGTATTATTGTGGATCCCACCAAGATCGAGGCAATTAAGAATTGGGAAACTCCGAAGACGCCGACCGAGATCCGACAGTTTTTGGGTTTAGTTGGGTACTATCGTAGGTTCATAGAGGATTTTTCCAAGATAGCTCAACCGCTGACCTCCCTTACTGAAAAGGATAAGAAGTATGAATGGGGAGATAAACAAGAAGAAGCTTTTCAGCTGCTTAAGAATAAGCTTTGCGATGCACCTATATTATCCTTACCCGAAGGCACCGACGACATCGTGGTATATTGTGACGCCTCGCGTCAGGGTTTGGGTTGTGTGCTAATGCAACGCCAAAAGGTTATCGCTTATGCTTCGCGCTAATTAAAGGTCCATGAGAAGAATTATACCACGCATGATTTGGAATTAGGCGCAGTGGTGTTTGCTTTGAAGATTTGGCGACATTATTTATATGGTACTCGATGTACTATTTTTACGGATCACAAGAGCCTTCAGGACATATTCGATCAGAAAGAGCTTAACATGAGACAACGACGATGGGTTAAGTTGTTAAATGATTTTGACTGCGAGATTAAGTATCATCCAGGAAAGGCGAATGTGGTGGCAGACGCCTTAAGCCAAAAGGAAAGGATCAAGCCCATAAGGGTTAGGGCTTTAGAGATGATTATTCAGACAGATCTCACGTTGCGTATTCGTGCTGCATAGAAAGAAGCTCTTAAAAAAGAGAACATTAAGGATGAATATCCGAGGAATGGAGAAAAAACTGGTACCCAACGAGGAAGGAACCTTGTATTTTATGGGACGTATTTGGGTTCCGCTTTTTGGTGGTCTTAGAGAGGTTATTTTTGATGAGGCTCATAAATCGAGGTACTTGATCTACCTAGGGTCGGACAAGATGTACCAAGATTTAAAGGATTACTATTGGTGGCCAAGACTTAAAGGTGATGTTGCTATGTATGTTGGGAAGTGTTTAACTTGTGCCAAAGTAAAGGCCGAGTATCAGAAGCCTTCAGGTCTTCTGCAACAGGCAGAGATACCCATGTGGAAGTGGGAGCAGATTTCTATGGACTTCATAACCAAGTTACCCAGAACTCCCAGAGGTCATGATACGATTTGGGTAATCGTGGACCGATTGACAAAGTCTGCGCACTTCTTGCCGATTAGAGAGAAGGATAACACTGGTAAGCTGGTTGAGCTTTACCTCAGAGAAATAGTTGCACGTCATGGACTGCCCATCTCGATTATATCAGATAGAGATGGACGATTTGTGTCAAGGATTTGGCAATCCTTTCAAGAAGCTTTTGGTTCTCAGTTGAATCTGAGTACAACTTTCCACCCGCAGACGGACGGACAAAGCGAGAGAACTACTCAGACACCAGAAGATATGCTACATGCTTGTGTAATGGATTTAGGTGGCAGTTGGGATACTCATCTGCCTCTGGTTGAGTTTTCCTATAACAACAGCTACCATAGAAGCATCCAAGCTGCACCATTCAAGGCTCTCTACGGACGCAAGTGCCGATCACCGTTATACTGGGCAGATGCAGGCGACAGACAGATGGTTGGTCCCGAACTGGTCCAAGAAACAACCGATAAGATCATCCAGATCCGAGAGCGCATCAAGGCGGCTCATGATCGACAGAAAAGTTACGCGGATCAAAGACGAAAACCATTGGAATTCGAAGTGGGTGATATGGTTTTGTTAAAAGTCTCACCTTGGAAAGGTGTAGCACGCTTTGGGAAGCGTGGCAAGTTAAACTCATGATATATCGGGTCGTTTAGGATTTCGGAAAGGGTTGGTACAGTAGCGTATAAGTTGGAGTTACCAGCAGAACTAAATGGTGTTCATGATACATTTCATGTATCTAACCTGAAGAAAAGTCCAACTCAAGAGACAGTGGTCATCCCTGCGGATGAAGTACACATTGACGACACACTCCACTTCACCGAAGAACCCGTTGTGGTTACAGATTGGAAAGTTAACAAGACCCGGAGGAGTAGTGTTAAGCTTGTCAAAGTTCAATGGAACGCACGTCACAGCCCAGAGTTTACTTGGGAACGTGAAGATCGTATGAAAGCAAAATATCCACATTTGTTCCCCAACTCCCCTACAATTATTAGAGCAGCTTAAAATTTCGCGACGAAATTTTCTTAACAGGGGGAGAATGTGACAATTATCGAATTTGCATGTATCCGTACAATGATTAGACCATGATTAATGCTTTAATGACTGTGCGGATTTACAATTAATGACATAAATGTTTCCTGATTATTGTTATCATACATACATGTGCATCATATATTGCAAAATGTCATATCATTATTGCACACAACACTTATTTGATTCAAATGATGCACGAAACAAAGTTAGCACAGTTATCAGACAAATCAGAAAAATGCTGACGAAGTTCAGTACATAGACAGACAGAGTATTGAGCCACATAATGAGCCAGAAACCAAGAGTTACACTAGTATAGTGTGTAGGAAAGTAAGGATCATAAAACTGCCTTCCTAATGATAGTTTAAGTGCCGGAAAGTGACTAAAACTCACATAAACTGCAGAATTCAGCAAAATTCAGCATTTAAACAACTAAATATCGTGCAGAAATATGGTTAAATGGTCCAGAATGCTTTCCTAAGTGTCGGGAATCAAAACTGTCACAAAAGGTAACATAAAGCACACTAAACTGCATAGTTTAGCACCTTGACGAACCGGTAACCAACCAAACAACCGGACACAACCCGAAACACCAAATTTTCACTAGAAGCATTGTTTTAACATTTCTGAGCTAGTTATGGTCCCCGAACATCATAACATACTATATAACAACATAATAACTAGTACCCTAACTAAAGCCCTTGGATTTCAACCAATAAACACAACTAACCATTACAACACAACTAAACACCCACCCCCCCATCTTACGGTTATGAGGTGGGCCCCCTCCTTGATTTCATTTGGTTATTTTATTAGATCTTGTCTCCATCTTTTTATTACATATTACACTCTAGATTAACACATGTTGGAAAATATTATAAGTAACCTATAGTTCTTGAACTCATCATTCTCAAACACACAACACACACTAAACTCTCTCTTCCTCTCCTCCCATTCTCGGCCGTAACCCACACAAGCACCACCACCTTCATCATTCAACTTTCATCCATTCTCTTGATATCCAAAGGTGTAAGAAGCATCACAAAGAAGCTAGGAGCTCTTGGAAGTTGAAGGACCTCTTGCAAGTGCTATTAACCACCAAGAACATCATCTTCATCTTCTTGTGTTCATCCCTAGCCTTGAGCTAGTAGTAAGTGACACACCCTGACCGCGTAAAACAACAAACCGCGGCGGAAACATCGGGGAGTCGAGCAACAGAATTATTGTTTCACAACCATGGTAATTAAAGTTTTGTTTTATTTATTAGCAAAGTGGATTACATTGTCTTAAAACAAAGAAACAAAGAGTACATAACGAAATTTAAACTAGTCTAGCTTCATTTTATGTCACTAAGGCACAGATCCGCCTAAGTGTATCTTGATCATCTTATGCATCAGCTCCTGAAAAGACATGTGAAAATAGGTACGTCAGCATAAAAATGGCTGTGAGATACATAGGATTATTGATTTAGGATTCATGGCTTGTAAGTTTAAAGAAAAATGTTTAACAAAAATTTGTCATGAATCTTATTAAGAGTTTTCTTTTACAAATCATATGAAAATCGATAAGTAATTAGATGATATATAAAAGAAAGATGTGTGGTTAAATGAATAATCAAGTAAAAGAATTTGTATAAAATAAGTTGTTTGTAAAACAATGTTTTTTTGAGAAGATATGTTATTTGTGTAAAATGTAATATGTCTAAATTGAAATGGTTTAAATAATGCTACGATATGTAATATCATAAAAGCACATATATATAGAATGTACCAGTGGCGTATCCACCATGCTTTCATCATATTACACACGCCTCGTTATTTAAATCACTTATCCAAACAAACCACCAAATGTAATGTCTAAACAAATGTTAAAATGTTCATGTATAATCAAATGTTATGTATGACAAGTGAAAATATCAACTTAGATCATAAGTAAAATGTACAAAACATTGTATTTGATATAAATCATAGTTTAAGTCAAAGATATGTTTTGCAAAATTACATGATTTACTGATACAAAAACTTATGCGGTAACGTTAAACGTATACATTCAAGCCTTGAGACTGTAAGATAAACCCTAGAACGAATCAAGGGTTATCAAAAATGTTTTCGGATTCAGTCATTCCTTCCACCCAAATAAACCTAGGATTTCAGGAATGGGAGTTGTCAAGTTCTATGGTACCACTACTTACTACCGAGCTGCGTAGCTAATGTAAATGAATGTACTTCAGCTTCGTTAAACAAACCAAATGTCATACCAAATGTAAGCATGTCATGAAAATAATGTACCTTGTATGCTAAGTGAACATACAAAGTAGAAATGTAAAACAATGTGTCCATATGCTGAGTGAACATATGCAACAGAAATGCAATGTAAATCAATGTGTCCATATGCTGAGTGAACATATGCAACTAATGTATTTATGAAAATCAATGTGCTAGCATGCTAAGTGAACATACATAGCAAAACAATATGAAATCATACTATATGCGTACTAATGAACATGTCAAGTATTTGTTATAAAAGCATGAAAATCACTTGAGAATGGTTAGAAGTCCTTGAATAACAACCAAGCAAAGCTAGAGAGATCACGGAATCAATCGGCACCTAATATAGGTAACTACGTTAATAAACCAGACCTAAAATGGAAGATCGGATAGAATCAGGTTCCGTAAACCAAATGAGTATTGGAACTCATATGATATGGTTTAACAAAGCCTACATACTAAAACGATACCTAACCTAAGTGCTTACGACCCATTACGACCCGTTTAGGTAGCTTATGCTACTTTAACGCGTGGTTCGCGTAGAACGCGTTCGGACCGCCTAACTAGTCCTATGACAAGTATTATATGCCTTAACAAATCTAATAATGTTACCTAATCAGTTTAGATGTCAAAATTTAAGTTACATATGCTTAAAATGAATTTAGGCGCAAAAAGGGCATTTTGGTTATTTTCCTAAGGCATATAAACTACCTATCATACAACTAACTAAACGTAGTGACCATAAGGTATAACCTCGGAAGGTTATTCCCTATACAACTATGGTCACAAAATATGTTTGGTTGGATCCTAATGATCGACCAAACGGGTCGGGTTCGAAAGTCTAAGCGGTTGTTTAGACCGCTTATCTTATGACCCTATATAAGCACTAAACTAAAAGTGACGAGTTAAACATGTTAAAACATGTTTAACGAAGTTAGAAAACAAGTTTGATATCAAAACAAAGGGTTTTGATACCCAAAGATAGTTTGGTTGCAAAATACGCATAAACGCGTATTTTGACCGAAATTATGACTCGTCACTACACCTAAATAACGTGGTAATCAGTAGGTATAGTCACAAAGGACTATGACCATCGTGATTACGCTCACGTTGCGAAGTTCAAACGAACTTCGTGTTGATCATTGACTGGTCAATGCAGAAAGTCAAACATTGTTTAACTTTCATTCTTAGAAACGCATAAACGCATGAAAGAAACTAACAAGAGGTCCAAGCAATGGAGACTTGATTCAAGTTGCTCAGGTATGAAGTGTAGAAACTCCAACTTAGAGCAGAAATGAATCAAGGTGTGAGGAAACAAGTGAATTCTAGGTAGGTATTTATAGATTTCGGACCACCTGTGACAACTGTCAAAAATCCAGGTATCCGTACAATTAATTAATCTTGATTAGTGCTTAATGACTGTGCTGAATTACAATTAACTGCTTTCTGATTACTGCATTATATTTACATGTGCATCACATATTGCATAATGTCACATCATTATTACATGCAAACCATATTGACATAAACGATGCACAAAGCACAGTTAGCACAGTTAGCGGATGACTCAGAAAAATGCTGATTGAACTCAGCACATAAACAGACAGTGCTTTGAGACCCAGTATGGGCCAGAGACTAAGTACTACACTAGTATGGTGTGTAGAGAAGTAAGGACCACAAAACTGCATTCCTAAGTGATAGTTTAAGTGCCGGAAAGTGCCTAAAACTCACCCAAAGTGCTGAATTCAGCATAATTCAGCAAAAAATCAGCTAGTAACATGCAAAAATATGACTAAATGGTCCTGAATGCTTTCCTAAGTGTCAGGAATTAAAAGTGTCATAAAAGGGTACATAAAGAACACTAAACGGTATAGTCTAGCACTTTAATGGACCAGTATCTAACCGAACAATCGGACACTATCCGAACCATCAAAATTACACTAGAAGCATTGTTTTAACATTACTGAGCTAGTTATGATCCCCGAACACCCTAACACACTATATAACATTATATTAACTAAAACACCTAAACATACACTTGATTTTCAACTAGTTCTCTTAACCATCCATTACATCCCAACCCTATACCCCCCCCCCCTTGGGCGACGGTCACAAGGGTGTGGCCCACCCTTGATTTGTTTCCAATATTTTATTAGATCTTGTCTCTAAATTACAAGCATATTATCCAAGAGTTAACACTTAAGCATGGTTATAAGAAGAAGATGATGGACAAGAGATCATAACTTACACCCACTCAAACACACACTTACTCTCCTCCCTCTCCTCTCCCATTCTCGGCCGAGATCACCCACAAGCACCACCACCATTGTCAAGCTTCCATCATCCAATCTCAAGTGTTACAAAGGTGTAAGAAGGTCTACAAGTAAGCTTGGAGCTCTTGGAGATTGAAGGACCTCTTTCATTTGCTTTTATCCATAACATTTATCATCTTCATCAACTTGTCTCCTTCCCTAGCCTTGAGCTAGTAGTAAGCACACTCTACTCTTCATTTTACATCATGTTTAAGTGATTAAAAGAAGATACTAGTTGTTAATCACAAAGAACATCAAGAACCATGAACTTAAAACTTTAACATAAGCTTAAAACCATAAGAACATATGCTGTTTTAGTATATATGTAATACTTGATGATTGATTCTTGTGTTTATGATGTTAAACATCATATGGAACTTACTAGATTGTGATTAAACACATGATCTAGTAAATTAAGGTGATGATCTTGTGAAAGACCAAGATGATCATACTTTATGTATACATGAACTTGAATAATAAAATTGTTTTCATATGTGATGATGATTTAAACACAACATAAGTCTTGTAAATGGATGACTTCAAGAATAATTTTCTCAAGAAACTAAAGTTATAAACAAGATTGACCTAATCATGATTTTTAAAGAAACTAATCATGTTTTGAGGGTTAAAACAAAGCTAGTAAAGTATATGTAACAAGAAAAATACAAGAAGATTGATTTTTGAAAAATCATCATACAAGTTGTAAAAGACTAAATTTTACAACAATAAGATTTACAAACAAATAACCATATTTTTAAGAGTAACAAGGCTTACTTAACAACATAGTAAGTTACAACAAGTTTTTATAAAAGTTCAAGTTCATGTTGTTGTATAAATTGCATGATTTTGGCACTTGGTAAGTGTTGATGGAATTGTTGATTGTTTGTAATGATTTTAAAAGAAAATGATATGCTTTGAAAGCATGGGAACCTCCATTTTTAAGGGGAAACTATGGCAAAATTTTTATAAAAATTACATACTTAGAAAAATATTTTTAAACAAGTATTTACAAGTATATTTTAACCATGGTTTTTCATATAAAAGTTTGCCATGATTTTTATTACAAAAATACAAATATTGGAGGTTGGTTTTTATAAATAAAAATGGATAAGTATATATTTTGAATATATATATACATTAAAGACATAATGTGTGAGATTATTTGTATACTTTGTGAAATAGTTATATTATTTAGGACTTAAAATAATATGACACATTAAAACACCAAGAATTATAATCCAAAATATTACCAAAAATCTCAAGGAATAAATACAAACGTTACACACATAATATTGGGAAACCGAACGAAAGGATGTAACTTACAAAATATTCCGGAAAATACATTTATAAGTATATTTTTGGAAAATAATATTTTGGACACAAGAAATGAAAATATGATTTTTATAATTATCACAAAGTTATATCATATTTTGACAAGAATGAAATATATAATTTTTGGCGATTATAAATATATATGTTTTCTTGGAATTACTAGAAGATATAATATTTTTGGGAAAAATATATATTTTCTTGGATAAAACTTGAAATACATTATTTTTGGATAAAAATAAGTTTATATATATATTTTCTAAAGTTAGACTTGAAAATATATTATTTTGGAACTACAAATATTTTTGCCAAAAGGAAAAATTATAAATAATTTTTCTAAGTAATAATTCTTAAATATATATATTTTGGGAAATATATATATATTAGTGGATTTTTATTTGAAATAATATTCTGAAAAGTTTAACACAAAATTAAGTATAAGAATACTTAACGATTACAAGAAAATACGTATTCTCGTACGTATAAATCCACACCGGAATACGACACCGATACATGGCAAAAATATACAAATACAAATACAAAAACAAATATACCCATCCTTGGGAAGGAAATACAAGTATAAATACTTGAGAAGTATTATTACAAAAATATTGTTTAACAAGTATCCCAAAATTTATAAATATAATTTAAGTTGAAATATTAATTATTTTGACAATAATTATATAAATTGGAATGATATCAGAAACGTAACTCAGAAACGTTAATTCTAAGTCAAGGCACGGCCCGTTCGTCTAATAGACGTTTGTACATCGTAGGTTGTCGTGTTTGCTGAAGGAACGTGAGTTACAAGTACTGAAGACGCAAGACAGTGAGTTCATGTCCCCATTTTCTTTAAACTGTTTTGTTATTAACTTCGGGGGTGAAATACATGTTACAAAATGATTACATACAATTACAATTGGTATGGTTAGCCTTGGAAAGTACAGTAGATCATGTGAATGGGTAGGCGCACACTTAAGACCATTAATCCTCGTGTTAGGACCGATGGGCATGAGTGATAGATCTATTTGGGTGTAGCGAGCCCACACACATGAGGACCAGGGTGGCCCATGAGGTGACTATGTCTTACAGCCGGAAACCCGGTACAAATTTGCTAGGTTTGAGCCTTCCTACGCCGTCACACATACCAGTGGCCTTGCAAACCATTGGTGATCTGTTTCCTTGTTTGCTTTCATACCAGGATTTACAAACATACATACATACACTATTCACAATGGTTTTACACATACATATACACAAACACATGAACTCGCTCAACTTTTGTTGATGATTTCAAATTACATGTATTTTAGGGAATTAAGTGGATCTGGCGGGTGTTTGCATGTTCCAAGCTGTGTCATGAATAAAAAGATGTCATCCGAAGTCATTAGGGTTTAGGAGATGTATCTTAATCCTGGACGAGATACATGGTTCTAAACCCGGTTTTATATTAAGGTCTTTTGTCGAGTCTTCGTGAACTCTTTAAAACATGTTGTGGTTTGTAATTTAGATTTGGAGTCTACGTTTCAGACAATTATGTTGTGTTATTTTCAAACTTAATTTAAGGATGAACATCTAATGGTTTAATCATATAGTGTTGTTATGATTGTATGCAATGGTATTAAGAAGTCACACCATAATAACGCTTCCGCAAAAGTCAGGGTGTGACAGCTTGGTATCAGAGCTTCGATCGTAGCGAACTAGGATTCTTTCTCGAGTCTAGACTACGATCATTAGGGCTCTCACGAAAATGTTTTCACAACATATTTTCATTGCATACACGAAATGCCCAGATCCAGGAAATAAACATTTTTACAAAGAAAAGACATAAAACACATTTCAAGGAATTCGTTTATAGTTCAGTCTGAGAGACTGGGTAGTTCAGTCTGAGAGACTAGGTAGTTCAGTCTGAGAGACTGGGTAGTTAGTCTGAGAGACTAGTTGGGACAGTCTGAGAGACTGGGGAGTTTAGTCTGAGAGACTAAGTAGTTCAGTCTGAGAGACTGGGTGGCTTAGTCTGAGAGACTAGGTGGGTAGTCTGGGAAGACTAGGAAGAATACATGCTTACATTGTTATTACTTACATGCTTAATGATGATTGTTGATATATGTGCATATGTTGTGATTGTTTTGTTACAGACACTATGTACTCATCTGAGAGTGGACTGTCAGATACTGTTGACCCCATGGCTATCGTTTCGGACGATGAGATTATCCCAGACCCTGAGATTTTTACCTCCGACACTGAGAGTGACCATGAGATGATGTCAGATAATGACGATGATTTCCAGACTTTTGCATTTCCTGACTTTGGCGATGATGTACCGCATGCTGATGGTTTACCAGACGAGGATCCCTTTCTTGTTCCTATTCCTGACCAGGACCATCTCATCCTCGGACATCCCAATGATGAGCATGCCGTGGTTCCGATCCTCGCCCCTTTACCTCTTGCGGCTTTTCCTCTCGAGGATTTGCCTTTTGATGACTTCTCTGATGATGATGTTGATCTTTTCATTGATGGTCCCCCTGATGCTGCCCAGGGTGATGGAGTTCCAGCTGATGATGTCATAGTTGTTCCACTCGTTGAGATTCCTATCGTTGAGGTTTCATCTGATCATTCTGGTCTGGATTCTTTCGAGTCTGTGTCATCCACCACTTTGCATGCACTGGGATTGCAGCGTTACCCCACTGATTCTGATTCTGACACGACCCTGTCTGTTGCACCTGTTATTCCACACGACTTTAATCATGACGTTGAGCCTGGACATGAGATTGACTTTGTTCCCGACGACCAGCTTTTTGATGCACCCGCTGATCTTGAGCTGATACCTGCTGATCCTGAGTAGGCACTTGCTCCTGAGCCGATGCCAGCACCCGAGCCTATACCTGGTCCTAATCCTCTGCCTGACCATGACCCTGTACCTGTTGGCATACCTGTTGTTGCACCACTTATACCAGACCCGATCCCTGCACCCCCTGACCTTGCTGCTTTTGCTGATCAGATAGACCCCCGTTACCCGTTCACCAGCAATGGGTGGATAGAGGATGATGCTGATATGCTCCCTTTTGTTGAGCCTGTTACTCCCCCACACATACCTGCACCTGTTGATATCATGCCATTTCACCCGATTATATCCGATGTTCACCGCACTGACCTGCCGATCACATTCTTGCAGGATATCCCTCCACACCGTCTAGGGGAAGGTCCCTCTAGCCAGCAGCCTGGCCATGTTCCACACATGTCAGCCGCATTTCCTTACATGCCACAGTATACACCTGCTACTCATTTTACTTCTGCACCGTCAGGGGAGCCACTCATATGGTTTCCACCGAACACTATGCCAGTTTCTGATCCATACCATCCCTCCCACTTTATTGGTTACACGAGGGATGACTTACTCCTGTCATTGCAGCTTCAGCAGGAGATCTTGTGTCGTAGAGTCATGGAGCTTGAGAGGACTCCAAGTCCTCCACCTTGTTTATGTCAGTCACCTTTTGCGACTCCACCTGCTCCTCTTCTGCCTTATCCAGATTTTGGCGTTCGATTTCTTACCATGGAGCAGCAGATTAGTTATCTGTTGCATCGTGTTCATGCTCTTGATGAGGAGTTAGCGCATGTGCGCAGTTTACTTTTCGTTCCTCCACCTCCACCATCAGCATAGCCGGTTTTTGGTTTTATGCAGGTAGCTTACTTTTGATGAGAGTGTTGCTATTGAGCCTAGCTTACGAAGCCTTTAGAAGACCGCATTTTGATTATTATGACTGTTGTAGATTGGTAGTCACTTTGGACAAGGGTAGTGTGACCCTGTAGTCCCTTTTATGTGATACGATACACTTGTAGAACATGTAACTGTATTTGTGGTCGATGATTTATACAAGCTCAATCGCAATATTCTAATTATATACATTGTTGAATTATACATTGGTGATATGAATGTGATGTTATGTGTTTACTTGCATTGATAAATGTTATTACATACACGTACTACATACTTATATCCATAAGACCTGACCTATACAATCTTCTTTAGAAGATGCCTCCTCGAAGAGACAACCAGTTGCCCACAACAGAGGCTGAGCTACAAGAATGGATTTCATGAGCGATAGCACAACACGAGGCCTTGCGCTCTGAACACAGCGGAGGTACCTCAGGAAGTACCCTACCTCATGGTAATGTTTAAGTCATTTAAGACACATTACGTTACGTTTGGACATTCCATGTTCGTTTGCTAATGCTTTCTGTGAATGATGTTGCTTGTACAGGTTGTACCTATAAGCAGTTCCTAGACTGTAAGCCTCTGAATTTCGACGGCACTGGGGGTGCTGTAGCTTTTGTTAGATAGACGGAGAAAACTGATTCTATGATAAGAATGAGCAAGTGTGCGCCGGAGCACCAGGTCACCTACATCTCTGGATTGTTCTTAGACGGAGCGCTATCATGGTGGAATCTCCAAGTTCAGACTCTGGGGGAAGAGGCTGCATATGCCATGACATGGGATGAGATGAAGGAACTCATGCACAAGAAGTACCGTTCGAGGGCTGAAATCCAAAAGTTGGAAACTGAATTCTGGAACCTCAAGATGGATGGTCTGAAGATTGCTGAATACGTGCAGAGATTTCACGACCTGTCTCGCGTCGTTCCTTACATGGTTGATCCGGAATTCAAGCGAATCAAGCGTTTTATTTGGGGATTGGCACCCCAAATCATGAGCATGGTGACGACGTCAAAGCCTTCAACGATCACTGAGGCTATTGATCTGAGTGTGGCACTAACTGAAGAAGTGATCAGGTTGAACAAGTTCTCGATTTCTGACCAAAAGAAGAAGGAGACTCACGTTGAGTCATCAGGTGAGAACAAAAGGAAGTTCTCAAATTTCAAGAAGGGTACCAGCAGTGCTAACAAGAAGAAAGATGCGAACCCACCAGCCGAGGTCAAGACTGGTGTTGAAAACAAAGGAAAAGGGTATATGGGCACCTTGCCCAAATGCGATGCGTGTCAGTTGCATCACACTGGACGATGCCGAGCCGGAAAGTGTGAGACGTGCGGAAAGGTTGGTCATGCCAAAGTGACATGCTGGTATGGTGCCGGTCGTGGTAATGGTGGTCTGAGAGGTAATGGCAACGGGAATGGAAACGGTAACCGTGGTGGAAATGGGTTTGGAAACCGCAATCAAGGAGGAAATGGCGGTAATGGTAATCGTGGTAATTTTGGAAACCAAGCTGGAAGTGGAAACCGCAACCAAAACAACAACCAGGGTGGAATTGGAAATGGAAATGGTCGGGGACCAGGTTGCTTTAACTGTGGAGATGTTGGGCATTTCAAGAGAGATTGCCCAAGGATCAACCAAGCTCAGGGGAGAGTCTTTAACAAAGGAGTGAGGGAAGCTCGCCAAGATCCGAATGTAGTCACGGGTACGTTCCCTATCAACCAACACTTTGCATCTGTACTGTTTGATACTGGTGCCGATTATAGTTTTGTATCTCTAGAATTTAAGAAAATACTTGGGTTGGTAGCTAGTAAGCTAGATATTCCGTACTCGATAGAACTAGCTAACGGAAAGCTAGTAGAAGCGAATGAAGTCATTAGAGGTTGCGTAATAGAACTCAGGGAGCATGAGTTTACGCTTGATCTTCTGCCAGTCGAGTTGGGAAGCTTTGACGTGGTAGTTGGAATGGATTGGTTATTAAGTAACCGAGTGGAGATCGTATGTCAAGAGAAGATCATTCGCATTCCAATGGCGAATGGAGAAACAATTGTGGTACACGGAGAGAAACATGATACACCCCTAAGGATTATCAGCTGTTTGAAAGCTCGAAAGTGTTTGCAGAAAGGATGTGTTGCCTTCTTGGCGCACGTCGTTGACAAAGAAGCCGATGAGCCGAAGCTGGAAGATATCCTAATTGTAAAGGAATATCCTGAAGTCTTCCCCGAAGACTTGCCAGGATTACCGCCGCAGCGACAAGTCGAATTCCACATTGACCTAGTTCCAGGCGGCACACCTGTAGCTAAGGCACCTTATCGACTTGCACCCTCAGAAATGCAAGAGCTGTCGACGCAGCTTCAGGAGTTATTAGACAAGGGATTTATTAGACCAAGCTTCTCGCCTTGGGGAGCTCCAGTTTTGCTTGTCAAGAAGAAAGACGGTAGTTTCCGCATGTGTATCGACTACCGAGAGCTAAACAAGTTGACCATTAAGAATCGGCATCCTTTGCCAAGGATTGATGATCTGTTCGATCAACTACAAGGTTCGAGTTACTACTCCAAGATCGATCTTCGATCAGGATATCACCAGTTGAGAATTCAAGAGGAGAGTATTCCGAAGACTGCCTTTAGGACTCGATATGGACACTAGGAGTTCCTAGTAATGCCGTTCGGTCTGACAAATGCGCCAGCAGTATTTATGGATTTGATGAATAGAGTCTGCAAGCCATATCTCGATAAATTCGTGATTGTGTTTATCGACGATATTTTGATTTATTCAAAGACAAAGGAAGAGCATAAGCAACGCCTAAGAGCTATTTTAGAGCTGCTTAAGAAAGAGAAATTATACGCAAAGTTCTCAAAGTGCGAGTTCTGGTTGCACGAGGTTCAGTTCCTTGGTCACGTGGTGAACGAAGATGGAATTCACGTGGATCCCACCAAGATCGAGGCGATCAAGAACTGGGAAACTCCCGAAGACGCCAACCGAGATCCAACAGTTCCTAGGTTTGGCAGGGTATTATCGCAGATTCATTGAGGATTTTTCAAAAATCGCTCAACCACTAACCTCCCTTACTCAAAAGGATAAAAAGTACGAATTGGGAGATAAACAAAAAGAAGCTTTTCAGTTGCTGAAGAACAAGCTTTGCGATGCACCTAATTTATCCCTACCCGAAGGCACCGACGACTTCGTTGTATATTGTGACGCCTCGCGTCAGGGATTAGGATGTGTACTGATGCAGCGACACAAGGTTATCGCTTATGCTTCGGGTCAGTTGAAGGTTCACGAGAAGAACTACACCACACACGATTTGGAATTAGGCGCAGTGGTGTTTGCATTGAAGATTTGGCGACATTACTTGTATGGCACCCGATGCACGATCTTTATAGATCACAAGAGCCTACAGCACATATTCGATCAGAAAGAGCTTAATATGAGACAGCGACGATGGGTTGAGTTGCTAAACGATTGTGATTGTGAAATCAAGTATCACCCACGAAAGGCGAATGTGGTGGCAGACGCCTTGAGTCGAAAAGAGAGGATCAAGCCCATAAGGGTTACGGCTTTGGAAATGATTATACAGACAGACCTCTCGTTGCGCATTCGTGCTGCGCAGAGAGAAGCTCTTAAAAAGGAGAATCTTGTAAATGAATATCTCCGTGGGATGGAGAAACAGTTGATACCCAATAAGGAAGGAACATTGTGTTTTATGAAACGAATTTGGGTTCCCCTCTTTGGTGGTATTATAGACGTGATTTTTGATGAAGCTCACAAATCGAGGTACTCGATCCATCCAGGATCGGATAAGATGTACCAAGATTTAAAGGATTTTTACTGGTGGCCAAGATTGAAAGGTGATGTTGCAATGAATGTTGGCAAATGTTTAACTTGTGCCAAGGTAAAGGCCGAATATCAGAAGCCTTCAGGCCTTCTGCAGCAACCTGAAATACCCATGTGGAAATGGGAGCAGATTTCAATGGATTTTATAACAAAGTTACCAAAGACACCCAGAGGTCATGACACGATTTGGGTAATCGTAGACCGTCTGACAAAATCTGCACACTTTCTGCTGATCAAGGAAAAAGATAACACAGGTAAGCTAGCCGATCTGTACCTCAGAGAGATAGTTGCACGACATGGAGTGCCTCTCTCTATTATATCTGATAGAGACGGAAGATTTGTGTCAAGGATTTGGAAATCCTTCCAAGAAGCCTTTGGTTCTCAGTTGAATCTGAGTACTGCATTTCACCCACAGACAGATGGTCAGAGCGAATGAACGATTCAAACGCTAGAAGATATGCTGCGAGCTTGCGTAATGGACTTGGGTGGCAGTTGGGATACCCATCTTTGGTTAAGTTCTCATATAACAACAGCTACCATGCGAGCATTCAAGCTGCACCATTTGAAGCTCTCTACGGACGCAAGTGTCGATCACCGTTATGCTGGGCAGATACGGGTGATAGACAGCTTGTTGGTCCTGAATTGGTTCAAGAAACGACAGATAAGATTATATAGATCCAAGAGCGTATCAAGGCGGCTCGTGATCGACAAAAGAGCTATGCGGACCAAAGAAGGAAACCTTTGGAGTTTGAAGTGGGAGATAGGGTTTTACTAAAAGTCTCACCTTGGAAAGGGGTAGCACACTTTGGGAAGCGTGGAAAGTTAAACCCACGATATATTGGACCGTTCAAAATCCTGGAGAGGATTGGTCTTGTAGCTTACAAGTTGGATATACCTGCAGAACTGAATGGAGTTCACGATACATTTCATGTATCTAATCTGAAAAAGAGTCCAACTCAAGAAACAGTTGTCATTCCTGCCGATGAAGTTCACATTGACAACACACTCCACTTTACCGAAGAACCTGTTGAGGTTACTGATTGGAAGGTTAACAAGACTCGTAGGAGTAGTGTTAAACTCGTCAAGGTTCGATGGAACGCGCGACACGGCCCAGAGTTCACTTGGGAGCGTGAGGACCGCATGAAAGCAAAATACCCGCATTTGTTCCCCAACTCCCCTACAGCTAGTAGCAGAGCTTAAATTTCGGGATGAAATTTTCTTAACAGGGGGAGAATGTGACAACTGTCAAAAATCCAGGTATCTGTACAATTAATTAATCTTGATTAGTGCTTAATGACTGTGCTGAATTACAATTAACTGCATTATATTTACATGTGAATCACATATTGCATAATGTCACATCATTATTACATGCAAACCATATTGACATAAACGATGCACAAAGCACAATTAGCACAGTTAGCGGATGACTCAGAAAAATGCTGATATAACTCAGCACATAGACAGACAGTGCTTTGAGACCCAGTATGGGCCAGAGACTAAGTACTACACTAGTATGGTGTGTAGGGAAGTAAGGACCACAAAACTGCATTCCTAAGCGATAGTTTAAGTGCCGGAAAGTGCCTAAAACTCACCCAAAGTGCTGAATTCAGCATAATTCAGCAAAAATCAGCATTTTAACAAGCTAGTAACATGCAAAAATATGACTAAATGGTCCTGAATGCTTTCCTAAGTGTTGGGAATTAAAAGTGTCACAAAAGGGTACATAAAGAACACTAAACGGTATAGTCTAGCACTTTAACGAACCAGTATCTAACCGAACAACCGGACACTACCCGAAACATCAAAATTACACTAGAAGCATTGTTTTAACATTACTGAGCTAGTTATGATCCTCGAACACCCTAACACCCTAACACACTATATAACATCATATTAACTAAAACACCTAAACATACACTTGATTTTCAACTAGTTCTCTTAACCATCCATTACATCCCAACCCCATACCCCCCCCCCCCTTGGGCAACGGTCACAAGGGTGTGGCCCACCCTTGATTTGTTTCCAATATTTTATTAGATCTTGTCTCTAAATTACAAGCATATTATCCAAGAGTTAACACTTAAGCATGGTTACAAGAAGAAGATGATGGACTAGAGATCATAACTTACACCCACTCAAACATACACTTACTCTCCTCCCTCTCCTCTCCCATTCTCGGCCGAGATCACCCACAAGCACCACCACCATTGTCAAGCTTCCATCATCCAATCTCAAGTGTTACAAAGGTGTACGAAGGTATACAAGTAAGCTTGGAGATTGAAGGACCTCTTTCATTTGCTTTTATCCATCACATTTATCATCTTCATTAACTTGTGTCCTTCCCTAGCCTTGAGCTAGTAGTAAGCACACTCTACTCTTCATTTTACATCATGTTTAAGTGATTAAAAGAAGATACTAGTTGTTAATCTCAAAGAACATCAAGAACCATGAACTTAAAACTTTAACATAAGCTTAAAACCATAAGAACATATGTTGTTTTAGTATATATGTAATACTTGATGATTGATTCTTGTGTTTATGATGTTAAACATCATATGGAACTTACTAGATTGTGATTAAACATATGATCTAGTAAGTTAAGGTGATGATCTTGTGAAAGACCAAGATGATATACTTTATGTATACATGAACTTGAATAATAAAATTGTTTTCATATGTGACGATGATTTAAACACAACATAAGTCTTGTAAATGGATGACTTCAAGAATAATTTTCTCAAGAAACTAAAGTTATACACAAGATTTACCTAATCATGATTTTTAAAGAAACTAATCATGTTTTGAGGGTTAAAACAAAGCTAGTAAAGTATATGTAACAAGAAAAATACAAGAAGATTGATTTTTGAAAAATCATCATACAAGTTGTAAAAGATTAAATTTTATAAGAATAAGATTTACAAACAAATAACCATATTTTTAAGAGTAACAAGGCTTACTTAACAACATAGTAAGTTACTACAAGTTTTTATAAAATTTCAAGTTCATGTTGTTGTATAAATTGCATGATTTTGGCACTTGGTAAGTGTTGATTGAATTGTTGATTGTTTGGGATGATTTTAAAAGAAAATGAAATGTTTTGAAAGCATGGGAACCTCCATTTTTAAGGGGAAACTATGGCAAAATTTTTATAAAAATTACATACTTAGAAAAATATTTTTAAACAAGTATTTACAAGTATATTTTAACCATGGTTTTTCATATAAAAGTTTGCCATGATTTTTATTACAAAAATACAAATATTTGGAGGTTGGTTTTTATAAATAAAAATAAAAATGGATAAGTATATATTTTGAATATATATATACATTAAAGACATAATGTGTGTGATTATTTGTATACTTTGTGAAATAGTTATATTATTTTAGGACTTAAAATAATACGACACATTAAAATAGCAAGAATTATAATCTAAAATATTACCAAAAATCTCAAGGAATAAATACACACGTTACACACATAATATTGGGAAACCGAACGAAAGGATGTAACTTACAAAATATTCCGGAAAATACATTTATAAGTATATTTTTGGTAAATAATATTTTGGACACAAGAAATGAAAATATGATTTTTATAATTATCACAAAGTTATATCATATTTTGACAAGAAGGAAATATATAATTTTTGGCGATTACAAATATATTTGTTTTCTTGGAATTACTAGAAGATTTAATATTTTTGGGAAAAATATATATTTTCTTGGATAAAACTTGAAATACATTATTTTTGGATAAAAATAAGTTTATATATATATTTTCTAAAGTTAGACTTGAAAATATATTATTTTGGAACTACAAATATTTTTGCCAAAAGGAAAAATTATAAATAATTTTTTCTAAGTAATAATTCTTAAATATATATATTTTGGGAAATATATATATATATATATATATATATATATATAAATATATATATTAGTGGATTTTTATTTAAAATAATATTCCAGAAAGTTTAACACAAAATTAAGTATAAGAATACTTAACGATTACAAGAAAATACGTATTCTCGTACATATAAATCCACACCGGAATACGACACCGATACATGGCAAAAATATACAAATAAAAATACAAATATACCCATCCTTGGGAAGGAAATACAAGTATAAATACTTGAGAAGTAGTATTACAAAAATATTGTTTTACAAGTATCCCAAAGTTTTTAAATATAATTTAAGTTGAAATATTAATTATTTTGACAATAATTATATAAATTGGAATGATACCAGAAACGTAACTCAGAAACGTTAATTCTAAGTCAAGGCACGGCCGGTTCGTCTAATAGACGTTAGTACATTGTAGGTAGTCGTGTTTGCTGAAGGAACGTGAGTTACAAGTACTGAAGACGCAAGACAGTGAGTTCATGTCTCCCTTTTCTTTAAACTGTTTTGTTATTAACTTCGGGGGTGAAATACATGTTACAAATTGATTACATACAATTACAATTGGTATGGTTAGCCTTGGAAAGTACAGTAGATCATGTGAATGGGTAGGCGCACACCTAAGACCATTAATCCTCGTGTTAGGACCGAGGGGCATGAGTGATAGATCTATTTGGGTGTAGCGAGCCCACACACATGAGGACCAGGGTGGCCCATGAGGTGACTATGTCTTACAGCCGGAAGCCCGGTACAAATTTGCTAGGTTTGAGCCTTCCTATGCCGTCACACATACCAATGGCCTTGCAAACCATTGATGATCTGTTTCCTTGTTTGCTTTCATACCGGGATTTACAAACATACATACATACACTATTCACAAAGGTTTTACACATACATATACACAAACACATGAACTCGCTCAACTTTTGTTGATGATTTCAAATTACATGTATTTCAGGGAATTAAGTGGATCTGGCGGGTGTTTGCATGTTCCAAGCTGCGTCATGAATAAAAAGATGTCATCCGAAGTCATTAGCGTTTAGGAGATGTATCTTAATCCTGGATGAGATACATGGTTCTAAACCCGGTTTTATATTAAGGTCTTTTTTCGAGTCTTCGTGAACTCTTTAAAACATGTTGTGGTTTGTAATTAAGGATGAACATCTAATGGTTTAATCATATAGTGTTGTTATGATTGTATGCAATGGTATTAAGAAGTCACACCATAATCACGCTTCCGCAATAGTCAGGGTGTGACACCACCGTTAGGATCGTTCCTCGATTTTTGAGCCTTAATCTGAGCCTTACATGTGTACCCACTGATTTGTAATACTATGGGTGTGCAAAACAAGCCCATAGTATGAAGAAAACCATGTTCAAAACAAGAAACCAGCTGCTGAAACAGAAAACAGAAATGCTGAACTGGGCTTCTGTTGCGCCCCGCGTAAGATGAGAGCCCATTTTACATGCCCCGCGAGGGCTGGGTTTCACAGAATGACAATTTAGGTCCCTGCATGTTCAGAACTTGCTTTTTGATGCATTTTTGACAAGTTTAAGCCTTGTTAACCTCATTTCAAGGATCTATAATGAAGTTAAAGTATAGGGAACGTGAAACATGCTAAAAAACATCTCGGATGTCGGTTCGTTTGGCCGTACGGTTGCGTTGTTCAGTTAATTACGACGAAACACGAACGGATGCGAAAAACGATCCAAATTACGCGACGAATGGGATTTTATCATGCCAATCACTAAAATAAAATATTTTAATGATTACATAAATTTTTGGATGTCCGGATATATTCAGAACGTAAGATATGCGCGAAAATGCAAACTTATGCACTTTTTGACGCTTTTAGTCCCTGTTTGACCAAAAAGTTTATTTTTGCGAACCGAACCCCTCAAAGCCTATTTCTAAGCTATGAAAAGGATATTTATGGTATGTTTAACTTATGATCAGGTTCCAGAATGTTCGTTACGGCACGAATTGGCATACTTTCGTAGTTTGTCAAAAATAGTCCCTGTAAGTGAATAAACTTGATTTTGCCATACCAAAGCCTTCAAAACTTATTTCTAAGTTATGTATAGGTTATTTAAGGTATGTTAAGCATATATTGATGTTCCGGAGTGTTTGTCGCGTTAAACTGATTATATTTATGCATCGGTTTGCGTATAATTCTCTAGAAAGCGATATAGAGTTTGAAATTGAACAAAATCGAAACGTGCAAAATGTCAAACATAAATAAACAAAAATTGGGATCAAATAACATTGTTTTATTGATAAAAGAGTTATTCGGAGTTTATACAATGATTACAAGCACAGATGTCACAGTCTCCCCTACTTGTGGAAATTTCGTCCCGAAATTTATTTAGAAGAAACTTGTCAGAATAGATGTGGATATTTCGCCTTCATTTGATCTTCATGTTTCCAAGTAAATTCTAGTCCAGGTTTAGATTCCCAGTGAACTTTGACAAGTGGAATGCGCTTGCGCTTGAGCCACTTGACTTCACGTTCCATGATTTCCACGGGTTTCTCAACAAAATGCATCGTGTCATAAACACGAATTTCATCAAGCGGTATATGGAGGTTCTCATCGGCTAAACACTTCTTGAGATTGGACACGTGAAAGGTTGGATGAACATTTCCAAGTTCAGGAGGTAACTCAATTCTGTAGGCTACCTTTCCGATTCTTTCGACGATCTTGAATGATCCAACATATCTAGGTGCAAGTTTTCATGTCTTTCCAAATCTGATCACACCTTTCCAAGGTGAAACCTTGAGTAGAACGCGATCACTAACTTGAAATTCCAAGGGCTTACGTCGTCGATCCGCGTAATTCTTTTGACGGCTTCGAGCTGTCTAAAGGTTATCGCGAATTCTCTTGATTTTATCTGTAGTCTCCAGAATGAGGCCAGGTCCAGTAAGCTGAGCCTCACCGATCTCATTCCAGTAGACAGGTGAACGACATTTTCGACCATAGAGAGCTTCGAAAGGAGCCATGTTAATGCTGGAGTGATAACTATTATTGTAGGAGAATTCAATCAACGGAAGATAAGAGTCCCAACTACCACCAAAATCGATCACACAAGCTCTAAGCATATCCTCCAAAGTCTGGATTGTTCTTTCTGATTGCCCATCAGATTGCGGATGATAAGCTGTGCTCAAATTAAGTTGGGTCCCCTTAGCAGATTGCATGGTTCTCCAAAAGTGAGATGAGAATCGAGCATCTCTGTCAGAAATAATGTTCAAAGGAATGCCATGACGGGATACAATCTCATCCACATAGATTCTAGCTAGATTGTCGGCAGATAGATCCTCACGGATTGGCAAGAAATGCGCTGATTTCATTAGACGATCAACAATTACCCAAATAGCATCATGACCTTTCTTTGTGCGCGGAAGTTTGGTAATAAGATCCATAGCAATGCTTTCCCATTTCCAAACTGGAATCTCTGGTTGCTCCAATAATCCAGAGGGATGTTGATGTTTAGACTTATCCTTAAGACAAGTAAGGCATTTGCATACGTACAAGGCAATGTCTTTCTTCATACCGGGCCGCCAAAACTGGGTACGAAGATCCTTATACATTTTGTCTGCACCAGGATGAATAGAATAACGAGACTTAGGAGCTTCATCCATAAGCAAGGTGTGAAGATTATCTTGACTTGGGACCCATAAACGGTCCATGAAATAATACGATCCATCGTCCTTTAGCTCGAGATCAGACTTGATATGAAATGGTAATTCCTTACCCATCAAATCTTGTGAAACACAAGTATGTTGAGCCTGAGAAATGCGGGTTTGAATATCAGATCGAACACGAACACAATGAAGCTTGACATGCTCTTTACGACTCAAAGCATCGGCTACGACATTCGCCTTACCAGGATGGTAGCGAATTTCGCAGTCGTAGTCATTTAGAAGTTCAACCCAACGTCGTTGCCTCATGTTAAGTTCTTTCTGATTGAAGATATGCTGAAGACTTTTGTGGTCAGTGAAAACCACACATTTTGTACCATACAAATAGTGTCTCTATATTTTGAGAGCGAAAACAACTGCTCCTAACTCAAGATCATGAGTCGTGTAGTTCTTCTCGTGAATTTTCAACTGTCTCGATGCGTAAGCTATGACTTTGTTCCTTTGCATGAGAACACAGCCAAGGCCTAATTTGGATGCATCACAGTATACGACAAAATCATCATTGGCCTCAGGTAATGATAGAATAGGTGCATCGCAGAGTTTCTATTTCAAGGTCTGAAAGGCTTCTTCCTGTTTGATTCCCCAATCAAAGGGTTTATTCTTCTGAGTTAATGCAGTGAGAGGAACTGCAATCTTGGAGAAATTTTCGATGAAGCGGCGGTAATAACCCGCAAGACCAAGAAAAGAACGAACCTCGGTTGGAGTAGTAGGCGTATCCCAATCCTTAATCGCGCTGATCTTGGAGGGATCTACATGAATACCTCGTTCGTTGAAAATATGCCCCAAAAATTGAACTTCCTTAAGCCAAAATTCACACTTGGAGAATTTGGCAAAAATTTGCTCTTTCTTCAGGAGTTCCAGAGTAAGACGAAGATGATGCTCATTATCGGCTTGAGTCTTAGAATAAATCAAGATGTCATCAATGAAAACGACGATGAACTTGTCTAAATAAGGCTTACAAACCCTATTCATTAAGTCCATGAAAACAGCAGGAGCATTAGTCAAACCGAATGGCATAACTGTGAACTCATAATGCCCATATCGAGTGCGGAATGCAGTTTTGGGGATATATTCTTCAAGCACACGAAGTTGATGATATCCAGAACGCAGATCAATCTTTGAAAAAAAAGTAGCACCCTGTAACTGATCAAAGAGATCATCAATGCGAGGTAGGGGATATCGATTCTTGATGGTAAGCTTGTTAAGCTTACGGTAATCGATACACATTCTGAAAGAGCCATCTTTCTTCTTGACAAAAAGAACGGGAGCACCCCAAGGTAAAAAGCTAGGATGGATAAAACCTTTGTCAGAAATCTCCTGAAGCTGCTTAGATAACTCTTGCATCTCAGATGGTGCAAGACGATACGGAGATCGAGCGATAGGATTAGCACCAGGTACAAGGTCGATACGAAACTCGACTTGGTGTGCTGGGGGTAAACCAGGTAATTCTTCAGAAAACACTTCAGGATAATCCGGAACAACAGAGATATCCTGAATAGACTTACCTTTGCCTTTCTCTTGTACGACATGTGCCAAGAAAGCAACATAGTTCTTGTGCAGATACTTCCGAGCTTGAGTACAAGACATGAGCTTGAGACTACTAGCAGGTTTCTTACCACGAACCTCTAGGATCTTACCAGAAGAAAGCAGAATACGGACAATCTTCTCAAAACAAACTACCTCTGCATGATACTTGGCTAACCAATCCATACCCACTATAATGTCGAAACTTCCAAGTTGCATCGGCGTGAGGTCGATAGGAAAAATATGGTTATTTAGGTTCAACTGGCAATTTCGAGGAACAGAATCAAGAACAATGGGTTCACCACTAGCAACTTCTACTGTCAAGGATTTTCCTAGTCTTGTTCTAGACATGCAAAGCAAAGGCTCGAAAGATAAAGACACAAAACTCTTATCGGCACCCGAATAAAAAAGAACAGATGCAGGGTGATTAATAACAAAGAACGTACCGTTCACCACCTCGTTGTCTGCTCGCTCCTCGTTTGTGTTCATGTTGAAGACTCGTCCACGAGCCTGAGCCTGATTTGCATTCACCAACATTGGACATTGGTTTCGATAGTGGGTCAGATCCCCATAGTTGTAGCATGAACCAGGAGGATAGTGAGGTCATGCAGCTTGAGCCTGTTGTTAAGCAGGCGGTTGAGTAGCTTGCTGAGCTGGGTTCTGAGCTGCTAGATTCTGATTAGTAGGAAGACGACATGTGGTGACGAGATGACCAGATCTTCCACAATTGGTACAATATCGACACTGAATGTGCGGCTAATGATGATCGTTACACCTGTTGCGCAGAGGTGCATTGCCAAGGTATGGTTTCTTGGCAGGTGTTTGCGCAGGCTGATTTGGGGCAGCTTGGTTGGCCTGCGCTGTAACAGCGAAGTTTTGGGAAGCCTTGAGCTTCCTAGACTTCTTTGAAGAACCAGACTTCTTACCCCTCTTGTTTTCACCCTTGTCAGACGATAATTTCTTATCCTTGTCACCTTTCCTGTGTAGCTTACCCTTTCTGATCTGCGACTCAGTCAAAGTCGCAGCTAACTCGATTGCCTGACGAACTCTGGTAGGGTTGCTACCAGTGACGATATCTTGAACTGGGTCAGGCAGACCATCGACATACCTTTCAATAGCTTTTTCAAGTGGGGTAACCATTGTAGGGCATAACAAACTCAGCTCCTCGTACCTGTCGGTATAAGCTCGATGTTCACCACTATCATGTTTCAGGTCATCAAACTATCTTTCTAACGCCATCTGTTCATGACGGGGAAAGAATTCCCTCATCATAAGAGCCCTAAGCTCTTCCCATGTCTGACCCAAAGCGACATTAGCACCACGATCCCTCATGACTCCATTCCACCAAGTAAGAGCCCTCTTTTGAAACACGCTAGAAGCAAACTCGACTTAGCGATTATCAGGACACTGAACATGACAAAAGGTACTCTCAATGCTCTCAAACCACTAAAGGAGCCCAGTTGCTCCCTCAGAACCACTGAACTTGAGCGGTTTAGCCGAATTGAAACTTTTGAAGTTACATGGAGCATTTTGGTTATTGTTGGCTTGGTTTACTTGAGAAACGATGTTTGGAAGTACAACAGCCATTTGCTGCGAAATGATTGCTGCAAGTTCGGCATTAGGTATCTGATTTTCGCATCGAGGAGGCATTCTAAAAGAGGAAACATGAGAGAAAACGAGTGATTAGATGGGAAATGAAATGATACAAATATCGACAAAAGCAAATATGGTGGTCTTTCGTTCGTACCACAAAGCAAACAAACGACACACAATGACTAATCAAAGTAAATGGGTCAAAATAATGTATCGCGAAGACATGCTTTAGCCTATAAGTAGACACTCACCCCAAGAGTTCCCAGGTAAGAGTGACTGGTCCGATTATGTGGATTTGTACAAACACTCTAGCCTAGACAGAAAACCCGAGATACAGGCATCCACCCTTCCAGATTTAACGTGTTCACATTATTTAGACCCAAAACTTTGACGAGATTTTGAAAACTTTAGAAGGCACAAGGCCAAAAGAATCATTCAAGAATGGATGATTGGATTTTCAAAATCGATTTAGAAATTTGAAGGGTTCAAAACCTTATAATAAATCATCTAAGAATATGTTGGTGCACTGAATGTCTGTTAACTACGTCTTAGTTGAGTCTTAGGTTTAGATAGGTTGTTCGGAGAGTAAATCATGAAAAGTGGTTTTAGATTGTAATTCCGCTCCAAATGACATACATGTCATTTGAAGCGAAATCAGGATTTCATGTATTCATGTGATTCCGCTCCTGATGAACTTGCTGATTTCGCTCATAGTGATCATAGGTGATTCCGCTCCTGATGTCTCATGTAGTTTGGAGCGAAATCAGGAGCCTTATAAATAGGGGTTCGGCTGATCTCATTTGTAACAGTTGGAGCGGAATTAGGTCTTGTGTACGGTGTCGAAACTCTGTCAAAATTCTGTCAGAAACACGTGTAAAGACTTGCAATCAGTAATAGAAAGAAAGTTTAAAAGGATCTGAGCTGTTGTGACTTTGTATACTCTGATTCCGCCTTTGTATTCAAAGATGAACTGCTTTACTGACATTTAGGGTCACGCACACGGTCCAACAGAATAGATGATTGATTTTTCAAAAAAATCATTTTGGAAAAATTGTATTCTTGTTTTGGTAATCACCTAAGGATAGGTGACGTGTATGTTTTAAGATCTAAACACAAGATAACTTGTGTTAGGGTCCTAGAAAAGTTATAGTCTAGGTCAAAGCATTACTAATAACCTAATTCCCTATAACCATTGGCTCTGATACCAACTCTTCTCTCACACCCCGACCGCGTAAAACAACAAACCACGGCGGAAACGTCGGGGAGTATAGCAACATAATTATTGTTTCACAACCATGGTAATTAAAGTTTTTTTATTTATCAACAAAGTGGATTACATTGTCTTAAAACAAAGAAACAAAGAGTACATAATGAAATTTAAACTAGTCTAGCTTCATTTTATGTCACTAAGGCACATGTCCGCCTAAGTGTATCTTGATCATCTTATGCATCAGCTCCTGAAAACACATGTGAAAATAGGTACGTCAGCATAAAAATGCCTGTGAGATACATAGGTTTATTGATTTAGGATTCACGACTTGTAAGTTTAAAGAAAAATGTTTAAGAAAAATTTGTCATGAATCTTATTAAAAGCTTTCTTTTACAAATCATATGAAAATAGATAAGTAATTAGATGATATATAAAAGAAAGATGTGTGGTTAAATGAATAATCAAGTAAAAGAATTTGTATAAAATAAGTTATTTGTAAAACAATGTTTTTTTGAGAAGATATGTTATTTGTGTAAAATGTAATATGTCTAAATTGAAATGGTTTAAATAACGCTATGATATGTAATATCATAAAAGCACTTATATATAGGAAGTACCAGCGGCGTATCCACCATGCTTTCATCATATTACACACGCCTCCTTATTTAAATCACTTACCCAAACAAACCACCAAATGTAATGTCTAAACAAATGTTAAAATGTTCATGTATAATCAAATGTTATGTATGACAAGTGAAAATATCAACTTAGATCATAAGTAAAATGTACAAAACATTGTATTTGATATAAATCGTAGTTTAAGTCAAAGATATGTTTTGCAAAAATCCATGCTTTACTGATACAAACACTTATGCGGTAATGTTAAACGTATACATTCAAGCCTTGAGACTGTAATATAAACCCTAGAACAAATCAAGGGTTATCAAAAAAAAAAATTCGGATTCAGTCATTCATTCCACCCAAACAAACCTAGGATTTCAGGAATGGGAGTTGTCAAGTCCTATGGTACCACTACTTACTACCGAGCGGCGTAGCTAATGTTAATGAATGTACTTCAGTTTCGTTAAACAAACCAAATGTAAGCATGTCATGAATATAATGTACCTAGTATGCTAAGTGAACATACAAAGTAGAAATGTAAAACAATGTGTCCATATGCTGAGTGAACATATGCAACAGAAATGCCATGTAAATCAATGTGTCCATATGCTGAGTGAACATATGCAACAAATGTATTAATGAAAATCAATGTGCTAGCATGCTAAGTGAACATACATAGCAAAACAATATGAAATCATGTACTATATGCGTACTAATGAACATAGCAAGTATATGTTATAAAAGCATGAAAAGCACGAAAGTAACAAGTAGGCACATATGTTTCACCCAAAAAACATTTAAAAACAGTAAAAGAGGGGACTATGTAATCACTTGAGAATGCTTAGAACTCCTTGAATAACAACCAAGCAAAGCTAGAGAGATCACGGAATCAATCGGCACCTAATATAGGTAACTACATTAATAAACCGGACCTAAAATGGAAGATCGGATAGAATGAGGTTCCGTAAACCAAATGAGTATTGGAACTCATATGATATGGTTTAACAAAGCCTACATACTAAAATGATACCTAACCTAAGTGCTTACGACCCATTACGACCCGTTTAGGTAGCTTATGCTACTTTAACGCGTCTTTCGCGTAAAACGCGTTCGGACCGCCTAACTAGTCCTATGACAAGTATTATATGCCTTAACAAGTCTAATAATGTTACCTAATCAGTTTAGATGTCAAAATTTAAGTTACATATGCTTAAAATGAATTTAGGCGCAAAAAGGGCATTTTGGTCATTTTCCTAAGGCATATAAACTACCTATCATACAACTAACTAAACGTAGTGACCATAAGGTATAACCTCAGAAGGTTATTCCCTATACAACTATGGTCGCAAAATATGTTTGGTTGGATCCTAATGATCGACCAAACGGGTCGGGTTCGAAAGTCTAAGCGGTTGTTTAGACCGCTTATCTTACGACCCTATATAAGCACAAAACTAAAAGTGACGAGTTAAACATGTTAAAACATGTTTAACGAAGTTATAAAACAAGTTTGATATCAAAACAAAGGGTTTTGATACCCAAAGATAGTTTGGTTGCAAAATACGCATAAACGCATATTTTGACCGAAACTATGACTCATCACTACACCTAAATAACGTGGTAATCAGTAGGTATAGTCACAAAGGACTATGACCATCGTGATTACGCTCACGTTGCGAAGTTCAAACAAACTTCGTGTTAACCATTGACTGGTCAATGCAGAAAGTCAAACACTGTTTGATTTTCGTGCTTAGAAACGCATGAACGCATAAAAGCAAGAAAGAAACTTACAAGAGGTCCAAGCAATGGAGACTTGATTCAAGTTGCTCAGGTATGAAGTGTAGAAACTCCAACTTAGAGCAAAAATGAATCAAGGTGTGAGGAAACAAGTGAATTCTAGGTGGGTATTTATAGATTTCGGACCACCGTTAGGATCATTCCTTGATTTTTGAGCCTTAATCTGAGCCTTACATGTGTACCCACTGATTTGTAATACTATGGGTGTGCAAAACAAGCCCATAGTATGAAGAAAACCATGTTCAAAACAAGAAACCAGCTGCTGAAACAGAAAACAGAAATGCTGAACTGGGCTGCTGTCATGCCCCGCATAAGATGAGAGCCCATCTTACGCGCCCCGCGAAGGCTGGGTTTCACAGAATGACAATTTAGGTCGCTGCATGTTCAGAACTTGCTTTTCGATGCATTTTTGACATGTTTAAGCCCCGTTAACCTCATTTCAAGGCTCTATAATGAAGTTAAAGTATAGGGAACATGAAACATGCTCAAAAACATCTCGGATGTCAGTTCGTTTGGCCGTACGGTTGCGTTGTTCGGTTAATTACGACGAAACACGAACGGACGCGAAAAACGATCCAAATTACGCGACGAATGAGATTTTATCATGCCAATCACTAAAATAAAATATTTTATTGATTACATAAATTTTTGGATGTCCAGATATATTCAGAACGTAAGATATGCGCGAAAATGCAAACTTATGCACTTTTTGACGCTTTTAGTCCCTGTTTGACCAAAAAGTTTATTTTTGCACACCGAACCCCTCAAAGCCTATTTATAAGCTATGCAAAGGATATTTATGGTATGTTTAACTTATGATCAAGTTCCGTAATGTTCGTTACGGCACGAATCGGCATACTTTCGCAGTTTGTCGAAAATAGTCCCTATAAGTGAATAAACTTGATTTTGCCATACCAAAGCCTTCAAAACTTATTTCTAAGTTATGTAAAGGTTATTTAAGGTATGTTAAGCATATATTGATATTCCGGAGTGTTTGTCGTGTTAAACTGATTATATTTACGCATCGGTTTGCGTATAATTATCCAGAAAGTGATATAGAGTATGAAATTGAACAAAATCGAAACGTGCAAAATGTCAAACATAAATAAACAAAAATTGGGATCAAATAACATGGTTTTATTGATAAAATAATTATTCAGAGTTTATACAATGATTACAAGCACATATGTCACAGTAAGATCATCTAAACTCCATTTTACATCTTATTAAGTTGGTTAAGAGATGTTACAAGTAAAGAATCATGAAGAACACTAATGATCAAGAACTTAAATCATAAACATAAGACTAAAAATCATAAGAATACATGTTGTTAAATGTATATGTGAGTATTGATTGTTGGTTGTTTGTGTTAATGATGTTAAACATCATATGATCTTGCTAGATAGTGATTAAAGACATAATCTAGCAAGATGATAGGATGATTATGTTAGAAATCAAGATGATCATCCTTATGTTAAAGCATGAACTTGAAGTATAAATTGTTTTCTTGAATGATGATGATCAAAGTGTGATGAGAGTCTTGTAAACATGTGATTTCAAGAAAATTTTTTCAAGAAACCAAGTTAAAATACAAGATTTACATAAGCTTGGTTCTTAAAAAAACTAACCACATTTTTAGTGGTTAATCAAGAGTAGAAGCATGAATTTAACAAGAAAAATTCAAGAAGAAATATTTATAGAAAAATATTTTACAAGTTGTAAACATCTAAATTCTTCAAGAATGATGTTTTTAAATAAATAACCACACTTTGAAGGTTAACTAAGCCTACTAAATACACTAGTAAGTTAGTACAATTTTTTACAAATTTTCAAGTTCAAGAAGTAGTGATTAATGCTTGATTTGTGGCACTTGGTAAGTATTATTTGGTTTGTTGCTGATTGTGATGATTTATAAAAGAAAATGATATGCTTTGAAAGCATTGAAACCTCCATTTTTAAGGGGAAACTATGGCAAAATTTTTCTAGAAATTACATGTGACACCTGGGTCACTGCGACCATCAAAAAAATACCAAGCCAATGAAATATTGTATTTCATACTTGGGATCTGTATAAATATGTGTATCTTTTGCACATATCAATTATTGTTCGATTTCAAGCTCTAAATCGCTTTCTGGAAGGTTATACGCGCACTGATGCGTAAATATAACCAGTTTAATGAAACGAACACTCCGGAATCATGAAATAGGCTTAAAATACCTTAATTAACCTTTACATAACTTAGAAATAAGTTTTGAAGGCTTTGGTATGGCAAAATCTAGTTTATTCGCTTATAGGGACTAAATTTGACAAACTGCGAAAGTATGCCAATTTGAACTGTAACAGACATTCCAGAACATGACCATAAGTTAAACATACCACAAATATCCTTCACATAGCTTAGAAATAGGCTTGGAGGGGTTCGGTGTGCTAAAATAAACTTTTGGGTCATTCAGGGACTAAAAGTGTCAAAAAGTGCACAAGTTTGCACTTTCACGCATAACTCACGTTCTGAATACATCTGGACATCCAAAAATTTATGTAAGCACTAAAATATTTTATTTTAGTGTTTGGCATAAGAAAAATCCATTCGTTGCGTCATTTGGATCGTTTTTCGCGCTTATGCGCATTCCGTCATAATTAAGCGAACATCGCGATCGTACGGCCAAACGAACCGACATCCGACATATTTTTGAGCATGTTTTGAGTTTCCAATACTTTAACATCATTTTAAATCCTTTAAATGAGGTTAACGAGGCTTAAACGTGTCAAAAACACCTCAAAATGCATGTTTCTCAGGTTCAGGGACCAAAACTGCAAATCTGTAATAGATGGCCAGGCGGCCCGCGTAAACCTTATGTGTATCCTTACGCGGCCCGCGTCAGGATCCCAGAACAGATAAGAACGATCAGTCAGTAGATTCCAGCTGTTTAATCCACAACCACATACCCACAATTGCCCATTCTGATCATTAAGGGTCATTTTTAGCCACCATAACTTTCCAACAAGTGTACGCACAAGATTCGAGCACGGTTTCCATGAAACGATCTTAACGGTTACCCGAAAACTATAAATACCCAACCCACTTCACTTCATTTCTCACAAGAATCTGATCTTAAAGACTCTAAGTTGGAACCATTGTTTCATACCTGAGTTATTTTGATCTAGATTAGCATTCGGGGACCCTTCGTAAGTATTCTTTCGTTCTTTTATTGCTTTTCGAGTCCGAAAGTCAAACTTTGTTTGACTTTCTGCGTTGACCAGTTTATGGTCAATGCGAAGTTCGTTTGAACTTCGCAACGTGATTGTAATCACGATGGTTATAGTCCCATGGGACTATGCCTACTGATTACCACGTTGTCTAGGGTCGTAAGGGTAAGCGATCTAATAAATCGCTTATACCTTCGAACCCGACCCATTTGGTCGATCATTAGGATCCGACCAAATACTTTAGGTGACCATAGTATATAGGGAATAACCTTCCGAGGTTATACCTTATGGTCGCTTCGTTAAGTAGTTGTATGAAAGGTAGTATATATGCCTTAGGTAAATTACCAAAATACCCTTTTCATGTGTAATCGGTAATTAAGCATATGTAACCTAAACTTTTGTCGCATAACTGATTATGTAACATGTTTAGGCATATAACACTTGTCATAGGACTAGTTAGACGTTCCGAACGCGTTTTACGCGAACGACGCGTTAAAGTAGCATAAGCTACCTAAACGGGTCGTAATGGGTTGTAATCTTTTATGTTAGGTTTCATTTAGTATGTGGGCTTTGTTAAACCAAATGACACGAGTCTCTACACTCGTTTGGTTTACGAACCCTCATTCTATCTAAATCCTCCGAGTTAGGTCCGGTTTATTACCATAGTTACCTATATTAGGTGCCGTTTGATTCCGAGATCTCTAGCATTGCTTGGTGGTTATCTTAGGACTACTGAACAATCTCAAGTGAGTACATAGACCCCTCTTTTACTATTTTTCCAAACTGTTTTGGGGTGAAACACATGTGCCTACTTGTTACTTTCATGCTTTCCTGTTTTCACATCATATACCCGCTATGTTTGTTAGTACATTATAGTACATGATTTCATTACCTTTCATGCTATGTATGCCCATTATGTGCATACTTAGTACATCGTTTTACATTACATTTTATGCTATGTATGTCCATTGTGTGCATACTTAGTACATCGTTTTACATTACATTTTTGAACCGTTTATAACAATTTGACTATGTGAACCGTTTATAAACATTTGACTATGTGAACCGTTGTAAACATTTGACTATGTGAACCGTTGTAAACATTTGACTATGTGAATCGTTTGTATCTGTGAACCGTGTGAACCGTATTTGACTATACATAAACATTTCTACAATTGTTAAACATTACATCTTGATGGTTTGGTTTGAGTAAGTGATTTAAGTAACGAGGCGTGTGTAATATGATACAAGCATGGTGGATACGCCGCTGGTACTTCCTATATATAAGTGTTTGTATGGTATTACATATCGTAGCGTTATTTAAATCATTTCAGTTTGAGACATATAACATTTTATACAAATAACATACTTTTCACAATACATTGTTTTACAAGCAACTTATCTTATACAAACTCATTTTACAATGGTTATTCATTTAACCATACATTATTCTCTTATTTATACATATCATCTGATCTTATCGTTTTTCAAATGATTTACAAAACAAAGCAAATTACAAGGTTCATGACTAAACATTTTCTCAAACATAAGTCATGAAACCTATTTTCACAAAACCTATGTATCTCACAGGCATTTTTATGCTGACGTACCTATTTTCACATGTGTTTTTCAGGAGCTGTTGCATAAGATGATCAAGATACACATAGGCAGACTTGGGCTTTAGTTACAATAAAAGATACAAGAACTAGTTAATTTATGTTATGTACTCTTTATTTCTTGTTTAAAGACAATGTAACTCGCTTGTTTGATGAATAAAACGAAACTTTAATATCCATGGTTGTGAAACATTAATTCTGTTACAACACTCCCCGATGTTTCCGCCACGTTTTGTATGTTCTACATGGTCGGGGTGTGACAGAAAAGATGGTATCAGAGCCAATGGTTATAGGGAATTAGGTTATTAGTAATGCTTTGACCTAGTCTATAACCTTCTTAGGACCCTAACGCGAGTTTACTTGCGTTTAGTCATAAAACAATACCGTCACCTATCCTTAGGCGACTACCACAACAAGAACATAAATTTCAAAACCGCTTTGAAAACTAATCATCTGTTCTAGGATGATTGATTACTAGGTTTTGAACCCTCTATTGTAAGGTTTTGAACCCTCTGTTATATGGTTTTGAGCCCTTTTGAGTTTTCAAAACCTCGTCAAGGTTTTGGGTTTTAAATAATGTGAACACGTGCAAACTGGAAGGGTGAATGCCTGTATTCTGGGTTTTCTGTCTAGGCAAGCACTTCGTATACATCTCATCAGACGCGAGACCAGTTGTGCTTACCTGGGAATTCTTGGGATGAGTGTTCACTTATAGGCGAGCATGTCTTCGCGATACATTATTTTTGACCCATTTACTTTGATTAGTCACTGTGTGTCGTTTGTTTACCTTGTGGTAACAGACAAATGACCACTATCCTTGCTTTCATCAGATTTGGTTCATCTCATTCTTTTCGTCTAATTCTCTCACTCGTTTCCTTTCATGTTTCCTCTTTTAGAATGCCTCCTCGACGCGAAAGCCAGATAGCGATTGCCGAATTGGCAGAAATCATTGCGCAGCAAATGGCTGCTCAATTCCCAAACCTCTTTGCTCAATGGAATCAAGCCAACAACAACAACAATGGTCCATGCAATTTCAAGAGTTTTAACTCGGCGAAACCACTCAAGTTTAGTGGTTCTGAGGGAGCGACTGGGCTTCTTCAATGGTTCGAGAGCATTGAGAATACTTTCCGCCACGTGCAGTGTCCTGACAATCGCAAGGTCAAGTTTGCTTCGAGTGTGTTCCAGAAGAGAGCCCTTACGTGGTGGAACGGGGTTATGAGAGATCGAGGTGCAGAAGTTGCTCTAGCATAGACATGGGCTGAACTTAGGGCCCTTATGATGAAGGAATTCTGTCCTCGTCACGAGATCAGGGCCTTGGAAAGGGAATTCGACAATCTTGAGCAAGACAGCGGTGAGCATCGAGCCTACACGGACCGTTATGAGGAGTTAAGTCTGTTATGCCCAAACATGGTCACGCCTTTGGATAAGGCAATCGAAAAGTACATTGATGGCCTCCCTGACTCAATACAAGACATTGTGACTGGCAGCAACCCTACTACAGTTAGACAGGCCATTGAGCTATCTGCAACCTTGACTGAATCAAAGATCAGGAAAGGTAAACTTTTCCGAAAAGGTGACAAGAAACCGGTCGAGGAATCGAACCCAATCGAGGAATCAAAGACCATGGATGAACAGACTGGATCCCCTAAGAAGTCAAAGAAGCGAATGGCTTCTCAGAACTTCGCCATGGTTACTCACAATGATCAAGCCGTCCCCAACCAACCAGCTCAACCCCCTGCTAGGAAGCCATACAATGGAACTGCACCCTTGTGCAACCAATGTAGCCTCCATCATCATGCCAATGTAAAGTGCTGCAAATGCCAAACTTGTGGACTTATAGGCCATACAGCAAGAGTTTGCCCAGCTGCAGCTGCACCAAACCAAGCTGGCAACAATCCTGCACAAGGTCGTTTTCTACCAGGTTCTTGCTTCAACTGTGGCGAGATGGGTCATTTCCGAAGAAATTGCCCAAAGCTTGCTAATGCAAATCCAGCACAGGGATGAGCATCTGACCGAATGGAAGACAACGCTGTTTAGAAATAATCAATCCTTATGTATTATTTTCTTTAGTTGTCAAGGTCCAAGAAACAGTTGTTATCGTTGTTTATAAATAAATCTTTTATATACATTACAATGTATTTATGTGGTTGCATGTATAAACAACATATCCCTTACAATATCGACAATCAAGGAATCGTATTCCTTGAAAAGCAAACTACCCCCCAAATTTTCCCACTTTTTGATCTCTTGCGTTTTCCTCGAAATTCCTAAGTATCCGTTTATTCTAAGGAAACGAATTTACAAGACGCCAAGTTGATAACAATCAATAACAAAATAACAATTATGTGATTATGTGCTTATGTGTTCATTTTTTTTTATGTTTTTGTGTAATCCAAAGTTTTGTCATCCAAATCCTCGTAGAACCTTTCGTATCTTCATATGAGGGATTCGTAGTAGGATACCCAAAGGTACTACATAAAATCCTTAATGGACTACTACGTTGTAGTTAAGTCCCTTGGATTATAAAGTACTACTCCATAATTAGACCCCTTGAGTGGTCTAGTTAAACAGATTGATCCAAAAATCTGGTTAGGAACATCATGTGATGATATAGCTGAAAGGACTCCTTGGTGATCTAATTAATAAGATCATCTGTCGATCTAATTAAAAGGACCCTATGGTAGCCTAGTCACCCTCATCACCGAATTGATTTTCCTCCCCTAAACATTTCAAGACAAACTGTGCGGACTGTGCAAGGAATTACGTAATTATGGATGCATACATAATTATGGAATTTAGTGCACAGAAACCACAGCGAGCTTTGTCATGTGCCTAGAAGTTAATTCTATTCATTTCCATTTCTGAGGAAGCACCCGTTGAAAATGACTCCGTTTGTTCATTTTTGTTTCTGAAGATTTGTCCGTTGAGGAAATGAATATCCGTTTGTTTCTCCTTTTCATTTCCATTTCTGATGAAGCAACCGTTGAAAATGACTCCGTGTGTACATTTTCGTTTCTGAAGATTTGTCCGTTGAGGAAATGAATATCCGTTTGTCTATCATTTTCATTTCCGTTTCTGAGGAAGCACCTGTTGAAAATGACTCCGTTTGTTCATCTTCGTTTCTGAAGATTCTCCTTTGAGGAAATGAATATCCGTTTGTCTATATTTTCATTTCCGTTTCTGAGGAAGCAACCGTTGAAAATGACTCCGTTTGTTCATTTTCGTTTCTGAAGATTTGTCCATTAAGGAAATGAATCCCCATTTTTTTTTATTCCTTCATTTCCGTTTCTGAAGAATACTCGTTGAGGGAAATGACTCCGTCTGTTCATTTTCATTCTGAAGAATGTCCGTTAAGGAAATGACAGGATCATGCCTTGTATATCTGGAGGTTACTTGACACAAAGTCACAAATGGACTCCTACGAATAAATTTCGGGACGAAATTTCCTAAAGTAGGGGAGACTGTGACACCTGGGTCACTGCGACCATCAAACAAATATCAAGCCAATGAAATATTGTATTTCATATTTGGGATCTGTATAAATATGTGTATCTTTTTCACATATCAATTATTGTTCGATTTCAAGCCCTAAATCGCTTTCTGGAAGGTTATACGCGCACTGATGCGTAAATATAACCAGTTTAATGCAACAAACACTCTGGAATAGTGAAATAGGCTTAACATACCATAATTAACCTTTACATAACTTAGAAATAAGTTTTAAAGGCTTTGGTATGGCAAAATCTAGTTTATTCGCTTACAGGGACTAAATTTGACAAACTGCGAAAGTATGCCAATTTGAACTGTAACAGACATTCCGGAACATGACCATAAGTTAAACATACCACAAATATCCTTCACATAGCTTAGAAATAGGCTTGGAGGGGTTCGGTGTGCTAAAATAAACTTTTGGGTCATTCAGGGACTAAAAGTGTCAAAAAGTGCACAAGTTTGCACTTTCGCGCATAACTCACGTTCTGAATACATCTGGACATCCAAAAATTTATGTAAGCACTAAAATATTTTATTTTAGTGTTTGGCATAAGAAAAATCCATTCGTTGCGTCATTTGGATCGTTTTTCGCGCTTATGCGCATTCCGTCGTAATTAAGCGAACATCGCGATCGTACGGCCAAACGAACCGACATCCGACATATTATTGAGCATGTTTTGAGTTCCCAATACTTTAACATCATTTTAGAGCCTTTAAATGAGGTTAACGAGGCTTAAACGTGTCAAAAACACCTCAAAATGCATGTTTCTCAAGTTCAGGGACCAAAACTGCAAATCTGTAATAGATGGCCAGGCGGCCCGCGTAAACCTTATGTGTATCCTTACGTGGCCCGCGTCAGGATCCCAGAACAGATAAGAACGATCAGTCAGCAGATTCCAGTTGTTTAATCCACAACCACATACCCACAATTGCCCATTCTGATCATTAAGGGTCATTTTTAGCCACCATAACTTTCCAACAAGTGTACGCACAAGATTCGAGCACGGTTTCCATGAAACGATCTTAACGGTTACCCGAAAACTATAAATACCCAACCCACTTCACTTCATTTCTCACAAGAATCAGATCTTAAAGACTCTAAGTTGGAACCATTGTTTCATACCTGAGTTATTTTGATCTAGATTAGCATTCGGGGACCCTTCGTAAGTATTCTTTCGTTCTTTTATTGCTTTTCGAGTCCGAAAGTTAAACTTTGTTTGACTTTCTGCGTTGACCAGTTTATGGTCAATGCGAAGTTCGTTTGAACTTCGCAACGTGATTGTAATCACGATGGTTATAGTCCCTTGGGACTATGCCTACTGATTACCACGTTGTCTAGGGTCGTATGGGTAAGCGATCTAATAAATCGCTTATACCTTCGAACCCGACCCATTTGGTCGATCATTAGGATCCGACCAAATACTTTAGGTGACCATAGTATATAGGGAATAACCTTCCGAGGTTATACCTTATGGTCGCTTCGTTAAGTAGTTGTATGAAAGGTAGTATATATGCCTTAGGTAAATTACCAAAATACCCTTTTCATGTGTAATCGTTAATTAAGCATATGTAACCTAAACTTTTGTCGCATAACTGATTATGTAACATGTTTAGGCATATAACACTTGTCATAGGACTAGTTAGACGTTCCGAACGCGTTTTACGCGAACGACGCGTTAAAGTAGCATAAGCTACCTAAACGGGTCGTAATGGGTTGTAATCTTTTATGTTAGGTTTCATTTAGTATGTGGGCTTTGTTAAACCAAATGACACGAGTCTCTACACTCGTTTGGTTTACGAACCCTCATTCGATCTAAATCCTCCGAGTTAGGTCCGGTTTATTTACATAGTTACCTATATTAGGTGCCGTTTGATTCCGAGATCTCTAGCATTGCTTGGTGGTTATCTTAGGACTACTGAACAATCTCAAGTGAGTACATAGACCCCTCTTTTACTGTTTTTCCAAACTGTTTTGGGGTGAAACACATGTGCCTACTTGTTACTTTCATGCTTTCCTGTTTTCACATCATATACCCGCTATGTTTGTTAGTACATTATAGTACATGATTTCATTACCTTTCATGCTATGTATGCCCATTATGTGCATACTTAGTACATCGTTTTACATTACATTTTATGCTATGTATGTCCATTGTGTGCATACTTAGTACATCGTTTTACATTACATTTTTGAACCGTTTATAACAATTTGACTATGTGAACCGTTTATAAACATTTGACTATGTGAACCGTTGTAAACATTTGACTATGTGAACCGTTGTAAACATTTGACTATGAGAACCGTTTGTATCTGTGAACCGTTTGTATCTGTGAACCGTGTGAACCGTATTTGACTATACATAAACATTTCTACAATTGTTAAACATTACATCTTGATGGTTTAGTTTGAGTAAGTGATTTAAGTAACGAGGCGTGTGTAATATGATACAAGCATGGTGGATACGCCGCTGGTACTTCCTATATATAAGTGTTTGTATGGTATTACATATCGTAGCGTTATTTAAATCATTTCAGTTTGAGACATATAACATTTTATACAAATAACATACTTTTTACAATACATTGTTTTACAAGCAACTTATCTTATACAAACTCATTTTACAATGGTTATTCATTTAACCATACATTATTCTCTTATTTATACATATTATCTGATCTTATCGTTTTTCAAATGATTTACAAAACAAAGCAAATTACAAGGTTCATGACTAAACATTTTCTCAAACATAAGTCATGAAACCTATTTTCACAAAACCTATGTATCTCACAGGCATTTTTATGCTGACGTACCTATTTTCACATGTGTTTTTCAGGAGCTGTTGCATAAGATGATCAAGATACACATAGGCATACTTGGGCTTTAGTGACAATAAAAGATACAAGAACTAGTTAATTTATGTTATGTACTCTTTATTTCTTGTTTAAAGACAATGTAACTCGCTTGTTTGATGAATAAAACGAAACTTTAATATCCATGGTTGTGAAACATTAATTCTGTTACAACACTCCCCGATGTTTCCGCCACGTTTTGTGTGTTCTACATGGTCGGGGTGTGACATTACACACTTAGAAAAATACTTTTAAACAAATATTTACAAGTGTATTGGAGGTTGGTTTTTGATAATAAAAGTGACTAAATATGTAATTAGGAAAATATATATTTAGATGTCACTATGTGTGTGGTTATTTGTATATTATGTGTATTAGTTATATTATTTTAGGACTTGAAATAATATAACTCACCAAAATACCAAGAAAAATATAATACAAAATATTACCAAAATTCCAAGAGAATAAATATACAATTTATATCCAAAATATTGGAGAAACCGAACAAGGAATATAACTTACAATAATATTCCGGAGTTAAATTCATAAGTATATTTTGGTAAATGGTATTTTGGACACCAAAAGAACAAAAATATGATTTTTATAATTGTTACAAAAATATATCACATTTTTTACAAGAGAAAATATATTATTTTTGAGTAAAGAAAAATATATATGTTTTCTTGAAATTATTAGAAGATATATTATTTTTTGGGGAGAAAATATATATTTTCTTAAATAAACATAGAATACATTATTTTTGGGTGAAAAATAGATTATATATATTTTCTAAGATAAACTTGAAAATATATTATTTTTGAGGTTTAAATGAAAATACAATTATTTTTGCCAAGGGAAAAATTATAAATAATTTTTCTATGTAAGATTTCTTAAAATATATATATTTTGAATATATATATATTGGTGAATTTTTATTAGAAGTATTATTCCCGAAAAATAAATACAAACCTTAAGTATAAGAATACTTAATAAACATAATAAAAATACGTATTCTCGTACGTATAAATATACACCGGAATACGCCACCAATACTTGGAAAAAATACACAAGCTTAAGAACACGAGTATGAATACACTCATCCTTGGGAAGTTACACATGTACAATTACATAAATGTGTCAAGTTAAAATAGATTATTTTAACAATTATTCCTAAATTTAATAAATATAATATAAGTTAAAATATTTATTATTTTAACAAATAATTATATAACCTTGGAATAATATTGATGACACAAAGACACGTAACTCAAAGACACTAATTAAGACTAAGGTCAAGGCACGACCCACCCGTCTAATAAACCGTAGTACGTTTGTAGGTAGTCGTGCACACTAGAAGAAGCTTTGAGTTACCTTGGATTTGAAGATCGCAAGACTGTGAGTTCATGTCCCCCTTTTCTTTAACTGTTTTCGGTTTTATAACTTCGGGGGTGGAGTACATGTTACAAAATGTTTACATATGGTATGGTTAGCTAAGGAATGAACTGTTAGATCATGTGAATGGGTAGGCGCACACTTAAGACCATTAATCCTCATATAAGGACTGAGGGACATGAGTGATAGATGTATTTGGGTGTAGCGAGCCCCACCCATGAGGACCGGGATTTGGCCCATGAGGTGACTATGTCTTCAAGCCGGAAGCCCGGTACAAAATCTGCTAGGTTTGAGCCTTCCTATGTCGTTGCACACATGTTAATGGCCTTGCAAACCATTAATTGATCTGTTTCCTTGTTTGCTTTCATACCAGGGTTTTACAAATACATACATACTTACAATGATTACAAGGTTTATTCATGCACACATACAAAACACATGAACTCGCTCAACTTTTGTTGATGTTTTCAAACTACATGTATTTCAGGAAACTAGTTATGGATCTGGCGGGCGTTGGAAGTTTCAAGTGTTGTTTGAAATAAAAGATGTCATCCGGTGTCGAAGGGTTTGGATTGTGTATCTTATCCTGGATAAGATACATCGTTCAAAAGCTAGCTTTTAGTAGTGTCTTTTGATGAAGTCCTTATGGAACTTTAAACAATTTGGATGGTTTGTAATATGAATTTGAAGTCTCGGATTTCTGTTAAACAATGATGGTTGTTATGTTTTAAAACTATCTAGTTATGGTTGAATGCAATGATATTAAGCAAGTCACACATAATCACGCTTCCGCAAAAGTCAGGGTGTGACAGATGAGATTTAAGGATGATTAGATCCCCTTGTATGGACCAATGGCATTGAGAGGTGAAGGCTGTAGATGTGAATCATCTCAGCTAACATCTGTTGGAAACTTTGATGAACCAACATCTGTTGAAATGGAGGTGGAGGAATGGGAGGAATGGGTGTGGCACAATGTTGATTTTATCCACTATTGATGGATTTTTATCAACAGTGGTTGGAGATGATGAGATGGCAGAGGTTAGAAGGCTACTTTGGTCAACAACTGCTGATGCAGCAGTGGATGAGCTTTGACAACTGTCACACCCCAATATTTACAGCTCAGCCCAGTGGGGAGTATCGTGACGTAAGATTGGTATCGTCATGGTCAAACATACACAAAATATCACAGCGAAAGTCTTGGAATATAAAATGTTATTACAAACCCAAATGTCTGAAAATATCAAATTATAGACGAGCATGTAATATCAAATCCACAGGCGGATCATTACAGAATGTATAAAATGAAGTTTAGCAGACTTTAAGGCATCTTTAAGGATTTGCAAGATCCTCTATTTCAACACCGAGCAGCTCCCAGCCTATTACGAGTAGTACCTGTCACTTAGTCCTTTGAAAATACGCTAGTTTACACTGGTAAATACAATTAACTGACTCATTTGAAAAAGTTTTATGAAAATTGGTTTAGGTGCACCAGGCACGAAAATCTTTTATAACTTGGGATAATTACATTTATAATCTTGTATACTGAATTACATGTTTGTCATACATATGGGGCCCAGTACAGAGATTGGGACATGATTAACCGACACACCACTTATAAACCCATAAAGGAGTTATCCCCAACTTGTTGGTAAATAATGTTCTAGTATTGGCATCTTTTCGGTGTATGCCTACACCTTGCGCATCGGTCGTGGCCATTAGTAGTTTTAATGAGCCGAGGATATATCTAGGACATGGTCGCATTAACCCCCAATGTTTCAGTTATCAACAAAACAGTATCAAAACAGGTTATGTGGATTTACTAGCCACAATCCGGCATTTGATTGATCTCACACCTGACCAAGCGGTAATAATTTACAGTATCCCAAGCCCGTGTAAGGGAAAATAAGTTAAAATATTTACCTGAGCTAATACTCGATTCACAGCAAGATTTAAATAACTCAGTCGTATCCAATCTAACTAAATGCAGGTAGCTTTTACTGGGTGGCTCTAGTCTGGAATGATGGTAATATATAACCAATTTAGAATGCTAACAGGTCCTATTTAGGTCATAGACCCAGACCGGCTAAATTAAAGTATTAGAAATGGTACGATACGCTAGATTAAGCGATGACCGGAATAGAATGAAATTTGGACCCAACAAGTATGAAGTATCGTATAATATGGGTAAACTAAATACATTCTGGATTTTGAAGTAAAAATGATAAGGTTTAACTCGCTTCGGTAAACTTACGTAAACTAGTTACGTAAGTCTAACCGTACGCGTATAAGCGATAATGAGTAACCGGATAAGTCATGAACAAGTTCCATATGCCAATAAACTTTAAACTAGTTATAATATCAGTAAGATATCAACTTGTATGCAAGTTTAGGTTTTAAAATCAACTATGCCTCGTAAGGGCGTTTTGGTCATTTTACGACGTATAAAAGGAACTTGAGTTCAATCTGAGGTTACAATCATAAAAAATTTGTGAAAACACTTTGTTTATGATATAATATCAGTATGATATCAAACATATGTGTGTTTTATAGTTTAAAACCAAACTATGCTCCGTAGGGGCATTTTGGTAATTTCACACATAGTTTTGAAGGCTAATTTGGGAATCTGTGTTGTTAACATATACCTACTATAAAAATACTTTAAATGATTTAGAAAATCAGTAGGTAACAAGTCTTGGTTGGTAGTTATGGTTTAAAACCATACTACGCGCCGAAACGACGTTAAAATCGTTAAATGCCGATATGTACGATGTTTAAGGAAAAGTAATGTTATGACCAGGTCTATATGATCCAAATATGTTAACTAATATAACATATTAGTAGTAAAAAGGTTTTGTATGAAAATTATGCTTTTAAATCATTTTAGGTGTAAAAAGGGCATTATCGTCATTTAAGGACATAATTCAAGAACGTATGTATAAACTCAATTTGTAAACTGAATGGACATCCCAAATTATCCTAATTATGATATTACATCAGGAGAAATGAGTTTGGTATGAAAAATTATGCTTAAAACTGATCTATGCGCCTAAAGGGCATTTTGGTCAATTTAAAGCATAAATTACGACATTACGTGCAAACTCAGTTTATGATCTAGTTTGTAACATCAAAATATGTTTAACATGTTAACATATCAGTACCTAAGTTTTTTGAAAGCTTATTGGTGTCTAATACCTTATTTTTGCTAAAAAGGGCATAATAGTCAAAGTACGGCATATTAACGGAACATGTGCAAAAACTCATAATTCTAGTATGATTGTGTAACATAACCTTATAGGGTTATGCTACATTATATTACGATTATAACGGAACCTATAATCAGTAGCATACTAGTCTAATTCAGTTTGTAATCGAAAGTCAACGTAGAAGTCAAACTTCGCGACTTTCGGTTGCGAACCGACCCTAAAACTGGAATTGACGAGCCGAACTGTGTACAAATGTTCTAGTAATTCTAAGTTGTTTAAATGATAAAACATATTTTAGAACAATTCTAAACTTATATTGCAATTATTTTAAAAACTGCCCCGTTGACTTTTTAAAACAATATTACGTTGACTCGTCAATTGACCAAGCAAACGTGATTCTTAAGAGGTGCCCTTTGAGGGATTAACGCCTACCTAATTACGATCACTTAGCCATGTTCGTTGCGAACAATGGTTTGACCATTTAAGGTCTAACTAAAAGTCAAAGCGTTTATCGTAAACGCTTGACTTTTCGGCTTTAAAATCCTATAAAATGAACTTGTCACGAAAGGAACACTTACAAGTGGTCCTATGGACTGAAGAAAACTCAGAGGATGTTCCCAATTGCTCGGGAACTTCCAAAATTGAGAGTTGGAGAGAAAGGAAAGGAAGGTGCAAGATTGAATGAATGAGACCTTCACCTATTTATAGTTTTTGGGATTTGTTTAGATGATTGCCATTTGTTAGAGAGTTCATAAGATGATCCCAAGTGTCCTAACAGCTGTTACAATTCAGATTGCATCCCAAGGATTCGATTTAATTGGTTTAGAATGGATTGTAGTGGACTCCAAGCAAAGAACAAAAAAAAAAATTAAACTACAGCATGGGCTGCTAACGGCCCGCGAGAGAAGGAAGCCCAGCTGTCGCGGCCCGCGACTCTGTTCAGCCCAGATTATAAGTTTGGCAGACTTGGCAGTTCTGGTCCCTGTTTTGTTTTAAGTGTTTTAAACTTCTAAAAGTGTCATTTTTGGAACAATACTTAATATATTAATGCGTATTATTAGTATAAGGTACGAGAACCTTTAACGGCCAATCTTAGGCATACTCAGGAGTACGGCCGAGCATTACAGAGTTCCCGGTTTGTTTAAAAGGCCACTTAAGGCGTAGATTTGCTTGTTGTCGCTTTTAGTCCTTTTGATACACAAAGTTATGCGTATTATCACTTAATGGCATCAAAACCTTAAACGGCCAATATTAGGCACATCCGGGAGTATGACCGAGCATCACGGAGTTTCCAGTTTGCTTAAATGGTCACTCAAAGGTGTAGTTTTAGACGTTGACGCTTTTGGTCCCTTTAACACACAAACTTGCGTGTATTATCGTTTAATGGCATCAAAGCCCTATGTAGCCCATATTAGGCATTCCCGAGAGTATGATTGCAGATCATGATGCTTCGAGTTCATTAAAAGGTCATTCAGAGGTACAATTAAACATGTTGACGTTTTAACCCCCTTTAACTTGCAAACTTGCGTGTATCATCACTTATTGGCATAAAAGCCTTAAATGGCAAATATTAGGCACTCCCGAGAGTATGATCAAACATCATGAAGCTCTCGGTTTGTTAAAAGGTCACCCAGAGGTAAGAATTAAAATGTTGATGCTTTTAACCCTTCGTCGCGCAAACTTTCAAATAATTACGCAAACGACTCCTCTCGACCAACAAGTGGCTCATTTGCGAATACGAATACCGTGTAAGGTCATTCAAACGCTTAGTTTAAGCATGTTGACACTTTCAGTCCTTCCACATTCAAAGTTTTTTGATTTTTCACAAAATTAGTCCCTAATAGTCGACGTTTGACTTCATTAGGGTTTAGTACACGTGTCAACACATCATTGGATGTGATTTTACGAGGTGTTACATCCTCACCCCCTTAAAAGAAATCTCGACCTCGAGATTTGCTGAAAAAGATGGAAGAACTTTCTGTCGTGTAATGGACTTAACCTCTACAGCATATTCTAGGCCTCTACGGGCATCCCAGTTGACCTATACAATAGGTACACGCTTTCTTGCAGAGCTTCTTAACCTGTCGATCCTTAATCGATACTGGTTTCTTAACAAACCATAAGTTTTCATTAATTTGTACATCATCATGTGACAATGCTAATGACTTATCGGCTAGACATATCCTTAAATCACCAGTGTGGAACACATTGTGAATTCCACCAAGCTCCTTAGGTAAGTTTTATTTTATAGGTTACTAATCTTGACGTATTCGATTTTCTCAATTGGTCCTATATATCTAGAGCTTAACTTGCCCATTTCATTAGAACGCAGCACACCTTTCCAAGGTGGTACTTTCTATTGAACCTTGTTACTTATTGGGAACTTAAGAGGTTTGCAACTCTTGTCAGCATTGATTTTATACCGATTACTGGCAGCTTTCAGACAATTACGGATTCGTATGATCTTATCCGTTGTCTCCAGGATAATTTGGCTTTCCCAACTTCTGCCCAACAAATGGGCATTTAACATTTTCTTCCGTACAAGGCCTCCAAAGGAGCAGCCTTGATGCTTATATAATAACTATTGGTTATAGGAGAACTTAATTTGGGTGAGAGGATCATTCCAACTACTACTCACATTAATCTTAAAGAATAGCTACCCTCATAGTTAGTAGAACAAATCGCAATCCTGGGCAGCTGATAGTGATTCTCGATCGTTACCTAGTTAGGGTTGCGGTAATCAATGCATAAGTGCATTGAACTGTCTTTCTTAAACAATAATATCGGAAGCCTAACAATGATGAGCTAGGATTTACGAAACTTTCTCCAAAAGCTCGTCTGATTGGATCTTAGTTCTTCCATTTTCGTCGGTGTTAACCTATATGGAGCTTCTGTAATAGGTGCAGCTCCTGGTGGGATGTTAATCCTAACTCCACTTGTCTCTCAGGAGGTAAATAGGGTAGTTCTTCGGAGAAGGCAATCAAGATAAACAGAGATGACAGAGATATTTTAAATCTCAGGCTTTAGTTCATCTATCGTCACCTGCGCCATATAAATGACACATTTTCTTTACGTATACATGGATGTCTTAAGTAGAGACACTTACTCAGACATTGTTATAGTGGATGTCTTCCTTGAACACCATTAGCTGACTTTAGTACAATATGACCATTGGGATATCTCGGTGGTTCCATGAATTAAACCTCCATACTAATCAGGCATGGAAGCAATCTATGGGACACACTAGGATACGCCAATCCTCATATGGCGCTTTTATCAAACATAGTTTGGCATTCGCAGTTGATCGCAATCAATGAGATAATAAATAAAATAACATATATTGTCGTACTCCATCTGGGGAAAGAGTACTCTAGATTTTATGGATGAGGATTATTTGACGAGAATAGAAGGAACGGTTTCTATGATTTCGTTGGTAAGTTCTACCCTTTGCTTAGTATCTGGAGTTCCTATGGTTAATTTAAAAGTTTGCTAAGCTTATGATCTATGAAAGATTTATTAGTACCCGAATTAAAATAGAACTCTTAGAAAAATATCCTTGATTCACGATAAGGAATGTACCTGATGTCATTATTGATATGTACTGCTTCTTGGCATTCATCAGGAGAGTTTAGGCGCTTCCATTCTTAGTCTCCCTATACTCAGCTATACCTTCCTTGACAGTTTTAGGGCAGTTAGTCCTGATGTGGCCTTTCTCACCACAGCCGTAACAGACCGCATTCTTTAAGTTTCTACATTCATGGGACTGATGACCAGTTCTTTTGCAAACACCACACTGCTTTGGTTTTTGATCCTTTCGACATTGTCCCCGGTGTCTTTTGTCGGAGGTCTTGCATATAGGCTTCTTATTATATTTTTGTTGGTTCTTATTAAGCCCGGACTTGCCCTTTTTCTTACATTTCTGGGAGTTATCCCCCTCCCTTTTCCTTTTTCCATCAGTCTCAGTTTTAACTGACTTACTTCTTAACCCGTCTAGTATGAGTGGCTGAGATTGATCCATAGTGGATTTATAAGAAGCAGCTTTGAAGCCTTAACATGCCCTTTTATCTTCGGTGCTAAACCACCAATATATTGTGTATTACGCTTAGATCCTGGGTTAACGAATAGGGCACTATCCTAGACAATGAATTAAAGTCTGTAACATACTGTCGACAGTATAGGTTTTTCATGGCAAGAGTCAGAAAATCTGATTCCACCTCTTCCATTTTATGTTGCGGACAGTAGGTTTTTCGGATAAGGTCCATAAATTTGGACCACCCTATATTTTTTAGGGGTATCTTCCCCGTGGACTTTATTAATGTCTTCCACCAAGTAAGGGCATCGCCCTTGAAAGACTGTGATACATACTTCACAGTGTCTTCCTTAGCACAACCGCTGATATTCACGATGGTTTCCATTTCGTCCAACCATTTCATGCAGTCAATGGCTCCTTTTTCGCCATTGAAGTCTCTTGGCTTGCAAGAGATAAAGTACTCGTAAGTACATCCTTTAGAGGAACGGGGTCCTCATTATATATCATCTTATTTGGTTCATTCTTCACATCCGAAGAGTAAACAAAGCTCTCTTCATGTGAAGATGAATGTAGTTTGGAGCGAGTAGCATTCCGCTCTTTGAACTTTTTCATGACTTTTTTTCATGGCCTTTCCCATAGTTACGTCAATCACAACTTGGAGATTAACTCCATTAACATTGAGGTTCACATTTGTAGCATCATTAGCATTTGTCGCATTATTAGTATCGTGATTGTCGTTTGCCTCGTCCGAGTTTGCCATACTCGAGGCTTGGTACTAAACACCAAATTAAACAATTACTTAGTGGTATTACTATAGGTAGTCATCATCCTGATGACTGAACATATATTAGCCATGGTATCATTAAACCAAATAGGCTATTGAGTTATAAACATTCCTTATGAATGTTATTTGAACGTACAATAATTACATTTAGCCTAGGTCACGAGAGGACCATCAATGGCATTTAAGGTTTGGACCAAGTCCAATACCTTTTTGACAGGGGATTAAAATGTCACAACTATCTTTGCCAGATTGACGATTTTGGATAGCTCGATGACTCGCCACAAGGACTTTTAAAATATGGAATCATAAGCCTGTCACGAAGGACTTATAAACGTAGCTCATAGGCTTGCCGCGAAGGACATTAAGGTGTTGGAAAAAAGGCCATCTCGAGAGATATTAATATATGGCACATAGGCCCGTCACAAAAGACATAACGATCATATGGCATGAAGGCTTATCGTAGAGGACATATAACTATGGCACAAGAGGCCTCGTTATAAGGAAATTTATAAGATATGGTATAAAGGCCTGTCATAGAGGACATTATAATATGGCACAGAGGCCTTTCCTAGAAGATATTAAACGATATATGGCACAGAGGCCTTGTCATGAAGGACCTTAAACGATATGGCACAAAGGCCTTGCCATGAAGGAAAAATGTATATGGCATAAAAGGCCTGATCACAAAGGACGTTTAAATATATAAGTCGCAATATTATTTGATCAGGGACTTTAAGGCTTGAACATAGTTCTTCACCTTTGGGCAGAGAGTCATAGACTACATCTGTCATTGCTTGAAAGACAATTTATTTTGGCACATAGGAAGATCAATGAACATCACTAATGGAAGTTTATATATATATATATATATATAATCATCCTAATTGGTGATATTAGTCATGATCTTATCGATGTTATAGACTATAAGGCTTGGGCACTGCCTATCACCTTGGACAGTGAACCATAACGGTCACAATTGTCAATGTCACTAGTGGACAATATAATATATATAGCCCGTAGGCGAAACATCACTAAAGGATATTAATAAGGTGATCATCATATTGATGATATTAATCATAATCGCACTGATCATATAGACTATTAGGCTTGAGCATAGCTCACCGCCCTTGATAGGGAATCACAAAAGATTACAACTGTCTTTGTGACAAATGGATGATATAATATGGCCAGTAGGCACTCCATCACTAATGGATGTTTGTATTATGATCATCACATTGATGATACTTGCCATGATCTAATTTGATCATATCGGCTTTAAGGCTTAGACGTAGTCCTAATACCTTGACGGCTAGTGTGGTTTCTCAAGTCACACTGCTAGGAGTGTTAACATTTTCTGAATGTCAACAAAGATTTATGGTCTTAAGAGGGTTTTACCATCATAGCCATGTTCATGTTTACATATAGGCTAGGTTATACCATTAAGAGGATCTTTTGGAATTATTTAGCGGATCGATAAAGTTCGAGTGAAATCCAGGCGATCGCTTGAATAAATGTACTGAATATATATATAATAATTTTCAAAATACTTTCCATTTAAACGATAGGAAATTACTACATGCCCTTAAATAGGACTTTAGTTATCCTAAACTAGCTTGTCCACAGGGACTAAAAGTAACACAAGTCCACACAGGGACTAAAAGGAAATATAAGTCCACATAAGGACTATAGGATATTATAAGTCCATATAGGAACTATATTAAAACAATATGCCCACGAAGGGATTATAAGGAAATATCATGTCCATGAAGGGACTATATTGAAATACAATGTCCATGAAGGGACTAAATTGAAATATAATGTCCACGAAAGGACTATTGAGATATAATGTCCATGAAGGGACTACGATAGACAAACGTCTATACATGGTCTTATTAGAAGAGGTAGGTCCACACAAGGACTATGATGAAATAATATGTCCACAAAGGACTGAAATAACCATTGCCTATACAGGGACTTAAAGGAAAATGAAACACAAATGAAAGTAGAATTTTCTAATGCTTTCCTTGTTTTATTTCGATTGTTTCTCTTATTTGTTTACCGCACACGGTAAGGATGCTGAAGATCTCAGCGAATAAAGTAAGCATTCCAAATTAAGATTCATTGTAAAAGTAGAATCCAAGATTCGATGGTCAAAGAATAAATTGGATCACGGATTGGAGTTTGACAAGCATAGCCCAAGTTCGGAATTCTAAAACTTGGAGACAAGAAATAGGGATCATTAGCATCCACTGGTATCATCTTCAATACGGGAGCCTCAAGGAACACTGGTATGGACTCCGAAGTCTGGTTAAAAGTTTCAATAGGTTTGGTTTTGGGAATAGGTCCATAAAGGTCTTTCCTCCAACCGATCGCACGCTTATCCTAGCCGTGGTACGAAGCTTGGCATTTCTTGGCTTCGGATGTGGAGAATTTCCATCAACGGCTTCTTTGCTTGGTGACATAATCAAAACACATAAAATTGAAAACAATGCTTACTTAATAGGGATGAGAGCATTCCTATGTTAAGTCTAGACTTAGAAAGTATAAGGAATATGCTACTATGTCATATGAGATTAAACACTAAAGGCTAGTGTATAATTCACTCAAACATTGCCTCTGATACCAACCTATCACACCCCGATATTTACAACTCAGCCTGGTGGGCCCGGTGGGTAGTATCGTGACGTAAGATTGGTATCGTCATGGTTAAACATACAGAGAATAGCACAACAGAAGTCTTGGAATATAAATTATAATTACAAACCCAAATGTCTGAAAATATCAAAGTATTAATTGTAGTTGACCTTGTAATATCAAATCCACAGGCGGATCATTACATAATGTATAAAATGAAGTTTAGCAGACTTTAAGGCATCTTTAAGGATTTGCAGTATCCTCTATTTCAACACCGAGCAGCTCCTAGCCTATTACGAGTAGTACCTGTCACTTAGTCTTTTGAAAATACGTCAATTTACACTGGTAAATACAATTTACCGACTCATTTGAAAATGTTTTATGAAAATTGGTTTAGGAGCACCGGGCATGAAAATCTTTTATAACTTGGGATAATTACATTTGTACTCTTATATACTGAATTACATGTTTGTCATACATATGGGGCCCAGTACAGAGACTGAGACATGATTAACCGACACACCACTTATAAACCCATAAAGGAGTTATCCCCAATTTGTGGGTAAATAATATTCTAGTATTGGCATCTTTTCGGTGTATGCCTACACCTTGCGCATCGGTCGTGGCCATTAGCAGTTTTAATGAGCCGAGGATATACCCTAAACATGATCGCATTAACCCCGAATGTTTCAGTTATCAACAAAACAGTATCAAAACGGGTTATGTGGATTTACTAGCCACAATCCGACATTTGATTGATCTCACACCCGACCAAGCGGTAATAATTTACCGTATCCCAAGCCCGTGTAAGGGAAAATAAGTTAAAAGTATTTACCTGAGCTAATACTCGATTCACAGCAAGATTTAAATAACTCATTCATATCCAATCTAACTAAATGCAGGTAGCTTTTACCGGGTGGCTCTAGTCTGGAATGATGGTAATATATAAACAATTTAGAATGCTAACAGGTCCTATTTAGGTCATAGACCCAAACCGGCTAACTTAAAGTATTAGAAATGGTACGATACGCTAGATTAAGCGATGACAGGAATAGAATGTAATTTAGACCCAACAAGTATGAAGACTTATATAATATGGGTAAACTAAATACATTCTAGATTTTGAAGTAAAAATGATAAGGTTTAACTCGTTTCGGTAAACTTACGTAAACTAGTTACATAAGTCTAACCGTACACGTATAAGCGATAACGAGTAACTGGATAAGTCATGAACAAGTTTCATATGCCAATATACTTTAAGTAAGTTATAATAATAGTAGGATATCAACTTGTATGCCCGTTTAGGTTTTAAAATCAACTATGCCTCGTAAGGACGTTTTGGTCATTTTACGACGTATAAAAGGAACTTGAGTACAATCTGATGTTAGGATCATAAACACTCTGTGAAAATACTTTATTTATGATATAGTATGATATCAAACATATGTGTGTTTTATAGTTTAAAACCAAACTATGCTCCGTAAGGGCATTTTGGTAAATTCACACATAGTTTTGAAGGCTAATTTGGGAATCTGAGTTTTTAACATATACCTACTGTAATAATATTTAAAATGATTTATAAAATTAGTAGGTAACAAGTCTTGGTTGGTAGTTATGGTTTAAAACCATAATACGCGCCGAAACGGCGTTAAAATCGTTAAGTGACGATATGTGCGATGTTTAAGGAAAACTGATGTTATGACCAGGTCTATATGATCCAAATATGTTAATTAATATAACATATCCGTAGTAAAAAGGTTTTGTATGAAAATTATGCTTTTAGATCATATTAGGTGCAAAAAGGGCATTATCATCATTTAAGGACATAATTCAAGAACGTATGCGTAAACTCAGTTTATAAACTGAATGGACATCCCAAATTATCCTAATTATGATATTACATCAGTAGCCAATGATTTTGGTATGAAAAATTTTGCTTAAAACCGATCTATGCGCCTAAAGGGCATTTTGGTCAATTTAAAGCATAAATTACGACATTACGCTCAAACTCAGTTTATGATCAGGTTCGTAACATAGAAATATGTTTGTCATGTTAACATATCAATACCTAAGTTGTTTGAAAGCTTATTGGTGTCTAAAACCTTATTTTTGCTAAAAAGGGCACAATAGTCAAAGTACGGCATATTAACGGAACATGTGCAAAATATCAGAATTCTAGTATGATCGTGTAATATAACCTTATAGGGTTATGCTACATTATATTACGATCATAACGGAATCTAAAAGCAGTAGCATACTAGTTTATTCGGTTTGTAATCTAAAGTCAACGTAGAAGTCAAATTCGCGACTTTCGGTTGCGAACCGACCCTAAAACTGGAATTGACGAGCCGAACATGTTTACACATGTTCTAATAATTATTACTAAGTTGTATAAATGATAAAACATATTTTAGAACAATTCTAAACTTATATCGCAATTATTTTAAAAACTGTCCCGTTGACTTTTTAAAACAATATTACGTTGACTCATCAATTGACCAAGCAAACGTGATTTCTTAGGAGGTGCACTTTTGAGGGATTAACACCTACCTAATTACAATCACATAGCCATGTTTGTTGCGAACAATGGCTTGACCGTTTAAGGTCTAACTAAAAGTCAAAGTGTTTATCGTAAACGCTTGACTTTTCGGCGTTAAAAGCCTATAAATTGAACCAGTCACGAAAGGAACACTTACAAGTGGTTCTAGAGACTGAAGAAAACTCAGAGGATGCTCCCAATTGCTCAGGAACTTCCAAAATTGAGAGTTGGAGAGAAAGGAAAGGAAGGTGCAAGATTGAATGAATGAGACCTTCACCTATTTATAGGTTTTTGGGATTTGTTTGGATGATTGCCATGTGTTAGAGAGTTCATAAGATGATCCCAAGTGTCCTAACAGCTGTTACAATTCATATTCCAGCCCAAGGATTCGATTTAATTGATTTAGAATGGATTGGAGTGGACTCCAAGCAAAGAACGAAACAAAAAATAAATAAATAAACTACAGCATGGGCTGCCAACGGCCCGGGAAAGAAGGAAGCCCAGCAGTCGTGGCCTGCGACTCTGTCCGGCCCAGATTATAAGTTTGGCAAACTTGGCAGTTCTGGTCCCTGTTTTGTTTTAAGTGTTTTAAATTTCCAAAAGTGTCATTTTTGGCACAATAATTTATATATTAATGCGTATTATTAGTATAAGGTACGAGAACCTTTAACGGCCAATCTTAGGCATACTCAGGAGTGCGGCCGAGCATTACAGAGTTCCTGGTTTGTTTAAAAGGCAACTCAAGGCGTAGATTTGCTTGTTGTCGCTTTTAGTCCTTTTGACGCACAAAGTTGTGTGTATTATCATTTAATGGCATCAAAGCCTTAAACGGCCAATATTAGGCACATCCGGGAGTATGACCGAGCATCACGGAGTTTTCGGTTTGCTTAAATGGTTACTCAAAGGTGTAGTTTTAGATGTTGATGCTTTTGGTCCCTTTAACGCACAAACTTGCGCGTATTATCGTTTATTGGAATCAAAGCCCTATGTAGCCCATATTAGGCATTCCCGAGAGTATGATTGCACGTCATGATGCTTTGGGTTCATTAAAAGGTCATTCAGAGGTACGATTAAACATGTTGACGCTTTTAACCCCTTTAACTTGCAAACTTGCGCGTATCATCACTTATTGGCATAAAAGCCTTAAATGGCCAATATTAGGCATTCCCGAGAGTATGATCGAACATCATGAAGCTCTCGGTTTGTTAAAAGGTTTCCCAGATGTAAGAATTAACATGCTGACGCTTTTAACCCTTCTTCGCGCAAACTATCAAATAATTACGCAAACGGATCCTCTCGACCAACAAGTGGCTCATTTGCAAATACGAATACCGTGTAAGGTCATTCAAAGGCTTAATTTAAGCATGTTGACACTTTCAGCCCTTCTACATTCAAATTTTTTGATTTTTCGTAAAATTAGTCCTTAATAGTCAACGTTTGACTTCATTAGGGTTTAGTACACGTGTCAACACATCATTGGACGTGAGTTTACGAGGCATTACAACAACTGTTTTGAACATCTGCTGCTCTGGTGGAGGATGTGATTTTGTATTTTGGAATCACAACATCATATCCATAGTCTTGTGATGGAGATTGTGGGGTACCTGCAGGGTTAGTCTTGACAGACACATCTTCAAATGTAAATTTATCATCGTCAAACAGTTCAGCAGGGTTTGCTAGGATTTTTAGTAATGAAAGTTCATTGAACGTCAGATTCAATGTCTCTTCCACACACCTAGTCCTTGTGTTAAACACTTTCTAAGCCTTGGTAGTGGTTGAGTATCCCAGATGGTAACCACAATCTACTTTGGCTGCAAATTTTGAAATGGAATCTTGTAAGTTTAAAATGAAACATGGGCAGCCAAATATTTTGAAGTATGAGATCAGTGGTTTGACCTTGAATAGAGTTTCATAGGCAGTCTTTTGATGCCTAGGGTTGATCAAAACTCTGTTCTTCACATAACAAACAGTGTTTATAGCCTCTACCCAGAAGGTTAAGGGTAAACCTGAGTCTGTATGCATGGTTCTAGCAGCTTCAATCAAAGTTATGTTTTTCTTTCAACCACCCCATTTTGTTCTGGTGTTCTTAGGGTGCTGTACTACCTTACAATCCCTTTTGACACACAGAAATCATCCAAATCCTTGTTTCTAAACTCTATTCCATTGTCACTTCTAAAGATTTTTACTGGAAAGTCAAATTGCTTTTCAACCTCTTTGACAAAGTCTTGCAAGATACCTGCAGTCTCATATTTAGAATGTAAAAAGTAACTCCATGTAAACCTAGAAAAATCATCTACAATGACCAAACAATATCTTTTCTTTTTCAAGCTCATGATTTTACTGGGCCAAACAAATCCATGTGCAGCATTTGCAAACACTTGGTTGTTTTGGACTCTTCAATGGACTTGTATGAGCTTTTATGTTGTTTACATTTTAGATAGGAAACACAATGCTCAGAACAAGTAAAAATTTTTTGTAGAAGACCTCTTACAAGGCCTTGTTTTGAGAGTGTAGTGATAGTCTTAAGATTTGTGTGCCCAAGTCTCCTGTGCCATAATTCTATCTCTTTGTTAGAGGCAGCTGAGAACAGACAAGCATCAGCCATTGGGTTATCTTTTGACATATCAACTACATACACATTGCCACTCCTTTGAGAAACAAGCTATGTTTTGCCCCCACCTATGATTTCTTCAATCTTTTTCACCATTTCTGGCCCAACAATCTTACAGCTATCCTTAGTGAAGAATGGCCCATAGCCTTTGTCACTCATTTGTGAAACACTAAAGAGGTTAAACTTCAGATTGTTAATAAGATTGATATTCTCAAACTTGAGCTTCCCAGCCTGAACTGTCCCTAACCCCAACACCTCCCTTTTGAATTGTTACCAAAGGATATATCACCCTCCATGTTTTTTGAAATCTTTGAGTAGGGCTCTACATCCTGTCATGTGCTTAGAGCCTCCACTGTCTACATACCATAAACTATCTAAGCATGCAGAAGCTCCCTACACATCAAGTAAACAATTAGTTTAGGAAGGTCTCCAAAGCCAATAAGGCTTTTGATGGGGTCACAGATAGGTCAGCCTCAAGTCTAGGAGCATGGACAGTGGTTAGGTCAGGGTTTTGAACAGGTTTTTGAACATTTTTCTCTAACCACTGTTGTGGACCATTTCCTGTCAGATGTTGAAAACCAAAAGGATGCCTATTCACTTTGGGCTTAGAGGGATTTTTATAAGCTTCATAAGCATGTGGGACCCTTTGGTATGGTGGTTGAGCATGTCCTCTTGGGAACTGGTTTGATGGTGGTGCATCTATCACTTGCACCTCTCTGGGAGCAGAGGTTTTGTTCAACTGTTTTGTAACTGCAGTTTGGACAGGCACAAAAGTCTGTTTGTTCTTTATGGAAGGTTTTGATGGACTCTCAAGTGTTTTAGAAGTGTACTCTTTTCTTTTAACATCAAAAGTTTTGAGGTACACACACTCTTGAGTGAGATGATTGGTTTTTCCACAAATTGTGCACTTAGATATAGGCTCAATGACACTTGTTTTGTTTATATCAAAAGCTTTCAAATGAAAACAGTCCTTTGTGGAATGATTTCTTTTCTCACAAAAATCACAGAACAAGTTTTTAATCTTTTCTCTTCTCTTCCTTTTTTCAGCTTCCTTTTCAAGAGAGTTTTTAACCTCTGTTGGGATGTCTTTAAGAGGAATGACCTTAGCCTTGGGTGTTTGAACACCCTCAACTGTAGAAAAATCCATTGGATTGAAATTTTCAAGGATGTCACATTCATCTGACCAGGTGGGTTTGAATTGATATTTTTCTATCTCTTCAAACGTTGATGACCCTTCTTGTTTTTCTAAAATGATTTTGTTACCATTTTATCTGTCACTTCAATCTCTTGACCAACCATGTTTTTGGGGATAACTTCAACTAAGCCAGAATCATTTTCAGCAGTGTTTTCAGTTTGGTCATGTTTTCTAAAGCCAATGCCAAACTTTATATTCCTTTTGATCTGCTTTTCCAACATCAGCTCATAACCTTTACAAGACTCCACCCATTTTTCACAAGTGATTTCGGTGGATTCGAGCTCCTTTTTACAATCTTGGTATTTTTCTACCATAGTTTGGAGTTGGTCTTTGGTTATGTTATGTTCATGTTTCAGACTGCTGATTTCATTTTCTTTTTCACACAATTTGTTTTTCAACTCTTTGAAAGTTTTCTCAAATTGCACTTCATCTTTTAAAATCTTATCTCTAAGGTTTTCATTCACCTCTTTTATGTTTGCAAAGGTAATAATGCATTTATCTAAACATAAGTTTTTCAAGACCTGAGGTGATACCTTAGCAGTAGCCATCATAGCACAGTCACATTCATCCTCACACACTCTAGCATCCCATGGATCAGGAAGAGGTTCCAACAGTGGTTCAGGTTCTTTCTTCTCTAACATCTGTTCACCAACAACAACAGTAACCACTGCTTCAGAAACTTCATCCACTGTTTCAGATCTGGGTTCCACTTCATCAGATTCCTGCCCTTCTAGTATTGACTCAAATGCCATAAAGCAAATTTCATCACAAGGAACATCAGAATTAGCAAATAGAGCAAAGTTTTCATCAGTCAAATCATCAGGCAAACTGCTCCAATCAACAAAGCCCTGAGTAAAGAAACTCTGTTGACTAGCCTTTACTGGGGCAGATGTTTGTGCAGTTTGTTGTGGTGCAAGTTGTTGCACTTGGACCTGAGAGACAGGGGCTTGGGCATACTGGATTTGTGAAACAGTGGTTTGAACGTATTGCACTGGAACAGTGTTTACAGGATGTGCAAAATGGGCAGTGTTTTGCATATGAGGAGCAGGGGTATATTGGGAATAGTGCATAGTGTTTTGAGTGTTTTGAGGTCTTGGGCTAGGGTGAGTGATGATTGGACCACTATTTTGACTCCTACATTCCCAAGAAAAGTGATCAAGCCTGTTACACTTGCAGCACTTAATTTTGGACTTATCCAACCCCACTTTTAAATTCCCATGCAGTCCTGGAAACTTTCTACCTGTTCTTTTGTAAAACTTGCTGGTTCTTACACTCAATAAGGCCAATTGGTGCTAAATGTCCATCTCTTCCAGATTAGTGGGATCAAAATGTTAGAGGTCATTGAGTTCAAAGGATAAGTTGTTAGAGATCTGGTTTTCCCCATTAGCTGTGAAAGCATAATTAGGTGAGTAAGGCTCAGAGTTGAAGGCTCCACCTGCAGTTATGTCAATGTAATGATCATAACTCTGGTCCTTACTACCACCAGATTACTCTTCTTGACCCGAAAGTGACGTGTTAGCAAAAGTGTAATCATCAGCAACTTTTCCAGATTCCTGCAACTTCTTTTTCTGATTCAGCTCTTTCTCATAGGTGAAAAGCCTACCATGAAGTTGGGTCAGACTTAACTCGCATCCCACATAATTTCTGGTCACAAAAGCTGTAGTTTCCTACTTATCTGGTAATGATCTAAGAAATCTACTATTTAAAGTGGAGTTTGCAAATTCAACATTAACCAGTTTAAGTTCACTAATGAGATAGCTAAATCTTTCAAACTATTGGGTTAGTGACTCTCCTTTAACAAGATAGAACGTTTCGTATTGTTGGTTTAAAACCTCCATATTGTTTTCTATGACCTCTTTTGTCCCACCAAACTGCTCTTTCAGTGCATCCCAAAGCTCTTTAGCACTGTTACAATGTAACAGGCCAGCGTATATGTCATTTGGTAGAGCCGAGGCCACAATACTAAAAGCCTTTTTATCTAATTCAATTTTTTGAAAATCCTAATCTGAGTAATTTTCAAGGCTTTTAGGTACTTGGACCTTGTATCTTCTGTGCTTGGCACCATTGGAACATGAGGTCCGAAGATGATAGACTTCCAGCAGCCAGTGTTTTGTTGTGCTAACACATGGCCCATCCTACATTGCTAGATATTGTATTCAGATCTGACAAGCATAGGTGGCTTGAAGAGTGTTCCGATATTGTGAGGGTCCTGTGATTATGAAGACATCTTGGTTGTTTTACAGAAGTTTTCGAATAATCAACTTTAAACGTGATTACACTTCTACTCTGTTTTTTCAACTGATACGAACAACTTGGTATCAATGAAATTGAGCTGAACTTTTATGTCAAAATGATTGTTAGATCGAATTTGACTGTCCTATGCTCTGATACCAATTGTTAGAATCTGAGTTTGACTTGATTGTGTTGATTTAATTAAGATGGTAATGAATGAAGATAAAACAGAAAATAATTAATGAATGTAAAGCTTTGTAACACAATCAAGGAAAGATTAGCTTTGATCATACAATGCTTTCATAGTCAAAAGATTGAAAGATTACAATATTCAGACTTATGCATGCATGAACTCTAACTCCCCCTCAGCCTGAGCTCACTATGGTTGTTCGTACAAGATGAGTGTGTGTGAAAAAGAGCTTAAAAGAACAGTACATGCACTATCTATTTATAGTACAAATCCTAAACACTGAGCATCTTTGTTGATGTCACCTAGATAGTGACAGCTAATAGTTATAACAACCTCTAAACACTGATACTACATAAACATTGTTACATTGATAAACAAACTATACTAAGCGCTGATGAAGCAATCCACTGCAGATGCTTTAATCATTGGTGAATCTGAGCAGTGCTTTCCTCTAAGGTTGATCAGGCCTTTGATTCCAGCAGTACTTTGTCTTCAACAGCACTTTGGCATCAACAGGGCTTTGGTATAATACTCTTTGTGCACAACAGTCTTTAGGATCATCAATTGTTAGAAGCCACTGCCATTGGAGGGAATTATGTTCAAACACTGCTTATTGTGGATCAACTGTTGAGAACCAGTTTGGCTTTTTTATCATCCGTTCTTCAAGAAAGGATTACATGGGCCAACACTTTCTTCAAAGGTTTCAGCAATGATGATTGACTAGAATCTGGGATGTGGTAAGTGGGATGTGATTCTTCCAGACTTAGTGACCACTGATTTCTTCATCATGTTAAATATCTCTGTTTCATAATCAATGTTAACCCAGTAATGAGTCCATACAAGATTGTGAGAAGAGAGGTATTTATTTGATCAGCTCCTCTAATCTTTGAAGTCAAGCACTATTTCAAAGTTTCCATCATAACTTGCTAGTAGGCAGGCAATTAATTTCTCTTAAAATCTCCTATTCTGGTGACTTGATCTTTGTATCCAAGCTCTCTGAATTCTTGAGTTCATCCTTTTTCGGTGCTTCCATTTAACTAGCTTTGATTGGAAGCTCTAAACATTCCCTAATTTTTCTCGGAGTATTTGTTACAGAAATACTTCCCAGAGATGAGCTTTAACTTCATCTTTACCGGTTTCTTTGAGTGTGTAGACAAGCTATTGTATGACGCTTTCAGGTACCTCCTTTGTCTTCATCATGGCCTGGGTAATCAGAGAATTCATCAAAAACTCAACTAAAAGTTGATACCTTTGATCATACATTGAGTGTTGACTGTTCATTGTTAGGTTTTTTTCTTTAATAGCCAGAAATTCTTCTTCTTTGATGAATGGGACCTCGTGTTCTACTGCAGGTATGTTGAGGTTAACTGAGCTTGATGCAGACATGGTGGATTCGAGGATGAATTTTGCTTTTCAAAAATCAAAAGGGTTTAGGGCTTGTATGTGAATTTTGAGGTTGAAGGTGAAGTCTCGGCTTTTAAAGTTGGGTATATATAGGATTTGTGAGGACATGGATCGTGGGTTGGTTTTTATTTAAGTTGATTTATGATAAGTTAATGGTAATTAACTTTATCTAAACCGTTTTTAAATTTTTGATATATCTCCAACAAAACAGATTTTCTTTGGAGGATACTAACGGTCATGTGATACCTTTGACCTCTTGTGGGACACCTTTTTGTTAAAAGGTCCAATCACATTCCTTCTAGAAACTGACATTTTTCCCCCTTTTTGAAAGGTAAAATTCAACTTCTGATGATGTCATCGAAAATTTTGACTATCAGATTATTCATCAGAAATAGTTTCCTTTCTTTCATTTTCATTAGAAGGACATCAGAATTGCATCTTCCCCCATGATAGAGTGCGGTTTTTTAGAGATGAGAGGGAATGAGTAGAGTACCAGAAATGGTACTTACATTTGTTTGTCTAGTGGAACTTCTTATCCTTTCCTCTTGGAAAGTTGTTAAAAAAGTAGAAAGGAGAAAGAGAAATAACATGAAAAGTGTTCTTGATGTTTCAAACAAAGTTTTGATTAGGCACTTCTGATGATATTCTTTTGTCTAACAGATATTTTGTAAGTTTTGCTATACATCAGATTTTTAAAGTAGTTAACCAAATTTCATCAGATTTTCAAAGAAGTTAATAAGATTTTATCAGATTTTCAAAGCAACCAATCAGATTTGTTTGAAATATCCGTTAATTTCATCAGAATTATGTACTATTGATATTAAATAATTTTCTATATGAAGTCCTTAATGTTTAGTTGCTTTTCTTTTGACTTATTTTAGTTCCCCTATCCTTTTCTTTAAGTAGAAATATAGAAAAGAAACATGTGTATATAAAAAAATACGAAAACAACTTAGTCTACAATAAAAGTAAGTTCAACAAAATCCCAGAGATGATTTTCAAGTCCCGTATGGTTGGCAGTTAGCACCAGGTATGCATTGTGAAAGTTTTCTTGAAATATCATCTCAGCTCTAGGATACCAGACTGGAACGCCTCCGAAGTCTACCTGATGTGTAATCACCCTCATCAAGAAATGAGGGTAGACCAAAAATGGTCTGCTAGAATACAAGTTACTTACAAAATCTCATTAGGTAATGAGAGAATTTTTATGGAACATCTTGCACTATTGCATGCACGGGTTCCATAAGCTTGTAGGAAATCTGATTGAAGTTCACAATCTTCTTTGAGAAGCATATCCCGAGCTGGTTGACAAGAAACTGCCATGGTTGAATAAACCCTTACTTAGAAATGGCTCTAGCATGGCCATCTACGTGATATCCCATCTGGGTGAGGGTGTTGTTTAGCTCCTGGTGGGTGAAGGTCAGCACATTATTATCATCTTTCAGATGTAGCACCTCTCTGATGATGTACTCATTTAAGAGAATGGGCTCCTCCGTCAACCAACTACCAACGGTAGTCAATCTCCCCTCGTGAAACATGAGTCTTGCATTGAGCCAAAACCCTTGTAAGATATCTGGAATGATCCAGATATGAGCGGTAAGGGTATAGGCTAGTGGGCTGTTGAGCAACATGGCAAGGATGATGTTGCACCTCTCCCATGCTGGACCTGCAACGTCCATGCGGATCCTCATGTTGTGTCTTAGGTGGTAAGGTAAAGGAAAGTGTGTTGTTTCAATCTGTGCCATGGTTTGGGTTTAGAAGATGAAGAGTTTTGTTTTAGGGTTTCTAAACAAAAGATGAGGATGAAAGTGACTGTGATGTGAAAAAGATAACCAAGTAGTAGTTATTTATAAGTGAAAGTGCAACTTTGCCATAAATGGCACCTACCAACTTATATTTTGTTTCCCTATTTTTCTTTATAGTTAAGATCTGTTATCAGGGGTATAAAAGAATGTTGTGAGATAGATTTCTTCTCATTTATGATCTAGGCGGCTATGTTATGAGAAATCCTCATCATGATCTGTCCAGGTGTCACCTCTTTCGATTTAAGTATTGATGAGTAAGCAATGGATGTTAGGAAAGAGTGAAAGCATGCATTAAATTTTTGCTCAAATTTTCTACTTTGTGACGCAAACAACTCTAAAGGAAAAGATTTTTAATTTTGAGTTTTGAAGAAAGAAGAGGAGAAAAAAATTAAAGACTTTAAAAATAAAAAGAGAAAAGAATTGCTCGTGAAAGAGAACGAGGAAAAAGGAAAAAAAAATTAATGTATAGTAGTCTATTGGTGAAGTGGTGTACGTGCATGGAATATGCATGTGAAAGAAATTTTTTTTTTTGAAGTTTATCAAATTTTCTGTTGACTTGATCAAATATGATAACTTTACTAGATTTCTAGTAAACTTATGAAATTTCTGATGAGTCATCAGATTTTTTATCAAAGTTCTGATCAATTTTTAGTTTCCCATAATTTTCTTTATTTTGTGACAACATTTTCTTGTATTTCATCATACCACATATTGACCATTCCCAGTTTGCTGACTAAAAAATTGTGTCTTCTTTCATCACGAGGTTTAGTAAAAATGTTAGCAATTTGGTTTTCTGTTGGAACAAAATACATTTCAATGTCACCTTTTTGCATGTGATCTTCTATGAAGTGATATCTGACATCAATATGCTTAGTTCTTGAGTGATGTACTGGATTTGACGTTATTTCAATTGCACTCTTTGAATCACAAAATATGAGAATTTTTGTCAGATTTACTCCATAATCCCTTAGCTGAGTTTGCATCCATAACACTTGTGAGCAACAACTTGCTGCTGCTACATATTCTAACTCAGCAGTGGAAGTGAATACACAATTCTATTTCTCGCTTTCCCAACAAACTAATTTTTCTCACAACATTTGACAGGCGCCAGATGTGCTTTTTTTGTCAAGTTTGCATCCTACATGATCTGCATCTGTGTATGCTATCAACTCTAAACTTGTGCTTTTAGGACACCACAAACCAAGATCTAATGTTCCTTTTAGATATTTAAAAACTCTTTTTACTGTATTTAAATGAGACTCTTTAGGATTGCATTGATATCTTGCCAACAAAACAAGTGGAAAACATTATATCTGGTCTACTGGCAGTTAAGTATAACAATGATCCTATCATTCCTGTGTAATTTTTAATATCAACATCTTTACCTTCTGGTTCAGAATCAAGTTTTGTTTCCAGTGTCCTTGGGAGTTTTTGAAGATGAACAATTTTCAAGTGAGTATTTCTTTAAAATATTTATGACATATTTTGATTGGCTCAAAAATGTGCCCCCACTTTGTTGTTTTACTTGTAATCCTAAGAAAAAGGTTAACTCACCCATCATACTCATTTTAAAATGACTGGTCATTAATTTTTCAAACTTTTTTGCAAAACTTGGGATTGGTTGATCGAAATATAATGTTATCAACATAAATTTGAACCAATAAAGTGTCCCCTTTATGAGTTTTGAGAAATAAAGTTGTATCAATGGTAACTTTGGTGAAGCCAAAATTAATCAAGAAGTTTAACAAAGTTTCATACCATGCTCTTGGAGCTTGCTTCAACCCATACAAGGCTTTGTTTAGTTTGTAAGTATGTTTTGGAAATTTAGGGTCTACAAAGCCTTCACGCTATTGTACATACACTTCCTCCTCAATTTTACCATTCAAAAATGCTGATTTTACATCCATCTAATAAACTTTGCAGTCTTTGGATGCAGCATAAGCAAGAAAGATTCTTACCGCTTCTAATCTGGCAACTGGTGCAAAGGTCTCATCATAGTCTATGCCTTCTTGTTGACAATAGCCTTTCACCACTAGTCTTGCCTTGTTCCTTGTTATGACACTTGTTCGTCAGATTTATTTCTGAATACCCATTTTGATCTAATAACATATATGTTATTTGGTTTAGGTACCAGATTCCATACTTGACTTTTCTCAAATTGGTCAAGCTCATCTTGCATTGCTTGTACCAAATCTGCATCATTGAGGGCTTCTTTGACAATCTTTGGTTCTATCATGCTTAGGAAGCTAGCATGTAGACATTCATGTGTTGTAGCTGACCTTGTCTTAATACCTTCTTTTGGGTTCCCAATTATGTTTGACTGGGAGTGTCCTGTGATCCATCTACTGTTGGTGTGTGATTCTATGTGATCTGATGGTTCTAATGATTCCCCCTAATCTGTGGCCTCTGCTACGTTAGAATTCTGGTGTTCATTGTCATTTTATGATGAATTTCCAGAAATCTGATCATTTAATACAAATAATTATGTTAAAGGCTCCAGATTGTCTGTAGGGTTAGTATATGACTAACTTTTGTTTGTTTCATTGTTTATGTAGACATATTTTAGAAGCTCTTCTGTCAATTGATTAAGAAGATGCTCAGAATTTTCTTGTTGGTTTGGTAAGCTGATTTCTTCTAAAATTTCACCAAAAATTTCCGTTTCTGATGGATCATCAAATGATACATACAAACTTTCTTTTATTGTCTTTGAATTTAAAATAAAAATTCTGTAAGCTTTTGAGGACATAGAGTAACCAAGAAAAATTCCCTTTTCAACCTTTTTGTCAAACTTTTCTAAACTATCAAAACCATTGAACACAAAACATCTACAACCGAAGGTATGTAAAAATTTGATACTTGGAACCCTTCCATTGATGATTTGATAGGGTGTTTTCTGGTGTTTTTTTGTTTACGATAGATCTATTTTGTGTAAAACAAGCATTTGTAATAGCTTCTGCCCAAAAATAAGTTGACGGTTTGGCATAAGCAAGCATGGTTCTTGCTGTTTCTACCACGGTTCTATTTCTTCTTTCCACTACTCCATTTTGTTGTGGAGTTCTTGGAGCAGAAAAGTTATGAGAGATTCCTTTGCTAACAAGGAAAGTATGAAGTTTTGAGTTTTAAATTATGTTTCGTTATCAGATCTGATCCTTTTGACATGTAATTTCAATAGATTTTCTGTTTTACTGATAAAATTCATGATCAGATCTAGGGTTTCACTTTTCTTTCTCAGAAATTCAACCCAATTGTACCTTGAATAGTCATCTACACTGACCAAAATATATTTCTTTCTAGAAAAACTTGCTGTACTGACAGGTCCACAAAGGTCAACGTGCAAAAGTTCTAAATTCTAAGTGATTGAAGATTCAATAATTGTTTTATGTTAGCCTCTTTTTTATTTTCCTAGCTCACATGTTTCACATATTTTATCTTTTTAGATGAAATAAAAGGTAGTCCTTTCACCCGTTTTTTTGTTTAAAATTAGTGAGTATGCTCTTATCCACAGTCATGTGCTTGGTGCTTCCAGAATCACAGTACCAGATCTGCTGCACATGATGGTCCTGAAATGGTAAGGTTAGATATTTTTTGGTACCCAAACCTGTTTGGGTACTTTTTATGATGAAAATTTGTTTAAAATTTCTTCATCAGATGAATAATTTTCATCAAAATTTATGTTGAATGCTGAGCCATTAACAGATTGTTTGTCTTTTGAGAGATGTTGAATTCGCTTCAGTATTTCAACACACATACAGTTTATTTTATCAGAAATTCTTTAGGATGAATTATTTTTTTAATTTTCAAAAAAAAAACTTTGTTTTGTTTCATGCCTTTTTCCTTTTGAATTGGTTTTTGATGATAAAGAAAAACTATCAGAGCTTGCTGATTTGCATGATTCACCATCAGATTTTGATGTTATTTTATCAGAATTTGGGTCAGATGCTCTTACAAAGGTGGTGGGATGTCTGATGTTTGTTTTTATGTTGCCTAACCATTCACCCTTGTTCTTTGGTGTTGTTTTTATGAAGTTTATGAATTCTTTGGCTTGTTAAAAACCTTTTACGTTGATTTCACTATCATGATTTTTTTTTGTATAGATCTTTTTTTTCTTTCTCATAAAATTCAATTTTTGCTTCTTGGTTTTCTTCAATTAGAAATTTGTTTTTAGTTTTGATTTCATCAACAATTTTTGCAAATCATCAGATTTTTTGTTTTCTAAAATTTGTTTTTCTTGTAGAAGTTGAAAATCTATCATGAGTTTATTTAATTGAGGTTCTAAGTCTCGGTTGTTTGAGCTTACCTTGTATTCTGAAGAATCAGATTCTTCATCAGAAACTTTTACCATCAGACAAAAGTTTGCCATTTCTTCTTCAATATCATCAGAAGAATCATCTGTCATCCAGGAGTGTGTTCCCTCAATTAGGCCGACTTGTTGTTTTCTGTTGACTTCTTCAAGCTTTTTCTCATAATAAGAAACATCCTTTAGCTTCTTATTTTTACAATCTGAGGCATAATGTCCCTTTTGCTTACATTTTAGCACCCTATTTCAGCTTTTCCTTTATCCTTTGTTTTTCCTTCCATCCTCCCTTTATCACTTTTTTGGTACCTGTTACTTCCTCCTCTTAGCCTTTGTTCAAACGACTTGGTGAGCAAAGCAATTGTCTTAGCAAATGCTGAAAAATCTAATTAAGTATTAGAATTTTCTTGACTTATGTTTTGGCATTGAGAGGTTTGTCGATCAGAACTAATTGTTCTTTGTGAGTTAGATATGAGATCTATAGGTCCTCCTCTTTGGGTTGAGTTTTCATAGATTTCTTCTTCTCTTGGAACAATAATACTGTAGATCATGCAAGCTCCTGTTTCCCAGCTCTAGGGTAGATGCTAAAGTCATTGTTAGACTTCAACATTCCCTTGGTAAAGCATCCAGAAATTTTACATTTCTCTCATCATTGGATTTCTCAACATTGAATTTTCTGAGGTCATTTAATAGTTTAGAAAATCTATTATATGTTTCAGAAAGACTCTCATTAGGAAGACTTTTGAATCTCTCATAGGAAGACACACAATTTGTACATTTGTTTTTTTTTTTTCATTCTCTCTTCTCCTTAACAAAGATTTTCCAATGGATCCCATATTTCTTTAGCAGATGCACATGCATCTACTTGAGAAAATATGTCATTAGGTAATGCCATAATCAAAAGTGATTTGGCCCATTCAACATCTTCCACCTTATCCTTGTCTTCCTTGCTCTAACATATTTCTTGTTTTGGAGACAAGGAGACAAGTATTTATGTATGCTTAGTTGCTGGAAAAGCTAGTATTTCAACAGTGGGTGTATGTGGGCCTCTCTCAACGGATTGAAACAGAGCTCGATCATGTCCATTTAGGAAGTTGATCATCTTGATTCTCCATTTGGGGTACTCCTCTCTGACCAAAGTCAGAGGCTTTGACATAGACCAATATTGAAAGCATTGTTCCATGTTTGAAAGTTTGCCATATTTAGTTTAGAGAAAAGTGTAAAATAAAATTTTGTGCAATTGATCGTTTGAAAATAGTTTATTCAATTTTCTCTGATACAAATTGTTGATCTCAGCTAACAATGCTCTTTAACTAAATTTGGCAAGTGATTTCAACAAGTATGAAAATAGTGTGCGGAACTAGAAATCAAACTTTCAAGAAACACAACTATAGAATTTTTGAAGTTTATATCACTTTGAAACAGGGTTTTCAATGTGATTGTGAGGTTATTAGCTAATGTAAACGAATACTTTAAGAATTCTGTAATGAAGGGCAATGGAGTTTTTGTTGTATGTAATGAATGTTTGACTTAACTCATTCTCCCTTTGGTGGTGGGTTCTCTATTTATAGAGAAGTTTTGGTCATGAATAAACATTTGTTTATTCATGCACTTGTCTGCATAAAGTAGCTTTTTGGCATATTCATTGAATCCATCCAAGGTGAACTTGCTACTTCACTGTGATGGCAGAGCCTTATCTTTTAGACAAGTTGGTTCATCAGATTTTCTGATGAATAACTTATCAGAAATCTGTTGAATTGATCACCATATTTCTAATGATCAGAATTTACCAGATTCTGATGATAAACCTCAGATTTATTGTTAGACTTATCAGAATGGTCCTTATTGTCACTCTTTGCTTGTGATCAGATTATGATACTTGCTGAAGATGATGTTTGGCTTTCTGCTTTGTCTTGTTATCTTGTATCTTCTTCTTGTTTGATCTCTTGACTTTGTCATCTTCAGGACATGATCAGATTGATCATATTTTTCTTCAATACTTTCAAAAGTTTCCTAAGATGGGTGAGGAGTAAAAAACCACAATCAGATGAGGCTGTGGGTTACAAATCTGAATACAACTTTCATGATCCATGGGAGGATGAGCATGGCACTGATTCAGACTGTTCATGTTGGGATTGAACCCTATCAGAGGAACAGATAATAAGAGCCAAAACCGGATCACAACAGTGGATTCATAATAAGCAGCTGTTTACATTAGACCTTCCCCTTAAAAGTGATTATAACATCTGATGGTCCTCTATCCACTGTCCGTATACAACAGCTGCTGTCCTTCAAACTGCTGATGAAGCCCTGAAGACTGCTAAGAAGTAAACGCTGCTGGTTTAATCTACTGATGCTAAAGGACTGCCCACTCACGGACTGATCAACCTTGAGGAAAGCACTGAATAAAGGAGAATGCAGTAGTTTAGTGTGTCACTTGTTTTGTATAAAGTCAGTGGTTAAGATTAGCAGTGTTTGTATAGGAACAGTGGTTACAGGTTGTTAGGTTGTTAGATGTCGCTTTCATGGTGACGTCAGCTGAGATGCTTCAGTGGTTTGGTTTGCCTATAAATGGAGCAGTACCCTGTACTGTTACATTTTGATGGACTGAGTGAGTTCTTCTCCTCTGATCCAATCTTTTCATCTTGTGCAATCAACCATGGAGTATCAGGCTGAGGGGGAGTTTAATTTGTAAGCATGCTTTGTAATCTTTTGATTTGTATTGTAATCATTCGACTCAATAAAAACCATGTATTTATCAAAACTATTTTCCTCTTTGACTGTGTTTACAAAGTTTGTTGTTCATTTCCGCTGTACTTAAACTCTGTTCATTTCTACTGATTTGTTCAAATTATGCAAACGAACACAATCATGAGGAGCCTGAGATCCTAACAATTGGTATCAAAGCCTGGACAGTCAAATTCGATCTAACAGTCAATTTGACATAACAGTTCAGCTCAAATTTCATTGATACTAAGGTTGATTGTATTTAGTTGAAAAACAGAGTAACGAGAAATCATGCTCAAAGTGACTATTCAAAAGCTCTGTAAAACAACCAAGATGTCATAAGACACACAAAATTCACACAACAAGTGATGTCATACATAAATCACCTATAGGTTTCAGATCTGAAAATATATCTGTTAACTATGGTATAATTATCCACTTTACAAAATTGATTTCAATTGTTGTTATGAAGTTTTGTGTTGTATCCATTACGTTTGCAGCTAAAGTATGTACCTCAGGTCGACAAAAACCTATGTTCATAAAAACATTAGTGTTTTTGTTTACATAAAAAGAGGGAAATTAAAACTTTAGTCATTTAGATCTTATGTATTGAAAGACAGGTTGAGAATCCTTCAAAAGGACCAAAATCAATTGTGTTAAGAATACATTAAGAAAATCAGATGTCAAAAATGTCCAGATCATGGGTAATGTGAAATTTGGCATAAGCATGTGCAGAAATGACCAAATTTATCAAAACATTGTTGCAAAATGATTCTGGAATAAGTATTCCTTCAATAAATACCTCCCAGTGAGTATCTCAGTACTTATGTATGGGAAGGGTAAAAAGGGAAGAAGAAAATTACCAAAAACTCAAAAGTGTGTTTATCTCAAAAACTTTTGAAGTCAAGAGAAAAGAGCATAAATACAAAACACTTGAGAGTTCAAAATTGGGTTAAAAATGGTTATCAAAGCAACTGTGTGCATTCATTGGTTCAGAGAAATTCAGGTAGCAATGGTATCACCAGTGTTTATACTTAAAAGAGGACTAGACAAGTTTCGCAGGATCATCACATGGTAACAAACGTATGTGAACATGTCTCCTCATTTTTGAAATCAACGGACAAGGAAATGGTTCCAAACAGTGGTCAAAATGCATTTTACAACTACTTACCATATTCCTAAATTTGAGATTGATAAGATCATGATCCTATAACAAGTCATATTTGAAAATATACCAGTTCCTATTGATGATATTTTCAGAAAAACCTTTAGTTTTTTTTAAAAGGTTTTTCTTAAATAAAGCAGGGTATATTACTCTTTATTTTTCCTTAAGAGTGATATATTTTGTACTTTTACTTGTTTTTGATAGCAAAAGTTTCAAACTCCTGTAAGGATGAAGAACCATCATTTTTTTGGTGATATTATCTTTGAAAATAAGTCAAAAGGAAATGGCACAAGTGTCAAGGTCATGTCAAACTCAAGTTTGTTTTAACACTGATCAAAAGATTGATTGCTAACAGACCTTAAAATATTTGGATACTCATGTTCTAATTCAAATATTATGACACAAAATGAGTAGCCTTCGTAAAAAGGGTCTCCATCATCTGGGGTACTAAACCACTGTCAGGAATCTATAAAAGTTTCAAAACTTGTAATTGACATGTGGCAAAACCTTGAATGAAAATTTCTGTAAAGACTGCTGATATATTGAACTTGACAATCTGCATCTAAAATGTATTTTGTTGAGGATAGTAATCTTGCAGATACTTCAGAATCACCATCAACAGATGTTAGACTTGATATTGTGTTTTCACAAGATAAAATCATTCCTTTCATCAGAATAGCAGATGCTCAAATATTTGTCAAAAGCTTATTCACTGGTGCACTAACAGTTACTGATATACCAGTCTTTCAAATCTTTACCATTATCTTACCCCTAACCACTGTTTGTTCAAACATCTGTTTCCTAAATACTGTCCACTGCTGAAAATCAACCCCGGACCTTTCATTTTCTTGGCAAGCACTGATGCTCAAAATCAGTGTCTTATCCACTGATATGCTATCCACTGATAGTAAAAATCACCCACTGCTCTCATATTGTTACCGTTGTAACCACTGATACTTGCTTCATCAGTGGTTCTCCAAAATAACTGTCCTCCGTTATTCATCTTCTCATCAGAGGTTGGCACGTGGTCAGTTTCTAGCCATCAGATCTTTGTAACCGCTGCCACATCAGTATTCACTTTTTCCCTAAATAAAACCCTGACCAAAACCCCAAACAGGTTTTTTACACTGTCGAATTGAATTCCAAAATTCTCTTCTCAAAGCAGTTTCCGACCTTCCATCCCAAATCATCCTCATCCTCATCTTCCATATAGGACAATCAAATGGTCGCTGAACCCATTGAAATCCCATACAAATCTCCTCACAATTACTTGGGTCTACTCACAAAACCCACTACCACCAACACTTTCGATTCCATCATCGACATCATGTCTGCATCAAAGTACAAAACTTTGCTAACAGCAGATGCTCCAATCTATCAACAAACCCAGAGAGAGTTTTGGAAAAATGCTACCCTTGACAAAACAATGCGAGAATGTCATAGCCATCAACTCTTCCATACAGGGTAAAACGATTCAAATTACTCCGCAATCCATCTCAGAAGTCTTTAAACTCGATGATCAACAAGGTAAAACTTCTTTTCTTAAAAGCGAGTTGAAAACTGATTTTCTGAAAAGGGGTATGCAGAACAAACAAAAAGAGACACCTTACAAAAAGGTTTCTTCCCTTCTGCACCTAGATTCTTATTTCATACACTTTTGATGTGCGTTTCAAATAAAACAACTGCTTTTAATGAAATACCATTGAAGATCCAATGTCTGGGTTATGCTATTTTACATAATGAAAATTATAACTATTCCCAGGAGATTTTTGATGACTTGGTAAAAAATGTTCATAGCAAATCATTTTTACTTTTTCCAAGGTTTCTAAGCTACTATTTTAAACAAAAATTTGGAAAGGAAAATGAAAATCTGCTCAAACAAGGTGCTTATTTTCAAATAAAAGGTTTAACACCTGAAACATTCACTAGAATGTTAACACCTTCAAAAACAAAAGCAGAGTTGCTTGAGCAGAATTTAGCAGATACCACTGCTCCTCAGGTATCAGCTGCTGAGCCCACTGCTCCAAGTGATCATAGCAGCACAACCACTGCTTTGAAACCCACACCTGCCATTACCAAAAAGACCAAAAAGAAAACATCCAGAAAGCCCCCCAAACCAAAAACAAAGGCAACTCTGGAAGATGAGATCCCAGAGCCACTGCCAGTGACAACACAAATGTCACCTACAACCACTACTGCTACTTCCTCACAGCAGATGGAAGAAAGATCTCCACCATTGCCTCAAACTCCTCCTACATCCTCACAAAAGGATCAGGTTGTAAGCACATGGACCCCACATTATGAAGCTCTGGACCCAATCGGATCCATCTTCCTCGGTCCTGATCCCAAGGACATGTCTCTTTCAACACCCCTATCTTCACCCCTCTCACCACCACAATCCATAATACCCTTGTTGCATGCAGTTGATATAGCTCAGACACAAACCAGTTCCTCTCAATCACCTATCACTGAGAGCACACTCCCACAAGTGACTGGGTCTGATGCTTATACCTCTGCTATCCCATCAACATTTGAGGAGGTTACACTGCAGGAATTACAAGTAATTCCTGACAGTAGTTAAGTGGAGCAGCAACTACAAGTGTTGGATCAACAGATCTACACTTAGCCAGTTGTTTCATAAATCAGACTCCCTTGAAGGCAATTTCTTCTATAGCACCTCTGGTAACCACTAGTGAGTTAGTTTTGACCACTGGTACCTTCAAAAGGTTATCAAGTGTTGAAGAAAGAAGACCCCAGAACCAAGAACAAGGGGCATCAATGAATGATTTTTGGGACTCAGTTCCTAAGTCACACATTGATACAACCACTGCTGGTGGGGAATCTGATGATCCCATTAACTTGGGTGATGATTTAAAATATTAGGAATTGACAGGTCGAATTGAAAAACTTGAGACATCTGTTGCTGAAATAAAAGATATGATGCAACAGTTGTTAAAAGCCCAAAAGGTCTCAACCACTGCTGTTCCAACTCAAGCATCTGCTCCACCACAAGCATCTGCTGCAAATGAGTTGTGGAATTTGTTTCAACCACTGCTCCAACAACAAAGAGAAATGGCTGATCAGCAGCATGCTATACATGTTCAAGAGCTGAGAAATATGATGGAGTCAAGGTTTAGAGATACTCAAGCAATTATCAAGGCTATAAAGGCCCACATCCTGAACACTACTGGCAAAGCCCCTCCCACTGTTCTTTTCATTGATAAACTTCCTTCAGATAATGCCAAAAAGGGGGAGAAAATCAAAGAGTGGAAAAAGAAGGGAATAGAAGATGGTCTCTATATTGAACCAGAAAAAGAAAACATGACCAAAAACATTCCTTTGCCAGATGGTAGCAAGAAAATTGATACTACCACCAATGCACTTGCAGAAGCAAAAGCAGGTGTTAAAAGAGATAGAGAGGCTAAGGATAAAGCCAGGTGGGAACAGGAGAAAAGAGCTTACATAGTGCTGAATGCACAGGGTACTTCTGAGCCAAAGGATGATGAAAATCCAAAGGATGAAAAGAAGAAGCCCACTAGACAAGTGAGGCAACCCAAATCCACACCATCCAGACCAACAAAGCTTGCCTCCAAACCACCTCCCAAAGGCTCCAAACCTCAAACCACAAAATCTCAAATTTCCACCCAAACAGTTGATATGTCAGTGGTTTCAAAAACTGCTAACCAAATAGCTGCCACCACTACAACACACACCACAACCACTGCCCTACCACCTCAACCTAAAATCATTTCACCATAAAAAACCATCACTTCAACTACATCACCACCCACCAAATCACCACCTGCTGAAAAGCAGAAGACATCTACTGACACATCAGTAGTTGTAATGACAACAGAGGTTGAAACACCAGTTGTTTCAAAAACTGTTAGTCAGCCATCTATCACTGCCCTCACCATTTCAACAATTACCATACAACCCATTGTCACATCACAACCAAAACCCCCTTCACCCAAAAAGCTTTATACAAGAAAAAGGAAATCTCATGAGGGTAATGATGACATACCAGCACCCATTCCTTTATCCTCCACACCTTACATAGCCATCAAACCACAACCATCCATTCCACCAACTCTTGTCAAACCAATAAACCCTGCTAACCTTGTATCCATTGCTGAAAGTTATCCACTGGAATTAGAAGTTGTAAAGGATGAGATGAAACAATTCTATACAGAAGATGATCCTTCAAAAAGAAGATTTCCTTCTCTCAAGGGCTTCAGGTGTCACAACCTGGCCGTGTAAAACAACAAATCGCGGCGGAATCGTCGGGGAGTGTTGTAACAGAATCATTGTTTCAAAACACACGGAAGTTTGAAGTTTCGTTTTATTAAATATTTACATCGTCTGGAAAATCTAAATAAACAAGTTAAACATAGTCTATCATTGTTATTAAGTCACTAAGGCCTCGTCCAGTCCTATGTGAGCATGCATCCTAGCAATCAACATCATTCAACAACACCTGAAACATATGTGAAAACAAAGTCAGCAAAGAAATGCTGGCGAGTACATAGGTTTTTTAGAGTGTCGGATTCATGGCTGGTTTACATGTTGCAATACTTAATTAAAAACCTTGTTTTGAAAAGTATTGTATTGTGACATAATTAACCAACTCAAATCAAGTTGGTTATAATTTATAAAATCTCATAGCCATGATTCTTAACCCAAAACATTTATTTAATAAAATTCTCGTTAATAAAACTCGTATGGTTTATATCATTTCGAAAACCTCGTTTGTGTGACATCGTTTACCCAAGTGAACTAAATAACGCCACGGTATGTAATACAATGAAAACATATATATATAGGAAGTACCAGCGGCGTATCCACCATGCTTCCATCACATTACACCCGTCTCGTTATCTAAACACTAACCAAACACCAATCGTTTACCCAAATCGTTTAATTCGTTAAAAATCGCTTTAGTCGTTTAAATCATTCTCGTTTTAAATCGTGAAAACTACTTTTGATTGTCTCGCTAATAACATCCATACCTTCGCAACTCGCCTATCGCTTCTCGTATTAATAAACCACCAAAGGGTAAATTAACAATCATAGATTCAGTCGTTACCCACATAACCCACACATAACCATGGGTGCAGTCTGATAACGGGATTTGTCAGATCCTATGGTACCATAACCTAATACTGGTCGGTTCGGCCAAAACTAATGGATATTATTCGTTATGTAAATACAACCAACAAGTTTGTTTACTATATCAAAATCGTTATAAATTTTGTATAAACCATTTTAATCGTTTTTGAAACCATTGTTATAATATCGAAAATCGTTTTGAAAACCATCGTTAAAACCTCGAAACATTTAGCACATATGAATCAGCCCAAAACAATTGAAAACAGTAAAATAGGGGAACTATGTACTCACCTGAGAATGCTTAAAGGTCTTGAACAACAACCAAGCAAAGCTAGAGGGAGCACGGAATCAATCGGCAACCTAATAACTATATAAATAAACTGGACCTAAGTCGGAAGATCGGATAGGATGAGGTTTTGTAAACCAAATGAGTATTGGAACTCATATGACATGGTTTAACAAAGTCTACATTCTAAATCGAAACCTAACCTAAATGCTTTCGACCCATTGTGACCCATTAAGGTAGCTTAAGCTACTTTAACGTGTCGTTCGCGCAAAAGCGCGTTCGAGACGTCTAGCTAGTCCTATGACAAGTATTATATGCCTAAACATGATAAAATATGTTGCATAATCAATTAAGTGACAAAAGTTTGTGTTACATATGCTTAATTACCAATTATGCATGAAAATGGCATTTTGGTCATTTACCTAAGGCATATAAACTACCTATCATACAACTAATTAAACCTAAGTGACCATAAGGTATAACCTTGGAAGGTTATTCCCTATGCAACTATGGTCACTAAACATGCTTGGTCGGATCCTAATGATCGACCAAACGGGTCTAGTTCAAAAGTCTAAGCGGGTGTTTAGTCCGCTTTGACTTACGACTCTACACAAGCACTAAACTAAAAGTGACGAGCTAAACATGCTAAAACATGTTTAGTTAAGTTAGAAAACAGGTTTGGTATCAAAACAAACAGTTTTGATACCCAAAAGTAGTTTGGTTACAAAATACGCAAGAATACGCATTTTGGCCGAAACTACGACTCGTCACTACACCTAGATAACATGGTAATCAGTAGGTATAGTCACTAGGGACTATAACCATCGTGATTACACTCACGTTATGAAGTTCAAACGAACTTCGCATTGACCATAAACTGGTTAAGGCAGAAAGTCAAACGCAGTTTGACTTTCAGACTCGAAAAGCGATAAAAGAACGAAAGAATACTTACAAAAGGTCCCCGCAAGCTATGATCCGATTTACTCTCAGGTACGAAGCATAAACTTCAACTTAGAGAGCCAAAATCAGATCATTGTGGGTTTTGCAAGTGAAAGGAGATGAGTATATATAGGAAAACTAGAACCGTTAGGATCGTTCATCGTAAAACGAGCTTCGATCTCATCCGTACACATGTGCCCATGGTTTTGTGAAACCATGAGAGCCCATAGTTTCATTAAAACCATGTGCAAATGAGGGGAACAGCTGGAACAAGCTGGAAATTAGATTTTTCATTTTGGTCCCTTCCTAAGATAACTATGGCAGAATGACAATTTTGGTCCCTGAACTTCAGAATCTTGCATTTCGGCTCATTTTTGCACGTTTAAGCCCCGTTAACCTCATTTCAAGGCTCTAAAATGAAGTTAAAGTATAGGGAACTCAAAACATGCTCAAAAATATCTCGGATGTCGGTTCATTTGGTCGTACGGTTGCGTTGTTCGGTTAATTACGACGAAACACGAATGAATGCGAAAAACGATCCAAATTACACGACGAATGGAATTTTATCATGAAAATCACTAAAATAAAATATTTTAATGATTACATAAATTTTTGGATGTTCGGTTGTATTCAGAACGTAAGATATGCGCGAAAATGCAAACTTATGCACTTTTTGACGCTTTTAGTCCCTGAATGACCAAAAAGTTTATTTTAGCACACCGAACCCCTCAAAGCCTATTTCTAAGCTATGTAAAGGATATTTAGGGTATGTTTAACTTATGGTAATGTTCCGGAATGTTCGTTACAGTACAAATCGGCATACTTTCGCAGTTTGTCGAAATTAGTTCCTCTAAGCGAATAAACTTGATTTCGCCACACCAAACCCTCCAAAACTTATTTCTAAGTTATGTAAAGGTTATTTAAGGTATGTTAAGCCTATTTCACTGTTCCAGAGTGTTTGTTGCATTAAACTGGTTATATTTACGCATTAGTGCGCGTATAACCTTCCAGAAAGCGATTTAGAGCCCGAAATCGAACAAGAGTTGATATGTGCAAACGATACACATATTTATACAAATCACAAGTATGAAACACAACATTTCATTGATTTGGTATTTGTTCGATGGCCGTGGAGGTACAGATGTCACATTCTCCCCTACTTCAGGAAATTTCGTCCCGAAATTTATTTAGAGGAAACTTGTGAGAGCTTGAAACACGAAGTCGAAAAGATAAAACAACACTGGTTAGAGTTCTGAACTTCTAGTAACTTTAAATAACATCATGCTTGCAATGTAAGAGGGACACCTATATACAAGTATATGAAGCGCCATTGGTGCGTCCACCGTACCTCCATTACATTGTTCACGTTTCGTTATTGTTGTCACTATCGGTTCTTACACATGATAAACCTTACTAGGGTTCCTGTGCACTGAATTTCATAATTATGTACGCGTCCATAATTACGTAATTCCTTGCATAGTCTACACAGTGCATTTGATAATGTGTAGGGGAAAACCAACTGAACGAACCTGTGATGAGTGTGACTGGACCACCATAGGGTCCTTTCAGCTATATCATCTCATGCCATTCTTAACCAGATTTTGAATCAATCTTTTAACTAGACCACTCAAGGGGTCTCCTTCAAATCATGGAATGGTACTATATAACCCAAGGGTCTTAACTACCATGTAGAAGCCCATTAAGGATTAAAGGTAGTACCTTTTGAATATCCTACTATGAATCCTTCATACGAAGATATGGAAGATTCTATGAGGATTTGAATAACAAAAATCGGCTCACACAAAACATAAAGGAGAACACATAAACACATAATCACATAATCGCATAATTGTTTAATTTGACCTTTAATTTGTTATCTTTGGACACGGGTATTTAGAGCATACCAGGAATCCAATCCGTGGATTTCATTTGGCACTTTAAATATTTTCAAGAATCTAACTATGAAGATAGGAAGATCTTAATAGGAATTCGGTTTGTCCTTATTGAATCGTAATGTACGTATTAAGGTGTACAGGGAATCCAATCAGGGCTCCAATTTGGGCGATAATCATCCACAAGGATCCTTAAAATAGAGCAACCCATCGCCCTTTCATTTTGAGTTTAAGCTCGAGTTGAAGTGGTAGCTCATATTTCAATAAGACTTCGTTTACACAAGATCGTCGTGCTTGAAGGACACGAGATTGAATATCAGATAGAGTTTGAACAAAATGAAGCTTGACTCGCTCCTTTCGACCAACCGCATCGGCTACCACATTCGCCTTACCAGGAAGGTAGCGAATCTCGAAATCGTAATCATTCAAGAGCTCAACCCATTGTCGCTGCCTCATGTTCAACTCCTTCTGATTAAGAATATGCTGGAGACTTTTGATGTCTTGTGAAAACCACACACTTCGTTCCATAGAGGTAGTGTCTCCAGATTTTGAGAGCAAATGCCACAACACCTAACTCAAGATCATGAGTTGTGTAGTTCTTTTCGTCAACTTTCAACTGTCTTGACGTATATGCTATGACTTTACCTCATTGCATAAGAACATAACCAAGGCCTAGATTCGACGCGTCATAAAAGACAACGAAATCATCGTTTCCATTGGGCAAGGACAAAACAGGAGCATCACATAGCTTTCGTTTTAGCATTTGGAACGTTTCTTCTTGCTTAGATCCCACTCCAAAGGCTTATTCTTCTCAGTCAAAGCAGTGAGTGGAACCGCAATCTTCGAGAAATTTGAAATAAAATGACGATAATAACCAGCGAGACCAAGAAAAGAACGAATTTTTGTAGGTGTCGTTGGTGTATTCCAATCCTTAATAGAAGCAACCTTGGATGGATCCACGTGAATACCCTGCTCATTGACTATATGACCCAAGAATTGAACTTCTTCAAGCCAAAATTCACACTTGGAGAATTTAGAAAAAAGTTGTTCCTTCTTCAGGAGTTCCAATGTTAAGCGAAGGTGTTGCTCGTGCTCGGCTCGAGACTTCGAATAAATGAGAATATCGTCGATGAACACAATAATGAACTTGTCTAAATAAGGTTTGCAGACCCTATTCATTAAGTCCATAAAGATAGCTGGGGCATTTGTCAAACCAAAAGGCATAACTGTAAACTCGTAATGCCCATATCTCATGTGGAAAGCAGTTTTGGGAATATCTTCTTCGAGAACACAAAGTTGATGATACCCAGAACGCAGATCGATCTTGAAAAAAAAAACAGGTAGCACCTTGCAGCTGATCAAAGAGATCATCGATTCGAGCTAGGGGATATCGATCCTTGATGGTAAGCTTATCAAGCTTACGATAATCGATACACATTCGAAAAGATCCATCTTTCTTCTTCACAAAGAGGATAGGAGCTCCCCTAGGGTGAATAATTTGATCGGATGAATCCTTTATCAGATAACTCCTGAAGCTGTTTCGATAATTCTTGCATCTCAGATGGTGCAAGACGATAAGGTGCTTTCGTAATTGGGTTGGCATTGGGTACAAGGTCAAAATGAAACTCGACTTGACGAACTGGAGGCAAACCAGGCAGTTCATCAGGAAACACCTCTGGATAATCCCGAACAATCGGAATATCCTGAATACTCTTGCTCTTGCCTTTCTCCTCGGTGACATGTGCCAAAAAAGCAACATATCCTTTTCGTAAATAACTTTGGGCCTTCGTACACGACATGAGCTTCAATCCACCAAAAGGTTTCTCGCCACGAACTTCCAGAACATCGCCAGACGAAAGAGGAATGCGAACAATCTTATCGAAACAAATCACCTCAGCATGATATTTGGTTAACCAATCCATCCTATGACAATGTTGAAACTTCCAAGTTGCATCGGTGTGAGGTCAAAAGGAAAAAGATGATTACTCAAATTGCCATTTCGTTTCTTAGAATGAAACGAGCACTTAGCATCTTCGAGGAAATCATGAGCGATCATATGAACGAGAGAACTACAAATATGGTTCTTTTGGTGTAGGTATCATAGGGTATGCCATACACACATGCAACTATATTTGTACATCAGAATTGCAAATAAAGATTTATTTATAAACAAAATCGTTTGTTTCCGAGTTCAAAGGAAAACACTAGAAACATAAACATAAGATTCAGATTATTCAAAGCAGCAGCTTCTTCTAATCGGCCAAATGCTCATCCGTGGGTCGGATTTACAATGAAAATCTTTGGGTATCTGTCCCTGACATAACCCATCTCGCCATAGGTGTAGCAAGTTCCAGGAGGAAAACGAGCATGTGCTGGATCTGCTTGAAATTGAACGGGGTTCTGAAAAGCTTGGTTTAGCACAGAGATTGAACGACAGTCTCGTGCCAAATGACCAATGAGTCCACAGTTGAAACATTTCCGACATATGACACTGGCATAGTGGTGGAGGTTACACTGATTGCATAAAGGAGCAGTTCCTAAGTACGGCTTCTTGGCTGGTGGTGCTGCCACCTGGCTAGGTTTTGTGTGACAACCCGCACGAAACCAGGTATCCGTACGACTTAACTAATGATTAATTACTGCTTAATTACTGTGCTTGTTTGAACTAGCTGATGAACTGCTACTTGATATCTGACACATGTACTTACTTGCATCATACTTTACTTATCGTCACTACATTATTTACATGCTGAACCCTAGTGACAAACATGATGCACAAAAAGCACAGTAGCACTATAACGGATAACCTATTGAACATGCTGATAAAGCCAGCATCAGGCAAACACTGCCTCTAAGGCCTGTATGAGCCAGAAACGTTTTGCTACACTAGTAGTGAGTGTAGGGATATAAGGGTTGTGGAACTGCGTCTCTAGGGATAAGTTACAATGACTGGATGTGCCTAAAACGTACTCTAAGTACAAAAATTCAGCACTTTACACAATAACTCAGCTTTTAGCTAACTAATAAAGTGGCAAAACATGAGAAAAATATTGCTAGACACTTTCCAAAGTGTCAGAAATGAGTAGTGTCACTAAAAAGAGTAATAACGACACTTTAAAGGTTTAGTAACGCTTTAACGGATTACTATCCAACCAAACAACCGGACTATACCCGGAACATGAAAATATTGTTATTTTCATTATTTATCTTCTTCTGAGCCAGTTAGGGTCCCCGTATACCCTAACACCCGCTATAACGCATAACATACTAATAACTGGGTTAAACACTTAACTAACTTGGTTTAACCTAACTAATACCTAACTATCTAGTTAGAATCGGACTAGGACCCCCCCCCCCCCCCCCCATTGCAAACCGTCCCCATGTAGGGGGACACACTTGTCCTTGTTGATTTGTGTAAATCCCATGTGCTTAATATCTAGGAGGCACATTATCCATTGGTTAATACATACTTAATTTGTCTATAAGATCTAACTTAAACACATATGATCTTTCACTTAACACACACCACAACAAAACTCTCTCTTTCTCTCTATACTAGCTACGGCCGAACACCCCCCTCCCCTCCATCCATTTTCGAAATTGATTCAAGCAAATCCAAGGTTATTCAAGCATCAAGGGTCACGTATTAGGAGGCTTGGTGCACTCGGAGTTCGAAGGACCACTTTCTCTTGCTTTTATCCACCTCTTTTGCGCGTAGATTCTTCCCTAGCCTCGAGCTAGAGGTATAATGCTTAAAACACCTTCTTGAACTAATCTAAAGTGGTTAAAAGGATTTGTATCGGTTAAAACTCGTTAACATGCAAGTTGATGCTTTAAAGTTTACTAAAAACACTAAAAATGGTGGTTAATAGCACATAAGTTGTGTAAATGTTGTAGTAATTGAAAGTTGTGTTCATTTAGGCCCGATCTATGATGTGGTAGCTCGGATCATCGTTTAACCCGGTTTGGTAAGATCATGGATCTTAACATAAGCTTGTTTTGAATAATACAAGGGTTAAAAGGTGAAACTCTACCACACGCGAATCATGAACTTGTGTAAAAGAGTTTTACTTGTTAAAGTTATGTTTAAAACTAGCAGATCTACGTATCTGCAAGTGGTACTTTCAAAGGACCAAGCGTCAAAGAAATCATGTTTTCTAAAAGACGGATCTTACACTAACAAGTATGATTTTTATAAACCACAAGTGTGTAAACACTTGTGAAATGAAAAGTTTCGTCAAAATAACAAACTTTGTAAAAGATGACGAGAAGTTGTAAAGACGGATTTCTCTAAAAACGAGGTTTTTACGAGATCAAAATTACTTTATATAAAGATCCACAAAATATAATGGGATTTACACTATAGTTTCGGAAAAACTACAAGTTCATGCGATTATGCGATTTACATACTTGTCGACTAGTTTGATGTGTCGGAAATTGTTTGATTGAATAAGGAAGTTGTTGAAATTGATTTTGTAAAAGAAAATGATACGCTTGAAAGCGTGGCCACCTCCAGTTACAGAGGAAACTCTGGCGAAATTTTTCTAAAAACCTAACACTTAGAACTATTTGCACTACAAGTGTTAGAATTATTTTGACATGTTTTCGAAACATAAATTTCGCCATGACTTTATTTACTAAATATTCGGAGGTGGGATTTTCACAAAATTTAACGTGATAAATATATATATTTTTCACACACTGTTTATGATTATTTTATGAAATACATAAATATTATTTTTAGAGTAAAAATAATATTTACGAACGTTAACGAATCCAAAATAATACGAACGCTTTCACCATAAATATATAAGTTACACCGGTAATTATATTACCACCCGATTGTTAAAACGTAACTTACGCACTTACGGAAATATTTATGAATGCGTATTTTAACAACGTATTATTGGAGAAAAATTATGTGAAATGAAAATATAATATTTTTGAGAAAAATACTTATATTTTGGAATTGGAAATATATATATATTAAGTGAGACTTAATGATATAATTGGGACGCACATGTATTGAATCCCCCATCCTTGGGAAGGAAAATAACTACCAAGTATACATAATGTAAACACGAAATAGTTGACTAACTATTTCCCAAAAACTTAAACCATAAAGCTAAGGCACGGCCGTCCGTCTAATAGAGTTAGCACGTGTAGGTCGTCATACAGCTGATTGATTTGGAGGCATACTTGGTAGAGACGCACCACTGTGAGTTCATGTCCCCCTTTTCTCTAACTGTTTTCAGTTTTTCTTAACTGCGGGGGTGAAATACATGTTACTTTGATTACAAGTACTTTATACACGGTATGGTTAGCGTAAGGAGGTTTACTACTTAGATCATGTGAGTGGGTAGGCAGAAACACCGAGGGACGTAAGCGGTAGATCTATCTGGGTGTAGCGAGCCCAACTCTAGGCCCAACAGAACGGACCTCTAAGAGGCCCAGCAGAACGGACCTTGAGTGACTTTGTACCCGACGCAAAAATCTGCTAGGTTGAGTCTTCCTACTTACACTTCACACATACTAATGGCCTTGCAAACCATTGGTGATCTCTTTTTCCTTACACTGCTACATACCAGGGAACTTTTATACTTACAAGTGTTTTACATACTCACTTACACATGAACTCGCTCAACATTATTGTTCATTTTTCAACTTACATGTATTTCAGGAAATTAGAGATCTGGCACGGTATGTTATGTTTTCCCACTGCATATGGGTTCCAAGGTCATCCCAGTTTAGGAAATGTGACTCTTTCCTGGACAAGTCACAAATCTTAAACTGCGTTTATCTCATGTTGATGTTTATGTTTTTCAAGACAATGTTTTATGTTATGATGTTGTAAGTCTATAAGACAATGGTACGTTACTTTGGTTTTAAAACTTAATCAAACGGATGATCTTGCATGATTTTATTTCATATAGCTTTGTTATGATTAAGCTATGGTATTAAGAAGTCACACCAAAATTAACCACGCTTCCGCAAAGCCAGGGTGTGACAGGTTGGTATCAGAGCTCTGATCATAGCGAACTAGGATTCCTTCTCGAGTCTAGACTATGATCGCTAGGGCTCTCACGAAAACATTTTTCTGCATACCACTTAAGTCCAGATCCAAAACTTTTTACAAACAAATGTTGAGCACATTTTATTATTTATAGGCTCAGCCTGGAGGGCTGAGGCTCGGTCTGGAGGATCGAGGCTCGGTCTAGGTGACCGAGGTAGTTGAGCACGTTGATTTATTATAGGCTCAGCCTGGAGGGCTGAGGCTCGGTCTGGAGGATCGAGGCTCGGTCTAGGTGACCGAGGTAGTTGGCTAGTGAGGCTAGGAAGAGTAGGCTCAGTCATGAAGGCTGAGGCTCGGTCAAGGGGACCGAGGCTCGATCTAAGAGGTCGAGGTGGAGGATAGAGCAGTCTTAGAGACTGGGAGAAATTGGCTAGTGAGACTAGGAGAATTATGTGATACCTTACTTGGTGACTTATGTGATTATATGATTATATGATTGAATATTATACGTATATGCGTTTGTGTTACAAACATCATGCTTTCATCATATACTAGAAAGATGGACACTACGAATCCCATGGCCATAGTATCAGACGACATAGTTTCATCGAAGCACGAGGTGTACATTTCCGATACTACCGGCGCAAACAATGACGACTTTCAGCCCTTTTGCACTGCCTGAAGTCGTAGCAGAGCCTACTGATGGCCATCTTGTTGGGAATTTGCCCCCTTGCCGCTTATCCTGTTGTTGATATGCCCCCCTCCCGACGTGGCCTCTGACGACGATAACGATCTACTGGAGGAGGACCCACTCGAGGGCAGGGCCCTATTGCTGCTGGTATTAGACTACTGCATGCGGACGCTCCTGAAGGGGAAACTCATGTCCATTCCCCTATCCCAGACTCATTTGAGTTTTTGACATCCGCATCTTTGCACATACAGGGAATGCAGCACCACTCACACGACGCCGACCCTGATATGGCATCATCAGCTGCACCGGATCCCGCCCACAGCTTTGAGTTTGATCACGATATTGAGGTTGATCCTGCTTTTCCACCTGGTTTTGATCCAGACCATGACCTTGAGTTCATACACTTAGACCAGCCCTTGGAGGATCCTGTAACCCCCTGTGTTTGTTGATCCAGCTGATCTTGAGATGGAGTTTTTGATCCGGGGCCGGCCGTGGCCCCTGAGCCAGGCGCTGCTCCTGACCCCGCATTGGAGCATGACCCTGTTCATGCCAATGCACCTACTGTTGCTCCTTGATTGATCATCTGCTTGGACGAGAGAAAGTTTGGGGTAACTGTGCAAGACAATTTATTATTACGGGGGCCCACGTAATAACGATTTGTAGTGCACAGGAATCCTGGTGGACTCTGCGGGTCAAGCTAATGATAACCAATGCAGCAGGAAATAACTTAAACACGAATGACCAAGGCGATGTAGCCTCGAGTTCATTCTATTGCGAGCAACAAGCCAAATTGGCAAGCCTATGTGAAGGCTCAGAAATTTACTTCCCCACTCATACAGTGAGTATATTTGCGTGTGAAATTGGGTGATTACATGATGGCTTATGTTGCTATATACACCTCATAGACAATTGAAACGTTGTCTAACCCGCTTCACACCACTTCGACAAAAGGGAATGTCACCCAGACGTGACACAAACACCAGTACGTTGCCAAGGACAGAAGCCGAGCTGCAAGAACGCATCTCACAGATAAATGCACGACATGAAGCCCTCCGCTCTAAGTACAACGATGGCATTACTGGAAATAACCCTCCAACTGGCTGCACCTATAAACAGTTCCTGAACTGCAAGCCTTTGAACTTTGACGGAACAGGAGGCGCCGTTGCATTTGTTCGTTGGTCCGAAAAGACCGACTCCATTCTAAGATTGAGTAACTGTTCGCCCCAACAGAGTGTTACCTATATCTCGGGGATATTTCTAGATGGCACACTCTCTTAATGGAACCTCCAGGTTCAGACCCTTGGCACAGATGCTGCTTATGTACTGAGCTGGGACGAGCTCAAGGAAATAATGGAGAAGAAATACTGTTCTAGGGCTGAAATTCAGAAGCTTGAGGTGGAATCCTGGAATTTAAAAATGGACGAACCAGAGACTCCTGAACATGTCCAGCGATCGCACGACTTGTCTAGGGTCGTCCCCTACTAAGTCATTGATGTTGTATGATATAGTGGTGTACTTGTAAGCTTTACATTGTGGTCTCGAATTGTGGCAATGCAATCGCAGTATTCTCATCACTTGTGATGTTCAATCTATTGTTTATGTCCTATGACATAAGATGTTATGTGATTGATTTATTGATAGCATGAGATGTTATGTGTTGGTATTGTTGAATGCATACGTACACTTCACTTGCCATGACCTAACCTACGTGAAACATCTTTTAGAAGATGCCGCCAAGACGCGAAATGCGCATGCCCACCTCTGAGGCATAACTTCAAGAGATAATTGCTGCAGCTATAGCACAGCACGAGGCCCTACGCTCCGAACCCAGCAGAGGCACCTCAGAAAATAACGGTTGTTCCTACTGGCACTTCCTCAACTACAAGCCTCCGAAGTTCGACGGCACTGGGGGTTCCATAACTTTTGTAAAATGGATTGAAAGTATGGAATCCATCTTTCGAATGAGTGGCTGTACGCCAGAACAACAAGTCCCATACGTTTCTGAGTTGTTTCAAGATGGAGCTCGATTATGGTGGAATCTTCAGGTTCGAATAATGGGCCTAACTACAGCATACGCGTTAACTTGGGATGAGTTGAAAGGAATGATGCATAAGAAGTATTGCCCCCAAACGGAAACCCAGAAGTGGGAAGATGAATTTCGGAGCCTGATGATGGAAGGTCCGAAGGTGTTGGAGTACGTGCAAAGACTTCATGATTCGTCACGAGTTGTCCCGTACCTGGTAAAACCATAATTTAAGAATTTGGAACAATTCATTTGGGAACTGGCGCCTCAAGTCTTGAGCTTGATGGCAACGTCAACGCCACCAACAACTGATGTTGCAAGTAAGATGGGTCTGGCACTCGTTACGGAAGCAATTAGGCTAGAAAAACTTGCAAACCCTGACAAGGAGACTCAGATAGAGTCGTCTGGAAAGAACAAAAGGAAGCTTACCGAAGATACCCGAATGAATGAGGATGAACAAAGATCTATTCGAGGTTGTTTTGACTGCGGGGACAAAAGGCATTTCAAGAAAGATTGCCCTAACAATAAACAGGCTAAAGATAAGATTTACTTAGAAACTGAACCAAGACGTGCTGAGTGCAAGTGTCACCACAATCATGGATGTCGGAAGCCTAGGTACGGAAGGAAAGGACACAACAAGGATGGTTGTGGGATGAAGGGTCCCAGACAAGGAGAAAACAGTAACAACGCTCAAGGTGGAAATGGGAGGTATCCAGGATGCTTCCATTGTGGGGATGTTGGACATTTTAAGAGGGAATGCCCGAAGTTGAAACAAGACCGTGAAAAGACATCCAACATCGGAGCAGGTGAAGCGTGCCAGGATCCAGGCGTGATTACTGGTACGTTCTCTAATAACCAAAACTCTTGCATCTATTTGATACTGGTGCCTATTATAGCTTCGTATCGTTAGAGTTTAAGAATATGCTTGGTTTAGCCGCTAATAAGTTAGATATTCCCTACTCAATCGAATTGGCTAATGGGAAGTTAGTAGAAGTCAACGAAGTCATCAGAGGTTGTGTGATCGAATTAGGAGAGCGTGAGTTTGCCTTGGATTTACTACCAGTCCAATTGGGAAGCTTCGACGTGGTAGTAGGAATGGATTGGTTATCAGGCAACGAGGCTGAGATAGTTTGTCACGAAAAGGTTGTTCGTATCCCAACCGAAGACGGCGAAACAATTGTGGCTCACGGAGAGAAGCGTGATACGCCGTTGAGAATTATCAGCTGCCTGAAAGCACGAAAGTGTTTGCAGAAAGGATGTGCTGCCTTCCTGGCACACATTGTGGATAAGAAGGATGCTGAGCCAAGAATAGAAGACATCCCTGTCGTAAGGGAATACCCAGAAGTCTTCCCAGAAGACTCACCTGGACTGCCACCTCAGAGGCAAGTAGAGTTTCACATCGACTTAGTTCCAGGCGTCGCGCCTGAGGCTAAGGCACCTTATAGACTTGCTCCGTCTGAGATGTAGGAACTGTCGACACAGCTTCAAGAGCTGTTAGACAAGGGTTTTATCCGACCAAGCTTCTCGCCTTGGGGAGCTCCGGTCCTGTTTGTCAAGAAGAAGGACGGTAGTTTTCGAATGTGTATCGACTACCGGGAGCTGAACAAGCTGACGATCAAGAATAGATATCCTCTGCCAAGGATTGATGATCTGTTTGACCAACTGCAAGGCTCAAGCTTTTATTCAAAGATCGATCTTCGATCTGGATACCATCAGTTAAGGATACAAGAGGAAAGTATCCCAAAGACAGCCTTCAGAACTCGTTATGGACACTACGAGTTCCTTGTTATGCCGTTTGGTTTGACAAACGCACCTGCAGTCTTTATGGACTTGATGAATAGAGTTTGCAAGCCGTACTTGGACAAGTTCGTGATTGTGTTTATCGACGACGTTTTCAAAGACAAAGGTTGAGCACGAACAGCATCTAAGAGCTATTTTGGAGTTGCTAAAGAAGGAACAGCTGTATGCCAAATTCTCTAAGTGCGAGTTTTGGCTACGCGAAGTCCAGTTTCTTGGACACGTGGTTAATGGAAATGGAATCCATGTTGATCCCACAAAGATCGAAGCGATCAAGAATTGGGAAACGCCAAAGACGCCAACCAAGATTCGACAATTCTTGGGTTTGGCTGGCTACTATCGAAGGTTCATTGAGGATTTTTCAAAAATCGCTCAACCATTGATGCTCCTCACGCAGATAGATAAGAAGTTTGATTGGGGAATCAAACAGAAAGAAGCATTCCAGATATTGAAGGATAAGCTCTGCAATGCGCCAACCTTAGCTCTACCGGAAGGTACAGATGATTTCATGGTATACTGTGACGCTTCACGTCAAGGATTGGGTTGCGTGTTGATGCAACGCCAAAAGGGTTATTGCTTACGCATCACGTCAATTGAAAGTGCACGAAAAGAACTATACCACACATGATTTGGAACTTGGCGCAGTGGTATTTGCATTAAAGATCTGGAGACACTACCTTTATGGTATGAAGTGTACAAACTTTACAGATCACAAGAGCCTACAGCACATACTCAGCCAGAAGGAGCTGAATATGAGACAGAGACGATGGGTTGAGTTGCTGAACAATTACGACTGCGAGATAAAGTATCATCCAGGGAAGGCGAATGTGGTCGCCGATGCCCTAAGTCGTAAGGAGATGATCAAGCCCATAAGGGTTAGAGCTTTAGAAATGATTATCCGAACCGATCTTTCCTTGCGCATTCGTGCCGCGCAGAAAGAAGCTCTCAAGGAAGGAAACCTTGAAGAAGAATATCTCCGTGGGATGGAGAAGTTACTGGTACCAAACGAGGAAGGAACGTTATGTTTTGAGAAAAGGATTTGGGTTCCTCTGTTTGGTGGTTTAAGGAAAGTTATTTTTGATGAAGCTCACAAGTTGCGGTGCTCTATCCACCCTGGAACGGATAAGATGTACCAGGATCTCAAAGTTTATTATTGGTGGCCTAGGATGAAAGGCGACGTTGCGGTGTATGTGAGCAAATGTTTAACATGCACTAAGGTTAAAGCCGAATACCAGAAGCCTTCAGGACTTCTGCAACAACCTGAGACTCCCAAGTGGAAATGGGAACAAATCTCCATGGATTTTATTACGAAATTGCCAAGAACGCCAAGAGGCCATGACACTATCTGGGTAATAGTGGATCGATTAACAAAGTCAGCATACTTCTTACCTATCAGAGAGAAGGATAATACGAGCAAATTGGCCGAAATATACATGAGAGAGATCGTCGCACGCCATGGAGTACCCCTCTCAATCATCTCTGATAGAGACGGAAGGTTTGTGTCAAGAATATGGCAATCCTTCCAAGAAGCCTTTGGCTCACAATTGAATCTGAGCACTGCGTTTCATCCGCCAACTGACGGCCAGAGCGAGCAAACGATACAGACTTTGGAAGACATGTTGAGAGCGTGTGTTATGGATTTGGGCAGTAGCTGGGATAAGCATTTACCTTTGGTCGAATTTTCATACAACAACAGCTACCACACCAGTATTGGTGTCGCGCCATTTGAAGCCCTTTACGGACGCAAGTGCCGATCACCCCTATGTTGGGCTGACGCAGGTAATAAGCAGCTTGCTGGTCCCGAAATCGTCCAAGAGACGACAGACAAGATTGCGCAGATTCTTAAACGCATCGAAGCAGCTCGCCACAGACAGAAGGCCTATGCGGATCCAAACCGGAAACATATGGATTTCCAAGTTGGAGAAATGGTGTTATTGAAAGTTTCACCCTGGAAGGGTGTGGCACGCTTCGGAAAGCGTGGGAAGTTAAATCCGCACTACATTGGTCCCTTCAGAATTCTGGAAAGAATAGGACTAGTAGCATACAAGTTGGACCTACCTGCTGAACTCCATTCTGTTCACGATACATTTCATGTATCCAACCTAAAGAAAAGTCCAACTCAAGATGACATTGCCATTCCCACCGACGAGATTCATGTTGATGACACGCTCCACTTCGTTGAAGAACCTGTTGAGGTCACGGATTGGAAAGTAAACAAGACCCGCCGGAGCAGTGTCAAGCTCGTCAAAGTTCGTTGGAATGCCAGACACGGTCCCGAGTGCACCTGGGAACGTGAGGACCGGATGAAAGAAAAATACCCCCACCTTTTTCCTAAGAACCCAGCATCTACAAGCAGAACTTAAAATTTCGGGACGAAATTTATTTAACGGGGGGAGAATGTGACAACCCGCACTAAACCAGGTATCCGTACGACTTAACTAATGATTAATTACTGCTTAATTACTGTGCTTGTTTGAACTAGCTGATGAACTGCTACTTGATATCTGACACATGTACTTACTTGCATCATACTTTACTTATCGTCACTACATTATTTACATGCTGAACCCTAGTGACAAACATGATGCACAAAAAGCACAGTAGCACTATAACGGATAACCTATTGAACATGCTGATAAAGCCAGCATCAGGCAAACACTGCCTCTAAGGCCTGTATGAGTCAGAAACGTTTTGCTACACTAGTAGTGAGTGTAGGGATATAAGGGTTGTGGAACTGCGTCTCTAGGGATAAGTTACAATGACTGGATGTGCCTAAAACGTACTCTAAGTACAAAAATTCAGCACTTTACACAATAACTCAGCTTTTAGCTAACTAATAAAGTGCCAAAACATGAGAAAAATATTGCTAGACACTTTCCAAAGTGTCAGAAATGAGTAGTGTCACTAAAAAGAGTAATAACGACACTTTAAAGCTTTAGTAACGCTTTAATGGATTACTATCCAACCAAACAACCGGACTATACCCGGAACATGAAAATATTGTTATTTTCATTATTTATCTTCTTCTGAGCCAGTTAGGGTCCCCGTATACCCTAACACCCGCTATAACGCATAACATACTAATAACTGGGTTAAACACTTAACTAACTTGGTTTAACCTAACTAATACCTAACTATCTAGTTAGAATCGGACTAGGACCCCCCCCCCCATTGCAAACCGTCCCCATGTAGGGGGACACACTTGTCCTTGTTGATTTGTGTAAATCCCATGTGCTTAATATCTAGGAGGCACATTATCCATTGGTTAATACATACTTAATTTGTCTATAAGATCTAACTTAAACACATATGATCTTTCACTTAACACACACCACAACAAAACTCTCTCTTTCTCTCTATACTAGCTACGGCCGAACACCCCCCTCCCCTCCATCCATTTTCGAAATTGATTCAAGCAAATCCAAGGTTATTCAAGCATCACGGGTCACGTATTAGGAGGCTTGGTGCACTCGGAGTTCGAAGGACCACTTTCTCTTGCTTTTATCCACCTCTTTTGCGCGTAGATTCTTCCCTAGCCTCGAGCTAGAGGTATAATGCTTAAAACACCTTCTTGAACTAATCTAAAGTGGTTAAAAGGATTTGTATCGGTTAAAACTCGTTAACATGCAAGTTGATGCTTTAAAGTTTACTAAAAACACTAAAAATGGTGGTTAATAGCACATAAGTTGTGTAAATGTTGTAGTAATTGAAAGTTGTGTTCATTTAGGCCCGATCTATGATGTGGTAGCTCGGATCATCGTTTAACCCGGTTTGGTAAGATCATGGATCTTAACATAAGCTTGTTTTGAATAATACAAGGGTTAAAAGGTGAAACTCTACCACACGCGAATCATGAACTTGTGTAAAAGAGTTTTACTTGTTAAAGTTATGTTTAAAACTAGCAGATCTACGTATCTGCAAGTGGTACTTTCAAAGGACCAAGCGTCAAAGAAATCATGTTTTCTAAAAGACGGATCTTACACTAACAAGTATGATTTTTATAAACCACAAGTGTGTAAACACTTGTGAAATGAAAAGTTTCGTCAAAATAACAAACTTTGTAAAAGATGATGAGAAGTTGTAAAGACGGATTTCTCTAAAAATGAGGTTTTTACGAGATCAAAATTACTTTATATAAAGATCCACAAAATATAATGGGATTTACACTATAGTTTCGGAAAAACTACAAGTTCATGCGATTATGCGATTTACATACTTGTCGACTAGTTTGATGTGTCGGAAATTGTTTGATTGAATAAGGAAGTTGTTGAAATTGATTTTGTAAAAGAAAATGATACGCTTGAAAGCGTGGCCACCTCCAGTTACAGAGGAAACTCTGGAGAAATTTTTCTAAAAACCTAACACTTAGAACTATTTGCACTACAAGTGTTAGAATTATTTTGACATGTTTTCGAAACATAAATTTCGCCATGACTTTATTTACTAAATATTCGGAGGTGGGATTTTCACAAAATTTAACGTGATAAATATATATATTTTTCACACACTTTTTATGATTATTTTGTGAAATACATAAATATTATTTTTAGAGTAAAAATAATATTTACGAATGTTAACGAATCCAAAATAATACGAACGCTTTCACCATAAATATATAAGTTACACCGGTAATTATATTACCACCCGATTGTTAAAACGTAACTTACGCACTTACGGAAATATTTATGAACGCGTATTTTAACAACGTATTATTGGAGAAAAATTATGTGAAATGAAAATATAATATTTTTGAGAGAAATACTTATATTTTGGAATTGGAAATATATATATATTAAGTGAGACTTAATGATATAATTGGGACGCACATGTATTGAATCCCCCATCCTTGGGAAGGAAAATAACTACCAAGTATACAGAATGTAAACACGAAATAGTTGACTAACTATTTCCCAAAAACTTAAACCATAAAGCTAAGGCACGGCCGTCCGTCTAATAGAGTTAGCACGTGTAGGTCGTCATACAGCTGATTGATTTGGAGGCATACTTGGTAGAGACGCACCACTGTGAGTTCATGTCCCCCTTTTCTCTAACTGTTTTCAGTTTTTCTTAACTGCGGGGGTGAAATACATGTTACTTTGATTACAAGTACTTTATACACGGTATGGTTAGCGTAAGGAGGTTTACTACTTAGATCATGTGAGTGGGTAGGCAGAAACACCGAGGGACGTAAGCGGTAGATCTATCTGGGTGTAGCGAGCCCAACTCTAGGCCCAACAGAACGGACCTCTAAGAGGCCCAGCAGAACGGACCTTGAGTGACTTTGTACCCGACGCAAAAATCTGCTAGGTTGAGTCTTCCTACTTACACTTCACACATACTAATGGCCTTGCAAACCATTGGTGATCTCTTTTTCCTTACACTACTACATACCAGGGAACTTTTATACTTACAAGTGTTTTACATACTCACTTACACATGAACTCGCTCAACATTATTGTTGATTTTTCAACTTACATGTATTTCAGGAAATTAGAGATCTGGCACGGTATGTTATGTTTTCCCGCTGCATATGGGTTCCAAGGTCATCCCAGTTTAGGAAATGTGACTCTTTCCTGGACAAGTCACAAATCTTAAACTGCGTTTATCTCATGTTGATGTTTATGTTTTTCAAGACAATGTTTTATGTTATGATGTTGTAAGTCTATAAGACAATGGTACGTTACTTTGGTTTTAAAACTTAATCAAACGGATGATCTTGCATGATTTTATTTCATATAGCTTTGTTATGATTAAGCTATGGTATTAAGAAGTCACACCAAAATTAACCACGCTTCCGCAAAGCCAGGGTGTGACATTTTGCTTGGTTTGGTGTAACGGCTACGGGATTCTTTGGAGCTTTACGCTTCTTTGACTGTTTCGAAGGCTCGGCTTCTGCTTCTTTCGATGCTTCTTGGGTGGCTTCATTATTGAGATGAGACATGGCGATACCTAAATCCAAAGTCTTCAGGATTACTTCGCCTATTCGCTGGGCAAATTTGGCAGTTTGCTCGGACATTTGAGTGTCGTTGCGATGAAGAGGCATTCTAGAGGAAATGAAAGACATAGGAGAAAACAAGTGAAATGTTATCGGATAATTAAAACAGAATGACAACGCATAGAAATTGCGATCATTTGTTTGTTACCCAAGGCAAACAAATGAGACGGTGATTAATCAAAGTAAACGGGTCATATTAATGTATCGCTGAAGACATGCTCGCCTATAAGTGAACACTCACCCCAAGAGTTCCCAGGTAAGAGTGACTGGTCCGATACTGCGGATTTGTACGAACACTCTAGCCTTAGACAGAAAACTCAGAGTACAGGAATTCACTCTTCCAGTTTGCACGTGTTCACATTATTTAGACCCAAACTTTGACGAGATTTTGAAAACTCAGAAAGCACTAAGGAAAATACGAGTCAAACTGGAAGGGTTCAAAACCTTATAACAGAGGGTTCAAAACCTAGTAATGAATCATCCTAGAACGGATGATTAATTTTTGAAGCAGATTCGGATTTTTGTGTTCTTGTTGTGGTTGTCGCCTAAGGATAGGTGACGGTATTGTTTTATGACTAAACGTAAGTAAACTCGCGTTAGGGTCCTAGGAAGGTTATAGACTAAGTCAAAGCATTACTAATAACCTAATTCCCTATAAGCATGAGCTCTGATACCAACTTTTCTGTCACACACCGACCGCGTAAAACAACAAATCACGGCGGAATCGTCGGGGAGTGTTGTAACAGAATCATTGTTTCAAAACACATGGAAGTTTGAAGTTTTGTTTTATTAAACATTAAATATTTACATCGTCTGGAAAATCTAAATAAACAAGTTAAACATAGTCTATCATTGTTATTAAGTCACTAAGGCCTCGTCCAGTCCTATGTGAGCATGCATCCTATCAATCAACATCATTAAACAACACCTGAAACATATGTGAAAACAAAGTCAGCAAAGAAATGCTGGCGAGTACATAGGTTTTTGAGAGTGCCGGATTCATGGCTAGTTTACATGTTGCAATACTTAATTAAAAACCTTGTTTTGAAAAGTATTGTATTGCGACATAATTAACCAACTCAAATCAAGTTGGTTATAATTTATAAAATCTCGTAGCCATGATTCTTAACCCAAAACATTTATTTAATAAAATTCTCGTTAATAAAACTCGTATGGTTTATATCATTTCGAAAACCTCGTTTGTGTGATATCGTTTCAAATCGTTTACCCAAGTGAACTAAATAACGCCACGGTATGTAATACAATGAAAACATATATATATATAGGAAGTACCAGCGGCGTATCCACCATGCTTCCATCACATTACACCCGTCCCGTTATCTAAACACTAACCAAACACCAATCGTTTACCCAAATCGTTTAATTCGTTAAAAATCGCTTTAGTCGTTTAAATCATTCTTGTTTTAAATCGTGAAAACTACTTTTGATTGTCTCGCTAATAACATCCAAACCTTCGCAACTCGCCTATCGCTTCTCGTATTAATAAACCACCAAAGGGTAAATTAACAATCACAGATTCAGTCGTTACCCACATAACCCACACATAACCATGGGTGCAGTCTGATAACGGGATTTGTCAGATCCTATGGTACCATAACCTAATACTGGTCGGTTCGGCCAAAACTAATGGATATTATTCGTTATGTAAATACAACCAACAAGTTTGTTTACTATATCAAAATCGTTATAAATTTTGTATAAACCATTTTAATCGTTTTTGAAACCATTGTTATAATATCAAAAATCGTTTTGAAAACCATCGTTAAAACCTCGAAAACATTTAGCACATATGAATCAGCCCAAAACAATTGAAAACAGTAAAATAGGGGAACTATGTACTCACCTGAGAATGCTTAGAGGTCTTGAACAACAACCAAGCAAAGCTAGAGGGAGCACGGAATCAATCGGCAACCTAATAACTATATAAATAAACTGGACCTAAGTCAGAAGATCGGATAGGATGAGGTTTTGTAAACCAAATGAGTATTGGAACTCATATGACATGGTTTAACAAAGTCTACATTCTAAATCGAAACCTAACCTAAGTGCTTTCGACCCATTGTGACCCATTAAGGTAGCTTAAGCTACTTTAACGTGTCGTTCGCGCAAAAGCGCGTTCGAGACGTCTAACTAGTCCTATGACAAGTATTATATGCCTAAACATGATAAAATATGTTGCATAATCAATTAAGTGACAAAAGTTTGTGTTACATATGCTTAATTACCAATTATGCATGAAAAGGGCATTTTGGTCATTTACCTAAGGCATATAAACTACCTATCATACAACTAATTAAACCTAAGTGACCATAAGATATAACCTCGGAAGGTTATTCCCTATGCAACTATGGTCACTAAACATGCTTGGTCGGATCCTAATGATCGACCAAACGGGTCTAGTTCGAAAGTCTAAGCGGGTGTTCAGTCCGCTTTGACTTACGACTCTACACAAGCACTAAACTAAAAGTGACGAGCTAAACATGCTAAAACATGTTTAGTTAAGTTAGAAAACATGTTTGGTATCAAAACAAACAGTTTTGATACCCAAAAGTAGTTTGGTTACAAAATACGCAAGAATACGCATTTTGGCCGAAACTACGACTCGTCACTACACCTAGATAACGTGGTAATCAGTAGGTATAGTCACTAGGGACTATAACCATCGTGATTACACTCACGTTATGAAGTTCAAACGAACTTCGCATTGACCATAAACTGGTTAAGGGAGAAAGTCAAACGCAGTTTGACTTTCAGACTCGAAAAGCGATAAAAGAACGAAAGAATACTTACAAAAGGTCCCCGCAAGCTATGATCCGATTTACTCTCAGGTCTGAAGCATAAACTTCAACTTAGAGAGCCAAAATCAGATCATTGTGGGTTTTTCAAGTGAAAGGAGATGAGTATATATAGGAAAACTAGAACCGTTAGGATCGTTCATCGTAAAACGAGCTTCGATCTCATCCGTACACATTTGCCCATGGTTTTGTGAAACCATGGGAGCCCATAGTTTCATTAAAACCATGTGAAAATGAGGGGAACAGCTGGAACAAGTTGGAAATTAGATTTTTCATTTTGGTCCCTTCCTAAGATAACTATGGCAGAATGACAATTTTGGTCCCTGAACTTCAGAATCCTGCATTTCGGCTCATTTTTTACACGTTTAAGCCCCGTTAACCTCATTTCAAGGCTCTAAAATGAAGTTAAACTATAGGGAACTCAAAACATGCTAAAAAATATCTCGGATGTCGGTTCGTTTGGTCGTACGGTTGCGTTGTTCGGTTAATTACGACGAAACACGAACGAATGCGAAAAACGATCCAAATTACGCGACGAATGGAATTTTATCATGACAATCACCAAAATAAAGTATTTTAATGATTACATAAAGTTTTGGATGTCCGGATGTATTCAGAACGTAAGATATGCGCGAAAATGCAAACTTATGCACTTTTTGACGCTTTTAGTCCCTGAATGACCAAAAAGTTTATTTTAGCACACCGAACCCCTCAAAGCCTATTTCTAAGCTATGTAAAGGATATTTAGGGTATGTTTAACTTATGGTCATGTTCCGGAATGTTCGTTACAGTACAAATCGGCATACTTTCGCAGTTTGTCGAAATTAGTTCCTCTAAGCGAATAAACTTGATTTCGCCACACCAAACCCTCCAAAACTTATTTCTAAGTTATGTAAAGGTTATTTAAGGTATGTTAAGCCTATGTCACTGTTCCGGAGTGTTTGTTGCATTAAACTAGTTATATTTACACATTAGTGCGCGTATAACCTTCCAGAAAGCGATTTAGAGCCCGAAATCAAACAAGAGTTGATATGTGCAAACGATACACATATTTATACAAATCACAAGTATGAAACACAACATTTCATTGATTTGGTATTTGTTCGATGGCCGTGGAGGTACAGATGTCACATCAGGAACCCAGAAAATATGGATGCATATCTAAAACTCATAACCAGGCAAGCAGATATAAGAGCAAGAATTGAATGCAAAGATCAAGGTGACAAAGCCATTTCTGAAAGAATGGATTTTTTCCTCACTAAGGTCAAACAAATGGAAGATTATGCAAGAGACCTGAGCAAAGACATGTCAAATATGCCACCTGATGCTGCCCTACAAAAGGTAATGAGAAAGGAATATCTTGAATACATCATGAAATAAAAGTTTTATCTAGCCAAAGAAGAACAATTCAGTGAATGGCCACTCATTGCATTAAAGCATGAGGTAAACAGAATCAAGAAAATCAAGGATGATCCAAGTAAGAAAAGAACTACTCTAAACTGGAGCAAATACAAACAGGCTATTGATAAACTTACTTCAGAATACAAAAGAAAGAAGCAGGAGTTGGTGGATGCAAAGGTTGGACCGGCCAAAGCCATAGCAAAATGGACAAGGTAATACACAGATGAGGCTTATGAAAGGTTAAAGAAAAGAAGGATGACAGATTCTAGTTTACCACAGAAGCCTGAATACAAAAAGCCAGAACAACATATTAGTGCTCCTAAACCACTGATCACATCAGCAGATGTTTCAGTCACTGAGCTAGAACAATGAAAAAGGCAAGAGCAGATTTAACAAGAAACCGCAGAAGACATAGCTGCAGCAAATGAAATCATAAAAAAGGCCTTCAAACAAATGTCAGCTGAAAAATCTGAAGTAGCAAAAGTTCAGAGTACTGATCATGCTGAAAACTCTGAACTATCAAAAGCTCAGAGTAATGATCAGGCTGAAAACTCTGAATCAGCAAAAGCACAGAGTACTGATCAACAAATTCTCACAAGGCCACAATCCCCCAACTCATCAGTAAATAAACCTCTCCCAAGAAACCCATTGGGTTCAAAAATACTAAAATGGATGTCTGATCAAAAGACCTATGTATTGACCCTGTTCAGATCCAATGGAGAAGTAAAGCACATATCAAGGGAACAAGCACTGGGCCTGAGTGTTGAAGATCTACAAGATCTCCTTGAGCTTATACTGTGTAGGGATGAGGAGGATACAAGTTCTATGGATTTTGAATTGCAGTTTAAAGGACAAGTTAGGGAACTTCTAATGAGACAATAAAGATCCAGAATAATGAAGGGTTTTGGCATTATCTGTTCCAGGGGGAGATTATTGGGATTGAACCCTATCAGAGGAACAGATAATAAGAGCCAAAACCGGATCACAATAGTGGATTTATAATAAGCAGCTGTTTACATTAGACCTTCCCCTTGAAAGTGATTATAACATCTGATGGTCCTCTATCCACTGTCCGTATACAACAGCTGTTGTCCTTCAAACTGCTGATGAATCCCTGAAGACTGCTAAGAAGTAAACACTGCTGGTTTAATCTACTGATGCTAAAGGACTGCCCACTCAAGGACTGATCAACCTTGAGGAAAGCACTGATGAAAGGAGAAAGCAGTAGTTTAGTGTGTCACTTGTTTTGTATAAAGTCAGTTGTTAAGATTAGCAGTGTTTGTATAGGAACAGTGGTTACAGGTTGTTAGGTTGTTAGATGTCGCTTTCATGGTGACGTCAGCTGAGATGCTTCAGTGGTTTGGTTTGCCTATAAATGGAGCAGTACCCTGTACTGTTACATTTTGATGGACTGAGTGAGTTCTTCTCCTCTGATCCAATCCTTTCATCTTGTCCAATCAACCATGGAGTATTAGGCGGAGGGGGAGTTTAATTTGTAAGCATGCTTTGTAATATTTTGATTTGTATTGTAATCATTCGACTCAATGAAAAGCATGTATTTATCAAAACTATTTTCCTCTTTGATTGTGTTTACAAAGTTTGTTGTTCATTTTCGCTGTACTTAAACTCTGTTCATTTCTACTGATTTGTTCAAATTATGCAAACGAACACAATCATGAGGAGCCTCAGATCCTAACAGTTCATTTGATTCCATCTTTAACTATTAAGTAGTGGTTTTATTAAGTTTAGTTATCTTATTAAGTAGTGGATTATTATTGGTAATAGTTTATATTTAGTAATGTTTATTTATGATATTTGGCTTAAAATAATCTATGTATGATATTTGGCTTAAACAGTTACATGACACACCTGTTTGCAATACATAGCGTACAAAATATTTTTAAATCTAAAAAAATAGTCACTAAAATACATAATATAAAAAATTAAAATGTTATTGACTGAAGTTTCCATTAGCTTTATCATTTCCAGAGTTAAGTTTACATGAAACAATTACATACCATACCTTATTTTCGCAATACATAGCACACAAAATATTTTTAAACTACTCAAAAATAATAAAATAAAATACATAACATAAAAAAACATTCGATACTGAACTTTCCATTGTGTTGTCATTTCAATCTTTGTAAGTTCCAGATTGCAGTTTACATGAAACAATTACATGACACACCTAATTTTCGGAATACATGGCTTACCTCGAGATATATAACTTCTTTGGATAATATCTAAAATTTTAAAGCTAAGAAAAACGTCATATGAAAATAATTTCATAAGAAAAAATGCAGCAGAGTAGGAAACGAAGCATCTTATCTTCATTAAAATGTGGTGTACGTTAAAAATTTTCAAGCCGACAAAACAATGGATATATAGTAAATACAAAAAAGGGATTAAAAACTAATAAACAAAAAAAACAAAATATCACAAAGACTGCGTTTATGGTTAAAACAACACGAAAAAAAATTAACGTCAGTGATTTTGGGATGAAAACATTGTGTTAGAGCCACATAAGCCTTTTAATGCGTCACCGCATAACATAGATCGGTGGCACCCCATGCGTCTGTAAGACTCCAAGTATAAGTTCTCCCACGTGGCTCATTTCTATTGGTTAATATTTATGCGACAACCACAGACGCAAGACCTGCATTGTTTTCCGTTTACACGACATCCACATACGTATTCAATGTTTAGTTTCGTAGAGTTTGGAAGACAATGGTCATTTCTTGATTTTCCATTATTGTTATGGTAGGGCTGTTAGGATTATTGTTATGGTTGGACTGTTGTCACACCCCAAAAAACCAGGATGCAATGAAAAGTTAGATTTACACAAAACATAACTTTTCTATAATAAACACAATGGAAGTCAAATGTGTCACACCCCGATAAATCGATTACATCGGAGCCGGGTGTGATCCGAATAGTATCTTCGTTGCACAGCGGAAGTATTTGAGCTAAGACTTCTATAAATGAACGCTCGCTAAGTACTCGAATTCCCATGGGTTCTCCTATTCCAACCGTTCCATAGTTTTGAAAACACAACCTGAGAAAGAACATGCGAAAAATCAACATAAAGTTGGTGAGTTCATAGTTTGTTTTGAAAAAGATTAAAACAAATCTTATTGTTAGCCGGTTTAAAAGTTGTTGAGATAACATAATAAATCATTATTCTCGGCATGTTATATGAAAACTGTGAGTCTAGCGCACGAGAGTCATTGTGCCTTGCACGAGAGAGAATGGGCCGAGCCCAAAAGAGTCTTTGTAAGCAGGACCAACACGTCCTCTTACTTGTACATAAGTTGAAAACGTTACCGAAGTTTGTAAATCCATGTATTTGTGAGTTTGTATCAATTGAATCTTAAAAACATTTGAAAATCTGAGTATCAAAAAACTGAACTAGTATGTAATGCGTCTATGAACCTGATCATATAACAACCCTCCTGAATATTTTTTGACACCCTAATATATTTTAAATGTCCCAATATGTCCTAAAATTACACCCCATACGCGAAAACAGGGCCGAATACCTTTATTTTTGTTAAAATTAATTAAAAATGAATTTTTATGGTCTCTCTTGGGGCGCGTAAGCCATCCCCTTGAGCTACGCGGGCCGCGACAGCTAGAGACCAGGGTCGTACCCTGAGGTGCCACGTGGCATAACGCGTGTGGAGTCTATGTTTTGAATCAGCAACCCTAGGGCCTACCCTAGGGAGCCTCGCGGGCCGCGTAGCCCTTGGCCATGTTTTACACGGGCTGCGTAGAACTTAAAATCAGGCCCTATATAAAGGAGGCATCGGCTGAACATTCGAACTCGCTCAATTCTCACTTTCTCTCTTGAATTACTATATAGTAGGCACTATACTCGGATATAATATCCCCCTAATTTGAAAATTTCTGCTCCGTTGTAAGTATTATAACCCCGGTTACGTATTAGATACGCTGCCAGATTGATCTAGGGTTCCGTAACGGCTGTCGAGGTTCTGCCCGACGTAGTCGTTGGAATGCCGTCTCGGGGAGGGTATTACTAATGTAAATATTAGGTTATTATACTAACACGTGTGCATTTGTGTAAATTATAGATAATCTTCAAGAAACCCTTTAAAGAAGTCTAAGACAGCAATGTGAGTAATCTCCTTTTTGCAACTGTTTTTACAAAACCTTAAATGTTTTACAATGCAATTAAGCAGTGATTGAGTCTTTGTAATTCTTGAATTACTGCCGGTATTATGGGGTTTTGTATACATTACTTGATAATCTTCACAATTGGACAATGGGTTAGCCAATGTGTGATATGACCATAGCCACAGATACGGTCGAGTGGCAAGTACTGAATGAGTAATTGTGTAGATATAAACATTGTAATAGCTCTCAATACTATTTAAAGGATAAGACTCTTCTTGATTAAACTGGTATTCACTCACCAGTATTTCCCACTGACAAAATGTTTTTAAACGCGATTTAGGTAACAAAATGTGAAAGCCAACTAGAAGCCAGCTGGACAGCACTGAAGGCTTGGAAAAAGTGGCTATAAAAGTTACCTAAATAAAAGAAGATGTTTTATTCAATAAAATAGGGATTTTCCCTAAAAAATGTTTGTAATAAAAACTTGGGTTTTATCCCAATATGTTTAATATTATAAAAGTGTGGTATTTACTCTTATAAACCTTTCCTAACTACGGTCCTGATGAAATTTCCGCTGCCAAATTGATAAACAAATGATACCACCAAAAACTGGTCTCGCGGCCTCCCGTTCCCGGGACAGATAGGGGTGGGGGTTGCGACAGGAGGTGGTATCAGAGCTAAGCCACTGATTCAGCCACAGCAGTGTTCTGCTGACACCAAAATATTATTCAAAATGTTAGGAAATTAATTATGAAAATACGTGCATATCTGTATTTTATTGTTATGTGTTTCTTGACTATTTGTTAGTTTACAGTATGAGTGATCAAGGACCCTCAGACGCATATCGTCAGTTGTCTGATTCACCTAGGAGTGAAGGTACCTCTTCACAGCCTGCCCTCTCTGGGTATGCTGCTGATAATGAAGAAGGGATGTTTGTGTTTAAGACTCAGTCTGAAGAGACATTCCCTCAGAAAAAGAGATGATGGTTCAGTAAGGGAGCACACGAGCGTAGGAAAAGAATGCGAAAGTTGCAACAGCAGAGAGTCCTAGCAGCAGCTAAGCGAGAGTCAGATGCCCATACACAAGATATGCTTAATAGGAGCTTAGCCAATTTTCATATCCTAGCAACCACAGCTGCCGACCCAAATCTGGAACAACTAGTAGCCCCACATCCCTTACCTTTGTTTCCCACTCAGCCGATGGAGATAGAAAACAACCCCGAAAACCAAGTCCAAATGCATGATTTCAACCCTGAGGAGATACCTAGGATACCAGCCCCTAATCCCATAGACCCAGATTATGATCCATGGTTCGATGATCATAGGGATTATGTGCCACGCTACCACCTAAATGACGAACCCATGCCGAACTTAGCAGCCTATCCAGGTCTAGACCCTCTAGATCCCTACTTCGATAACGATGAATACATTAGGGAGATCTTAGAGAATCCGTACCCTCAGGAGGAGCCCATGCCCCAGTACCCCGACCCAGTACCAGCACCTGCACCCCCAATGAGTGCAGAAAATGTGCAAGAGCTCCGAACTTTCGGAGAAGAGATTTTAGAGAATAGCGAGAGGATGAGGCAGGTAGGAGAGCGACTCGTCTGGAAGTACGACGAGCGCAATATGGATTACTAGTTGAATCCATATCAGTGAAGGTGATGGTGGAGATAATAATAGTAATAATAATAATAATAAAATATATATATAATATGAAATATATATATATATATATATATGTAATAATAATAATATATGTTGTTGTATAGACCACTTCGTGGTTAGTGATGCACAATAGTATTGTAATTTTAATTCCAGTCCTAGTGTGTATTTGACGCATACTATAATAGAAAAGAGTAAGTCGCAATGCTCGACGCTTTTGACCAATATGTGTGTTGTGTGGTTGTTGCCTAAGTTATTAATTATTTTGTGATATTAATAATTGGTAAATGTTTAAAATTCAGATGGACGACGAAGTAAACCAGGAAAACCAGAATAACGATAACCAGAGTAACAATAACTCGGATAACGAAAACCCGAACAACAACAATAATGGAAACCAAGTGGATAATAGTGCCATGCCACATATAGTGGCACAAGGGATAATAGATGCGATGCCATATATTATCAAAATGGTTAGGGAAGAAGAAAATAAAAGTAAACATGATAGCAAACGACCCTCTGAACCTGAAAATAGCGTAAACAATGGACCCGTACTTCAAGTGCTCATTCCTCAAAGAAGAAGAACCATGTCTTACGGTTGTTCTTATAAAGTATTCTGGTCTTGTAAACCAATGGAAATCTCGGAAAATGAAGGGGCCGTTGCATCTTTACGCTGGATAGAAAAGACCGAGGCAGTCTTAAGAATAAGCAAATGCGCGGAAGAGGATAAGATAATGTTTTCTTTCAATCTGTTTAAGAACTCAGCACTAGAATGGTGGAACACTATCCTTCAGTCTAGGGGGAGTGATAGAACTTACAATATGGAATGGGAGGAATTTAAAAACATGGTAGAAAGGAAATTCTGCCCTCCTAATGAAAAAGAGCAGATAGCAAACAAATTTCTAAACCTTAGGATGACTGGAGTAGATAGTAAGGGTTATACTACATTATTCATTGAATATGCACAAATAGTACCAACCCTTGCATCACCAGAATCAGTATTAATCTCCCGTTAAATCTGGGGATTGATTGGGGAAATAAGGCATGTAGTCAAGGCAGCTAGACCCCAAACCATAGAAGAAACAGTAGAACTAACAAATACCTTGACAGATGAATTAGTCCGTACATGAGAAGAGGATCAAAGGAGGAACCTAACCCAGAAGCTTACCCAAAATTCCGTTCTGAAAATTCTAACCGTGGGAAAATGTAGGCTCTACCTCTGCACCCTATTGCAAGTATTGCAAAAGGAAGCATTCTGGAAGATGCTCCATATACTGCAACTTCTGCAAAATATCTGGACATAAGGAAGAAGACTGCAGGAAGAAGCCTAACAACAGGATATGCTACAACTGTGGAGAACAAGGTCATATCAAGCCTAACTGTCCAAAAATAGCTCCAGCCACGAACACCAAGAATACTAAAAATGCTAGAGCATTTGTTCTGACTGCAGAAGAAGCAAAGATGATCCCGGATGTGATCACTGGTGCGTTTTTAGTTAATGATGTTTTTGCTAAAGTATTATTTGACTCTGGTGCGAACCAAAGTTTTATTAATACTTCATTTTGCAAACTTCTTAATCAATCATTAACTAAACTCCCACAAGAATGTCTAGTAGAGACAGCAAATGGGGAAACCATTAAGATTTCTAAAATCTTGCAGGGAGCAAGAATTTAAATTTTAAATCAGAAATTTATTGCAAACCTTTACCCCATGAATCTGGCAGGATTTGATGTTGTGTTAGGAATGGATTGGTTAATAGCCAATAAAGCCAGTATTTTATGTGATCAAAAGTCAATTCATGTAAATTCACCAAGGGGTGAAAAGATCACAATTAAAGGAAATAAAACCTCTAGATCTACAAAGTTCATCTCTGTGATGAAAACAACAAGTTATATAAGAAAAGGATCATTAGTGTATTTGATTTCTATAATCACTAACACTAAAGGAAAAGAATTAAAGGATATTCCAGTAGTATCCCAGTTTTCAGATGTATTTCCAGAAGAGCTACCAGGGCAACCTCTAGATAGATAAGTTGAATTCAGAATCCATTTGATACCAAGAACCGCACCAATTGCCAAAGCACGTTACCGTTTGGCACCCGCAGAAATGCAGGAACTAAAGAAACAGTTAGACGAATTGTTAGAGAAAGGATTCATACAGCCAAGCTCATCGCCATGGGGAGCACCGATTTTATTCGTTAAAAAGAAGGATGGATCAATGCGTATGTGCGTTGACTACCGTGAATTGAACAAAGTCACGATTAAGAATCGGTATCCATTACCAAGAATAGATGATCTGTTTGACCAGTTGCAAGGAGCGCGATTTTTCTCTAAAATCGATTTAAGGTCAGGATATCATCAATTAAGGGTACAGGAAGAGGACATTCCTAAGACCGCTTTCAGAACAAGGTATGGCCATTATGAATTTACTGTCATGCCATTTGGTTTAACCAATGCCCCAGCTGCATTCATGGACATGATGAACCAGATATGTAAGCCATATTTGGATAAATTCATAATTGTCTTTATAGATGATATTCTTATTTACTCTAAGAGCAAAGGGGAACATGCAGCGCATCTGCACGCACTTCTATGTTTATTGAGAAAAGAAAAGCTTTATGCTAAATTTTCAAAGTGTGAGTTTTGGTTAGAACAGGTACAGTTTCTTGGACATCTAGTTGATCATGAAGGAATTCATGTAGATCCCACCAAGATCGAGGCAATTACCCAATGGAAAACCCCAGAGTCACCAACCGAGGTTAGAAGTTTCTTAGGATTGGCCGGTTATTATAGAAGATTTATTCCAGATTTTTCTAGAATAGCCATTCCCTTAACTAAGCTAACCTGTAAATCCATTAAGTTTGAATGGGGACCAAAAAAAGAAGAAGCCTTTAAAATTCTTAAGCAAAGACTAACCAACGTACCCATACTAGCGTTACCAGAAGGAACTAAAGATTTTGTAATCTATTGTGACGCTTCTAAGTTAGGTTATGGATGTGTGTTAATGCAACGTCAAAAGGTTATAGCTTACGCCTCTAGACAACTTAAGAATCATGAAGAGAATTATTCAACCCATGATCTAGAGTTAGGAGCTATAATTTTTTCTCTCAAAATTTGGAGACATTACCTATACGGTAGTATGTTTACCATTTTCACCGACCATAAAAGTTTAAGGTATGTTTTTGGGCAAAAGGAATTAAATATGAGACAAAGACGCTGGATGGAGATACTTAGTGATTATGATTGTAGTATCCAGTATCATGCAGGAAAGGCAAATGTAGTAGCTGATGCTTTAAGTCGAAAGTGTCATGAAAAGCCAAAAAGAGTACGTTCTCTTAAGTTAAATTTGCAAGTAGATTTAAATGATCAGATTAGAAAGGCACAAGAATCATTAATCAAGGATGATACTAAGAAAATTAAAAGGAATGATTAAAGAATTAGAACTAGGAACAGATGGAATTTGGAGATTCCATAAGAAAAGAATGTGGATACCTAAATTAGGAAACCTACGCCACCGTATATTAGAAGAAGCCCATAAGTCTAAGTATACGATGCATCTTGGAAGTGATAAGATGTATCAGGACTTAAGAAAGAATTTTTGGTGGATAGGAATGAAAAAGGATATAGCAGCATATGTTGCAAAGTGTTTAACATGTTCACAAGTCAAAGCTGAACATCAGAAACCCGCAGGATTGTTGCAACAGTTAGAAATGCCTGTATGGAAATGGGAATTGATAACAATGGATTTTGTTACTAAATTACCCAAAACAAGAAAAGGTAATGATACAATCTGGGTGATTGTAGACGGGCTAACCAAGTCAGTTCATTTCCTACCCATGAAGGAAACTTTCAGTATGGAACTATTAGCTAAATTATATGTATATGAAATAGTTTCATTACATGGAATTCCTCTATCAATTGTTTCTGACAGAGATAGTCGTTTTACCTCTCATTTTTGGACAAGTTTCCAAAAAGCAATGGGAACCAAGTTGAATCTAAGCACCGCTTATCATCCTCAAACGGACGGACAAAGCGAAAGGACAATTCAGACAATGGAAGACATGCTTAGAGCTTGTGTAATTGATTTCGGAGGTAATTGGGACGATCATTTACCATTGATAGAATTTTCTTATAATAACAGTTATCATACAAGTATCAATGCTGCACCTTTCGAAACACTTTATGGACGAAAGTGCCGAACGCCAGTCTGTTGGGCAGAAACTGGAGAAAAGAAACTATCTGGACCTGAGATAGTACAAGAAACAACAGACAAGATCATTCAAGTCAAGGAACGACTGAAAACAGCACGTGATTGACAAAAGAGTTATGCTGATAACAGACGAAAGCCATTGGAATTTCAAGTAGGAGATAAAGTGTTATTGAAAGTCTCTCCTTGGAAAGGAGTGGTCAGATTCATCAAAAGGGGAAAGCTAAGTCCCAGGTATGTTGGACATTTTGAGATTATTAGAAAAATAGGACCTGTAGCCTATCTGCTACAACTGCCAGAAGAAATGGCAGGAATACATGATGTATTTCATGTATATAATCTCAAGAAATGCTTAGCTGATGAATCACTCGTAGTACCTCTTAAGGATATAGAGGTAAATGAACAGTTAAAGTTTGTAGAAAGACCTCTACAAATTGAAGACAGGAAAGTTAAGAACCTCAAGCACAAGAGATTAGTTCTGGTCAAAGTAAAATGGGATTCCAAAAGAGGACCAGAATACACATGGGAGCTTGAATCAGAAATGCAAAGGAAATATCCATACTTGTTCCAGTAGATCTCGAGGACGAGCTCTAAAACAAGGTGGGGAGGATATAACAACCCTCCTGAATATTTTTGACACCCAAATATATTTTAAATGTCCTAATATGTCCTAAAAATACACCCCATACGCGAAAACAGGGCCCGAATACCTTTATTTTTATCAAAATTAATTAAAAATGAATTTTTATGGTCTCTCACGGGGCGCGTAAGCCATCCTCTTGAGCTACGAGGGGCCGCGACAGCTCGAGACCAGGGTCGCACCCTGAGGTGCCACGTGGCATAACGCGTGTGGAGTCTATGTTTCGAATCAGCAACCCTAGGGCCTACTCTAGGAAGCCTCACGGGCCGCGTAGCCCTTGGCCACATTTTACGCGGGCCGCGTAGAACTTAAAATCAGGCCCTATATAAAGGAGGCATCGGCTGAACATTCGAACTCGCTCAATTATCACTTTCTTTCTTGAATTACTATATAGTAGGCACTATACTCGGGTATAATATCCCCCTAATTTGCAAATTTCGGCTCCGTTGTAAGTATTATAACCCCGGTTACGTATTAGATACGATGCCCGATTGATCTAGGGTTCCGTAACGGCTGTCGAGGTTCTGCCCGACGTAGTCGTTGGAATGTCGTCTCGGGGAGGGTATTACAAATGTAAATATTGGGTTATTATACTAACACGTGTGAATTTGTGTAAATTATAGATAATCTTCAAGAAACCCTTAAAAGAAGTCTAAGACAGCAATGTGAGTAATCTCCTTTTTGCAACTGTTTTTACAAAACCTTAAATGTTTTACAATGCAATTAAGCAGTGATTGAGTCTTTGTAATTCTTCAATTACTGCAGGTATTATGGGGTTTTGTATACATTACTTGATAATCTTCACAATTGGACAATGGGTTAGCCAATGTGTGATATGACCATAGCCACAGATACGGTCGAGTGGCAAGTACTGAATGAGTAATTGTGTAGATATAAACATTGTAATTGCTCTCAATACGTTTTAATGGATAAGACTCTTCTTGATTAAACTGGGATTCACTCACCAGTATTTCCCACCGACAAAATGTTTTTAAACGCGTTTCAGGTAACAAAATGTGAAAGCCAACTAGAAGCCAGCTGGACAGCACTGAAGGCTTGGAAAAAGTGGCTATAAAAGTTACCTAAATAAAAGAAGATGTTTTATTCAATAAAATATAGATTTTCCCTATAAAAATGTTTGTAATAAAAACTTGGGTTTTATCCCAATATGTTTAATATTATAAAAGTGTGGTATTTACTCTGATAAACATTTCCTAACTACGATCCTGATGAAATTTCCGCTGCCAAATTGATAAACAAATGATAACACCAAAAACTGGTCTCCCGGCCGCCCGTTCCCGGGACAGATAGGGGGCGGGGGTTGCGACAGATCATTAATGTGTAGCTAAGACATTAATATGTGTGACGACATAGGAAGCACTCAACCCTAGCGAATTTCCTCTGGTCCACCCGGTTGGAACAACAAAAGCATTACATGGGCCACACAAGGACCCATGAGTGGGGCTCGCTACACCCGATAGATCTACCACTCTTGCCCCTCGGTCTTATACAAGACTAATGGCTCTTAAGAGAGAGCCTTGTCTCACATGATCCTATAGTTCATTCCCTTGCTAAAGTATACCATCGAAAACTTCTATTTCCCCTGAGGGTTATAAATCCGAAAACATTTAAAAGAGAAGGGGGACTTGAACTCACTAGGTTGTCCCGTTGTTCGTACGCAGACTAACCAAGTTCCGTTGTTATAACTAGGACAATCCCGTCACTAGTCGTGAAAATCATGCACGTTTAGAAAATTACTTATTTGTTTTGGTAAAACTGGTATGTTTAGTATAAACTTTCGTAAACCATTCGAGTTCGTTGAAATTCATTTGCAACATGGTTTATAAATATGTGTTTTCGTTCATCAAAATATTGTTTGCTTTTGCAAAAACTTCCATGTCTTTCCACCCCCGAAAACATTTATAAAAATGTAAAACCGTAAAAAGTGGGGGTTATGAACTCACCTCGATATCCTTATGCAAAGCTAGCTTAATGTGATTCTCTAGTGTCGTTCCAAGAACATGAATTAGATAGCGTGCAACCTATAACATTCCTAACAAGGAATAACATATAAGTTTCAAATTAAACGTAGCTAAACTACGTGTCCGAGCTCTACCGAGTCGTTAACAAAACGACTCTACTAGGTGTTATTATCTTGACTTAGAATAACCAATCTATGGTTAATCGATCCCGTTTATAATCGGGATAAAACTAAGTCTCGGAAACGACTTAGTTTTCCTAGTGATTTAGAATATATATATAATTATAAATATATTTACGAAGTCGTGTTTAGTCGTCGTGAATAAAAATACGTAAATGGATAATGGTACGTATTCAAAATGTCGTATATGATACAGTAATATACCGTTGTAGTTCCGTAAGACGTAAAGATATATATATATATATATATATATATATATATATATGTATCTATATATATATATATAGGGGAAGGTTCAAATGAAAACCACTAGTTATCGCGAAAACTCGAAAACTAACTAAAAAAGCCAAAAAAAATTCCAAACTTTTTTTTTTTTGCATAACAATTTTCGCAAATTAAATTATACAAAATAATACTTTTAAAAAAAAAAATTGTATTTCACATGTGTATTATTACACATGTGTACTACAAAAAAAAAAATTGAAAAAAAGTTTTTTTTTATATATAAAAACTAGTGATTTTTAATAAAAAAAAATTCTGTGTTTTTTAGGCTTTTTTTGTTAGTTTTCGAGTTTTTGCAATAAAAGTAGTTTTCATTTGAACCATCCCCTATATATATGAGAATGATCCGTTAGGAACCACCCTTTATTGCGAGAACCAATGTGAACACAACCAAAAAATACCTAAAAATAGCTAAAAAACACGCACAGAATTTTTTTTTGAATTTTTTTTATAAAAAATCGCTATATTTCGTTACAAAAAAAAAATATTTTGGCTACTAAGAGTAGCGATTTAAATGTAAAAAAATATTAACAAAAAAATGTGTTTGTTTTTTAGATTTTATTAGGTTTTTTAGGGATTTAGTTTTTAGCATTTTAGCTTGGATGGGGGGTGGGGGGTTGGATTTTTTTTGGGTTTTTTAAGGTTTTTTTTGTTGTGTTCACGTTGGTTCTCATGATTCTCACAATAAAGGTGGTATGAATCTTACCCTATATATATATATATATATATATATATATATATATATAGGGTCAGGATTTAGGGAAAATGGTGAAAAGTGTGAGAACGATGAGAACGATTTTAGTGTTGACATGTGACATCGATGATAAATTACACTAAGGGGTAATATTGTCAAAAAACACCCACTCACATGAACTGGGTGTTCAAAATAAAACGCCATAAAAACACCTAATTCAAAAAAATGCTATGAAAATACCCCAGTTGAAAACGCCATAAAACACCAAGTTTAGAAAAACGCCATGATAATTCCCAGTTAAAAACGCCATAAAACACCCAGTTCATAAAAAATCCATGAAAAAATCAGGTGAAAACGCCATAAAACACTCACTTCAGAAAACGCCATGAAAATACCTAGCTAAAACGCCATAAAAACAGCTAGTTCAGAAAAACGTCATGAAAATACCTAGTCTAAAACGCCAAAAAACGCCAAGTACTGTAAAACGCCATAGAAACCAAGTTCATTTTTTTTAAAAGTATATCAATAGTATACTCGTTGGAAAGATAAAAAATAGTGAATTTTATGGTGTGATGTTTTTAAAAAAATAATCGCGTATAAAAAAGTTATCGGCGTTTAAATATGATCGGGGAAATGGCATGTGATTAGCATGTGCACCCTTGTTTGGATCTTCCTATTTTACCCCTCCTGGTAGTTCCAATGCCCCTAGTATTTACAAAAATGCCACCGCATCAATCTCAGCCACAAACCACTGAGATCTTGTGGCTGAGAATCGTTCTCACCGTTCTCACACTTTGAAGTGTTTTCTCCTGATCATGTTCCTAAATATATATATATATATATATATATATATACGCTTATGGAACTACAATGGTATATTACCGTAAATATATTTATAATTATATATATATATATTCTAAATCACTCGGAAAACTAAGTCGTTTCCGAGACTTAGTTTTATCCCGATTATAAACGGGTTTTCGAGTTCTATATGTTTTGGAATAAATATAAATAATTATATTTACTTTTTATAAGTATCGGCAATATCGATGTTTGAAATAAATATAAGAATTATATTTGTTTTAAATAAGTAACAGGTTTCAAAATCTTATAACGACATCAAAATAAATATACATATATTTATTTTATACAATACTCGGATTCTCATTAGATGTCATTATTTAAATATAACTCGTTTCGTATATGGGTTTTTAACGAAAAACGAACAGAGTTTCCTCTGTTTTTTGGAATAACCCGACAACTCAAGTTGTCATTATGTTTTCAAAACTCAACAATTTTTAACAATATAAACACTATATATAAAATTTTCGTCAAATGTATCAAACGTAAACTAATATCTAATCGAATCGATTCGCGTATAACTAAAAATCTATAACCATATAAACAGAATTTTTCGCATCGACTAAATCTCGTTAACGGGTCTTTGAGTTGACTGACTTTGACCACAGTTGATCTTGTGTTGACCGGCTTGACCGTTGACTTTTGTTGACCAACTTGAATATGTTGAACCAAACTAAGACCCGAGCCAAATTCTGAACACGAACAATTCCGTTGACTGCTGTTGACTGGTTTGACTGTGTTGACCCGAGTTGACTCGGGTTTGACCGAGTTAACCCAGGCCCGAAATATGATCGCGTCGACTTAAACTCGAACCCGAAACCTGGACCGACATCAAATCTGCACAGACTAAACACAATCACCACCACAACCGCCATCATTCTCTGACGGCGTGGCTCCGGCTGCCGTCAGTCAACACCGTCGAAGATATCGGTGGAGTTTGGATGCTGAAGACGTAAAACAGTGAGTTCATGTCCCCACTTTAAAACATTTTATTGTTTTTAAATCTTTGGGGAAAATACATGTACTGTGATATGTTGGAACAAAACTAAGGAATGTTGCATAGATAATGTTACGAATAGGGTGAGACGTAAGCACCATTAATCAACTATATACCTTAGACCGGGGAGTGAAAGGTTAGATTTAATGGGTTTCAGGCAGCCTCACTCTTGGCCCTCTATTTAGCTTAAGAATGCTTTTGTGTCTCGAGTTATGAATCGACGAAAAAATGCCTATGGTTTGGATGCTTCCTATGTCGTCACACATGTTAATGTCCTAGCTAAACATTAGCGATCTCGATTTTTCCTTACATTTACAACTCACAAACTTACATTTTACAATTAGATACCATGTTTTATACAAATACAACTCTTTCGCTTTATACAAACTACATGAATTCACACCAACTTTTGTTGTTGATTTTTAAACTTACAAGTATTTCAGGAAATTAGTGGAATGCTTGCGGCCTCTTTTGTTCAAGATGTAGTTTTGTGTTTCAAGATGTTATGTGTCCATGCTCCATTGCCACCTTTTGATGGATTTGTTTGTTATATCCCACCTCCTTGCTGTGATATAGGAAACAAAACCTTGATCTTTAATTTGAAATGAAGTTGTAAACTTTTTAAGCAATTATCTTTTGTCGAGATGTAAACTCTAAACTAAATTTGTATTTTGGATGATTAAACTTTGAATGGCAAATTGGAGTTTGTTTTATATCATGTAGTATGTTTACTTATCATTTGCAATGAGAACCATTCACGGTCATACCTCGTGCTTTCGCCTCTGAAAGGGGTGTGACAGATTGGTATCAGAGCTTCGATTGTAGTGAACCAGGATTCTTTCTCGAGTCTAGTCTACAATCCTTATGATCCTCTCATAAAACAATATTTACAAAAACAAAAAGTTTTCATTGCATAAAACCTTCCACGAGGTCTACAACATAAATTCATTTTTCGAAAACAAAGCAAGGACGATTACGTGACTTAGACCACACAAGAGTAGACGTAGGAACTTAAGTTAGTCCACATGATACAAATATGATAACTTTAAATAAATACAAGTGTTACTTACATATTATGTGTAACTATGTATATATATATATAGGGTCAGGATTTGGGGAAAACGGTGAAAAGTGTGAGAACAGTGAGAACGGTTATGGATCGTCAGAACATAACAATCCATGGACTAGATTGCGCGGTGGCGTTTTCGTAAATAACATTAATTTTATTATGTGGGACGCGCTTCATTAAGGGTAAAAGGGTCTTTTGACTTCTCTACCGAAAACGCCAAATCATGAATAAAACACCATTAACTTCCCGCCTTAAAATACTAAGCAAACATCATTCCTAATCTAAACGCCATTAAATATAAAAGCCAAACTTTGTTTTTAAACGATAAAGCTGAACAAACAGTAACTGAAACGACGAGACTTAATTACTAGCATTTATTAAAATAAAATCCCGCCTAAAACAACCGCCAAAAACATCCTATATATAAATATCTCAGATCTTCCATGAAACACACCAAACCCAAAACGCCATATTTAATATATATCATTCTTCTTAGAAACGCCAAAAAACCCAAACATCAAAGATTCCAAAACACAAATGTTTCTTTGACATTCAGTTTTGTTTTCGGTAAGGTTTCCCTCAGTGTGATGGACAAAATCCTTAAGTGATGAAATTGTCCATCTCATTGAGTAAAATCTTATTGACTTTATCCTCAACTTCCATCCAATTTATAGACGCCAAAACATACAAAAACCACAAAATTGCAAAAACGTCATTTCTTGGAGATTCAGTTTTGTTCTCAATAAAGTTTAGCTGAATGGGGTGGACAACATTGTTAGGCATCTTTCTTGACTAAGGATTAACAATGTTGTCCATCTCATACAACAAAACATTATTGAGTTTAGCATGACCAAATTTAGAGGTTTAAGGTGCTTTTATTTAGTAGCGTTCCTTTTCTCGGTAAAACGCCAAAAAGTTAAAAAAATCTGGCAAACGTCGTTCCTTAGATATTCAATATTGTTCTACGCGAAGTTTCGCTGAATGGATTGTTAGCTGAGTGGTGTAACTCAATAACATTTTGCTACATGAGATGGATAAATCTTCAAGAAAAAGAGGCTGATGTCAGACTTATGTCATTTTATGTGCTTTGTCATGAAGAGAGTATGACGCTGATGAGTGAGTTGAAGATAAATATGAACTTAAAACAAAAAACTCATGTCATTTGTGCTTCTAAACGGCGACAAAAAAACTACTTCAACAAAAAAAAAACAAAATGAATCATACCAAAGTCAAACCGCCAGTGAAGATTTTTCAAAAGAAGAAAGAGACCGGTGACAGTGAAGATTTGGAGGATTAATTGTTTCTATTTTTTTCAATTTTCTTTTTCAGTTGATTATTATATTATAAAAACGCCATATATAATAAAAACGCCACACAGACAAATGCTTGTGAAAACACCATCATGCCTTAAAACGCCCAAACTCCCAAACTATAATAAAATTACTATGGACAAGTATTATAAAAAACTAAAAAAAAGTATAAAAAAACAAGGTACAAGAGAATAGAACAAAGTGCCATCTTTATCTAAAACCTTATTAAAGATACAAAACACCAAAATCTCGAAAAGGTAACTAGAAACAGTAACTACAAAGCGTAAACTGAAACGATAAACAGATGAAGTTGACACAAACTGTAACTATAAAACAGTAAACTGAATCGACAGAAACTTATATTTTAAATAACATTTATTATATTAAAGTATAAAATGCCAAACTTGAAAGATGGGACGTGTTACAGACTTCAGAGATAAAAGCTTAGCAAAAACAGTAATTACAAACAGTAACTGAAACAACGAATACTTTATTGTAATAATATCCCGCCTAAACTACGCGCCAAAGACATCCTATAAAATGATATACCTCAGCAACTTCCATTTGATCACACCAAAAAAACAAACGCCAATGTTCCTAAATACCACTCACTATAAAACGCCAAAAATTTAAAAAAATCAAAGATGGCTAACATGCTTTCTTGGATATTCAGTATTGTTCTGCGTGAAGTTTCACTGAATGGATTGTTGGGTGAGGGGAGTAACTCAATAAGATTTTGCTACATGAGATGGACAAATCTTCAAGAAAAAGAGACTGATAACAGTCATATGTCATTTTGTGTTCTTTGTTCTTGAAGAAGGCTCGGATGAGGAGAAGAGATCAATGACACTGAGAGTGGGATGATTATAAACATGAAGATAAAGTTGAAGAGCAAAGCGAAAAACCCACTCACATGGCATCGATCTATGTCCCCAACATCCACAAAGCCACTTCAACAAACGAACAAACAAATAATCAGTCTAAAAACAAAACGCCATATATTTCGTGATAGTTCTTGTAGTTTTAAAGAAGAAAGAGGCTGATGACAGTGAAGATTGTGAAGAGAGATCCGATTAGGATTTTTAATTTATTTTTTTTTTCGCTTCTATTTTTTCCCCTGTGGTTGTAATTTAATTTTTGGCTATGAAAATATACATTATTTCTTTTAGAAAATGCTTGTAAAACGCCAAGATACTACAAACGCCAAAAATATATAAACAATAATAGAACAATGGGCCATCTTGTCTAAACGCCATTGAATCTAAGAACAAACAGTAACTATATTAAAAAGCCACTCCTAGGTACTTTTATTTATTTATCTTTTCAAAAACGCCATAATTAACTATCACGTTATAGGACGCATCCTAAACGCCGGGGGGAAAAAGTCATTATATAAGTAGAACAGGTAAACAAAACTTATAACTCCACACATTATTTAAAACGCCACACATTGTCCAAAACAGCAAACAACTTAAAAAATTGGCTAAGGTTATTGCATGGAGGTTTGAGAGGTCGGAGAGACGTTTCATCCTAAAAAGTCCTGGCCATACTTAGTATGGATGAAGCCATTCAGAGAGATATTCTGGCCCTTGGGGTTCCAATGGCCGACGATTTGGAAATGCCATAAACACCAAAATATTATCTATGTGACACAAAAATATTAATACAACGAGACTAGTAAAATGCAGATAATTATTGAATTTGGTTAACGCCAAAAAAATCTTAAACGCCAAAAATGAAGTAGTATTGTGACAACAAATTGGAAAAGTGGAAGATAAAATGACAAATAAGCCCCTACGCCCTAATTATATGCGTGCCACGTGTTCAACCAGGATCCGTTGGGTGTTTTCTCCTGATCCGTACCTATATATATATATATATAGTGTAACGTTTATGTTACAAGTTATCATGTCTTCCTCCATAAGTATTGGGATATATGGCGATTGTGATCCCATGGAGCTCGTCTCTAATGACGAGTATGGACCCACGGTGGAGATCTTCACATCCAATAGTGACTCGGATCCGGAGGAGAATCTTGGCTTCACATCGGACAATGACGGGGTAGGGCCAGCTGAGGAGGTCTTCACCTCCGATACCGACTCCAATCCTGATGAGGAATCCTGATTTCATGTCCGCCGATGATGATCTAGACGACTTCCAGCCTTTTGCCTTACCAGACCTTGGTGACAATGACACCCCTCCAGAAGATGACGTTCTTGCTCTACCCCTTAGCTACATGACTAGCCTAGCATTGGACACCCCAAAGGTGAGCATATTGATGAGGTCCTACCTTTTCCAGCTTTTCCACCTACTGATTTTCTGTCACACCCCCAAAATACCACATGCGGAAACACTGCGGGATGTGTGACGTACCAGGATCCAGCCACCAATCACATTGAACTATACAAGATATTCAATAAAATATTCTATACATTTCATAAAATAGTTTCAATTCATAAGTTAAACCAAAGCAAACGTTCAGCGGAAGCATAATGTAAATCGCTAATCAACTGTTTCAAAACAAGTGTTCACAACCAATGAAACATATATCCAAGAGTCTCGACCCATGACCACTCCAACACTCCCAGATGGCAAATTCCATAACCATGAATCTAACGACCTGCAAGCATGCAGACAAGTGTGTCAGACGACCCTGGTGAGTTCAAAGTTTGTTAACACGTTTTAGTTACCAGATATAAGTATTAAACATTTCAGAGATTTGATGTCGTTAATAACTCGATCACCGCCGATGGCTCTAAATTATTTGCTCTATTCCCCAATACCTCTATCAAAGCAATGGTCAAGACTGGGGTCATTAGTTCACGCCCGTCCTCCCCGGTACGGTGTGAGGGTGCCAAACCTAAATAGCGCTATTAACTAATACCCCGTTGCCTCCTCGGCAACAATTTTGATAGAAGGGACTTAAATGATAGATATGAGTGTATTAACCAACATCCCAGGTTTAACATTCCAGTCAAACACAATTACCCGACATTCCTCCCCGGAACGTTTACCAGATGTCCCTCCCCATGGACGCATGCTTGGAAAAAGAGCAGTGAACTCACCTTGGTTTGCTCGGTTTGTTAAGTTACCCGTTCCAAGTTAATCAACCAACCCTACTGTGGTTACCAAATGAAGTCAGTTTCATAATCGCTTAAGTCACGTATTTTCACATTTTGCATTCATCTCACATATTATCTCATAACACACAGCAAATACTCATCCTCATACATTCATCATCATACACATTATACACTGCATAAACTGTTCTGTTTGTTTGTCCACGCATAACATCTCCATGAAGAACTATGCTTCGTGGTGCTCCCTTATGGTGAAAGACCCCCTCGGCGAAGGACTATCTTTCGTCGAGAACACATATGACGAAGGACCCCAGTATTTCGTCAATCATCCAGTCGACGAAGAACCATCCTCTTCGTCGGGGCGTCTTTTATCACTGCCGTCAACAGTTAGTTAATTTTCCATATTTTAAGTCGTAGTTATTGCTAACAATTTGCTAGTTTTCCTCAATCAGATCAAACGATACTTTTAGCCACGAATATGAATCCCCATTATGAACATTCATTATCTATCTAACATTTAACAGTTATCATTCATGATCGTATGAACCCTGAATTGCAACAGTTTCCTAAATACACATAAACAACAATTCTGACCAATCCTTAACCCTAATCATCCAGCGATCCCACACAATCATACGTGTTAATTTATCATGACATAAATTCATCAACAGGACTATCAACCCACCACATGAACATGAACGCATACACAGTATCGATTCCTCATCATGCAAATTTCTAGATTTACAATATCATTGTTGATACCCTAATCATAACAACATCACAGTAACAGAACCATAACCATCAACAATTCATCGACCTTGATGTGGTATAGATCAGTGGTGCCTAGGGTTTGAGAGTCTCGAATGGGAGATGGGGAACTGCCGTCGCTAGGTTTAGAGGGGTTTAGGGTTTTTAGTTTACATCTGACGGTTATAAGGGTTATATAATCACCTTGGGCCGTGAACTGCACTGGGCCAAAGCCCATGTATGCGAAGAACCATCCTCGACGAAGATCCATTCTTCGTCGAGGTTACATGTGGCGAAAGACCCTATTCTTTGTCGGGCATACATATGACGAAAATTATTCTTCGTCGTTCAAGGTTTGTGACGAAGGTTCCCTACTTCGTCGAGTCCGAGGATGAGAATGTGTTTAGTTTGTAAGTTCTCAATAACTTTCATAATTTATTAACATTACATAATTTACATCCATTAACCATTAAAAATCTAATCTTTCAAAAAATAACACATCACATAACATGAAACAAATTATCAAAACAGAATTGCCACACAAGAGATACGTAAATGAAAGAACTTGAAATCTCGGGTTGTCACATCATCCCCAACTTGAAAGAAATTTCGTCCCAAAATTTGATAAAAAAATAGCAAGGCGTTAGATCAGGATGACTGTGTATTTTCCGTGGGTGCCACATCATCCCCAACTTGAATGGGAATTTCGTCCTGAAATTCACTAGTTGCATCAGATTTAGATTTGTTAGCTGGGAATAAGTGAGGGTATTTGAGCTTCATCTGATCCTCGCGTTCCCATGTGAACTCCGGTCCACGTCTTGAGTTCCAACAAACCCTCACGATCGGAATTCGACTATGTTTATGGACCTTGACTTCCCGATCCATAATCTCTATTGGTTCTTCGACGAACTGCAACTTGTCGTCATTTTCAGCTCTTGAAACGGTACCACAAGTGTTTACAAACACTTCTTTAGCTGAGAGACATGAAAGACATCATGGACATTACCCAACTCGGCAGGTAACTCCAACTTGTAGGCCACTTTACCAATTCGCTCCAGAATTTTGAATGGCCCAACATAACGTGGATTAAGCTTGCCGCGTTTCCCAAACCGTACCACACCCTTCCTGGGTGAGACTTTTAACATCACACGATCGCCTACAGCAAACTCCAATGGTTTCCTACGCTTGTCAGCGTAGCTTTTCTGACGGTCACGCGCTGCCGCCATAAGATTTCTGATCTGGACAATCTTTTCTGAAGTTTCGAGTACGAGTTCCGGGCCTGTGATCTGACTGTCACCCACCTCAGCCCAACAAAGAGGTGAACGGCATTTCCGTCCGTACAATACTTCGAATGGAGCTGCCTGGATACTGGTATGGTAGCTATTGTTATAAGAAAACTCTATCAAAGGCAAATGTTTCTCCCAACCCTTGCCAAAATCTATTACACACGCTCGCAGCATGTCTTCGAGTGTGTGGATGGTCCGCTCACTTTGACCATCCGTCTGTGGGTGATAAGTAGTGCTCATATCGAGACGCGAGCCGAACGATTTATGCATCGACTGCCACAAATCCGAAATAAAACACGGGTCACGATCAGAGATAATAGAGGTCGGCACTCCGTGCCTAGAAACCACTTCTTTCAGATAAACAGCTGCAAGTTGTGAGAACTTATCCGTTTCCTTGATTGCTACAAAATGTGCTGACTTCGTGAGACGATCAACAATCACCCAGATGGTATCGCTTCCGTTTTGATTTCTCGGCAAGCCTGTGACGAAATCCATTGCGATTTGCTCCCATTTCCACATGGGTATCTCTGGTTGCTGAAGTAGACCCGAGGGTTTCTGATATTCCACTTTAACTTTAGCACAAGTCAGGCACTTACTCACGTAAGTCGCGATGTGAGCCTTCATCTTCGGCCACCAGTACAAAACCTTGAGATCCTGGTACATTTTATCCAAACGCAGATGAACAGAGTATCGAGACTTGTGCGCTTCGTCCATCACAAGCTCTCTGAGGTTGCCAAACAAGGGAATCCATATCCATTCCATGAAGCAGAGAATACCATCAGATCTCTCTACGAGTCGTTTCTCCATGCCCCGTAAATATTCGGCTTTAATGTTTTCTTCCTTCACTGCTTTATCCTGAGCCAAACGAATCTGATCAGGAAGAGTTGAGTGAATAGTGAGCTGCAAGGCGCGAACACGTTTGGGTTTCGATTCCTTTCAACTGAGTGCATCAGCTACAACGTTAGTGTGACACCTGGGTCACTGCGACCATAAAACAAATACCAAACCAATGAAATATTGTATTTCATACTTGGTATTGGTATAAATATGTGTATCTTTTGCACATATCAATTCTTGTTCGATTTCAAACTCTACATCGCTTTCTGGAGAGTTATACGCCAACTGGTGCATAAACGTAATCAGTTTAATGCGAAAAACACTCCAGAACATCAACATATGCTTAACATACCTTAAATAACCTCTACATAACTTAGAAATAAGTTTTGAAGGCTTTGGTATGGCAAAATCAAGTTTAATCGCTTAGAGGGACTATATTCGACAAACTGCGAAAGTATGATGATTCGTACTGGAACAGACATTCCGGAACATGACCATAAGTTAAAAATACCATAAATATCCTTTACATAGCTTAGAAATAGGCTTTGAGGGGTTCGGTGTGCAAAAATAAACTTTTGGGTCATTCAGGGACTGAAAGCGTCAAAAAGTGCACAAGTTTGCATTTTCGCGCATATCTTACGTTCTGAATATATCCGGACATACAAAAAATTTATGTAAGCATTAAAATATTTTATTTTAGTGTTTGGCATGATAAAATTCCATTCGTCGCTTAATTTGGATCGTTTTTGCGTTTGTTATGACTTCCGTCGTAATTAAGCGAATAACGCAACCGTACGACCAAACGAACCGACATCCGAGATACTTTTGAGCATGTTTTGAGTTCCCTATACTTTAGCTTTATCTTAGAGCCTTGAAATGGGGTTAACGGGGCTTAAAAGTGCAAAAAAAATCAAGTTTTACAAGTGCAAGGACCATTTTTGAAATTTCTGACCAGATTCAATGAAACTAGTCCATTTTGAAGTGTTGATGGTTTTAACCCATGGTTTTGCAAAACCATGGGCTGGTATTCAATGAACCTATTCCATTATTAGGGGCTCCCATGGTTTTAGAAAACCATGGGCACACATGTAAGGTCCAGATCAAAGCTCAGTTTTCGATGAACGATCTAACGGTTCTTGAATTCCTATAAATACCCACCCTCACTTCCTACCAAAGCACACTTGAATCTGATTTTGGCTCTCTAAGTTGAAGTTTATGCTTCATACCTGAGAGTAAATCGGATCAAGAGCTTGCGGGGACCTTCTGTAAGTATTCTTTCGTTCTTTTAGTTCGTTTTTATCGTTAAAGTCAAACTGCGTTTGACTTTCTGCTTTGACCAGTTTATGGTCAATGCAAAGTTCTTTAAACTTCATAACATGATCGTAATCACGATGGTTATAGTCCCTAGTGACTATACCTACTGATTACCACGTTATATAGGCTCAGTGACGAGTCGTAGTTTCGGCCAAAATGCGCATTTACGCGTATTTTGTAACCAAACTACTCTAGGATATCAAGACCGTTTGTTTTGATAAGAAAACCTGTTTTCTAACTTAACTAAACATGTTCTAGCATGTTTAGCTCGTCACTTTTTAGATCAGTGCTTGTGTAGAGTCGTAAGTCAAGCGGACTAAACACCCGCTTAGACTTTCGAACACGACCCGTTTGGTCGATCATTAGGATCCGACCAAACTCGTTTAGTGACCATAGTAGTATAGGGAATAACCTTCCGAGGTTATACCTTATGGTCACGACGTTTAGTTAGTTGTGTGATAGGTAGTTTATATGCCTTAGGTAAATTACCAAAATACCCTTTTTACGCCAAAATTCATTTTAAACATATGTAACATAACATTTAACATCTAAACTGATTTGGCAACAATATTAGACATGTTAAGGCATATTTTACTTGTCATAGGACTAGTTAGGCGGTCCTAACGCGTTTTACGCGAACGACGCGTTAAAGTAGCATAAGCTACCTAAATGGGTCGTAATGGGTCGTAAGCACTTAGGTTAGGTTTCATTTTAGTATGTAGGCTTTGTTAAACCATATTACATGAGTTCCGACACTCGTTTGGTTTACAAACCCTCATTCTATCCGATCCTTCGATTTAGGTCCGGTTTATTAACATAGTTACCTATATTAGGTACCGTTTGATTTCCGTGATCTCTAGCATTGTTTGGTTGTTACTCAAGGACTACTAAGCAATCTCAAGTGAGTACATAGACCCCTCTTTTACTGTTTTCAAACCGTTTTGGGGTGAAACACATGTGCCTACTTGTTACTTTCGTGCTTTCCTGTTTTCACATCATATACTTGCTATGTTCATTAGTACACTAATAGTACATGATTTACATTACATTATTTCGCTATGTATGTTTAGTTAGCATACTTAGTACATTGTTTTACTTTACATTTCTGCTATGTATGTTGACTGAGCATACTAGCACATTGATTTACATTACATTAGTTGCATATGTTTACTCAACATATGGACACATTGTTTTACATTGCAATTTGTTGCATATGCTCATCCAGCATATGAACACATTATATTACATTTTGAACTGTTTGTAACTACTTGACTATGTGAACCGTTGTAACTATCTGACTATGTGAACCGTTGTAACTATCTGACTATGTGAACCGCTGTAACTATCTGACTATGTGAACCGTTGTAACCATTTTATTATATGAACCGTTTGTAACTGTTGAACCGTGTGAACCGTATTTGGCCGTACATAAACATTTCTACAATTGTTAAACATTTCATCTTGGTGGCTGTTTGGGTAAGTGATTTAAGTAACGAGGCGACGTGTAATACGATAAAAACATGGTGGATACGTCGCTGGTACTTCCTATATATAAGTGCTTTTATGGTATTACATATCGTAGCGTTATTTAAACCATTTCAGCTTAGACATATTACATCTACAATACAATCTTCAAATAAACATCATTTTAGAAATAACTTAACTTATACAAGCCCATTTTACATGGTTATTCACTTAACCATAAATTATTCTTTTATACATATATATCATTTGGTTTATTTATCACTTTTCAAATGATTTATGAAAGGAACCACTCAACAAGATTCATGGCTACTCTTAATAAACAGTTTCTTTAAACGCAAGTCATGAATCCTATTTTCACAAAACCTATGTATCTCACAGGCTTTTTTCTGCTGTCGTACCTATTTTCACATGTGTTTTCAGGAGCTGTTGCATAGGATGATCGAGACACACTTAGGCGGACCTGTGCCTTAGTGACTTAAAACAAAGCAAGAACTAGTTAATTTATGTTATGTACTCTTTGTTTTCTGTTTAAGACAATGTAACTCTCTTGTTTAATAAATAAAACGTAACTTTAATTTCCATGGTTGTGAAACAATTAATTCTGTTACAACACTCCCCGACGTTTCCGCCACGTTTCGTTGTTTTACGTGGTCGGGGTGTGACAGAAAAGTTGGTATCAGAGCAAATGGTTTTAGGGAATTAGGTTATTAGTAATGCTTTGACCTAGACTATAACTTTCCTAGGACCCTAACGCGAGTTTACTTGCGTTTAGTCATAAAACAATACCGTTGCCTATCTTTAGGCAGCAACCACAACGAGAACATCAATTCCGAATCCGCTTTGAAAATTAATCATCTGTTCTTGGATGATTGATTACTAGGTTTTGAACCCTCTGTTATAAGGTTTTGAACCCCTTTGAGTTTTCAAAATCTCGTCAAAGTTTTGGGTCCTAAATAGTGTGAACACGTGCAAACTGGAAGAGTGAATGCCTGTACCCTGGGTTTTCTGTCTAAGGCTTGAGTGTTCGTACAAATCCACATAATCGGACCAGTCACTCTTACCTGGGAACTCTTGGGGTGAGTGTTCACTTATAGGCGAGCATGTCTTCGCGATACATTATTTTTAACCCATTTACTTTGATTAGTCACAATGTGTCATTTGTTTGCCTTGTGGTAACAAACAAATAACCACCATCTTTGCTTTTGTGAAATTTTGTTTCACCTCATCCTTTTCATCTAATCATATCGCTCATTTCCTTTCATGTTTTCCTCCTTTTAGAATGCCTCCTCGACGCGACAATCAGATAGCGAATGCCGAACTGGCAGAAATCATCGCGCAACAAATGGCTGCTGCTTTCCCAAATCTTATTGGTCAACTGAACCAAGCCAACAACAACAATAATGCTCCATGCAATTTCAAGAGTTTCAATTCGGCTAAGCCACTCAAGTTTAGTGGTTCTGAAGGAGCAACCGGGCTCCTAAAATGGTTCGAGAGCACTGAGAGTACATTTCGTCACGTTCAGTGTCCTGATAATCGCAAGGTCGAGTTTGCTTCCAATGTGTTTCAGAAGAGGGCTCTTACATGGGGGAACGGGGTGATGAGAGACCGTGGTGCTGAGATTGCTTTAGCACAGACTTGGGCCGAGCTTAGGGCTCTTATGATGAAGGAATTCTGTCCTCGTCATGAGCTAAGGGCTCTAGAAAGGGAATTTGATGATCTTAAGCAAGATAGCGGTGAGCATCGAGCCTACACGGACCGTTATGAGGAGTTAAATCTGTTATGCCCAAACATGGTCACGCCTTTGGATAAGGCAATCGAAAAGTATATTGATGGCCTCTCTGACTCAATACAAGACATTGTGACCGGTAGCAACCCTACTACAGTTAGACAGGCCATTGAGCTAGCTGCAACCTTGACTGAATCTCAGATCAGGAAAGGTAAACTTTTTCGAAAAAAGTGACAAGAAGCCAATCGAGGAATCAAAGACCATGGATGAACATACTGGATCCCCTAAGAAGTCAAAGAAGCGAAAGGCTTCTCAGAACTTCGCCATGGTCGCTTACAATGGTCAAGCCGTCCCCAACCAACCAACTCAACCACCTGCTAGGAAGCCATACAACGGAACTGCACCCTTGTGCAATCAATGTAATCATCATGCTGGTGTGAAGTGCCGCACATGCCAAGTTTGTGGACTTATAGGTCATACAGCAAGGGTTTGGCCAACCGCAGCAGCACCAAATCAAGCTGGCAACAATCCTACTCAAGGTCGTTTTCCACCAGGTTCTTGCTTCAACTGTGGCGAGAAGGGCCATTTCCGAAGAAACTGCCCAAAGCTTGCTAATGCGAATCCAGTGCAGGGATGAGCATCTGACCGAATGGAAGACAACACTGTTTAGAAATAATCACGTCTTATGTATTATTTTCTTTTGTTGTCAAGGTCCATGAAACAGTTGTTATCGTTGTTTATAAATAAAGCTTTTATTTTACAATGCAATATACAAATATTGATGTGGTTGCATGTGTAAACAGCATATCCCCTACAATACCGACAATCAAGGAACTTATCCCTTGAAGAACAGACTACCCCCAAAATTCTTCCACTTTATGATCTCTTGCGTTTTCCACAAAAATCCTAAGTACCCGTTTCTTCCAAAGAAAACGAAGTACAAGGCGCAAGTTACAACTCTGGATGAATACCCACTCATTAATGGGGTACCTAAGGATATTCTCGTAAGTCCTTAATTGTTGTATACCTTAATTTGAATGTGGTGATTCCTTGTAATAAAAAATCGAATTTTTTTTAGAAGATCATCCTATCTTTTCAGATAGATGCTTGAGGACGTGGAAGTCCATCAACTGGGTTCCTGGTATGCCTTGAATACACATGTTCAAATCAACGCCAAGTTAATAACAATCAATAACAAGATAATAAAAACTAATATCCAAGAAAACAATTATGTGCTTATGTGTTCATTTTCTTATATTTTTGTGTGATCTAAATTTTGTTATCCAAATCCTCGTAGAATCTTCCATATCTCCGTATAGGGGATTCATAGTAGGATACCCAAAGGTACTACCTTAAATCCTTAATGGACTTCTACGTTGTAGTTAAGTCCCTTGGATTATAAAGTACTACTCCATAATTAGACCCCTTGAGTGGTCTAGATAAACAGATTGATCCAAAAATCTGGTTAGGAATATCATGTGATGGTATAGCTGAAAGGACTCCTTGGTGGTCTAACTAAAAAGATCATTTGTCGATCCAATTAAAAGGACCCTATGGTAGTCTAGTCACCCTCATCACAGGTTTGATTTTCTTCCCCTAAACATTTCAAAACAAACTGTGCGGACTGTGCAAGGAATTACGTAATTATGGATGCATACATAATTATGGAATTTAGTGTACAGAAATCACAGCAAGTTCTGTCATGTGTCTAGAGTTAACCCTATTCATTTCCATTTCTGATAAAGCAACCGTTGAGGAAAAATGAACTAGCTATTCATTTTTCACTTTTGAAAGAATATCCGTTTAGGGAAATGAATATCCGTTTGTTTAATCCTTCATTCCCGTTTCTGACGAAGAACCCATTGAGGAAAATGAATCACCCATTAATTTTCACTTCTGAAGAATATCCGTTGAGGGAAATGAATATCCGTTTGGTTAAATCCTTCATTTTCCATTTCCGAAGAACCCGTTGAGGAAAATGACTCCGTTTGTTCATTTTCGTTCTGAAGAGTATCCGTCGAGGGAAATGAATATCCGTTTATTTATCCTTCTCATTTCTGTTTCTGAGGGAGCAAACGTTGAAAATGACTCCGTCTGTTCATTTTCGTTTCTAAAGATTATCCGTTGAGGAAATGAATATACGTTTGTTTAAATCCTTCATTTCCATTTCTGATGAAGCAACCGTAGAAAATGACTCCTTCAGTTCATTTTCGTTTCTGAAGATTACCCGTTGTGGAAATGAATATCCGTTTGTTTATCCTTTTCATTTCCGTTTCTGAGGAAGCAACCGTTGAAGATGACTCAGTCTGTTCATTTTCGTTTCAAAAGATTATCCGTTGAGGAAATGAATATCTGTTTGTTTAATCCTTCATTTCCGCTTCTGAAGAATACTCGTTGAGGAAAATGACTCCATCTGTTCATTTTCATTTCTGAAGAATGACCGTTAAGGAAAGGACAGGATTATGCCTTGCATATCTCTGGTGGATTATTTGACACAAAGTCATAGACAGACTCCTACGAATAAATTTCGGGACGAAATTTCCTAAAGTAGGGGAGACTGTGACACCTGGGTCACTGCGACCATCAAACAAATACCAAACCAATGAAATATTGTATTTCATACTTGGTATTGGTATAAATATGTGTATCTTTTGCACATATCAATTCTTGTTCGATTTCAAACTCTACATCGCTTTCTGGAGAGTTATACACCAACTGGTGCATAAACGTAATCAGTTTAATGCGAAAAACACTCCGGAACATCAACATATGCTTAACATACCTTAAATAACCTCTACATAACTTAGAAATAAGTTTTGAAGGCTTTGGTGTGGCAAAATCAAGTTTAATCGCTTACAGGGACTAAATTCGACAAACTGCGAAAGTATGACGATTCGTACTGGAACAGACATTCTGGAACATGACCATAAGTTAAATACCATAAATATCCTTTACATAGCTTAGAAATAGGCTTTTAGGGGTTCGGTGTGCTAAAATAAACTTTTGGGTCATTCAGGGACTGAAAGCGTCAAAAAGTGCACAAGTTTGCATTTTCGCGCATATCTTACGTTCTGAATATATCCGAACATATAAAAATTTATGTAAGCATTAAAATATTTTATTTTAGTGTTTGGCATGATAAAATTCCATTCGTCGCTTAATTTGGATCGTTTTTGCGTTCGTTATGACTTCCGTCGTAATTAAGCGAATAACGCAACCGTACGACCAAATGAACCGACATCCGAGATAATTTTGAGCATGTTTTGAGTTCCCTATACTTTAACTTTATTTTAGAGCCTCGAAATGGGGTTAACGGGGCTTAAAAGTGCAAAAAAATCAAGTTTTACAAGTGGAAGGACCATTTTTGAAATTTCTGACCAGATTCAATGAACCTAGTCCATTTTGAAGTGTTGATGGTTTTAACCCATGATTTTGCAAAACCATGGGCTGGTATTCAATGAACCTAGTCCATTATTAGGGGCTCCCATGGTTTTAGAAAACCATGGGCACACATGTAAGGTCCAGATCAAAGCTCAGTTTTCGATGAATGATCTTAACGGTTCTTGAATTCCTATAAATACCCACCCTCACTTCCTCCCAAAGCACACTTGAATCTGATTTTGGCTCTCTAAGTTGAAGTTTATGCTTCATACCTAAGAGTAAATTGGATCAAGAGCTTGCGGGGACCTTCTGTAAGTATTCTTTCGTTCTTTTCATTCGTTTTTATCGTTAAAGTCAAACTGCGTTTGACTTTCTGCTTTGACCAGTTTATGGTCAATGAAAAGTTCGTTTAAACTTCATAACGTGATCGTAATCACGATGGTTATAGTCCCTAGTGACTATACCTACTGATTACCACGTTGTATAGGCTCAGTGACGAGTTGTAGTTTCGGCCAAAATGCACATTTACGCGTATTTTGTAACCAAACTACTCTAGGATATCAAGACCGTTTGTGTTGATATCAAAACCTGTTTTCAAACTTAACTAAACATGTTCTAGCATGTTTAGCTCGTCACTTTTTAGATCAGTGCTTGTGTAGAGTCGTAAGTCAAGCGGACTAAACACCTACTTAGACTTTCGAACACGACCCGTTTGGTCGATCATTAGGATCCGACCAAACATGTTTAGTGACCATAGTAGTATAGGGAATAACCTTCCGAGGTTATACCTTATGGTCATGACGTTTAGTTAGTTGTATGATAGGTAGTTTATATGCCTTAGGTAAATTACCAAAATACCCTTTTTACGCCAAAATTCATTTTAAACATATGTAACATAACATTTAACATCTAAACTGATTTGGAAACAATATTAGACATGTTAAGGCATATTTTACTTGTCATAGGACTAGTTAGGCGGTCCTAACGCGTTTTACGCGAACGACGCGTTAAAGTAGCATAAGCTACCTAAACGGGTCGTAATGGGTCGTAAGCACTTAGGTTAGGTTTCATTTTCGTATGTAGGCTTTGTTAAACCATATTACATGAGTTCCCACACTCGTTTGGTTTACGAACCCTCATTCTATCCGATCCTCCGATTTAGGTCCGGTTTATTAACATAGTTACCTATATTAGGTACCGCTTTATTTCCGTGATCTCTAGCATTGTTTGGTTGTTACTCAAGGACTACTAAGCAATCTCAAGTGAGTACATAGACCCCTCTTTTACTGTTTTCAAACCGTTTTGGGGTGAAACACATGTGCCTACTTGTTACTTTCGTGCTTTCATGTTTTCACATCATATACTTGCTATGTTCATTAGTACACTATTAGTACATGATTTACATTACATTGTTTCGCTATGTATGTTTACTTACCATACTTAGTACATTGTTTTACTTTACATTTCTGCTATGTATGTTGACTGAGCATACTAGCACATTGATTTACATTACATTAGTTGCATATGTTTACTCAACATATGGACACATTGTTTTACATTACAATTTGTTGCATATGCTCATCCAGCATATGAACACATTATATTACATTTTGAACCGTTTGTAACTACTTGACTATGTGAACCGTTGTAACTATCTGACTATGTGAACCGTTGTAACTATCTGACTATGTGAACCGTTGTAACTATCTGACTATATGAACCGTTGTAACCATTTGATTATATGAACTGTTTGTAACTGTTGAACCGTGTGAACCGTATTTGACCGTACATAAACATTTCTACAATTGTTAAACATTTCATCTTGGCGGCTGTTTGGGTAAGTGATTTAAGTAACGAGGCGATGTGTAATACGATAAAAACATGGTGGATACGCCGCTGGTACTTCCTATATATAAGTGCTTTTATGGTATTACATATCGTAGCGTTATTTAAACCATTTCAGTTTAGACATATTACATCTACAATACAATCTTCACATAAACATCGTCTTACAAATAACTTAACTTATACAAACCCATTTTACATGGTTATTCACTTAACCATACATTATTCTTTTATACATATATATCATTTGTTTTATTTATCACTTTTCAAATGATTTATGAAAGGAACCACTCAACAAGATTCATGGCTACTTTTGTTAAACAGTTTCTTTAAACGCAAGTCATGAATCCTATTTTCACAAAACTTATGTATCTCACAGGCATTTTTATGCTGACGTACCTATTTTCACATGTGTTTTCAGGATCTGTTGCTTAGGATGATCGAGACACACTTAGGCGGACCTGTGCCTTAGTGACTTAAAACAAAGCAAGAACTAGTTAATTTATGTTATGTACTCTTTGTTTTCTGTTTAAGACAATGTAACTCTCTTGTTTAATAAATAAAACGTAACTTTAATTTCCATGGTTGTGAAACAATTAATTCTGTTACAACACTCCCCGACGTTTCTGCCACGTTTCGTTGTTTTACGTGGTCGGGGTGTGACAGTTAGCCTTACCTGGGTGATACTTGATGGCACTATCATAATCGTTTAAGAGTTCTACCCTGCGACGTTGTCGCATATTCAATTCCTTCTGGTCGAAAATGTGCTGGAGACTCCTGTGATCGGTGTAGATGGTGCATTTGGTACCGTACTGTTGGATCTGAGTTTGTTTCTGATTGTATTTTCGTTTGAAATTAAGATGGAAATGAAAGAGTTGTGTAGCGGAATTATGATGAAAACAAACTTTGCATACAATCAAACGAGAGTAATACTTTAATCAAACATCTTTTCACACTGAATCGAAAGATTGAATTTGTTTCAATAATGATTACAATGATTGATGAATGAATGCAAACTCCCCCTCAGCCAGAGCTCAGTAGTTTGTTCGTGCAAAGAAGACGATGTTGCAAAAGAGCTGATAGAACAGTACAAAGTACTGAACTATTTATAGGCACTTGCAAACCACTGAGCATCTTTAGCTGACGTCACCATGAAAGTGACATCTAACCTCCTAACAAACTCTAACCTCTGATCTATACAAACACTGTTGTACAAACTACTGCTATTACATTACATTACATAAAAGACACTTAAACAGCTGCTGCATCCTTCCACTGCTGTGAACCCAGCAGTGCTTGTCCGGATCAGCAGTACTTGACTCAAGGCAGTAGATTGAATCAGCAGAGCTTCAGTCTTTCATCAGGTCTTTTACTTGAGCAACAGTTGTAGGTAAGCGCTTTATAAGATCAGCAGATAGGAGGTCAGTAGATATGAAATCACTTTCAAGGGGAGAGATTTGAATGTAAACATCTGCTTATTCTGGATCCACTGCTCTGATCCAGTTTTGGCTTTAATTATCTGTTCCTCTGATAGGGTTCAATCCCAACAATCTCCCCCTGGAACAGATAATGCCAAAACTCTTCATTATTTATGGAAATCTTTATTGCCTCATCAACAGTTCCCTTATCTGACCTTTAAATTGTAATTCAAAGTCTAGGGCATCTGTGTCTTCATCATCCCTGCCAAGTGGAAGATCAAGGAGATCCTGCAAATCTTCAAGACTCAGGCCAAGAGCTTGTTCCCTTGATATTTTCTCCACTTCTCCTCCAGACCTGAGCAAAGTCAATACGCAGGTCTGTTTGTCAGTTTCCCACTTTTGTATTTTTGAGCCTGGTGGGTTTCTTGGGAGATGTTTATTTGCAGAGGTATTTGGTGAGGCTGGCCTATTCATGACTGGCTGAGCAGCACTTGTAGATTGTTCCAATTCAAGATCTTCTTTTATCATTAATTTCATGCTTGCTTTTACAATGGCATCACCAGCTTTTAGATCTTGAATTGTTTCAGTACTCGCCTGGTTTTAGCTCCTTCTTTTGTAGATGGCAGCACCAGCTGGAGCAGTGGCTCTCCTGATTTGCAGCTTTGTTGGTCTTTTTGAAACCTCTGCTTCAGGATAGTCAGGCTTTTGAGGAACATTTGGGTCTTTCTTTCTTAGTTCCTCCAACCTTTTGTAGGTTGCCCTGACTACATCTTCTTTCCATCTAGCAATTTGTCTTTTGTTTCCATATTCAGCAGCAACCAGTTCCTCTTTCATTCTTTTCAGTTCTACCTGTTTGTCAGGTACATTCTTTCTAAACTTTGCCCAGTCAGGAGGAGTGTGAGTGACCTTCCTTTTTATCATGTCTTGAATTCTTGCAGCTTCATCTTCAAGCTCATGAACAGTCCACTCTTTGTACATGTATCTCTCTCCTTTATACTTCTTATGATCCATGATGCTTTCAATGTAGTCTTTCTTCAAAGTTTCAGCTGCTCTTTCTGAAATTTGTTGACTGACATTTTTTGCAAATTGTTCTAGGGATCTGACTTGTGTGAGCAGATATTGATAGTTTATTGAAATTTCTTTGTCAGATTTCCCTTGTGTGTTTCTTTTTGAGATATCCTCTGCTTGCTTGGCCTTGATTTTCAAATATTCATCAACATTTTTAGGCTAGGGATATCCTTTTATTGATGGCAAACTCCTTTTGGCAGGGTCATCCTCATAGTAAAAGGATTTTATTTCTTCTCTAACAGCTGCTAGTTCAAGAGGAAATTGAACACCTGCAGGAGGTAAGGGCTTGTACATTGGAACTGAAGAAAGAGGAACAGGTTTTGGTATTGTGACAAGAGCTGAAGATTTTGAAGATGTTTGTGGTGGTGAAGTGTCATCATCTTTGAGAATTAGCCTTCTCCTCTTTGTTTGAGGAGGGGCTGATGATGTTTTGGATGGAACAGTGGTGGTGGATGTAGTGACAGTGGTTTGTGATTGACTAACAGTTGTTGAAACAACTGGTGTTCCAACCACTGTTGTCATTACAGCAGATGTTTTAACAACTACTGTCTTCTGCTTTTTGGCAGGAGGTGATTTTGTTTTTGGTGGTAATGGTGGTAAGGCAGTGGATTTGGTGTGTGTTGAAGTGGTGTGTGTTGAAGTGGGAGCAGATGTTGAAACTACTGAAGTATCAGCAGTAGTTGATACAACAGGAGTTACAACAGCTGTTTGGGTGGAGGTTTGATGCTGATGGCTTTTGGATGGTGGTTTTGGAGGCTTTGGAAATCTGGATGGGATGGACTTAGGTTTCCTTTTTGTCTTTGGATTTTTGGAATCCTTTGATCCAGAACAACCTTGCTAATACAGTTCCATGAAGGCTCTTTTCTCCTCATTCCATCTTGAAATATCCTTTGCCATTCTATCTCTTTTAACACTTGCTACTCCTTCATCAAGTGCTTCTTGAGTTGCATCAACCTTTTTACTACCATCTGGCACAGGAATTTTTCTGGTCATAGCATCCCTTTCAGGTTCAATGTAAAGACCATCATCTATTCCTTTCTTCTTCCACTCCTGAATTTTCTCCCCCTTTTTGGCATTATCTTCTGGGAGTTGATCAATGAAAAGTACTGTTGGAGGAGCAATGCCAGTGGTTTCCAAGAGATGGGCCTTGATTTCCTTAATATCTGCTTGAGTGTTCTTGTACCTAGACTCCATAATGGTTCTCAGCTTTTGGACATGAAGTTCATGTTGCTGATTAGCCATTTCCGTTTGTTTTTGGAGAAAAGGTTGGAAGAAAGTCCAGAGCTCATTTGTAGCAGATGCTTTCTCCCCCTTTTTGGCATTATCTTCTGGGAGTTGATCAATGAAAAGTACTGTTGGAGGAGCAGTGCCAGTGGTTTCCAAGAGATGGGCCTTGATTGCCTTAATATCTGCTTGAGTGTTCTTGTACCTAGACTCCATAATGGTTCTCAGCTTTTGGACATGAAGTTCATGTTGCTGATCAGCCATTTCCGTTTGTTTTTGGAGAAAAGGTTGGAAGAGAGTCCAGAGCTCATTTGTAGCAGATGCTTGTTGTGGAGCAGGTGCTTGAGATGGAACAGCAGTTGATTGTACCTTTTGTACCTGTAACAACTGTTGTAGCATATCTTTGAGTTCTGCAACAGAGTTATCAAGCTGTTCAACACGATCCGTCAATTTCTGGTACTTTAAACCATCACCCAATTTAATGGGATCATCTGATTTCCCACTAGCAGTGGTTTTATCAGTGGTAGAGGTAGGGAGTATACTCCAAACATTAACCACTGATGCCATTTTTTCTTGGTACTGGGGTCTTCTTCCTTCAACACTTGACAACCTTTTGATGTTGCCAGTAGGATAAATAAATCCACTGGTGGTTGGCAGAGGTGCTATAAAAGGAATTGCCTCCAAGGAAGTCTTATTGATGTAACCACTGTCCAACTGTAAACCAATGGGTTCAACAGTTGTAGTGGCTGCTTCACTTGGACTACCACCAAGAGTTACTTGTAACTCAAGGGGTCTAACCTCCTCAGGTTGTGTTGGTGGGTTAGCAAAGATTGATACATCAGACCCAGTCAGTGGTTGAGGTATATTCTCATTGATAGGTGATTGAGAAGGACTGGTTAGTGTCTGGTTCAAATCAATTGCATCCAACAGCAGTTTAGTTAGTGGGGGAATTGTGGATGTGAAGGGTGGTGTAGAAAGTGGATTTGCCCCGGGTATTGAGCTGTGGATGATAGAAACGAGTGTTTCCAGAGCATCATGATGTGGAGACCCTATTTGTACAACCTGTTCTTTTTGTGAAGAAGCAGGAGGAGTTTTTGTTATGGGTTGAGATATTTGTACCAACTGCTGTGAGGAAGTAGCAGCAGTGGTTTCTTGTGACATTTGTGTTGTCACAGGCAGGAGCTCTGGTATCTCATCCTCCAGAGTTGCCTTTTTGATGGGTTTTGGGGGTTTTTGAGTTTTTCTTTTTGTTTGCTTTTTGGTGATTTTAGGTGTGGGTTTCAAAACAGTTGGTCTGCTGCTTTGATCACCTTGAGCAGTGGGCTCAGCAGCAGATACCTGTGGAGCAGTTGTAACTGCTAAAATCTGCTCAGGCACCTCTGCTTGTGTTTTGCAAGGTGCTAGCATTCTTGAAAAAGTTTCAGTTGTTAAACTGTTTATTTGAGTAGAATCACCTTGGTTTATTACAGCTAAATCATCCTTACTGAATTTCTTTGCAAAATAGTAACTTAAAAACCTTGGAAACAGTAAGAATGATTTTGTTTCAACATTATTAACCAAATCTTTAAAAATTTCCCGAGAATAGTTAAAATTTTCTCCTTGAAGAATTGCATATCCCAGATTTTGAATCTTTAAAGGGATTTCATTGAAAGAAGTGGTTTTGTTTGAAACACATAGTAGGAGGGTATGAAATAAAAATCTGGTTGTAGAAGGAAAATAACCTTTTTGTAAGGTAAGTTTCTTCATCATTGTGGCTTCATACCCTCTCTCAATGAAGTCAGTTTGTAACTCGTTTTTAGTGAAAGAAATTTTACCTTCCTGATCACCGAGTTGAAAGACCTCTGAAATGGATTGTGGCGTGATTTGGACAGCTTTACCCTTTATAGAAGAGTTTATGGTGGTTGCAGTGTCTCCTTGTTTTTCAAGGGTTGCATTCTTCCAGAACTCTCTTTGGGTCGCCAAATAGATTGGTGCATCGGTGGTGAACAAAGTTTTGTACTTTGATTTTGCCATGATGTCAATGATGGAATCGAAAACTTTGGTGGTACCTGGTTTTGTGAGAAGACCCAGGAGATTATGAGATGGTTTATATGGGATTTCAGTGGAGATTGCCTTTTGAGAGGCTGTTTTCGATGATGATTTGGATGAGGGTTTTGAAGATGACTTCGATTTTGTCATTTTGAAGATGATGATCGAAGAAATTTATGAAGAAATGAGATGAAAAACTGCTTTGAGAAGAGAATTTTGAAGAATTCAATTCGACAGTAAAACCCTGTTTTTGATGTGAAGTGGGGGTTTTTATAGAGGAAAAAGTGAAGGCTGGCGTGGCAGCCGTTACAAAAGGTCTGACCACTATGTACTGCCCACGTGACAACCCATGGTGAAAGTGAAGGACAGTACTTTTATGAAAGTGACTGATGAAGGCAGTGGTAGTAGAACAGTGGATGATTTTCACTATCAGTGGATAGCATATCAGTGGATAAGACACTGCTTTTGAACAACAGAGTTTATCAAATGGAATGAGAGAACAGGGGTTGACTTTCAGCAGTGGACAGGCTTTTGAAGTAAAGCAGACTTTTGAACAATCAGTGGTTAATGGCAGACTTTTAAGGATTTAAATGAAAATTTCATTTTTAGCTATTTTTAAGGATGGATTTTTGATTTTCTGAAAACATTTTGTTGCTTTTATTCATAGAAAAACTAGATGTTGCTTGTTATTCCATGTTCAGCATCCCAATCCTAGAGACCAAGCTTTCAAAAGTGGCTGTATCAAGTGCTTTTGTGAGCACATCTGCCAGCTGGTCTTTAGTTGGGACATAATGCAGAGAAATCAAACCTTTTTCATAGCAATCCCTCACAAAGTGATGTCTGATGTCGATGTGTTTGGTGGTAGAGTGAGAAACTGGATTTTTGATGATATTTTCTGCTGCCTGGCTGTCCAACATTAGTGGTGTCTTTAAGGCAGTGATACCAAAATCCAGTAACTGATTTTGAAGCCACAGGAGTTGGGCTGTACAGCTTGCAGCAGCAATGTATTCAGCTTCAGCAGTGGATGTTGAAACAGCTGCTTGCTTTTTGCTTTGCCAGGAAACTAAGCAATCACCTAGAAACTGGCACCCTCCTGATGTGGACTTCCTTGTGGTGTGACATCCAGCAAATTCACTGTCTGAAAAACCTGAAAGCTTGATGTTCCCATTAGCTGGATACCATACACCAAGTGTGGGAGCACCTTTTATGTATCTGAAGATCCTTTTTACAGCAATGAGATTTGATTTTCTGGGAGCTGATTGACTTCTTGCACAGACACATGTTGCAAACATGATGTCTGGTCTAGATGCAGTTAGGTACAGTAAAGACCCAATCATGCTTCTATAAAGTGTTTGGTCAATCAGCTCATCTTTTTCATCAGACATGACCAGCTTATTTGTTGCCATGGGTGTGCTGCATGGTTTACAATCATTCATATCAAATTTGGTTAAAAGTTCTTTAGCATATTTGCTTTGATGAATGAAAGTTCCATTTTGCATTTGCTGTACTTGGAGTCCAAGAAAGCATTGCAGCTCACCCATTGCACTCATTTCAAACTCAGCTGTCATGAGTTCTCGAAACTCTTCACACATTGAGTTACATGTGCTTCCAAAAATAACGTCATCCACATAAATCTGGACAATCATTAAATCCTTCCCTTTCCATTTTAAAAACAGTGTTTTATCAATGGTACCTCTTTTGAAACCATTTGAGAGTAGGAAGTTGGAAAGAGTTTCATACCAGGCCCTTGGTGCTTGTTTCAAGCCATACAAGGCTTTGTTTAGCCTGTAGACATGATCTGGATAAAATGGATCCTCAAAACCTGGAGGTTGACAAACATACACCTCTTCTTGAATTGTACCATAGAGGAAAGCACTTTTGATATCCATTTGAAACACCTTCATATTGTGGTTGACAACAAAGGCCAGGAACAGTCTAATGGCTTCCAATCTTGCAACAGGGACAAATGTTTCATCATAATCAATCCCCTCTTCCTGTCTGTAACCTTGAACCACAAGCCTGGCTTTATTTTTGACAACAATACCCCTTTCATCAGTTTTGTTCTTAAAGACCCACTTTGTGCCAATGGGACTAACCTCTTCTGGCAGTGGTACAAGCTCCCATACTTGTTGTCTTTTAAACTGTTGGAGCTCCTCTTGCATGGCTTCTACCCAGCTGTTGTCTTTCAGTGCCTCTTGGTACATGACTGGCTGATGGAGTGATAGAAAACCAGCAAAAAGACAAATGTTTTGGGTTTGGCTTCTTGTGAGCACCCCTTCGTTTATGTTGCCAATGATTTGATCAGGTGGATGAGATCTCAAGAAGATTAAATCTCCTTGGTATGGTATGATGGCATTGGTTGGTGAAGGCTGCAAATGTGTATCATCTGAGCTAACCACTGCTGGGGACTTTGATGATCCAGCAGTGGCTTCAAAAGGTGGTGGAATAGGAGGTAATGAAGTGGACAACTGCTGACTTTTATCCACTGTTTGAGGACTTTTGTCAGCAGTGTTTGAGGATGTGGAAACAATGGTTGATGGGCTACTTTGGTCAACAATTGTTGATGTAGCAGTGGTTGAGCTTTGACAACTGTTTTGAACAGCTGGTGCTTTTCCCTTTGTGGCAGACCTTTGAGGGATGATGATTTCATACCCATAGTCTGGTGTTGTATCCTCTGATGGACCTGCATTGTTAGTCTTGACAACAGTATTTTCAAAAGTAAATTTTTCAAGATCAAACAGATCAGCAGGATTTGCTGGGATTTTCATTGATGAAAGTTCATTGAACTTAACATTCAAAGTCTCCTCCACTGCCTTGGTCCGTGTATTGAACACTTTGTAGGACTTGGCAGTGGTTGAGTATCCCAGATGATAACCACAATCAATTTTGGCTGCAAATTTTGAAATGGAATCTTTTAAGTTCAAAATAAAGCATGGGCAGCCAAACACCTTGAAGTATGAGATCAGTGGTTTAATTTTATACAGAATTTCATAGGCAGTCTTTTTGTGCCTGGGGTTTATTAAAACTCTGTTCTGAACATAGCAAGCAGTGTTTACTGCCTCTGCCCAGAAAGTTAATGGCAAACCTGAATCTGCAACCATGGTTATGGCAGCCTCAATCAAAGTTCTGTTCTTCCTTTCTACTACCCCATTTTGCTCTGGTGTTCTAGGGATGCTGTACTGCCTTACAATCCCTTTCTTCACACAGAAGGCATCCAACTCCCTATTTTTGAATTCTGTGCCATTGTCACTCCTGAAGCTTTTCACTGGAAGGTCAAATTGCTTTTCAACCTGTGTTACAAAGTCTTGCAAAATGCTTGCAGTCTCATCTTTTGAGTGTAAAAAGAAAGTCCATGTAAACCTAGAAAAGTCATCAACAATAACCAAACAATATCTTTTCTTTTTGAGGCTCATGACTTGAACTGGGCCAAACAAATCCATGTGTAGCATTTGCAAACACTGGGTTGTTTTGGACTCTTCAATGGACTTGTAAGAACTTTTATGGTGTTTTCCTTTTAAACAGGAAATGCAATGTTCAGGGCATGAAAACAATTTTTGTGGTAGGCCTCTCACCAAACCATTTTTTGAAATTTCAGTGATTGTCTTAAGATTTGTGTGCCCCAACCTTCTGTGCCAAAGTTCTGTCTCTTTGTTAGAGGCAGCTGAGAACAGACAGGCATCAACTCTGGGACACTCTTTTGACATGTCAACAACACAAACATTGCCACTTCTTTGAGCAACAAGTTTAGTTTGACCAGTTTTGATTATTGCTTCAATCTTTTTGACCATTTCTGGTCCAACAATCCTACAACAGTCTTTTGTGAAGAATGACCCAAATCCCTTGTCACTCATTTGGGACACACTCAGAAGGTTGAATTTTAGATTGTCTATCAGATTGACATTTTCAAATTTTACATTTCCAGATTGCACTGTACCAGACCCCAGAACTTTCCCTTTACTATTATTCCCAAAGGATATATCACCCCCTCCATGGATTTTAAAGTCTTTGAGGAGGGCTTTACATCCTGTCATATGCCTGGAGCCTCCACTATCTACATACTAAAGACTATCAAAGCATGCAGAAGCTCACTGCACATGAAGTAAAAGGATTAGTTCATTAAGGTCTCCAAAGCCAGCAGGGCTTTGGATGGGGTCTCAACAGTGTCTGGGATGGATGCAGAATGGTGGACAGTGGTTAGGTCAGGGGTTTAAACTGTTTTAGGACAGTGTTTCTCTAACCACTGTTGTGGGTCCTGACCAATCATCTGCTGGTAACCAAAAGGATGCCTGTTCACTTTGGGTTTAGAGGGCCTTTTGTAGGCCTCATAAACGTGTGGAATCCTTTGGTAAGACTGTTTTTCCTTGCCTTTTCTGAACTGATTGGCAGGAGGTGCATCAGTAACCTGAACATCTCTTTTGACAGATGTTTGGTTCAGCTGTTTTGTGACAGCTGTTTGAACTGGCACAAACAGTGGTTGTTTCTTGGTGAATTTGACAGATGTTGATGATGATGATGATGATGGACTCAAGGATGTTTTAGCAATGTACTCATTCTTTTTCACATCAAAGTTTTTGAGATACACACATGCTTGAGTTTTGTGGTTTGTTTTTCCACAAACAATGCAACTTTCAGCTGAAACAATGACACTCATTCTGTTTAAATCATAAGCTTTTAAGTGGAAGCAATCTTTTTTTAGATGATTCCTTTTCTCACAGAATTCACAAAACAAGTTATCAATTTTTTCTTTCTTCTTTCTCTTTTCAGACTCCTTTGCAGCAGAGGTTTTAACCACTGCTGGGATATCCTTGATAGGTATGACTTTAGCTTTTGGAGCTTTAACACCATCAGTTGATGTAAAGTCCATCGGCTTGAAATTTTCTAGAATATCACACTCATCAGACCATTTTGGTTTAAACTGATGATCTTCAAGCTCCTTAAAAGTGGAGGATCCCATTGGTCTGGTAAGTGTGATTTTGTTACCAAGTTTGTCAGTGATTTTCACTTCTTGGCCATTTTCATTTGTGGGGATGAGCTCAGTAGCTTCATCAGTGGTTTGGATAGATTTTTCAAAAGCAATATGTTCATCATCATATTTTCTATAACCAACCCCAAATTTCACATTGCTTTCTATCTGTTTAGCAAGCATCACCTCATATCCTCTGCAGGATTCCACCCATCTTTCACAAGTAATCTGGGTGGATTCCAACTCCTTTTTGCAAACTTGGTATTTTTCTACCATAGTTTGAAGTTGGGTTTTGGTTATGCTTTGCTCTTCTTTTAGACAGCTGATCTCTTTTTCCTTTTCAGTCAATTTGTTTTTAAGTTCTTTTAAAGACTTTTCAAATTTAACCTCATCAGTCAAGATTTTATCCCAAAGGTTTTCATTCACCTCTTTGATGTTAGCAAAAGCAATTATGCAATTGTCAGAACACAGTTTTTCAAGAACTTGAGGAGATACCTTGGCAGCTGCCATCATTGCACAATCACATTGATGATCTTCTTCATCATCAGCTTTCACCTTCTTTTCACCAGCCTTTTCTTCCTTCTCTTCTTCTTTGTCCTCTTCGGACCATGGATCTGTCATTGGTTCAATCAGGGTACCTGAACTTTCTCCCAACAGTAGTTCACTTGCCACTGCAGTAACCACTGCTTCAGTTACCTTATCCACTGTTTCAATGCTCATCTGTTCCTCCTCAGTTTCAACCCCCTCCTGTATTGACTCTAATGTCATCAAACAAAATTCATTATGAGAAGAATCATTAGAAGCATAGAGTGCAAAATTTTCATCCCTAAGGTCTTCAGGCATACTGCTCCAGTCAACAAACCCTTGAGTGAAAAAACTTTATTGATCTGGTTGTACTGCTGCTGGAGCAGTAGTTTGAGGTGCAGGCTGCACTTATGCCTGAGGGACAGGGGTTTGAACATATTGGATCTGTGGAACAGTAGTTTGGACATAGTGCACTGGCACAGGGGCAGCAGCATAGTGAGCAGTGTTCACTTGAGCTGCAGGGGTATATTGGGTATAGTGCATAGTGTTTTGACTTTGTGGTCTAGGGTTAGAGCTAGGGTGAGTAACTATTGGTCTAGTGTTTTGACTTCTGCACTCCCTAGCAAAGTGCCCTAACCTATTGCACTTGTAGCACTTGATTTTCGATTTATCCAACCCAACCCTCAAATTCCCATGAAGTCCTGGGAATTTTCTCCCTGTTCTTTTATAGAATTTGCTAGTTCTAACACTTAGCAAAGCCAACTGGTGCAGAATATCCATCTCTTCTAAGTCAGTGGGATCAAAATGTTGCAAATCATTGAGTTCAAAGCTTAAATTATCTGACATCTGGTTTTCGTTTGCAGTGAATGCATAACTAGCAGAGTGAGGATCAGGGTTGTTAAAATTTGCACCAGCAGTTATGTCAATGAAGTGATCATAACCCTGATCCTTACCACTGCTCCCAGATTCTTCTTGACCCAGAAGAGCAGTATTACCAAAAGTGTAATCATCAGTAACTTTTCCTGACTCTTGTAACCTCCTTTTCTGGTTCAACTCCCTTTCGTAGGTCAGGAGTCGACCGTGGAGTTGGGTCAAGGTCAGATCCTTGAACTCAGGTGAGTTTCGGGTGACAAAAGCTATGGTGTCCCATTTTTCTGGTAGTGACCTGAGGAACCTGCTATTTTGATTTGAGTTTGTAAAAGTGGTGTTAACAAGCCTCAGTTCACTGATGAGACAACTGAAACGCTCAAATTGTTGCGTTAGTGATTCACCTTTAACGTAACAAAATGTTTCATACTGTTGGTTCAGGATTTCCCTATTGTTTTCTATGACTTCTTTGGTTCCCCCAAACTGTTCCTTAAGTGCGTCCCATAACTCTTTGGCACTGTTACAGTGTAACAGTCCAGCATATATCTCATTGGGCAACGCTGATGCTATGATGCTAAACGCTTTAGCATCTAGTTCGATCTTTTGAAAGTCAGTTTCGGTATAATTTTCAACTGGTTTTGGAACGAACTTTTTAGCATCTTCAGTGCTTGGCACTGAAGGAACATGGGGACCAAAGGTGACAGACCTCCAACAACCTGTGCTTTGTTGAGCAAGGATGTGACCCATCCTTCTCTGCCAGATGTTGTACTCATTTCTTTTTAGCATAGGTGGTTTAAAAAGCGAGCCGATGTTGTTTTTATCATCCTGAGATTGTGACGTCATTCTTGTTGTTTTACAGACACTGAGAAATCAACTTTAATGGTGATTAATCCTTGCACTGTTTTTCAACGGACGAACAAACGATCAGTATCAACTGTTATGAGCTGAACTATTTACGTCAAAATGTTTGTTAAATCAAATTTGACTGTCCAAGCTCTGATACCAATTGTTGGATCTGAGTTTGTTTCTGATTGTATTTTCGTTTGAAATTAAGATGGAAATGAAAGAGTTGTGCAGCGGAATTATGATGAAAACAAACTTTGCATACAATCAAACAAGAGTAATACTTTAATCAAACATCTTTTCACACTGAATCGAAAGATTAAATTTGTTTCAATAACGATTACTATGATTGATGAATGAATGCAAACTCCCCCTCAGCCAGAGCTTAGTAGTTTGTTCGTGCAAAGAAGACGATGTTGCAAAAGAGCTGATAGAACAGTACAAAGTACTGAACTATTTATAGGCACTTGCAAACCACTGAGCATCTTTAGCTGACGTCACCATGAAAGTGACATCTAACCTCCTAACAAACTCTAACCTCTGATCTATACGAACACTGTTGTACAAACTACTGCTATTACATTACATTACATAAAAGACACTTAAACAGCTGCTGCATCCTTCCACTGCTGTGAACCCAGCAGTGCTTCTCCGGATCAGCAGTACTTGACTCAAGGCAGTAGATTGAATCAGCAGAGCTTCAGTCTTTCATCAGGTCTTTTACTTGAGCAGCAGTTGTAGGTCAGCGCTTTGCAAGATCAGCAGATAGGAGGTCAGTAGATATGAAATCACTTTCAAGGGGAGAGATTTGAATGTAAACATCTGCTTATTCTGGATCCACTGCTCTGATCCAGTTTTGGCTTTAATTATCTGTTCCTCTGATAGGGTTCAATCCCAACACGTACAGATAATGTCTCCAGATTTTGAGCGCAAACACCAAGGCTCCCAACTCTAATTCGTGTATCGTGTAATTTCTCCCGTGAACCTTCAACTGTCGAGAGGCGTAGGCTATCACCTTCTCACGTTGCATCAGCACGCAACCGAGACCCTGAATAGAAGCATCACAGTACACCACAAAATCTTCGGTCCCCTCAGGTAAAGACAAAATTGGTGCACTGCAGAGCTTTTGTTTCAACAACTGGAAAGCATCTTCTTGTTTCGTTCCCCATGAGTATGCAACGCCTTTTTATGTCAATGCAGTAAGAGGTTGAGAAATCTTCGAGAAGTCTTTAATAAATCTCTGATAGTACCCAGTGAGACCGAGGAATTGTCATACCTCCGAGGGATTCTTTGGTGCCGCCCAATTTCTGATAGCATCGATCTTTGCGGGATCCACGTGTATTCCTGATTCATTCACAATATGGCCAAGGAAGTGTACCTCTCGAATCCAGAAGTCACATTTAGAGAATTTCGCGTAAAGCTGTTCTTTCCTCAGAAGCTCCAAGATAAGTGGTAAGTGTCGCTCGTGGTCTTCCTTGCTCTTAGAATAAATCAGAATGTCATCAATGAACACGATAACGAAATCGTCAAGATACGGCTTACACACACGGTTCATGAGGTCCATGAAGACCGCTGGTGCGTTCGTCAAACCAAATGGCATAACCAAAAACTCATAATGCCCATACCACGTTCTAAAAGCTTTTTTAGGAACATCCTCCTCTCGAACTCTCATCTGATGATAGCCCGATCTTAAATCGATATTCGAGTAAAAACTTAACCCTTGCAAATGGTCAAACAGGTCGTCGATACATGGTAAGGGATAGCGGTTCTTGACGGTCACCTTGTTAAGCTCTCGGTAATCTATACATATACGAAAGGACCCGTCTTTCTTCTTTACAAACAGAATTGGGTCTCCCCAAGGCGAAGAACTGGGTCGGATAAAACCTCTATCCAACAGTTCTTGAAGCTGATTAGATAGCTCTTGCAACTCCCCAAGTGCAAGACGATAAGGTGCACGAGCAATCAGAGCTGCTCCTGGTGCAAGATCAATCTGAAATTCCACTTGACGGTGAGGAGGTAAACCAGGAAGTTCTTCAGGAAATACGTCAGAAAATTCATGAACGACTGGCAGGTCTTCGATCTTTCTTTCTTCAGAAGGGGTATCAGTAACAAGTGCTAGAATAGCAAGGTATCCCTTTCGTAGACACTTCTGAGCTTGCATAGCTGAGATAATACTCACCATCTCCCCACTGTGATGTCCTTGAACCGAAAGAGATTCTCCACTGGGGAGGGGAATACGCACGATCTTCTCTTTACAGAGAATTTCAACTTGATACTTAGACAACCAATCCATACCAACCACTACATCAAAACTACCGAGGGTAACATGAAGGAGGTCATTATCAAACACATGACTCACAAGGTCTAGCTTACATCCCATAAAAACGTGTGAGGCTTCAATTGTTTTACCATCGGCTACATAGCTTCTAGAGGTGTTGGAGCTATCCCTAATCGACGGCTGAACTCTAGGGACACATAACTCCAATCGGCACCGGAATCAAATAATACATGTGACAACTATCAAAAATCCAGGTATCCGTACAATTAATTAACCATGATTAGTGCTTAATGACTATGCTGAATTACAATTAACTACTTTCTGATTACTGCATCATACCTACATGTGCATCACATATTGCATTATGTCACATCATTATTACATGCAAACCATATTGACATAAATGATGCACAAAGCACAGTTTGCGCAGTTAGCAGATAACTCAGAAAAATGCTGACAGAACTCCGCACATAGACAGACAGTGCAATGAGACACAGAATAAGCCAGAAACCAAGTATTACACTAGTATAGTGTGTAGGAAAGTGAGGATAACAAAACTGCCATTCTAAATAATAGTTTAAGTGCCGGAAAGTGCCTAAAACTCACATAAAGTGCAGAATTCTGCAAAATACAACAAAATTCAGCATTTTAACAAGCTAGTATCATGCAAAAATATGACTAAATGGTCCTGAATGCTTTCCTAAGTGTCGGGAATTAAAAGTGTCACAAAAGGGTACATAAAGAACACTAAACGGTATAGATTGGCACTTTAACGAATCAGTATCTAACCGAACAACCGGACACTACCCGAAACACCAAATTTACAATAGAAGCATTGTTTTAATGTTTCCAAGCTAGTTATGATTCCCGAACATCATAACATCTACTAAAAATATCTAATAACCAAGACTTGTAACCAATACTTGAGATTAAGCTAGAAGGTAACCATATGGTTTAAACCTAAGCTAATACCCCCCGCCCCACCTATGTAATCGGCCCAAATGGCCCCACCATCTTGATTTGTTCTAATATTTTATTAGATCTTGTTTCCTTCATTTAGACACATGAACCATGGGATAGACCTCTAACATGGATTATAAGTAAACTTGGAAGATCTTATGTTCATTTCTCACACACACTTAAACACACATAAAACCTCCCTCTCCTCTCCTCTCCTCCATTCTCGGCCGAGAACAAGGCCACACACCACCACCTTCATTCTTTTGATCTCTTCCATTCCATACTTGTCACACCCCGACCACGTAAAACAACGAAACGTGGCGGAAACGTCAGGGAGTATTGTAACAGAATTAATTGTTTCACAACCATGGTAATTAAAGTTACGTTTTATTTATCAATCAAGAGAGTTACATTGTCTTAAACAAGAAACAAAGGGTACATAACATAATTAAACTAGTTCTTGCTTCGTTTTAAGTTACTAAGGCACAGGTCCGCCTAAGTGTGTCTCGATCATCCTATGCAACAGCTCCTGAAAACACATGTGAAAATAGGTACGTCAGCATAAAAATGCCTGTGAGATACATAGGTTTTGTGAAAATAGGATTCATGACTTGAGTTTAAAGAAACTGTTTAATAAAAAGTAGCCATGAATCTTGTTGAGTGTTCCCTTTCATAAATCATTTGAAAAGTGATAAATAAACCAAATGATATATATGTATAAAAGAATAATGCATGGTTAAGTGAATAACCTTTTAAAATGGGTTTGTATAAGTTAAGTTATTTGTAAAACGATGTTTATGTGAAGATTGTATTGTAGATGTAATATGTCTAAACTGAAATGGTTTAAATAACGCTACGATATGTAATACCATAAAAGCACTTATATATAGGAAGTACCAGCGGCGTATCCACCATGTTTTTATCGTATTACACGTCGCCTCGTTACTTAAATCACTTACCCAAACAGCCACCAAGATGAAATGTTTAACAATTGTAGAATTGTTTATGTATGGTCAAATACGGTTCACACGGTTCAACAGTTACAAACGGTTCATATAATCAAATGGTTACAACGGTTCACATAGTCAAATAGTTACAACGGTTCACATAGTCAAATAGTTACAAACGGTTCAAAATGTAATATAATGTGTTCATATGCTGGATGAGCATATGCAACAAAATGCAATGTGAAACAATGTGTCCATATGTTCAGTAAACATATGCAACTAATGTAATGTAAATCAATGTGCTAGCATGCTCAGTCAACATACATAGCAGAAATGTAAACAATAAAACAATGTACTAAGTATGCTAAGTAAACATACATAGCGAAACAATGTAATGTAAATCATGTACTAATAGTGTACTAATGAACATAGCAAGTATATGATGTGAAAACAGGAAAGCACGAAAGTAAACAAGTAGGCATATGTGTTTCACCCCAAAACGTTTGAAAAACAGTAAAAGAGGGGTTTATGTACTCACATGAGATTTCCTAGAAGTCCTTGAGTAACAACCAAGCAATGCTAGAGATCACGGAAAATCAACAGCACCTAATATAGGTAACTATGTTAATAAACCGGACCTAAATCGGAGAATCAGATAGAATGAGGGTTCGTAAACCAAATGAGTATGGAAACTCATGTAATATGGTTTAACAAAGCCTACATACTACAATGAAACCTAACCTAAGTGCTTACGACCCACTACGACCCGTTTAGGTAGCTTATGCTACTTTAACGCGTCGTTCGCGTAAAACGCGTTCAGAACGCCTAACTAGCCCTATGATAAGTAAAGTATGCCTTAACATGTCTAATATTGTTGCCAAATCAGTTTAGGTATCAAAAATTATGTTACATATACTTTAAAGTAAATTTTGGCGTAAAAAGGGCATTTTGGTAATAAACCTAAGGCATATAAACTACCTATCATACAACTAACTAAACGTCGTGACCATAAGGTATAACCTCGGAAGGTTATTCCCCATACAACTATGTTCACCTAATATGTTTGGTCGGATCCTAATGATCGACCAAACGGGTCGGGTTCGAAAGTATAAGCGATTGTTTAGATCGTTTACCTTTACGACCCTAGACAAGCACAAAACTAAAGTGACGAGCTAAACACGTTAAAACATGTTTAACAAGTTTAGAAAACAGGTTTGGTATCAAAACAAACGGTTTTGATACCCAAAAGTAGTTTTGTTACAAAATACGCGTGAATGCGCATTTTGGCCGAAACTACGGCTCGTCACTGAGCCTAGATAACGTGGTAATCAGTAGGTATAGTCACAAGGGACTATAACCATCGTGATTACGCTCACGTTGCGAAGTTCAACCGAACTTCGTGTTGACCATAAACTGGTCAACGCAGAAAACGCTAAAACGAAAGAAAAGAATGAAAGAACACTTACAAAGGGTCCAAGAACAGGAGTTTTGATCCGAATATTCTCAGGTGTGAAGTGATAAACACATCAACTTAGAGAACAAATTCAGATTCAAAGGTGTAGGTTTTTGCAAATGAGAGCAAGGGGTATTTATAGATTTCTTAGGACCGTTAAGATCGTTCGTCGAAATACGTGCTTTGATCTTGTCCGTACATGTGCACCCATGGTTTTATAAAACCATTGGAGCCCCTAGATTCAGCCCATAGTTTCAGAAATACCATTTGCATGTGGGTTTTGAGTGTATAACAGCTGTTAACAGGCTGTTAAACAGGTTTTGCTGATCTGGGAGTGCCTCGCGGCCCGCGTAAGGGACAACAGAATGTTACGCGGCCCGCCTGGACTGCACTGATCAGAAACAAGTTTGCATAATTGACAGTTTCAGTCCTTGTTGGTGTTTAGAGCTATTTCCGACATGTCTAAGGCCCGTTAAGCCATCTTTAAGGCCCTAAAATTATGCCTACACATTGTGGACATGAGACATGTTCAAAAATATGCCGGATGTTGGTTCGTTTGGTCGGATGATCGCGATGTTCGCTTAATTACGACGGAATGCGCATAAGCGCGAAAAACGATCCAAATTGCGCGACGAATGGATTTTTCTTATGCCCAACACTAAAATAAAATATTTTATTACTTACATAAATTTTTGGATGTCCGGACGTGTTCAGAATGTAAGTTATGTGCGAAAATGCAAACTTGTGCACTTTTTGACGCTTTTAGTCCCTGAATGACCCAAAATTTTGTTTTAGCACACCGAACTCCTCAAAGCCTATTTCTAAGCTATGTAAAGGATATTTATGGTATATTTAACTTATGGTCATGTTCTAGAATGTCTGTTCTAGTACGAATCGCCATACTTTCGCAGTTTGTCAAATTAAGTCCCTGTAGGCGATTAAACTTGATTTTGCCATACCAAAGCCTTCAAAACTTATTTCTAAGTTATGTAAAGGTTATTTAAGGTATGTTAAGCCTATTTCACTATTCCGGAGTGTTCGTTGCATTAAAATGGGTATATTTACGCATCAGTGCGCGTATAACCTTCCAGAAAGCGATTTAAAGCTTGAAATCGAACAAGAATTGATATGTGCAAAAGATACACATATTTATTCCAATCCCAAGTATGAAATACAATATTTCATTGGTTTGGTATTTGTTTGATGGTCGCAGTGACCCAGGTGTCACAGTCTCCCCTACTTTAGGAAATTTCATCCCGAAATTTATTCGTAGGAGTCTTTCTGTGACTTTGTGTCAAATAATCCACCAGAGATATGCAAGGCATAATCCTGTCATTTCCTTAACGGACATTCTTCAGAAATGAAAATGAACGGATGGAGTCATTTTCCTCAACGAGTATTCTTCAGAAGCGGAAATGAAGGATTAAACAACGGATATTCATTTCCTCAACGGACAATCTTTAGAAACGAAAATGAACAGACGGAGTCATCTTCAACGGTTGCTTCCTCAGAAACGGAAATGAAAAAGATAAACAAACGTATATTCATTTCCTCAACGGGTAATCTACAGAAACGAAAATGAACTGAAGGAGTCATTTTCAACTGTTGCTTCATCAGAAATGGAAATGAAGGATTAAACAAACGGATATTCATTTCCTCAACGGATAATCTTTAGAAATGAAAATGAACAGACGGAGTCATTTTCAACGGTTGCTTCATCAGAGTTGGAAATGAATTGGGTTAACTCTAGATACATGACAGAACTTGCTGTGATTTCTGTGCACTAAATTCCATAATTATGTATGCATCCATATTTACGTAATTCCTTGCACAGTCCGCACAGTTTGTTTTGTAATGTTTAGGGGAAGAAAATCAAACCTGTGATGGGGGTGACAAGACTACCATAGGGTCCTTTTAATTGGATCGACATATGATCTTTTTTATTAGACCACCAAGGAGTCCTCTCAGCTATATCATCTCATGATATTCCTAACCAGATTTTTGGATCAATCGGTTTAACTAGACCACTCAAGGGGTCTAATTATGGAGTAGTACTTTATAATCCAAGGGACTTAACTACAACGTAGAAGTCCATTAAGGATTTAAGGTAGTACCTTTGGGTATCCTACTATGAATCCCTTATACGAAGATATGGAAGATTCTACGAGGATTTGGATAACATAATTTGGATCACACAAAAATATAAGAAAATGAACACATAAGCACATAATTGTTTTATATTAATTGTTATCATCTTGTTATTGATTGTTATTAACTTGGCGTTGATTTGAACATGGGTATTCAAGGCATACCAGGAACCCAGTTGATGGACTTCAACGTCCTCAAGCATCTATCTGAAAAGATAGGATGATCTTCTAAAAAAATTCGATTTTTTATTACAAGGAATCACCACATTCGAATTAAGGTGTACAACAATTAAGGACTTACGGGAATATCCTTAGGTACCCCATTAAGGAGTGGGTATTCGTCCAAAGGTGTAACTTGCGCCTCGTACTTCGTTTTCCTTGGAAGAAACGGGTACTTAGGATTTTCGTGGAAAACGCAAGAGGTCATAAAGTGGAAGAATTTTGGGGGTAGTCTGTTCTTCAAGGGATACGGTTCCTTGATTGTCGGTATTGTAGGGGATATGTTGTTTACACATGCAACCTCATCAATATTTGTATTTTGCATTGTAAAATAAAAGCTTTATTTATAAACAACGATAACAACTGTTTCATGGACCTTGACAACAAAAGAAAATAATACATAAGACGTGATTATTTCTAAACAGCGTTGTCTTCCATTCGGTCAGATGCTCATCCCTGCACTGGATTCGCATTAGCAAGCTTTGGGCAGTTTCTTCGGAAATGGCCCATCTCGCCACAGTTGAAGCAAGAACCTGGTGGAAAACGACCTTGAGCAGGATTGTTGTTAACTTGATTTGGTGCAGCTGCTGTTGGGCAAACCCTCGCCGTATGACCTATAAGTCCACAAACTTGGCATGTGCGGCACTTCACACCAGCATGATGATGTAGGCTACATTGGTTGCACAAGGGTGCAGTTCCGTTGTAGGGCTTCCTAGTAGGGGGTTGAGCTGGTTGGTTGCGGACGGCTTGACCATTGTGAGCGACCATGGCGAAGTTCTGAGAAGCCTTTCGCTTCTTTGACTTCTTAGGGGATCCAGTCTGTT